>CM022297.1:374263980-374996385 GCA_011799875.1 Thinopyrum elongatum
TTTTCCAAGATTGCCAAGCCCCTGACTAATCTGCTCCACAAAGGCGTTAAGTTTGAGTGGACAGACAAATGTAAAGAAAGTTTCCAGACCCTCAAGGACAAGCTTACTTCTGCTCCAGTGCTTGCTCCTCCAGATTCTCGCAAGGACTTTGTGATATATTGCGACGCCTCTCGTCAGGGATTAGGCTGTGTCCTAATGCAAGAACGAAAGGTAATTGCATATGCCTCGCGACAATTGCGTCCGCATGAAGAAAACTATCCAGTGCATGATCTCGAACTCGCTGCTGTGATCTATGCTTTGAAGTAGTGGCGACACTACCTTCTTGGTAATCGGTGTGAGATCTATACCGATCATCAGAGTCTGAAATATTTGTTCACTCAACTGGATCTTAATCTCCGTCAACAGCGATGGTTGGAAACAATCACGGACTATGACTGTGGTATTTCTTATACCCCTGGCAAGGCTAATGTGATGGCTGATGCCTTGAGCGGCAAGTCCTATTGCAACAACCTCATGGTTAAGCAAGCTCAACCCCAGCTATATGAAGAACTGCGCAAGCTGAACCTTCGTATTGTTCCGCAGGGTTGTCTTTAATAACCTTGTGGTACAACCAGACCTTGAGAAGGCTGTTAAGGAAGTGCAAGCCAAAGATGCTGAAATTGATCTGATGAAGAAAGAGCTTCACCTCGAGAAGTACAGGGATTTCTCGGTTGCTGAAGATGGAACCTTGTATTTCAGAGATCGAATTGTCGTACCTCGTTTCGAACTTATGACTGACAAAGTCATGAAGGAGGCTCATGATACACCGTTGTCTATCCATCTGGGTAGCACCAAGATGTATCGTGATCTTCGTCAAAGGTACTTGTGGTTCAGAATGAAGCAAGACATTGCTCGATATGTTGCTGAATGTGATGTTTGCCGTCGCGTGAAAGTATAACATCAAAAGCCTGCGCGAATTCTTCAACCGTTACCTATTCCTTTATGGAAATGAGATGAAGTGCAAATGGACTTCATTACTGGCCTTCCCAAGTCTCAGAAGGGTCACGATGCTATTCTTGTCGTCGTCGGTCAACTTTCCAAAGTTGCACATTTTCTGCCTGTCAAGGAGACTATCACTGCTAGCCAGTTAGCAGAATTGTATATCTCCAGAATCATTTCGCTCCACAGTATTCCGAAGGAGATCAGTTCGGACCGTGGCGGTCTTTTCACCTCCATGTTCTGGGAAAGTTTCCAAGAAGCTATGGGAACTCACATTACCTAGAGTTCAGCTTATCATCCCCAATCCCAAGGCCAAGTCGAGCGAGTTAATCAAGTTCTTGAAGATATGCTTCGGGCTTGTGTTCTATCGTTCGGTAAGAAGTGGGAAGAATCTCTCCCGTTTGCCGAATTCTCTTATAACAACAGTTATCAAGCCAGCTTGAAAATGGCCCCCTTCGAAGTGCTATATGGACGAAAGTGTCGAACCCCTCTGAATTGGTCAGAAACTGGGGAACGACCTCTCGTGGGACGGGACATTATTCAACACGCCGAAGAACAAGTCAGAATTGTCCGAGAAAATCTCAAGGCGGCTCAGGACCGCCAGAAGAGCAACTATGATCGCAAACGATGGGGCTTGACCTATCAACCAGGTGATCAAGCTTATCTTCGTGTCACCCCTATGAAGGGCACCCGTCGTTTCGGAATCAAGGGCAAGCTAGCTCCTCGCTATATTGGTCCTTTTCGCATCGTTGCCAGACGTGGACAGGTGGCTTATAAATTGGAGTTGCCACCGCAATTCTCTCATATCCATGACGTCTTTCATGTGTCACAACTTCGTAAATGCTTCAAGGAATCTCCTCACCGAGCAGTAGATCATGAAATGCTCGAATTGCAAGATGATCTTTCTTATAAGGAGCATCCCATCCGCATTCTCGATGAAGCTGAACGTCGAACCCGTCAGAAGACAACCAAGTTTCTGAAAGTGCAGTGGTCTAATCATACTAAAGATGAAGCCACTTGGGAACGTGAAGATCATCTTCGCAAAGAATACCCCGACCTCTTTCCTTCTACCTCCTAAATTCTCGGGACGAGAATTTCTTTTAGAGGAGGAGAATTTGTAACACCCCCCATGTAATAAGCAATGTGACACTCTGCTAAGTATGCCAAGTCATCTTCTTTTGCAGTGCCTAGTCATAGTGGTTAATCAAAACAATTCAAATACTTCTCTGAAAATCAACTCAAATTCAAAAGTACAAAATGAAGTTGCTCAAATCCTGTTGGAAAAATGTTCACCTTTTTGCAAACAATCTAAAACTATTTGCTGTTAAGGAACACAACATCACCTATGTGTAAGATGAACATTAGCAAATATAACAGCACCAATTCAGCATTTTTAAATGCTATCTTAATTATGAAAAATTCAAATAAAATCATTTGGCCTCCTAACTTTTCATGGCAGTGCAAATTATTGTATTGCATTATGTGGCTGAGTCACATAATTTACAAAAGTCAAAAGAAATTAAAAATAAAATGTAACAGAAAAGAATAAAAGAAAACAGAAAAATAAAAAGAGAAGAGGCACTGTGCACTGGGCCTAAGTGCACAGTGCCCCGAAACCGGCCCAGCTGGCCCATCTTCTTCTCTCTCCCTCGCGTGCCAACCCCTTCATGGCTGCGCCAGCGCGCGCCGGTCGCAGATCGACACGCCGACGCCATCGACTCCGCAAGGGGATAAGGCAGAGCCCCGTCCATCTCCCTGGTCCTTCTCATCCACTCGCCGCTCCTCCCTCGTCTCTTCCTCGCTCGCGCTCGCCCTTTCCCCCTCTGATCCGAGCGCCATCGCTGCCATCCTCGCTCATCCTGGCGGCTACCAAGCTCCGTTCGCCGCTCCGCCCTGTCCAGCATCACCGCCATGGACCGCCACGACCTCGGGCGCCGTTGATTGGGGCCGGGAAGCTCTACGTCGAGCGGATCGAGCCGCCCCTCTTCTTCTAGGACTCCATCGATCTTTGGCGTCCCCCAACTTCTCTGCTGCTCCTAAACCATCGCCGGGCCACCGTGTGCCTCCGCTGTGAGCTCCCCCTCCTTCCCCATCTCTCTGTTCGCTCCGCACGCGCGCTAGCTGTTTTTCCACGGTGCCCGAACGCGTCGCCGTCGAACTCTTCACCGCCGTGGCCACAACCGCTGTCATGCTCACCTAAACCCACCAGCGAGCTCCTGGTGCTCCCAGGAGCACGACGCACTCACCTGCATGCCTCCCCGTGCCCTCTAGCCCCTAGCCCGACAAGTGCCCGAATGCGCCTCCACTCACGCTCGTCGCCTGCGTGCTTCCGATGACCAAATGGTCACGGGGCTGAGCCCGTTGAGCTCAACGCGTCGCGCAGCACCTCCCCAGCCCTTCCATTCGCATTGTTGCGCACTGATTCACCGTCTCCGTCGCGCACCCGTAAGCACTGCCGCTCACCGGCGCCGCTTCCGGCCATCCCTGCTTTGACCAGTACCACCACGAGATGCACGCCACCGCCAGCAGTCGAACGAAAGCTGCCGCGCCGCGTTCGAGCCCGTGTATGCAAAACCCGAGCGTCTCCGGCGAGCTCCGCCATGTTTTTGGTCGCCGGAGCAACTCCGGTGACCGTCGCCGACGTGGCATGACAGGTGGGGCCCCTGAGACGCTGACGCTGGGCCCCACGAGTCCCCGTTGACTGGGTTGACCCAGTCAACGTGCTGACTCGGCAACCCCAGCCACTGACATGTGGGCCCCAGGTTATATTTAGCCTAATTAAGTGTTTTATAATTAAAAACTAATTAGATTAGCCTAATTACCCACTGACGTATGGGGCCCACCCCTACAATTAGCTTATTGAGTCAGTTTAATTCACTTTTAAAATAACAGAGGCTGACATGTGGGTCCCACTGGACCCACAGGTCAGGTTTGACCAGTCAGCGTCTCTGTTGACTGCTGACGTCATCCATACCTAATGCTGATGTCATATTTCCTTTTCTGTTAAATAAAAATAATTTCAGAAAATCATTTAAATCTTTGAAAATTCATAACTTCTAAACCGTAGCTCAGATTGAAAAACTTAAAACATGAAAGTTGCTCAGAACGACGAGACAAATCTGATTATGTCGTCTGTTTCTATGCCGAAACCCCCTACGTAGAAGAAACCGCAACTCTGAGCCCGATTCCGGTAGATGAATAGTTTATACATACCGGATAATAAATCCCGCGTTAATCCTAAAATATTTAAAATGACTTAGGTGCATTTTTAGTCAACCCTGCACTGCATCCTAGGCATGGCATGCCCTGTATTGCATTGTTGCTGTGTATTTATATGTTTCTTCCCCCTCTTCTCTCTCAGTAGACCCCGACGTCGACGTAGCTCCCGAGACCGACGCAGCTCCGGAGGTCGACTACGCTCCTGACGATCAGACCCTTGCCACAAAGCTTCCAGGCAAGCACCCCCATTTTGAGCATTCCAATATCGCCTACTCTTCACTTTCTTATGCTTACATTAGAAGTTGCTGCTGCTACTGTTATCCTATATCTGCTGCATAGCCTGTTTAATTGTAACCTGCTGTTGATACCTACCTGTTATCCTAAACTGTTTAGTATAGGCTGGGTAGAGACCTATCAGAGACCCCACTTTATCCCGACTGCCCCGCTGGATTCTCAGAAGACCCGATCAACGGGATCGAAGACCAGCCCCCGACATTGCACGTCACTTCCCCCTTAACTGCTCGACACTACTGAGTTAATATCGAGTGCCGAGGGTGATACCTCGTCAGCACTTCTGATGATAACCTTGTAGGTTAGTTATTCGGTCGTGGTAAGCGAGGGTGATTCCTCCTACACCATCCCCGATAACGACATCGTCGAGCAACTGCTCAAGTGTGGACCTCGAGGGTGATACCTCTTTAGTTCACCTTGATGTTTACGTCAGGTGGGAATCCAACGAGGGTGATGCCTCGGATTCCTTCTTGATATGATAGCCACACAGATGCCTTTACATTATTGTTGACACTGTTTATTCTGGATAAAGACGGGTCGGCCCTGAGGGGTACCCGCATGAGATTATGATGAGAGTGATATGGAGTCGGGTGGACCTGGACGGTGCTCGAGTAATGAATACGAGGCGTGGCCGGGCATTCTTAGCCCTTGCTGCAAGTCCTCGAGACGGGGCGACGGGGTCACATCTTTCGTGAGTCTCTGCTCGTTACCGGACTACCAACACACTAACGGTTTGGATATTTGATCCGAGAGGCCTCTGGCCTGATAACACTAACCATCACGTGGGCATAGTATGGGCGTTCTGCGTCGTATACATCAGCCGAAACTTATTTGACGTCAGTAAGGAGCGGCGCACGTCGAGTTGGACTGGGAACGCAACCGCGCTTGTATAAGGGGTTGCTAGGTCTGCACTCGGTGGCCCCTTAACGTGCAGCAGTTCTCGGGGCGATGGCCCAAGACCCCTGGGGGCATAGGTTTAGTCCGGCGTGCTGACCTCTCTTTTAAGCCTAGGCCGGGTTGCGGCGTGTCGTTTGGCCGAGGCCGGGCATGACCCAGAAAAGTGTGTCCGGCCGGAGTTAATCGAGCATGGTGGGTAAGTTGGTGCACCCCTGCAGGGAAGAACTAATCTATCGATAGCCTGTCCTACGGTAATGGACACTCGGAGTTGTATCCTGATCGGTGCAACTAGAACTGGTGACTTGAGATGATACGGGATAGTATGGCTCTGGGATTGCTTTCTCGCAGGAAGTCGAGAAAGAATCTCTGGGCGAGGTTGATACACTACTACTACTTTACATTATGTTAATCTGCACTTTTCTAATGCTGAAAGACCGTTGAAGATGCTTGAAGATGCTAGTCTACGATAGGACTAGACCTTCCTCTTTATTCTGGCATTTCTGCAGCCCAGTCCACATATACAGCCCTCCTTTGAAAATGTTGCATATGTAGTGTAGATCCTTGCTTGCTGAGTACTTCGGATGAGTACTCACGTTTGTTTTATTTTCTTTTTCTCCCCATATCCATATGTCGCCGCCAGATGATGGAGCCCCTGAGATAGCTGCCCCTGTCGACGACTACGGCTACTACTACTACCCTTCCGGCGAGTACTACTACGAGGAGCCGACAGACGACCAGGAGTAGGATTCGGAGGGTCCTAGGCAGGAGGCCTACGCCTTTCGATCGTAGTATTTTATTTTGCCCTGCCTTTCTAAAGGCCTATCTGTTTCTCTGTAATATCTGTACCCAAATATCTGATGCTTCCGCTGACACTTGTATGCCATCGAGCTATGTATTCGAGCCCTCGAGGCCCTGGCTTGTAATATAAAGCTTGTATGACTTTATTTATGTTTTAGAGTTGTGTTGTGATATCTTCGAGTGAGTCCTTAGGCTTGGTCGTGTGCATTTGCGTGTATGGTTAGTGCACGATTAAGCCAGGGTCGTCACAAGATACTGCTGCTGATCTTCTCCATCGTGGCCCTCACGAGTTCAGCATCGCGTTGTTCCCCAATGGTGTCCACATCTGAAGAAAAAGATGGCATTTAAAAATTACATCAGCCGGGTGAGCAGGATTTTTTTTTCTATCGTCATCTTATTCCGGATCGTCCATAAGGGACCACAGCAACGCTCCCACGCATCGCCATAACACCCTAGCGTTAGCCCCCTGCTGGGTTTGAAGAACTGCCAATAGATCCGATCCAGGACCTAGGGTTCCAGTTCTGGTGGAACACGTCCCTGACGGCACACCATGCGAACTTAGCTAACGCACATTGGAAGATAAAAGGGACATTCGATTCTTGAAAAAAAGAAAAAGAAAGATAAGGGACATTCTACGGCGCTATGGCGTACCCACGCGACGCACATCGCGCTGTACACATCACCCCTGCCATCACCGGCGCATCGTCGCATTAGCATTACAAATATGGCAGATAAAAGAAACACCCTCTCCCTCTCTGGCTTGGAGAGGGCGATCTGACGGTGTCGAAAACTGTCCGCCAGATCTTAATCCACCGGCCGTCCGCTAACCAGGCAATCTCGAAGACTTGACAAGTTGACATGCATGTTCGTTGTCTTCCCTCTCGTCCTTGCATGGCCAGCCGTACCGGGCAGCGGGCAGGCAATATTCCCCTCGTGCAGGCCTGCCCGCTCCCCGCCCCGCCCCTACTAGAAGAACGCCAGCAAGCTGATGACGATTTTGACGCGAACAAACAGCGATCGACGTCGATCACACGACCACATGCACGGCACTGTGTCCGTGTCCGGCAAAAGGCGAGGCTGCCTACTACGTAGACGTGCAGGCGAGGCGCAGTGCCACCATTGCCCTAGCTAGCTAGCCCTAGACGTGCACTCAATCGAGATGTTGTGCCGTGCTGTGACTCACGACGTCACCTCAAACATGGCCGCTTTTGAACTTTAGCTGCCTGCTCGTTACTGTTGGCTCCGCAGTAAGGCCTCATCGGCGTGACGTGTAAATAGTCAGTGGATCCGTCCGTCCGTCGATGATCACAGCGCCGCATGGCTTGGTTGGTTCGTTCATTGCTTGGCCTAATGGAAAGTGATACACGTACTACTAGTACATAGATCCTTGTCGTTGCCATGATTAGCGTAAGCCATGCGTGCGAGCATGGCATTGTCCTCCTTGAGCCCCGTGACTTGAAGCTCACATGCATGGATCCGTATTGTCAACGTTTTGAGCCGAGCTTTCCCGAAAAGTCCCACAAAGGGTACTAGTAATTCCGCGCACCGCTTTTGTACACTCTTTGGTGTAGCTTGCTTAACTTAATTACTGCTAGTTCCCCAAAAGTAGCTTCCTTAACTTAAGTTGATCCGCATAGTGCCTAGCTTTGCTGTTGGGGATACGACACCACGCACGTGGATGCAGTGCAACGTCAGTCAATACTCTCGGTATTCAGAAGAACGCTAGCGACTCGAGCTACTACGTACGCCAGTGCTAGCATTTCCTTAATTTCAAGTTGCCAGGGTGCTAAGGGGTTTCCAGTTCGCTTCCCGTCTCGTTCCCCTCCTACAGTAGCCAGGAGGGGCGAAAGGAAAGGTGACGCGTCTTCCGCCGGCGATTCCTCCGCCCTCCTCCCTTCTGGCGGCCTCGGTGCCGTTCGGGGGGGGGGGGGGGGGGGGGGGGGGTGAGAGGGATGGAGAGAAGGGGGGGGAGGGGTTTGAATCTCCGGCCGGACCTGTGTATAGCTAGTTTAGGTAGCTAGGTTGTTTGGTTTTCGGGGCGATTTCGCCGGCGTTGTGGCTTTGCTTCGGTGGGCGGCGACGGCAGCGGGGAGGCCTGCGAATAAGATGGACCGAGATCCCCCCAGCCATGGCGGAGTGTGGTGGTTGGTGCTGGATCTGGGCGCCTGCTGCTCAGATCGAGGTTGCTGCGACGGCGGTGGCGACCTCGAGATGAGCTTTTGTGCTCCGGCTCCGCCGTCGTGGCGATGTGCGCTCCGGCATCGTCATGGAGTCGAGGAGCCTGTACAGGAGCTGGTGGTTGCTGTCCACGTTCTGGAGGGCAGCGTCTTCTTCTTCGGCTTCGATTTCGTCTGCGTTCTTCCTCCTCTCCTTGCGGTGGCGAGGATCTGGCCTGTGGTGCCCGGGATGTGTTCCTGGCCGATGTTTTGGAACCGGACATTAGTTCCCGTCCGTGGTGGCGGGCATACATGCGGTATTCAAAGCCTTCGATGGCGACGACGTTTGCAGGTCGTTTTCCTTCTGCAGCCGCGGTGGAGTGGAGGTGGTGCTCGGTGGAGTCCTACTCGGCGTTGAAGACGACAGCCTCTGCTTGTAGAGACCCAATAGGACTTCGATGTAATTTTCTTTTTCCTAGGGTCTTTTCTGAATATGTGTGTGGACAGCTGTGCTGGAGGGTTCCAGGCGAGGGTTGCGTGTTTGTTGTCTCTTCTCTGTTTGGTTGAATGGAACTCGTAGTCTTTCTAAAATAAAAAAAAAAGTTGCCGGGGTGCTGATGTAATCTATTGCTTCAGGTCCATCGCCCATCTATAGTCGGAGTTGGTAGGTATAGCACGCGCGTGATGCTGGGTTTGTTTGCTTTGAGCTCACCTCGTCTCTTTTCTTCTTTCAGCCGAGAAATGCATACCCTAGACGACCATTCTGTGCCATGTATCCATTAATCCGGCGACGCCGGTCGATCTCCGGATCCCGACAGTCCAAACAGGACCCGCCCGACAAGCACCTGCAAGAAGCGCCAGGTACATACATACATGCGCGTGTACGTGCGCGGGGCCGCGCCGTGCGTCCACCACAACCCGTATCCGCTTGTGTCGTGCCGTGCGCGCCCGGCCCGCGCGCTCTTGTTTCTTGTACGCGCGGCGCGGCACACCGGGGCTCTGCCCGGAGCGACGGTGTCGTCGGCTCACCCGCTCTGGCACGGCAAACGCACACGCACGGCACCTGCCCGTGCGCGCGATGGTACTGTCGTGGGGGCGCGACAGCGTTACGTCAGTGACGCGACGCGACGCCGGAGACTGTACCCCAGGGCCCGGCGGCGAGGCGTGCGGCAGTGTGCGTTGCGTTTGCCCTTGAGATGAGAAAACGCCTGAGTGCGTGGCATGCGGCATGGATTGGACGCGGACGCGCGTGGATGGGACGTTCCACTTCCATCCATCCATGATGCATCCGTCCATCGGTCTGTCCATCGCCTTTATACATGTTGCCATCGATCTGCATGCATGGAATTCCGTATGAGCACATGCGTGTGCGACAGGGAAAGCCGAACAATCGGTCTCTCATTTCTTTGCGTGCACCTTATCGTCTGTCGGTGTTAAGAACAACTCCGGACGGCGCTTTTGTTCGTTTTTTTCGTTTGGGTCGCCCGCCCGTTCGGCGTCCGTCCTCTTTAAGATTTGGATCGGCAGTGCGCCCAACGGTCGTGACCAATTTCATGTCCGCACGTAAATTTTGAAAAAGGCACGTGGCCATAGACCATGCCAGCGGCCATGTCGTCGACCGAAGTTCATGCCAGCGCTGGCATACAATGCCAGCTTCAGAAAAACACCTCACAGTTCACCTGGCGCACTTGCCAGCGGCCGGCACACATGTCAACACACAAAAAGGGGTGGGAATTCGACCACGTCATCGCGGCCGTGGTCATGCCAGCACACTTGCCGGCATACAAAAAGGATGACGCTCGCCGCCATAGGTCACTCGGCGTCGAACTTGAGCATGTCGGCCTGCATCTTCTCGAACCACGTCCGCTTCCTTGGCGACACGGTGTTGAGATCCACCTTCATGATCTCCGCTCCCGTCATCATGCTAGCGAGAGCCACTTCTTTCGTCTTGGTCTTGGCATTGGCGGCCTCGATCTCTAGCATCTCGCTTGCTTCTCTGCCTCCATCTCAAGCATCCTCGTTTGCTTCTCCGCCTCCATCTCAAGTCTCCTCCTTTGGATCTCCATGAAGGCGTTCATTTGTTCTTCCTTGTCTTGCCGGCGCTTCTCCTCCCTTGAGTCCTTCTTGGTCATCATGTCCTCCACGGTTGCGATCAAGGCGTTCGACGTTGCATCCCACTTGTCCTCCTTCTTGGAGTTGGTCTTCCCTCGCGGCCGTGGCTTCTCGCCGTTCCCAACCTCCTCCACGGCCTTCTTCCCCCTAAGCGACATGAGGGCGGCATATTGCACCTTGATTTTCTCCTCGTCTTTGATGACTCTCCAACAATGCGAGAGGTTGAAAGACTTGCCATCGTGTTGGACCTTGAATGCCTCCAAAACTTGGAATGCCTATAAATGAATTGCATGCAAGCATATTGGCAAATGGATATGGATATGGAAATGAAAATGGACATGCAAGCATAAACAGAATGACACAAAGAGGGGCGCTTGCTAGCATACCATGTCTTGCATGCTGATGCCGCTCACGGGGCGTGCCTTGATGCTCTCAAGAATGGCACAAAACTTGTTGCACTCTTGTTGGATCACCTTCCAATGCTTCGAAATGGACACCCACCCGCGCGTGCTTTGCATTTGGTATGGCGGAAACTTCTTGCGCTCATGGAACTCACGATGGACACGAGTCCAAAAGGTTGATGCCTTTTGTGCGGCGCCGGTCTTGGGGTCTTGCCCAACGTCCCTCCAACAATCACAAAGGAGCTTGTCCTCGGCCGCCGTGTATGCCTTCGTCCGCCTGCTCTGGCGTTTCGGCTTCCCCCCGGCGGCTTGGTTGGCGAGCTTGTCCTCGAACAAAGGCTCCCCTTTGATGTCCAACTCATCCTATTCCTCGAGTCCGTAGTCCTCCGGAAACTCGTGGTCGAGCGGGAAGCCGTCCAGGTCCAGGCCGACCTGATCATGCATGAAGGCGACCTGATCTTGATCAAAGGTGGACGGCGTGAACGGCCCTCGGCCGTCCTGGCTTTGTGTCTCGTCGGGATCGTAGCCAGCTGAAAGCACAAGTGCTCCGTGGGTGATTTTGGTAATTAATGTCAACATATCTCTTGTTGGACTAATACTTTTATCTAGTATATTTCAGATGAGTTCAACAATAGAGTGGTAAGGACAAGAGGATGTGGAACCCCTTCAAAATGCTAAGGACAAAGATTGGCAAAAGCTCAAGACTCTTCATTTCTATTTTAGTGATCCAAGATCACATTGAGTCCATAGGAAAGCCAATACTATTAAAAGGGGATGAGTTGTTGCTTAATGGTCTACTTGCTCAAAGTGCTTAGTGATATTGCTCCAAAACCCTCAGCCACTTTCTCATTTCCACAAATGTCCAAAACTCTAAGTCAAACTCGGCCCCACCGAAATGTTCCATCCGGCGCCACCGAGTTTAGTTGACATAGCCACTGCCAGAAACCCTAGACAATTCGGTCACACTGATACGGCTCTCGGTTCCACCAAGATGGCCCTGCAAACTCTCTGTTGCCTGTTGCAATTATTTCGGTCTCACCGAAATGTGCAATCGGTCCCACCGAGTTTGCTTGATCAACTCTCTGTTTGCTCTTTGCTGAAATCGGTCTCACCGAGTTCAAGCAATCGATCTCACCGAGTTGATGTTTGCCCTAAGCCCTAGCACATCGGTCACACCGAGTTGTTCCAGTCAGTCCCACCGATATTCCTAACGTTCACATTTTGAACTGAATCGGTCTCACTGAGTTCTTCTATTCGGTCTAATCGAGTTGGTCAAATGTGTGTAACGGTTGGATTTTAGGTGGAGGCTATATATACCTCTCCACCCCCTTCTCCATTTGTGAGAGAGCCATCAGAACGTGCCTACACTTCCACTACTCATTTTCTAAGAGAGAACCATCTACTCATGTGTTGAGACCAAGATATTTCAATCCTACCACAAGAATCTTGATCTCTAGCCTTCCCCAAGTTGCTTTCCACTCAAATCATCTTTTCACCACAGCCAAATCTGTGAGAGAGAGAGTTGAGTGTTGGGGAGACTATCATTTGAAGCACAAGAGCAAGGAGTTCATCATCTACACATCATCTATTACCTTTTGAAGAGTGGTGTCTCCTAGATTGGTTAGGTGTTGCTTGGGAGCCTCCGACAAGATTGTGGAGTTGAACCAAGAACGTTGTAAGGGCAAGGAGATCGCCTACTTCATGAAGATCTACCTGAGTGAGGCAAGTCCTTCATGGGCGATGGCCATGGTGGGATAGACAAGGTTGTTTCTTCATGGACCCTTCGTGAGTGGAGCCCTTCGTGGACTCGCGCAGCCGTTACCCTTCGTGGGTTGAAGTCTCCATCAACGTGGATATACGATAGCACCATGATAACCCACAAGTATAGGGGATCGCAACAGTTTTCAAGGGTAGAGTATTCAACCCAAATTTATTGATTCGACACAAGGGGAGTCAAAGAATATTCTCAAGTATTAGCAGCTGAGTTGTCAATTCAACCATACCTGAAAGAGTTAATATATGCAGCAAAGTAGTATGGAAGTAACGGTAACAGTGGCAAAAGTAACAGTAGCAATTTTGTAGCAATCGTAACAGTGGCAACGGAAAAGTAACTTAGCAAAGATCAATATGTGAAAAGCTCATAGGCAATGGATCAATGATGGATAATTATGTCGGATGGCATTCATCATGCAACAGTTATAACATAGTGTGACACAGAACTAGCTCCAATTCATCAATATAATGTAGGTGTGTTCCGAATATAGTCATACGTGCTTATGGAAAAGAACTTGCATAACATCTTTTGTCCTACCCTCCCGTGGCAGCGGGGTCCTATTGGAAACTAAGGGATATTAAGGCCTCCTTTTAATAGAGAACCGGACCAAAGCATTAGCACTTAGTGAATACATGAACTCCTCAAACTACGGTCATCACCGGGAAGTGTCCCGACTATTGTCACTCCGGGGTTGCCGGATCATAACACATAGTAGGTGACTATAACTTGCAAGATAGGATCAAGAACACAAATATATTCATGGAAACATAAAGGGTTCAGATCTGAAATCATGGCACTCGGGCCCTAGTGACAAGCATTAAGCATAGCAAAGCCATAGCAACATCAATCTTAGAACATAGTGGATACTAGGGATCAAACCCTAACAAAAGTAACTCAATTACATGGTAAATCTCATCCAACCCATCACCGTCCAGCAAGCCTACGATGGGATTACTCACACACGGCGGTGAGCATCATGAAATTGGTGATGGAGGATGGTTGATGATGACGACGGCGACGATTTCCCCTCTCCGGAGCCCCAAACGGACTCCAGATCTGGTCTCCCGAGGAAGAACAGGAGGTAGCGGCGGCTCCGTATCGTAAAACGCGCTGAATCCTTCTTATTGATTTTTTTCTCCCCGAACGTGAATATATGTAGTTAGAGTTGAGGTCGGTGGAGGTCCAGGGGGGCCACAAGGACAGAGGGCGCGCCCTGGGGGGTGGGCGCGCTCCCCACCCTTGTGGACAGGGTGTGGGCCCCCTTCAGTTGATTCTTTCGCCAATATTTTTTATTTATTCTAAAACTGATCTCCATGAAGTTTCAGGTCATTCCGAGAACTTTTATTTCTGCACAAAAATAACACCATGGCAATTCTGCTGAAAACAGCGTCAGTCCGGGTTAGTTCCATTCAAATCATGCAAATTAGAGTCCAAAACAAGGGCAAAAGAGTTTGGAAAAGTAGATGCGATGGAGACGTATCAACTCCCCCAAGCTTAACCCATTGCTTGTCCTCAAGCAATTCAGTTGACAAACTGAAAGTGATAAAGAAAAACTTTTACAAACTCTGTTTGATCTTGTTGTTGCAAATATGTAAAGCCAACATTCAAGTTTTCAGCAAAGATTAAGAACTAACCATATTCACAATAACATTTAGGTCTCACATTTACTCATATCAATGGCATAATCAACTAGCGAGCAATAATAATAAATCTCGGATGACAACACTTTTTCGAAACAATCATGATATGATATAACAAGATGGTATCTCGCTAGCCCTTTCTGAGACCGCAAAACATAAATGAGAGCACCCCTGAAGATCAAGGACTGACTAGACATTGTAATTCATGGTAAAAGAGATCCAGTCACAGTCATACTCAATATCAATTAATAACAAAGCATACAAATGATAGTGGTGCTCTCTAACTGGTGCTTTTTATAAGAGAATGATGACTCAACATAAAAGTAAATAGATAGGCCCTTCGCAGAGGGAAGCAGGGATTTGCAGATGTGCCAGAGCTCGAGTTTTTAAAATAGAGATGAATATAATTTTGAGTGGTATGCTTTCATTGTCAACATAGCAACCAAGAGATCTCAGTATCTTCCATGCTACATACATTATAGGCGGTTCCCAAACAGAATAGTAAAGTTTTTTACTCCCCCTCAACCAACAAGCACACTCCACGGCTGGTCCGAAACAACGGGTACCGTCCATACAAGCAACAATCCTGGGGGAGTTTTGTTTTAATTTATTTTGACTTGATTTGAGCATGGGACTGGGCATCCCGATTACCAGCCATTTTCTCGTGAATGATGAGCGGAGTCCACTCATAGCGAGAATAATCCACCTAGCATGGAAGATACTGACAGCCCCCAGTCGCTACATGAGCGATTCGGGCATAAAAATAGATTATCATTTGAAGGTTTAGGGTTTGGCACATGCAAATTTACTTGGAACGACAGGTAAATACCGCATATAGGAAGGTATGGTGGACTCATATGGAATAACTTTGGGTTTACGGAAGTGGATGCACAAGCAGTATTCCCACTTAGTATAAGTGAAGGCTAGAAAAAGACTGGGAAGCGACAAACTAGAGAGCGACAACAGTCATAAACATGCATTGTGATTAACCAACATTGAATGCAAGCATGAGTAGGATATAAATCACCATGAACATAAATATCGTGGATGCTATGTTGAACTTGTTCAAACTACATGCGTGAACATGTGCCAAGTCAAGCCACTCGAATCATTCAAAGGAGGATACCATCCTATCATACTACATCACAACCATTTTAAAAGCATGTTGGCACGCAAGGTAAACCATTATAAACTCCTAGCTAATTAAGCATGGCATGAGTAACTATAATCTCTAATTGTCATTGCAAACATGTTTCATTCAAAATAGGCTGAATCAAGAACGATGAACTAATCATATTTATAAAAACAAGATAGGTCGAGTTCATACCTACTTTTCCTCATCTCAATCATTTCATCATAATTCGTCATTATTGCCTTTCACTTGCATGACCGAACAATGTGAATAATAATAATAGTGCACGTCCATTGGACTAAGCTGGAATCTGCAACATTTATTCAAAGGAGAAGACAAGGTAATATGAGCTCTTTGTTAGATCAACAATAATGCATATGAGAGCCACTCAACATTTTCATCCTGGTCTTCTCTCCTCGACCCCCAAAGAAAAGAAAAGAGTTTCAAAGAAACATACTGAAATGTTTTTGGAGTTTTTGTTTTTCTGAAGAAAGTAAAACAAGAACGAGAAAAACTATCTACACGGGAAAGCTACCAACAAGTAAAAGAAGAACGAGAAAACTTTTTGGGTTTTATTTAATACTACAACTAAGCATGGAAAGTAAACTAAGCTACAACTAATTTTTTTCTCAAAGGTTTTCAAACACACAAGAAGAAAGCGGGAAAATGAAATAGACTAACATGGATAATACAATGAAAAAGTATGAACACCGACAACTAGAATGAGTGTGTGAACATGAATGTAATGTCGGTGAGAAATACGTAATTCCCCAAGCTTAGGATTTTGGCCTAAGTTGGTCTAAGCCCATGGATCAAAGTAGCCCTCTCCGGTGTACTGAGGAGGATCCTGGGGTTCCACTGGTTAGCGAGCTTCTGTGGCTCCCACTGATAAATAGACTCCTGATATGGATCAGGTATATGGCTCTGGCTCATGAGCTGGGGATCACGTCCCCTCCCAGTATGCATGAATGTCCTCGGGAAAAATAAAGTACCTGCCTGAATGAATATCGAACAAAGCAGGTGCAGGCAAGGTAATAATCTGAAAAGTATCCTCGCTAAATATCAAGTTATAAATGAGTCTCTTTTCCTCATCATAGCGAATAAACTTATGTGCTACCATGCTGTCATAATCTAAGTACATAGTGGGTAGCAGTTTCTCCTCTTTCTCATTATGCCTAATGGGTATCTCAAAGCGTCTAGCAAGTCGAGAGGCGAAGATACCTCCAAAAATAGGACCCTTAGTATGGTTGAGACTCAACCGTCTAGCAACCATAGCGCCTAAACTGAAAGTTTTATCGTGAAGTAAAGCATGGCGTAAAATGGCAAGGTCCGGAGCACTAAGGCCTCCACTCTCCCCGCGACCAATTAAACATCTCCCAGCAAATAATGAGTAGTAGCGCAAAACAAGAAAATGTAAACTAGCTACTCTCGCTTCCGACACCTTTCTCCTTTCCCCTACGGTAACTTCATTAATAAAATCTTCCACATCACTAGGACGTGGTTCCTCGACGCTACCCTCATAAGGTAATTTACAAACCTCACAAAAGTCATAAAGCGTCATCTCCTTATGCTCATCATATAAGTGAAACTCTACCGTGGGTGGTGATCTCCTAGCATGAAAATGAAAATTTTGCACGAAAGTATTAGTGAGTAGGAGATACAGATCACACTGGTCGTGGAGGAAGTCGGTGATGCCTGCATTCTCAGCCAAATAATAGAAATCCTCATAAATTCCGGACGCTTCCAAGAATGCATCACATGGCCATTCACACGGCCGAATCTCCACGGCACGAGGAAGATTGTACTTGGGCTTTTCCTTCTCCCGATTTCCTTTTTCCTTCGAACCCCGGCTCGAAGAGCCTCTCAACAATCTCCTCATCATTTTCTTCCTCTGAATTTTTTCTGAAATTTTTAGTAACTCAAAATAAAAGTGAACCAAACTCAACAAAATTGATAGCAACTACTCCTACAAGTGCCTAGAGGCTATATCATGTATCAAAACTACTTTGGACCATATAAATTTGACATGCAAGCTCAAGAACAGGGTCACCACAGCAGCAAAAATTTGCAATAAATAAAGCACTAGAACAAAAACTAATTGGACCATTGGAGGAGTCACATACCGAAGAACAATCCACCAAAGCAGTTTTACAAATGGAGCTTTACACAAGCAGATCGAAAATGGCAGCAAGATGAGCTAGAACACGGGTTTGAGCACTAGGATGATTTTTTCTGGAGGAAGACGAAGTGGATGGGTGCTGGAATAAGTGAAGGGGGCCACGTGGGACCCACAAGATTGGGGGGCGCGCCCTCCGTCCTTGTGGACAGGTGGTGGGTCCCCCTGGTATGTTCTCAGTGCCAGAAATTCTAAATAACAGAAAGTAAAAAGTAGGTACAGAAGGTTGTGCCTTCTAAATTCATCCATCTCATGCCCATCAAAAGGAATCCGTTAACAAGGTTGATCAAGTCTTATTAACAAACTTCTTCCAAATGACATGAAACTGGAGAATTTTCGAATAACACTAGGTTACCTCAACAGGGATATGCATGTCCCCAACAATAAGAATATCATATTTCTTTTTGACAGTAGGAAGAGGGAATTCAAAACCTCCAATAGTAATAGTTGAAATTTTTCCAATAGAATTGATACTATGAACTTGAGGTAGTTTCTTCGGAAAGTGTACTGTATGCTCATTACCATTAACATGAAAAGTGACATTGCCTTTGTTGCAATCAATAACAGCCCTTGCAGTATTCAAAAAGGGTCTACCAAGGATGATCGACATACTGTCGTCCTCGGGAATATCAAGAATAACAAAGTCTGTTAAGATAGTAACGTTTGCAACCACAACAGGCACATCCTCACAAATACCGATGGGTATAGCCGTTGATTTATCAGCCATTTGCAAAGAGATTTCAGTAGGTGTCAACTTATTCAATTCAAGTCTACGATATAAAGAGAAAGGCATAACACTAACACCGGCTCCAAGATCACATAAAGCAGTTTTAACATAGTTTCTTTTAATGGAGCATGGTATAGTTGGTACTCCTGGATCCCAAGTTTCTTTGGTATTCCACCCTCAAAAGTGTAATTAGCAAGCATGGTGGAAATTTCAGCTTCCGTTATCTTCCTTTTATTAGTAACAATATCTTTCATATACTTAGCATAAGGAGGCATTTTAAGCATATCAGTTAAACGCATACGCAAAAAAGATAGGTCTAATCATTTAAGCAAAGCGCTCAAAATCCTCATCATCCTTTTTCTTGGATGGCTTAGGAGGAAAGGGCATGGGTTTCTGAACCCATGGTTCTCTTTCTCTACCATGTTTTCTAGCAACAAAGTCTCTCTTATCATAACGTTGATTCTTTGATTGTGGGTTATCAAGATCAACAGCAGGTTCAATCTCTACATCATTATGATTACTAGGTTGAGCATCAACATGAACATCATCATTAACATTATCACTAGGTTCATGTTCATCACCAGATTGTGTATCAGCATCAGAAATAGAAATATCATTTGGATTCTCAGGTGTGTCTATGACAGGTTCACTAGAAGTATGCAAAGTCCTATCAGTTTTTTCTTCTTTTTATTACTAGGACTAGATGCATCAGTATTAATTCTCTGAGAATCTTGCTCAACTCTCTTAGGATGGCCCTCAGGATACAAAGGTTCCTGAGTCATTTTACCACCTCTAGTCATAACCCTAATAGCATTATCATTGTTCTTATTATTTAACTCATTAAGCAAATCATCCTGTGCTTTAAGTACTTGTTCTACTTGAGTTGTAACCATGGAAGCATGTTTACTAATAAGCTTAAGATCATTAACAGTTCTACTCATATAATTACCCAACTGGTCAAGCATGTAAGCATTACGTTTCAATTGTCTACTAACATAAGCATTGAAATTTTCTTGTTTAACAATAAAATTGTCGAACTCATCCAAGCATTGACTAGCAGACTTATTATGAGGAATATCACCTTCATCAAATCTACGGAGAGGGTTTACCTCTACTACCTGTGTCGGGTTATCAAGACCATGTATTTCTTCAATAGGCGGTAAATTCTTAACATCTTCAGCTTTAATACCTTTTTCTTTCATAGATTTCTTTGCCTCTTGCATATCTTCAGGACTGAGAAATAGAATACCTCTTTTCTTCGGACTTGTCTTAGGAGTTGGTTCAGGAAGTGTCCAATCATTATGATTACTCAATTAATTATTCAATAGCAATTCAGCTTGCTCAACAGTTTGTTCCCTGAAAATACAACCAGCACAACTATCTAGGTGGTCCCTAGAAGCATCGGTTAGTCCATTATAAAAGATATCAAGTATTTCATTTTTCTTGAGAGGATGATCTGGCAAAGCATTAAGTAATTGGAGAAGCCTCCCCCAAGCTTGTGGGAGACTCTCTTCTTCAGATTGCACAAAGTTAAATATTTCCTGTAAGGCAGCTTGTTTCTTATGAGCAGGGAAATATTTTTGAGAGAAGTAATAAATCATATCCTGGGGACTACGCACACAACCAGGAGCAAGAGAATTAAACCATAACTTAGCATCACCCTTTAACGAGAAAGGAAACAATTTAAGAATATAATAGTAGTGAATTTTTTCCTCATGAGCAAATAGGGTGGCTATATCATTCAGTTTAGTAAGATGTGCCACAACTGTTTCAAATTCATAACCATAGAAAGGGTCAGATTCAACAAAAGTAATTAACTCAGGATCGACAGAGAATTCATAATTCTTATCAGTAACAAAGATAGGTGAAGTAGCAAAATTGGGATCATATTTCATTCTAGCATTCAAGGATTTTTCTTTCAGCTTAGCTAACAGTTTCTTAAGATCTTCTCTATCATTGCAAGCAAGAAAGTCTCTAGCAATTTCTTCATCCATAATATAACCCTCAGGTACAACAGGCAATTCATATCTAGGGGGAGAATCATAATCTTCAGTTTCAATAATATCATCAGTTTCAGCAATTTCATTTTCTCTAACCCTAGCAAGTTGTTCATCAAGAAATTCACCTAGTGGCACAGTATTATCAAGCAAAACAGTAGTATCATCATTAGCATCATGCATAACAGAAGTGGCATCATCAATTACTTGCAAAATATCCGAATTACTAGCAGGTGTAGGTGTCGCAAGCTTACTCAAAACAGAAGGTGAATCAAGTGCAGAGCTAGACGGCAGTTCCTTACCTTCCCTCGTAGTAGAGGGAAAATCTTGGTTCTAGTATCTTTCAAATTCCTCATAGTGATCAACAGATATAAATCCCAAGTGACTCAGAGAATAGAGCTATGCTCCCCGGCAATGGCGCCAGAAAAAGGTCTTGATAACCCACAAGTATAGGGGATCGCAACAATTTTTGAGGGTAGAGTATTCAACCCAAATTTATTGATTCGACACAAGGGGAACCAAAGAATATTCTCAAGTATTAGCAGATGAGTTGTCAATTCAACCACACCTGAAAGACTTAATATCCGTAGCAAAGTATTTAGTAGCAAAGTAGTATGGAAGTAACGGTAACTGTGGCAAAAGTAACAGTAGCAATTTTGTAGCGTTCGTAACAGTGGCAACGGAAAAGTAACTTAGCAAAGATCAATATGTGAAAATCTCGTAGGAAATGGATCAATGATGGATAATTATGTCGGATGGCATTCATCATGCAACAGTTATAACATAGGGTGACACAGAACTAGCTCCAATTCATCAATATAATGTAGGCATGTATTCCGAATATAGTCATACGTGCTTATGGAAAAGAACTTGCATGACATCTTTTGTCCTACCCTCCCGTGGCAGCGGGGTCCTATTGGAAACTAAGGGATATTAAGGCCTCCTTTTAATAGAGAACCGGACCAAAGCATTAGCACTTAGTGAATACATGAACTCCTCAAACTACGGTCATCACCGGGAAGTGTCCCGACTATTGTCACTCCGGGGTTGCCGGATCATAACACGTAGTAGGTGACTATAACTTGCAAGATAGGATCAAGAACACAAATATATTCATGGAAACATAAAGGGTTCAGATCTGAAATCATGGCACTCGGGCCCTAGTGACAAGCATTAAGCATAGCAAAGTCATAGCAACATCAATCTTAGAACATAGTGGATACTAGGGATCAAACCCTAACAAAAGTAACTCGATTACATGGTAAATCTCATCCAACCCATCACTGTCCAGCAAGCCTATGATGGGATTGCTCACGCACGGCGGTGAGCATCATGAAATTGGTGATGGAGGATGGTTGATGATGACGACGGCGACGATTTCCTCTCTCCGGAGCCCCAAACAGACTCCAGATCTGGTCTCCCGAGGAAGAACAGGAGGTGGCGGCGGCTCCGTATCGTAAAACGCGTTGAATCCTTCTCTCTGAGTTTTTTCTCCCCGAACGTGAATATATGGAGTTGGAGTTGAGGTCGGTGGAGGTCCAGGGGGCCCACAAGGACAGAGGGCGCGCCCTGGGGGGGTGGGCGCGCCCCCACCCTTGTGGAAAGGGTGTGGGCCCCCTTCAGTTGATTCTATTGCCAATATTTTTTATTTATTCCAAAACTGATCTCCGTGAAGTTTCAGGTCATTCCGAGAACTTTTATTTCTGCACAAAAATAACACCATGGCAATTCTGCTAAAAACAGCGTCAATCCGGGTTAGTTCCATTCAAATCATGCAAATTAGAGTCCAAAAGAAGGGCAAAAGAATTTGGAAAAGAAGATACGATGGAGACGTATCACACCACCTATCGGAACCACGCCAAAAATCTCCGTGTCTACATTGCGTTTGCTCACTCCAATCCCATCCCTTACTTTCTTGCAATTAGCATGTTTTACTCTTTCCAATGCTTATACTCTTGCCATGCTTGCTTGAGTCTACGATTGGGAGTATTAGGCGTAGAGTGCCTATGCTTGACAGAGAGTTTTATAATGTGTGGAAGAATGAGATGCTTGAGATTTTCAATTAATATAATTTGAACAAGTATATTACTAGTCCCTATGCGCCCCCTATTGATCCCTTGCATCCTACCCCCGATGTGTATCTTGACATGACCCGAAATCTTAGAACTATTGATCTTATCATGAGAGGATTGACTAGAAATTTGCTTGTATGTTTGCCTACTTTTGAGTGTGCCTATACTATATGGAAATATCTTGAGGAGCGTTTTCCGAATTATTCCTCGAAAAATTTAGATGAAATTCTTCAAAAGTCCATTGCTTTTCAGAAAATGGATCCTAGTGATCCTAAATTTGATGATTGTCTATTTGAGCTTTGTGACCTTATGCGTGCCAAAGGAAATGTCGGAGTCTTTAGTAGTATCATCTCCCAAGTTATTAGAATTCATAAACATGCACATTGTCATGGACATAAATCTAATGAATCACTCTCTCTAGGTGATGATCAATCACATGATGATGTTGAACATGGATATTATTATAAGGATGATGATAGTGACTTTGATCTTGATGAGTCTATAAGACACTTTGGTCTTATGGCTAACATTCATGGTTATATGGCCGGAGGAAAGGAATGGGTTCTTGATAGTGGATGTACCGATCACATGATCGGAGACAAGGACATGTTTCGTGAGCTCGCTGAAAACGACGGTCCCAGAAAGTATGTCACTTTTGGTGACAACTCCAAGGGTAAAGTAGTTGGCCTCGGTAAGGTGGCCATCTCACATGATAGCTCTATCCAAAATGTTATGCTCGTTGAATCTCTTGGCTACAATCTACTTTCCATATCTAGACTAGCCGATTTTGGTTTCAATGTTCTATTCACTGAAGTAGATTGCCAAGTGTTTCGTAGAGATAATCATAATATGGTCTTTACCGGTATACGTAGAGCTGATCTATACATTGTTGATTTCACTAAAAGAGCTCAACCTTGTACCTGCTTAATTGCTAAATCTTCTAAAGGTTGGTTGTGTCATAGAAGGTTTGGTCATGTGGGCATGCGAAATCTTGATAAGCTTATTAAAGGTGATCATATCCTTGGTGTTAAAGATGTCATATTTGACAAGGATAGACTTTGCAGTGCTTGTCAAGCAGGAAAACAAGTTGGAGGAAGTCATCCCGTGAAGAACATCATGACCACGGGAAGACCACTTGAGCTACTTCACATGGATCTTTTTGGTCCCAATGCCTACAAGAGTCTCGGTGGTAACTCGTTCGGTTTGGTCATTGTTGATGATTTTTCCAGATTTACGTGGGTGTTCTTTCTTGATGATAAATCGCAGGTCCAAAAGATCTTCAAGAACTTCGCCAGGAAGGCCCAAAATCAATTTGAAGTGAAGATCAAGAAGGTTCGAAGCGACAACGAAATGGAGTTCAAGAACGCCAATGTGGATGCCTTTCTTGACGAAGAAGGGATTTCACATGAGTTCTCGGCTACGTACTGTAACACCCCCTTGTAATAAACTCTATGACACTCTGTTAAAACTGCCAAGTCATGATCATTTGCAGTGCCAAGTCATGAGGGTTAATGATCCAATTCAAATCCACATCTGAAAATCAACTCAAATTCAAAGGTGAATTATAAAGTTGATCAAACACTGTTGGGAAAATGTTCATTAAATGGCAAATAATTCAGGAACATTTCTAAAATCAAAATCAAAATATTTGGAGTTGGGCAAGTGACTCAAACAAGATGAAACAGCACCCAAAACAGCAATATTAATTCATTTAAAATCATTACAGATTCAAATGAACTCCAAATCTGCCCAAACCACTTTTTGATGAGAGATGATATTGCATTGCAATATTTGGGCCAACATCCACATTTTTCAAAAAAGCACAAGTGGCCTAAACATTTTGAAACAAAAAAGGAATAAAAGAAAAGGTAGAAGAGAAATAAGGAAAAAGAAGAAAGCCACTGTTGGCTGGGCCTAATTGCACAGTGTGCAGGCCCAGTCCAACAGCAGCCCACGCCGTCTCCCTCCTCCCCGTGTCGCCTTCGCCGTGGCCGCGCCCGCGCGCGCCAGTCGGCCGGCGACACCGTGGTGCCACCGACGATACAGGAGCCCGGGAGGATAAGGGCGAGCCCCGTCCAGCTCCCCTGGCCCCTCCTATCCACTCGCCGCTCCTCCCTCACCCCTCCCCTGCTCGCGCTCGCCTCTGCTCTCTCTGGTCCGAGCGCCACCGCCGCCGTTCTCGTTCGTCCCCGCGGCCACCGAGCCCTGCCTGCCGCTCTGCCATGTCCTGCACCATCGCCATGGACTGCCACGGCCTTGGGCGCCGTTGATTGGGGCCGAGGAGCTCCACGTTGCGCGGATCGAGCCGCGCCCCTCTTCTGCATCTCCGGCGCGGTTCCGGCGACCTCGACCCCTGCAGCTCCTAATCCTCACACGGGCCACCTTGCGCCGCTCGGTGAGCACTCTCCCTCTCTCTCTGGCCTCTCTGGTAGCCCGTCTGCACGCTGTAGCCGCGGCACCTCGGAGACCCGAATGTCACCGCCGCCATTGCCGCTGCAGCCAAGCTCCCGAGCTGTTGCTAGCTCGTTTGACTCCTCCGGCGAGCTCCCTGTGAGCCGTAGGCCCCGCACAGCTAGCTAGTTAGGTCACCCGCGCGCTAGAACGTCGAACCCGACGAGCTCGAGCTTCGGACGTCCGCCTCGCTCAACGCCGGCGGCGTTCCGGCCACCTCCGAGCCCGGCTGTTGGCTCAGCTAGATGCGCGAGGACGCCAGCTTTCGAACGCACCCAAGCCCGGCTCGAACCGAGCCCTATAGCTCGATTCCGGCCAACTCCGGCGACGCGCCGCCGTGCGATTTGGTCGCCGGCGACCAGCCGCCGGCCCCGCTGACGTGGCACAGGCGGGGCCCACCCCTGGGTCACTGACCCGTGGGTCCCAGGGGCCCGGCCGGCCAGTTGACCAGTCAGCCTTGCTGACTGGACCGGCCCAGCCGCTGACAGGCGGGCCCCACCTCCCTGATTAATTAATTAAAACATTTTAGAAATAAAAATAAACTAATTAACCTAATGTCTCACTGACATGTGGGGTCCACCCCCTAATTAATCCTGGTAATTAAACTGAATCACTGGTTAAAGAAACAGAGGCTGACATGTGGGTCCCACTGGACCCACATGTCATATTTGACTTAGTCAGCCGACTGTTGACTTGCTGACGTCAGCAGCGCGTCATGCTGACGTCATAATTCATTTTCTGTTAAATAAAATAATTCCAGAAATTCAAATAATCTTTAAAAATTAATAACTTTTAAACCGTAGCTCGGATCGAAAAAGTTAAAACATGAAAGTTGCTCAGAACGACGAGACGAGTCTGATCGTGCCGTCTGTTTCTCCATCGGAACCTCCTACGTAGAAGAACTCGAAACTCCGGACCCGAATCCGACAGATGAATAGTGCACACACGTCGGATATTAGATCCCAGAATAATTCTAAAAATAACTAAAATGACTTAGATGCATATTCAGGCAACCCTGCACTGCATCATAGCATAGCACGCACTGTGTGGCATATGATTGCATATTGTTTACCTGTTTCCTCCCCCTCTTCTCTCTCGATAGACCCCGACGCAGACGTAGCTCCAGACGCAGACGCAGCTCCGGAGTACGACTACGTTCCCGACGACACCCCTGAAGACCTTGCCCTTGCCCCAGAGCAAACAGGCAAGCACCCCCATTTTGAGCATGCCTATATCGCCTACTCTCTTCTCTCTTATGCTTGCATTAGAACTGCTACTGCTACTGTTTTCCTATATCTGCTGCATAGCCTGATTATTGTACCCTGCTTTGTTACCTTACTGGTTATCCTAGACTGATTATTATAGGCTGGGTAGAGACACGACAGAGACCTCCACTTGATCCCGACTGCCCTGCTGGATATCAGAAGACCCGATCATCGGGATTGAGGACCAGACCCTGGCACCGCACATCACTACCCCTTTGTTGCCGACACTGCTGGGTTACCGTCGAGTGCCGAGGGTGATACCTCGCTAGCACTTCTGATGTTAACCTTGTAGGTTAGTTACTCGGTCGTGGTAAGCGAGGGTGATTCCTCCTACACCACCCCCGATAACGACATCGTCGCGCAACCTCTCAAGTGTGGACCTCGAGGGTGATTCCTCCTTCGTTCACCTTGATGATAACATCGAGCGGGAACTCCATCGAGGGTGATTCCTCATGGTTCCCTTCGGTGTCCGACACACAGTTACCTTGGATATTATGACTTGACTATGAACCACGATACTAAAGACGGGTCGGCCCTGAGGGGTACCCGCGTGAGCTTATTGCGAAGTGATGTGGAGTCGGGTTGACCTGGATGGTGCCCGCGAGATAACTACGAGGCGTGGCCGGGCATTCTTAGCCCTTGCCGCAAGTCCTCGAGACGGGGCGACGGGGTCACATCGATCGTGAGTCTCTGCTCGTTTCCGCGCGCTCCTAATCCACTACGGTTTGGATATTTGATCCGAGGGGCCTCTGGCCCGATAGCACTAACCATCACGTGGGCATAGTATGGGCGTTCTGCGTCGTACACATCAGCCGAAGCTTGTTTGACGTCAGTAAGGAGCGGCGCACGCCGAGTTGGACTGGTAACGCAACCGCGCTTGTATAATGGGTTGCTAGGTCTGCTCTCGGTGGCCCCGTAACGTGCAGGAGTTCCCGGGGCGATGGCCCAAGACCCCTGGGGGCATAGGTTTAGTCCGGCGTGCTGACCTCTCTTATAAGCCTAGGTCGGGTTGCGGCGTGTTGCTTAGCCGAGGCCGGGCATGACCCAGAAAAGTGTGTCCGGCCAGAGTTAAGTGAGCGTGGTGGGTAAGTTGGTGCACCCCTGCAGGGAAGAAACTTCTATCGATAGCCTGTCCTACGGTAACGGACACTCGGAGTTGTATCCCGATCGGTACAACTAGAACCTGTGATGAGAATTGGATAGTACGGCTCTGGGATTGCTTTCTCGCAGGGAGTCGAGAAAGGATCTCAGGTCGAGGTTGATGATATTACTACTACTACTTTACATTATGTTCATCTGCTCTCTCCTGATGCTGCAAGACTGTCGAAGATTGTTGAAGATGCTAGTCTTCGATAGGACTAGGCTTTCCCCCTCTACTCTGGCATTTCTGCAGCCCAGTCCACATATACAGCCATTCCTTTGACAATGATGCATATGTAGTGTAGATCCTTGCTTGCTGAGTACTTCGGATGAGTACTCACGTTTGCTTTATTTTCTTTTTCCCCCATTTTCCATTTGATGCCACCAGACGACGGAGCCCCTGAGCCAGAAGCCCCAGCCGACGACCAGTACTACTATCCGCCTGGCGAGTACTACTACTATGAGGAGCCGTTCGACGACCAGGAGTAGGATCGGAGGGTCCAGGGCAGGAGGCCTACGCCTTTCGATCGTAGTTTTTATTTTTACCCCGCCTCTGTGAAGGCTTATCTCTCTCTCTGTAATATATCTGTACTTAGATATCTAATGCTTCCGCTGACGCTTGTATGCCATCGAGCTTGTATTCGAGCCCTCGAGGCCCTGGCTTGTAATATTAAGCTTGTATGACTTTATTTTATGTTTTAGAGTTGTGTTGTGATATCTTCAAGTGAGTCCTTAGGCTTGATCGTGCGCATTTGCGTGTATGATTAGTGCACGGTTAAGCCGGGGTCGTCACAGGTTGGTATCAGAGCCGACTGCCTCTAGGAGTCCCCCCTTTCCAATTCCTTGGCCGAAGTTGAGTCTAGAAATCGAAAACTGTTTTACTAACTTGGCTGTGTGGCTTACGGGCCCACGTCGCCAAATGGGTGGTATTAGGATCTTTTATTCCCCGTCTTTACTCTGGGATTCTATCCTCTCTTCTATTCGGGTTTTGCAAAATTACTAAACACCGACATTTAGGATCTCGTTAATTCTATCCACCCGGAGAGCTGGATTCAGTGCGATTTCCCTGTCTTTGATCTGATTAGTCTGATAATCATTTTCCTTTCCATTGTTTTGTTTAACCTTTCCTTCCGAGATTGGTTATATTTCTCATTGTCTTATGACAACCCTGAACCTTTCTGTTTCAGATGGATCGACTATTTCCACCGCGGCCTACGACCCAGTTAGTGCTTCGCACTTGGGCTCGTGATGCCCCTGGATTTCCAGCTGTTCTGATCGCCCTCCTGAGTAGACTGGGTTACCGCTGGTATCCCGAGTACATGGTCTATGAGGTTTATCGCGAGTTCAACCAGGAACGGTACTATGCTGAAGTTCAGATTTATGATCAGCAGAACAACTCAGACACCGAGCTACACCTTTTTCATGGATTAGGCGTGACGATTGAGATGGCAGTACATGATGCCGCCTACTCTGCTGTCGCACGTCTCCGAGGAGAGCACAGTGCTAACTTGGATGATACTGTGTTTCGGTACATTCCGTATGCACCTGTTGGAGATGCTACTGGATTTTACACAGCTATCTGTGCCCCGTACGAGTCTCGACGCTACGACCCGCAGGTTCTGATTCAGTGCACTCAGGCTTTGGATCGCACTGTTCGTGCACTTGCTGTTGAGTTGTTTGCCACTCGAGCACGCTACTACGAGGCTATGACACAGTTGCTACCAGCTGTTCGTGCAGGGATGCATCCGGAGTACATTCTTTACCCGAGCAGGACTGAGATGCCATCAGGGATCGTCTGGCCTGCTGTGGGAGGTCACACGCCTGCACGTGGACCTCTTCTTTCTTCTCGAGACCGGGTTCTGCATCAGAGTGCCCATGGAGCGCAGGATCCTTCTGCGACGAACGTCCATCGTCCGCACTTGCAGTTACCCCGTTTCAGTGGTTTTCTCCGACGCTGATGTAGCCTTTGCTATGTCCCGTTGTGTACTTCCTTACCGCGTGCCTGCGCGCCGCCTAGCATGTCTAGCTTTTCAATTTGCGCCGTTATGCTGCCCGAATGTAACCGACTATGTATGGATCTGTACGTCTTAATGACTACTTCTAGCATCTATTGCACTCTTTCAATAATGTCTAGTTACCTCATGTTTATTGTTAAACACTTGCATAAGCTATCGCTGAAATACCCCTGTTGGAATAGCAGGATGGCTGACAACAACCCGCCACCGCCGCCACCACCTGATTACATGGCAGCGATGATGCAACAGTTTGAACTCAACCGCCAGTTTATGACGGGAATTATGCAGCAGTTCCCTCGTCCTGATGCTAATCAGCAGCCTTTCTCCATCACTTTGCCAGAATTTATGCGGCTCAGCCCATCCTTCTTCCGCAACACAGTCAACCCATTGGATGCCGATGACTGGCTGCGTGACATCTCCCATGAGATGGAGTCTGCTGGTGTCGCCCAAGTCAACTATGTCACCTTCGCGACATACCTTCTTAAGGGTCCCGCAGCCCAATGGTGGGCCACTTACCGACAGACTCTGCCGCCTGGTACTGTTGTCACTTGGGCAGAATTCAAGATTGCATTCCGTGCCCGCTACATTCCTCAAGCTGTCATAGCTCGGAAGAAGGCCGAGTTCCGTAATCTTGTTCAGGGCAACAAGACTGTGGAAGTCTATCAGCGCGAGTTTCTAGACTTATCTCGTTACGCTGAAGAGGACATTCCTACTGATGAACGCAGACAGGAGAAGTTTCGTGAAGGACTGCACCATGACATTCAGTTAGCCCTTCTTGTTCAAGATTATCCTGATTTCGCCACCTTGGTGAATAAGGCCATCATGGTTGAAACTGGACTTAAGAAGCACAAGGAAGCGTCCAGACGCACCCGTGAGTCGGGCTCATCTTCAGGCTCGTCTTCCCAGAAGCGACGCATCTGGTTCCCCAAAGGCATGTTCCGTTCAGCAGCTCCTGCGAACAGACCTTCTTATGCTGCACCACGTCTGCCACCTCCACCACCGAGACAGCCCCTGCCAGCTCCAGCACCTCGAGCTCCAACACCTCGTCCTGACAGCGGACTATGCTTCAAGTGTGGCAAGCCAGGTCACCGTGCTAGAGACTGTTCTCAGAATCAGAATCAACTAGCTCTCCCTTCTGCTGGACGTGGAATTGGCCGTGGTATTCCTCAGCAGCGCAACAATAATGCCAGACCTTCTTACGGTCGTGGGCAGTACTACCACGTCAACATGTGTGAAGCTCCAGATCAACCAGATACTGTGATGGGTACACTTCTCGTTAATTCAGTACCAGCATCTGTTTTATTTGATTCAGGAGCATCGCATTCCTTCATGTCAGAACATTTTGCACGCATGCATGACATTAAATGCGAATACATGAACACACCCTTATTGGTACACACCCCCGCGGGTGGTTGCCGAACCTTTGCAGTTAGCTATAATGTTCCCGTTGAAATCGAAGAGTTGGAGTTCAGTGCGTCTCCCATTATTCTGAAATCGTCCAAGATTGACCTTATTCTGGGAATGGATTGGTTGAAGGCCCACTATGCCTCAATCAATTGTGCCACCAAAGTTGTTCACCTCTTGCACCCCTCGAATGAGATGGTGAATTACCATGCTCATATCACTCAGAACGCCGAGGCTCAAATTTATGCCTTGAATGCGTTGAATGCTTCTCCGCTTGATGGGATTGAGACTATCCCAGTTGTCTGTGACTTCCCGGATGTTTTTCCAGAAGAACTTCCAGGAATACCCCCTGCTAGAGCTGTCGAGTTCGTCATCAACTTGAAGCCAGGCACCACTCCTATTGCGAAGCGTCCTTACAAGATGCCTCCGCACCACCTCATCGAGCTTAAGGAGGAAATTGATAAATCTTTAAGGAAGGGTTTCATCCGCCCTAGTTCCTCTGCTTGGGGAGCACCTTCTCTCTTTGTTAAGAACAAGGATGGAACTAACCGTCTGGTTCAAGATTATCGTCCTATCAATCAGGCAACTATCCAGAATAAATATCCGCTTCCCCGGATCAATGATTTATATGACCAACTCGCTGGATCTTCGGTGTTCTCTAAACTCGACTTGAGGTTGGGTTATCACCAGATCCGTGTCCGCGAAGAGGATATTCCCAAGACTGCATTCGTTACTCGTTATGGCTCATACGAGTACACCGTCATGTCATTTGGTCTGACGAATGCTCCCGCTACCTTCTCCCGCTTAATGAATTATATATTCATGGACTACCTCGACAAGTTCGTCGTGGTATATCTAGATGATATTCTGGTTTATTCGAAGAACAAAGAAGAACATGCCGAACATCTTCGTCTTGTTCTGGAGAGACTTCGAGAGCACCAATTATATGCCAAGTTCTCTAAATGCGAATTCTGGCTTCCTGAAGTGACCTACCTTGGACATGTGATTTCCAAGGACGGTATTGCCGTTAACCCGGAGCGTGTTCAGGCTATCCTTGACTGGACCCCTCCGAAGAATGCCAAGCAGGTCCGAAGCTTTCTCGGTCTAGCCAGCTATTGTCGCCGATTCGTCGAGAACTTCTCCAAGATCGCCAAGCCCCTGACTAATCTGCTCCACAAAGGCGTTAAGTTTGAGTGGACAGACAAGTGTCAGGAAAGTTTCCAAACCCTCAAGGACAAGCTCACTTCTGCTCCAGTGCTTGCTCCTCCTGATTCTCGCAAGGACTTTGTCATATATTGCGACGCCTCTCGTCAGGGATTAGGCTGCGTCCTAATGCAAGAGCGGAGAGTAATTGCATATGCTTCACGTCAATTGCGTCCACATGAAGAGAATTATCCAGTGCATGATCTTGAACTCGCAGCAGTGATGTATGCATTGAAGTTATAACCACACTACCTTCTGGGTAATCGGTGTGAAATTTATACCGATCACCAAAGTCTGAAATACTTATTCACTCAACCGGATCTTAATCTCCGACAACAACGATGGTTAGAAGCTATTGCGGATTATGACTGCGGTATTTCTTATACCCCGGGCAAAGCTAATGTAATGGCCGATGCCCTGAGTCGCAAGTCATATTGCAACAACCTCATGGTTAGGCAAGCTCAACCTCGTCTTCACGCAGAACTGACTCAGCTGAATCTACGAATTGTTCCCCAGGGTTCTCTTAATAACCTTGTGGTACAGCCAGACCTTCTGAAGGCTGTTAAAGAAGCGCAAGCCAAAGATGCTGAAATTGACTTGATGAAGAAGGAGCTTCACCTTGCTAAGTATCGGGATTTCTCAGTTGCTGAAGATGGTACATTATATTTCAGAGACCGCATCGTAGTACCTCGCTTCGAGCTGATGACTGACAAAGTCATGAAGGAGGCCCATGATACACCGCTGTCTATCCATCCGGGTAGTACCAAGATGTATCGAGATCTTCGTCAAAGGTACTGGTGGTCTAGGATGAAGCAGGATATTGCTCGTTATGTTGCCGAGTGTGACGTTTGTCGTCGCGTGAAGGCAGAACATCAGAAACCTGCTGGAATTCTGCAACCGCTCCCTATTCCTCTATGGAAGTGGGATAAAGTGCAAATGGACTTCATTACTGGTCTTCCCAAGTCTCAGAAGGGTCACGATGCTATTCTTGTCGTCGTCGACCAACTCTCCAAGGTTGCTCATTTCCTACCTGTTAAGGAGACTATCACCGCTAGCCAGCTAGCAGAACTGTACATTGCCAGAATTGTTTCTCTCCATGGTATTCCGAAGGAGATTAGTTCAGACCGTGGTGTTCTTTTCACTTCCAAGTTCTGGGAAAGTTTCCAAGAAGCCATGGGAACTCATATTACCTGGAGTTCCGCATATCATCCTCAGTCCCAAGGCCAAGTTGAGCGTGTTAATCAAGTGCTTGAAGACATGCTTCGAGCTTGTGTTATATCCTTCGGTAAGAAATGGGAGGAATCTCTCCCGTATGCCGAGTTCTCTTATAACAACAGTTATCAAGCCAGCTTAAAAATGGCCCCATTTGAGGTTCTTTATGGTCGTAAATGTCGAACCCCTCTGAATTGGTCAGAAACCGGGGAACGACCTCTTGTTGGACCGGACATTATTCAGCATGCCGAAGAACAAGTCCGAATTGTCCGGGAGAATCTCAAAACAGCTCAAGACCGTCAGAAGAGTAATTATGATCGCAAGCGATGGGGTGTGATCTATCAACCTGATGAACAAGCCTATCTTCGTGTCACTCCAATGAAGGGCACCCGTTGTTTCGGAATCAAGGGCAAGCTAGCTCCTCGCTATATTGGTCCTTTCCGTATCATGGCTAGACGTGGACATGTGGCATATAAATTGGAGTTGCCGCCACAGTTCTCTCATATTAATGATGTCTTCCACGTGTCGCAACTCCGTAAGTGCTTCAAGGAATCCCCGCACCGTGCAGTGGATCATGAGATGCTCGAGCTACAAGATGATCTTTCCTATAAGGAGCATCCTATCCGCATCCTCGACGAAGCTGAGCGTCGTACTCGTCAGAAGACGACCAAGTTCCTGAAAGTGCAATGGTCGAATCACACTGAAGACGAAGCCACTTGGGAACGCGAGGATCATCTTCGGGAAGAATATCCCGGACTTTTCCCTTCTACCTCCTAAAATTCTCGGGACGAGAATTTCTTTTAGAGGAGGAGAACTTGTAACACCCCCTTGTAATAAACTCTGTGACACTCTGTTAAAACTGCCAAGTCATGATCATTTGCAGTGCCAAGTCATGAGGGTTAATGATCCAATTCAAATCCACATCTGAAAATCAACTCAAATTCAAAGGTGAATTATAAAGTTGATCAAACACTGTTGGGAAAATGTTCATTGAATGGCAAATAATTCAGGAACATTTCTAAAATCAAAATCAAAATATTTGGAGTTGGGCAAGTGACTCAAACAAGATGAAACAGCACCCAAAACAGCAATATTAATTCATTTAAAATCATTACAGATTCAAATGAACTCCAAATCTGCCCAAACCACTTTTTGATGAGAGATGATATTGCATTGCAATATTTGGGCCAACATCCACATTTTTCAAAAAAGCACAAGTGGCCTAAACATTTTGAAACAAAAAAGGAATAAAAGAAAAGGTAGAAGAGAAATAAGGAAAAAGAAGAAAGCCACTGTTGGCTGGGCCTAATTGCACAGTGTGCAGGCCCAGTCCAACAGCAGCCCACGCCGTCTCCCTCCTCCCCGTGTCGCCTTCGCCGTGGCCGCGCCCGCGCGCGCCAGTCGGCCGGCGACACCGTGGTGCCACCGACGATACAGGAGCCCGGGAGGATAAGGGCGAGCCCCGTCCAGCTCCCCTGGCCCCTCCTATCCACTCGCCGCTCCTCCCTCACCCCTCCCCTGCTCGCGCTCGCCTCTGCTCTCTCTGGTCCGAGCGCCACCGCCGCCGTTCTCGTTCGTCCCCGCGGCCACCGAGCCCTGCCTGCCGCTCTGCCATGTCCTGCGCCATCGCCATGGACTGCCACGGCCTTGGGCGCCGTTGATTGGGGCCGAGGAGCTCCACGTTGCGCGGATCGAGCCGCGCCCCTCTTCTGCATCTCCGGCGCGGTTCCGGCAACCTCGACCCCTGCAGCTCCTAATCCTCACACGGGCCACCTTGCGCCGCTCGGTGAGCACTCTCCCTCTCTCTCTGGCCTCTCTGGTAGCCCGTCTGCACGCTGTAGCCGCGGCACCTCGGAGACCCGAATGTCACCGCCACCATTGCCGCTGCAGCCAAGCTCCCGAGCTGTTGCTAGCTCGTTTGACTCCTCCGGCGAGCTCCCTGTGAGCCGTAGGCCCCGCACAGCTAGCTAGTTAGGTCGCCCGCGCGCTAGAACGTCGAACCCGACGAGCTCGAGCTTCGGACGTCCGCCTCGCTCAACGCCGGCGGCGTTCCGGCCACCTCCGAGCCCGGCTGTTGGCTCAGCTAGATGCGCGAGGACGCCAGCTTTCGAACGCACCCAAGCCCGGCTCGAACCGAGCCCTATAGCTCGATTCCGGCCAACTCCGGCGACGCGCCGCCGTGCGATTTGGTCGCCGGCGACCAGCCGCCGGCCCCGCTGACGTGGCACAGGCGGGGCCCACCCCTGGGTCACTGACCCGTGGGTCCCAGGGGCCCGGCCGGCCAGTTGACCAGTCAGCCTTGCTGACTGGACCGGCCCAGCCGCTGACACGTGGGCCCCACCTCCCTGTTAATCTAATTAAAACGTTTTAGAAATAAAAATAAACTAATTACCCTAATGAGTCTATGACATGTGGGACCAGAAGCCTAATTAGCTAATTAGATTAGTTTAACTCACTGTTTAGGTAAACAGAGGCTGACATGTGGGTCCCACTGGACCCACATGTCATATTTGACTTAGTCAGCCGACTGTTGACTTGCTGACGTCAGCAGCGCGTCATGCTGACGTCATAATTCATTTTCTAATAAATAAAATAATTCCAGAAATTCAAATAATCTTTAAAAATTAATAACTTTTAAACCGTAGCTCGGATCGAAAAAGTTAAAACATGAAAGTTGCTCAGAACGACGAGACGAGTCTGATCGTGCCGTCTGTTTCTCCATCGGAACCTCCTACGTAGAAGAACTCGTAACTCCGGACCCGAATCCGACAGATGAATAGTGCACACACGTCGGATATTAAATCCCAGAATAATTCTAAAAATAACTAAAATGACTTAGATGCATATTTAGGCAACCCTACACTGCATCATAGCATCACACGCACCGTGTTGCATTTGTTTGCATTATGTTTACCTGTTTCTTCCCCCTCTTCTCTCTCGGTAGCCCCCGACGTTGACGTAGCTCCCGAGGCAGACGCCGCACAGGAGTACGACTACGTCCCCGACGATACTACTGAAGACCTTGCCCTTGCCCCAGAGCAAACAGGCAAGCACCCCCATTTTGAGCATGCCTATATCGCCTACTCTCTTCTCTCTTATGCTTGCATTAGAACTGCTACTGCTACTGTTTTCCTATATCTGCTGCATAGCCTGATTATTGTACCCTGCTTTGTTACCTTACTGGTTATCCTAGACTGATTATTATAGGCTGGGTAGAGACACGACAGAGACCCCCACTTGATCCCGACTGCCCTGCTGGACATCAGAAGACCCGATCATCGGGATTGAAGACTAGACCATGGCACCGCACATCACTTCCCCTTAGTTGCCGACACTGCTGGGTTATCATCGAGTGCCGAGGGTGATACCTCGTCAGCACTTCTGATGTTAACCTTGTAGGTTAGTTACTCGGTCGTGGTAAGCGAAGGTGATTCCTTCTACACCACCCCCGATCACGACGTCGTCGCGCAACTCCTCAAGGTGGACCTCGAGGGTGATTCCTCCTTCGTTCACCTTGATGATAACATCGAGCGGGAATTCCATCAAGGGTGATTCCTCAGGGTTCCCTTCGGTGTCCGACACACAGTTACCTTGGATATTATGACTTGACTATGAACCACGATACTAAAGACGGGTCGGCCCTGAGGGGTACCCGCGCGAGCTTATTGCGAAGTGATGTGGAGTCGGGTTGACCTGGATGGTGCCCGCGAGATAACTACGAGGCGTGGCCGGGCATTCTTAGCCCTTGCCGCAAGTCCTCGAGACGGGGCGACGGGGTCACATCGATCGTGAGTCTCTGCTCGTTTCCGCGCGCTCCTAATCCACTACGGTTTGGATATTTGATCCGAGGGGCCTCTGGCCCGATAGCACTAACCATCACGTGGGCATAGTATGGGCGTTCTGCGTCGTACACATCAGCCGAAGCTTGTTTGACGTCAGTAAGGAGCGGCGCACGCCGAGTTGGACTGGTAACGCAACCGCGCTTGTATAAGGGGTTGCTAGGTCTGCTCTCGGTGGCCCCGTAACGTGCAGGAGTTCCCGGGGCGATGGCCCAAGACCCCTGGGGGCATAGGTTTAGTCCGGCGTGCTGACCTCTCTTATAAGCCAAGGTCGGGTTGCGGCGTGTTGCTTAGCCGAGGCCGGGCATGACCCAGAAAAGTGTGTCCGGCCAGAGTTAAGTGAGCGTGGTGGGTAACTTGGTGCACCCCTGCAGGGAAGAAACTTCTATCGATAGCCTGTCCTACGGTAACGGACACTCGGAGTTGTATCCCGATCGGTACAACTAGAACATGTGGTGAGAACTGGATAGTACGGCTCTGGGATTGCTTTCTCGCAGGGAGTCGAGAAAGGATCTCAGGTCGAGGTTGATGATATTACTACTACTACTTTACATTATGTTCATCTGCTCTCTCCTGATGCTGCAAGACTGTCGAAGATTGTTGAAGATGCTAGTCTTCGATAGGACTAGGCTTTCCCCCTCTACTCTGGCATTTCTGCAGCCCAGTCCACATATACAGCCATTCCTTTGACAATGATGCATATGTAGTGTAGATCCTTGCTTGCTGAGTACTTCAGATGAGTACTCACGTTTGCTTTATTTTCTTTTTCCCCCATTTTCCATTTGATGCCACCAGACGACGGAGCCCCTGAGCCAGAAGCCCCAGCCGACGACCAGTACTACTATCCGCCTGGCGAGTACTACTACTACGAGGAGCCGTTCGACGACCAGGAGTAGGATCGGAGGGTCCAGGGCAGGAGGCCTACGCCTTTCGATCGTAGTTTTTATTTTTACCCCGCCTCTGTGAAGGCTTATCTCTCTCTCTGTAATATATCTGTACTCAGATATCTAATGCTTCCGCTGACGCTTGTATGCCATCGAGCTTGTATTCGAGCCCTCGAGGCCCTGGCTTGTAATATTAAGCTTGTATGACTTTATTTTATGTTTTAGAGTTGTGTTGTGATATCTTCAAGTGAGTCCTTAGGCTTGATCGTGCGCATTTGCGTGTATGATTAGTGCACGATTAAGCCGGGGTCGTCACACGTACACACCTCAACAAAATGGAGTTGTTGAGAGGAAGAACCGGACACTTATTGAGATGGCAAGAACGATGCTTGACGAATACAAGATGCCAAGACACTTTTGGGCGGAAGCGGTTGAGACAGCTTGTCATGCTACGAATCGACTATATCTTCACAATCTTCTCGGCAAAACGGCATACGAGCTTCTCACTGGTAACAAACCCCAAGTTGGATACTTTCGAGTATTTGGCTCAAAATGTTACATTCTTGATAAGCATCGTCGTTAGAAATTTGCCCCTAAATCTCATGAAGGTTTCCTACTCGGTTATGGCTCAAACTCTCACACTTACCGTGTCTACAAGAATTTCACCTGAAAGGTTGAAGAAATGGTAGATGTGAAGTTTGATGAATCTAACGGCTCGCAAGTAGAGCAATTGCCAATTGATGTAGGAGACAAAAATCCTTCGGAAGCAATTCAAGACTTGTCTATTGGCAAGGTTCGTCCAACGAAGCTGAAGGAGAGTACTTCGTCCATTCAAGTGGAAGCCTCAACTTCACGACAAGGTGAATCACAAGTTGACTTGGAGGCATCCACAAGTGGAACACGTCAAGATGAAGGAAATGAGGATGTACACTTGACAAATTTCATTTTACCCCACTGGACCAAATCCATTTGATCCACGGATTAAATCCTATGAAAATGACAAAAGTCTATGTTCTGTTAACAGAAAAGACTGAAAATAGAGTTATTGTGGTAGCTACTTTAGGGCAGAAAATAAACAGGTTACAGGGATCTAACAGAGATGCAATTGATACCATCTTGTAGATCACAGGAAAGTGATCAATATTGATATTAGACACTAATCCGTAGGATGAACAGAACAATCGTTATAGCCTTCGGGAAACAGCTAAGTGATGTTTAAAACTAAGCAATTCTCAAACTTAGCCAATTTTCAGGAAATTCCAAATAGCTGTTTAAATCTTCGGAAATTCGTAGAAATTCATTCGTAGCTCGGATGGAAAAACTTTATACATCAAAGTTAATCAGAAAGACGAGACGAATCCGAATATGCCCACCTCATACCTGCCACATGCCTCTAGCATGATGAACATGGAACTTTTCCCTCCGTTTCATCTGTCCGATAATCACCCAGAGCAGGGAGAACACTCCCGGATAGTTTCCCACTCCCACTAACTTGCATAGTACCATGTTAGGGCACTCCTTGAATAATGTGCTGTTGTGCCATGCTTGTGTGATTACTTTTACTGCCGTGTATTTATTTGTTTCCTCCCCCTCTTCTCTCTGATAGACCCTGAGACCGATGACTACCCGATGATTGTCTACCTCGTCGAAGACCCGTTGATGACTGCAAAGCAACCAGGCAAGGACCCCCCCTTTGAACATACCGATATCGCCTATTCTTTCTCTCTTATGCTTGCATTAGAAATTGCTGCTGCTACTGTTTATCCTATTTCTGATGCATAGCCTGTTTTTGTAACTGCTATTGATACCTACCTGCTTATCCTAAACTGCTTAGTATAGGCTGGTTAGAGACCCACCAGAGACCCCACTTTGACCCAGTTGCCCCCGCTGGATTATCAGATGACTCGATCGACGTGATCGACAGCCAGGCCCCGGCACCGCACATCACCCCCCTTAGTTGTACGACACTGCAGCATTACTATCGAGTGCCGAGGGTGATACCTCGTATAGCACTTCTGATGTTAACTCTGTAGAGTAGCTATTCGGTCGTGCTCATCAAGGGTGATTCCTCCTTCACCACTTCCGATAACGACGCTGTCGTGCAACACCTCAAGTGTGAACCCATCGAGGGTGATTCCTCCGAGTTCACCTTAACGAATACATCGAGTAGGAATCCAACGAGGGTGATACCTCAGATTCCCCTGATGTTATGGACACACGAATACTTGGACTTTACAACTGATACTTGGAAAGGCGGGTCGACCCTGAGGGGTACCCGCGAGTGATGTGGAGACGGGTTGACCTGGACGGTACCCGAGAGATAAATACGAGGCGTGGCCGGGCATTCTTAGCCCTTGCCGCAAGTCCTCAAGACGGGGCGACGGGGTCACATCGATCATGAGTCTGCTCGTTACCGCACTACCAAAACACTAACGATTTGGATATTTGATACGAGTGGGCCTTTGGCCCGATAGCACTAACCATCACGTGGGAACAGTTATGGGCACTCTGCATCGTAGCATCAGTCGAAAGCTATGTCAGACGTCCATTTCAGCAGTGCGGCATGGAGTGATTGGCGCCATCCACGACAGAGGTGGTGCTTGGATCTGAGCCATGTGCGCAACGACCCGGAGGGCGAGGGGCGATGGCCCAAGACCCCCGAGCGCTTAGGATGTAGACCGACGGGGACCTCTCTGCTAAGCTCTAGGTAGGGTTGCGGTGTATCATTTGGCCGAGGCCGGGCATGACCCAGAAAAGTGTGTCCGGACGGAGTTAATCGAGCATGGTGGGTAAGTTGGTGCACCCCTGTAGGGAAGAACTAATCTATGCATAGCTGGATCCTCGGTAACGGACGCTCGGAGTTGTATCCCGATCGATACAACTAGAACTGGATACTTGTGATGAGAAATGGATAGTAGGGCTCTGGGATTGCTTTCTCGTAGGGAGTCGAGAAAGGGATCTCTGGGCGAGGTTGATGACTGTATGGCTCTGGGATTGCTTTCTCGCAAGGAGTCGAGGAAGCATCTCTTGGTGAGGTTGGTAACATTACTACTACTTTATACTGTGCTATCTACACTCTTCTAATGCTGCAAGACCGTTGAAGATGCTTGAAGATGCTGAAGATGCTAGTCTTCAATAGGACTATGCCTTCTCTCTATTTTGGCATTTCTGCAGCCCAGTCCACATATACAGCCTTCTTTGATAAACTTGCATATGTAGTGTAGATCCTTGCTTGCTGAGTACTTCGGATGAGTACTCACGGTTGCTTTGCTTCCTCTTTTTCCCCTTTTCCGTTTGATGCAACCAGACGACGGAGCCTCGGAGCCAGCTGCCCCCGCCGACGGGTACTACTACCCTCTTGGCGAGTACTACTACGAGGAGCCATCCGACGACCAGGAGTAGGATCGGAGGATCCCAGGTAGGAGGCCTGCGTCTTTTTGATCGTAGCTTTTGTTTTGCCCAGCCTTCTTAAAGGCTTAATCTGTGTTTTCTTTTATATCTGTACTCAGATATCTGATGCTTCCGCTGACGCTTGTAAGCGAGCTTATGTATTCGAGCCCTCGAGGCCCCTGGCTTGTAACATAAAGCTTGTATTATTTTAATTTGTGTCTAGATTTGTGTTGTGATATCTTCAAGTGAATCCTTAGGCTTGATCGTGTGCATTTGCGTGTATGATTAGTGCACGATTAAGCCGGGGGCGTCATAGGTTGGTATCAGAGCCGACTGCATGTAGGAATCCCCCTTTCCAACTCCTTGGCCGAAGTTGAGTCTAGTCTTTCAAAAACCATTTTACTAACATGGCTATGTGGCTTACGGGCCCACGTCGCCATTGAGAGGTATTAGTATCTTTTATTCCTCGCCTATACTCTGGGACTCTGATCTCTCTTCCTTTCGGGTTAAAATTTTACTAACTCTGACATTAGGTTCTCGTAACCACTTCATCCTGGAGAGCCCCTACACTACAGTTGATCGCTTGCTTCGCCAGAAGATTCTGAAGATACTCCACGATGATTCTCGAGACCCTATGCCCACTGCTTTGTAGTTCCTGACCACCGATAAATCCTGACGGATAACTACTTACACTTGTCGTACATATATTCATTCCAGTTACTCTTCTGTTCCATCCGACATATCGAAATACTATCCGACATCTCGAGAATTCTCTGAACCTACTGCCATGCAGTTCCTTTCCGCCTGAACATACTTATGAATAATTCATCAAATTTCCGGGGATCCATTTATCCCCAGTTGATCTTGTGTTTCACGAAATACTTGGTATTGCTATCCGATCTCCCGAAGATCCTCTGCAGCCTAATGCTCCCGAAAGTCTCGTCTGCCTGCATTATGGTTAAATCCATATGTCTCGCAATATTCATTAGCATTCTTTGTCATTGTCATCCTGAGTCTATTGATTCAATATGAATGAGAATAATTCCTATCATTTGTCGATTCCTAGAATTCATTCCTCCGGCTCAGACGTCATTCCAGACACAAGCTGATTCTCGGCAAATTCCACCTTGATAGATTGTCCATCTAGATCTGATTAACCTACTCGTCTTTTGATCAGAGTTCTGCCTGTGATCGTTCATTCTAAAAGTCATGATTTCTTTATATTTAAACATCGAATTATTCAGTTGTTTTTACAATCTGATGCCTTTGCATTCTTCTCCTTCTGGTTGAGTACCGATACTCACATCAGATCCCTTGTGGACCGCCAAATCCTTGTTGGATTATATCCGATAGTGTCCATCGCATTCAAAAAGAAACCTCGAGAGTTCTTCCCCTGATGCATGATGCCTTTGGCAAATGGTATCCTCTGATTACTTTCGAGCTTGTGTTAATTACTCCTGAAGTTAGTGGTATATGTTCCTTGTTGGGAAACGTAGCATACAATTTCAAAAAAAAATCTACGCTCATGCAAGATCTATCTAGGAGATGCATAGCAACGAGAAGGGGAGAGTGTGTCTACGTACCCTCGTAGACCGAAAGCGGAAGCGTTTGACAACGCGGTTGATGTAGTCGAACTTCTTCTTGTTCCGACCGATCAAGCACCGAACGTACGGCACCTCCGAGTTCTGCACACGTTCAGCTCGATGACGTCCCTCAAACTCTTGATCAAGCAAAGTGTCGAGGGAGTAGATGTGTTCCGTCAGCACGACGGCGTGGTGACGGTGATGGTGAAGTGATCCGAGCAGGGCTTCGCCTAAGCACCGCGAGAATATGACCGAGGGTGTAATCTGTGGAGGGGGGCACCGCACACAGCTAACAGATGTTGTTGTGTCCTTTTGAGGCGCCCCCTCTCCTCTATTTATATATGTGTAGGGGCTTGGAGTAGAAGGAATAGTACCATGTGAACAGTAATCGTGAATAGTACACACGTGGACTTGGACTCCAAGTCCAATCCTATTCCTACTAGAAGAACGCCCGTGCGTTGCAACGGGGCCACATTAAGTTTAAGAGTTCAATATTAATATTCTCATACATATCAAGTGACATTGGCGACCATTTTTACCATCAAATCCTCACACACACACTCTCTCCCTCCCTCTTCCTCACTCTCTCTCCCCCTCTCCCTCTCTCTCTCTCTAACACACACACACATATCCATCTTATTGGGTACGGGACCATAATCCATCTATTTCACACACACACACGCTAGTGCATAACAATATGGATTATGTGTATTATATTTGCCACCATAACTGAGGGAATTATTTTCATGTAAATCGGCCAGCCACAGCTCCAAGAATACGGGGAGGAGGTGGCCCGGGTCGGCGTCGGCGCCGTCCGGCGCGGGCCACGGGCCCGCTTCCAAGTGCGTCTGCGCGCTGGCCACCCACGCCGGGTCCTTCAAGTGCCGCTTCCACCGCACCAACTCCCAGGGCCACGGCCACGGCCAGGGAAGCCGCCCTTCTTCGCCCCCTTCACCGGTCACGGCCAACGCGGTGCCGCGGCACCCGGCCTCGCCGTCCTCGTCCTCCGGCACTGTCGCGACCTAGTGATGCAGCCCAAGCATCGGCCTCGAGAATCAAGAACGCTCGACAATGGTGAGGTAAGGGAAGATCATATACATGTCATAAGAAAGGGAGTTTATTTACTGCTCCCTCGATGTATTGTTTCCTTTGTTTGGAGATTGATTACCATCCGTGAGTTAAGGTAAGGTTAATGTGATTGAGCGATTTTTCTAAAAATCAATTAATGTGATTGAGTGATTTAAGGTAAGGTTAGTTAATTTAGATTTGATCTTTAGAGATTGTTCGTGATTGATTCTACATTACTAAATATAACTTGCACCAGTATGGAAAGTTCTGATCTGTTCAGATTTCTTTCGTTGTGTGAGAGGGTGACGCGAAAATAAACCGATGAAGTGGGGGGAGGGGACGAAAAAAACCTATGAAAAAAAACCAACGAAGGTGGGAGGAGGTACCAAAAAAACCATGGGAGATGGGACGAAAAAAAACCTGGAAGCGAGACTACCAACTGCTCCATTAGGAGTAGAGACTAGGACACCTTCCCTTTTTGCCTTCCCAACCCACATGGGCTTTCAAGGACTTAGTGCGCCTAGCCCAATAAGGCCAGGGTGCTTCCCCTTAGCCCATGCCAGCCCTTGGGACATGGTGGACCCACTTGTGGACTTGTGGACCCCTCCGGAACCTTCTGGAAGCTTCACGGTACAATATCGAAAAAACTGCATTTTTTCCGGAACCCAAAATATGACTTCCCATATATAAATCTTTACCTCTCGACCATTCCGAGACTCCTCGTCATGTTCGTGATCTCATCTGGGACTCCGAACAACATTTGGTCACCAAATCACATAACTCATATAATACAATATCGTCATCGAACGTTAAGCGTGCGGACCCTACGGGTTCGAGAACTATGTAGACATGACCGAGACACCTCTCCGGTCAATAACCAATAGCGGAACCTGGATGCTCATATTGGCTCCCACATATTCTACGAAGATCTTTATCGGTCGAACCGTTATGACAACATACGTTATTCCCTTTGTCATCAGTATGTTACTTGCCCGAGATTCGATCGTCGGTATCTTCATACCTAGTTCAATTTCGTTACCGGCAAGTCTCTTTACTCGTTCCGTAATACATCATCCCGCAACTAACTCATTAGTCACATTGCTTGCAAGGCTTATTATGATGTGTATTACCGAGAGGGCCCAGAGATACCTCTCCGATACTCAGAGTGACAAATCCTAATCTCGATCTATGCCAACCCAACAGACACCTTCGGAGATACCTGTAGAGCATCTTTATAATCACCCAGTTACGTTGTGACGTTTGATAGCACACAAGGCATTCCTCAGGTATCCGGGAGTTGCATAATCTCATAGTCGAAGGAATATGTATTTGACATGAAGAAAGCAGTAGCAATAAAACTGAACGATCATTATGCTAAGCTAACGGATGGGTCTTGTCCATCACATCATTCTCCTAATGATGTGATCCCGTTATCAAATGACAACTCATGTCCATGGTTAGGAAACTTAACCATCTTTGATTAACGAGCTAGTCTAGTAGAGGCTTACTAGGGACACGGTGTTTTGTCTATGTATCCACACATGTATCAAGTTTCCGGTTAATACAATTCTAGCATGAATAATAAACATTTATCATGATATAAGGAAATATAAAATAACAACTTTATTATTGCCTCTAGGGCATATTTCCTTCAGTCGCCCACTTGCACTAGAGTCAACAATCTAGTTCACATCGCCATGTGATCAACACCCAAAGGGTTTACTAGAGTCAATAATCTAGTTCACATCGCCATGTGATTAACACCAATAGTTCACATCGCCATGTGACCAACATCCAAAGGGTTTACTAGAGTCAATAATCTAGTTCACATCGCCATGTGATTAACACCCAAAGAGTACTAAGGTGTGATCATGTTTTGCTTGTGAGAGAAGTTTAGTCAACGGGTCTGCCACATTCAGATCCGTATGTATTTTGCAAATTTCTATGTCTACAATGCTCTGTATGGAGCTACTCTGGCTAATTGCTCCCACTTTTAATATGTATCCAGATTGAAACTTAGAGTCATCTGGATCGGTGTAAAAGCTTGCATCGACGTAACTTTTTACGATGAACTCTTTATCACCTCCATAACCGAGAAATATTTCCTTAGTCCTCTAAGGATAATTTTGACCGCTGTCTAGTGATCTACTCCTGGATCACTATTGTTTCCCTTTGCCAAAATCATGGCAAGGTACACAACAGGTCTGGTACACAGCATGGCATACTTTATAGAACCTATGGCTGAGGCATAGGGAATAACTTTCATTCTCTCTCTATCTTCTGCCGTGGTCGGGCTTTGAGTCTTACTCAACTTCACACCTTGTAACATAGGCAAGAACCCTTTCATTGACTGATCCATTTTGAACTTCTTCAAAATCTTTGTCAAGGTATGTGCTTTGTGAAAGTCCTATTAAGCATCTCGATCTATCCCTGTAGATCTTGATGCTCAATACGTAAGCAGGCTTCACCGAGGTCCTTTATTGAAAAACTCTTATTCAAGTATCCTTTTATGCTATCCAGAAATTCTATATCATTTCCAATCAGCAATATGTCATCCACATATAATATCAGAAATGCTACAGAGCTCCCACTCACTTTCTTGTAAATACAGGCTTCATCATAAGTCTGTATAAAACCATATGCTTTGATCAACTCATCAAAGCGTATATTCCAACTCTGAGATGCTTGCACCAGTCCATAGATGGATCGCTGGAGTTTGCACACTTTGTTAGCATCTTTAGGATTGACAAAACCTTCTGGTTGCATCATATACAACTCTTTAATAAATCCATTAAGGAATGCAGTTTTGACATCCATTTGCCAGATTTCATAAAATGCGGCAATTGCTAACATGATTCAGACAGACTTAAGCATCGCTATGACTGAGAAAATCTCATCGTAGTCAACACCTTGAACTTGTCGAAAACCTTTTGCGAAAATTTGAGCTTTCTAGATAGTAACACTACCATCAGCGTCCGTCTTCCTCTTAAAGATCCATTTATTCTCTATGGCTCACCGATCATCGGGCAAGTCCACCAAAGTCCACACTTTGTTCTCATACATGGATCCTATCTCAGATTTCATGGCCTCAAGCCATCTGTCGGAATCTGGGCTCATCATAGCTTCTTCATAGTTCGTAGGTTCACCTTGGTCTAGTAACATAACTTCCAGTACAAGATTCCTGTACCACTCTGGTGTGGATCGTGTTCTTGTTGACCTATGAGGTTCTGTAGTAACTTGATCCGAAGTTTCATGATCATCATCATTAGCTTCCTCTCTAGTTGGTGTAGGCATCACGGGAACGGTTTTCTCTGATGAACTACTTTCCAATTCGAGAGAAGGTACAATTACCTCATCAAGTTCTACTTTCCTCCCACTCACTTCTTTCGAGAGAAACTCCTTCTCTAGAAAGGATCCATTCTTAGCAACAAAGAACTTGCCTTCGGATCTGTGATAGAAGGTGTTCCCAACAGTTTCTTTTGGGTATCCTATGAAGACGCACTTCTCCGATTTGGGTTCGAGCTTATCAGGCTGAAGTTTTTCACATAAGCATCGCAACCCCAAACTTTAAGAAACGACAGCTTAGGTTTCTTGCCAAACCACAGTTCATACGGTGTCGTCTCAACGGATTTAGATGGTGCCCTATTTAACGTGAATGCAGTTGTCTTTAATGCATAACCCCAAAACAATAGTGGTAAATCGGTAAGAGACATCATAGATCGCACCAGATCTAATAAAGTACGGTTACGACGTCCAGACACACCATTGCGCTGTGGTGTTCCAGGTGGCGTGAGTTGTGAACTTATTCCACATTGTTTTAAATGAAGGCCAAACTCGTAACTCAAATATTCGCCACCGCGATCAGATCGTAGTAACTTTATTTTCTTATTACGATGATTTTCTAATTCACTCTGAAATTCTTTGAACTTTTCAAATGTTTCAGACTTATGTTTCATCAAGTAGATATACCCATATCTGCTCAAATCATCAGTGAAGGTCAGAAAATAACAATACCCGCCGCGTGCTTCAACACTCATCGGACCACATACATCGGTATGTATTATTTCCAATAAGTCATTAGCTCGCTCCATTGTTCCGGAGAACGGAGTTTCAGTCATCTTGCCCATGAGGCAAGGTTCGCAAGTATCAAATGATTCATAATCAAGTGATTCCAAAAGTCCATCTGCATGGAGTTTCTTCATGCGCTTTACACCAACATGACCTAAACGGCAGTGCCACAAGTATGTTGCACTATCATTACTAACTTTGCATCTTTTGGCATCAATATTATGAATATGTGTATCACTATGATCGAGATTCAATAAACCATTTACATTGAGTGTATGACCATAGAAGGTTTTATTCATGTAAACAGAACAACAATTATTCTCTGACTTAAATGAATAACCGTATCGCAATAAACATGATCCAATCATATTCATGCTCAACGCAAACACCAAATAACATTTATTTATTTAGGTCCAACACTAATCCCGAAGGTAGAGGGAGTGTGCGATGGTGATCTTATCAACCTTGGAATCTCTTCCAACACACATCGTCACTTTGTCCTCAACGAGTCTCTGTTCATTTTGTAACTCCTGTTTCGAGTTACTAATCTTAGCAACTGAACCGGTATCAAATACCCAGGGGTTACTATGAACACTAGTAAAGTACACATCAATAACATGTATATCAAATATACCTTTGTTCACTTTGCCATCCTTCTTATCCGCCAAGTATTTGGGGCAGTTCCGCTTCCAGTAACCATTTCCTTTGCAGTATAAGCACTCAGTTTCAGGCTTGTGTCCAGCTTTGGGCTTCTTCATGTGAGTGAAAACTTGCTTGTCATTCTTCTCGAAGTTCCCTTTCTTTCCCTCGCCCTTTTTCTTGAAACTAGTGGTCTTGTCAACCATCAACACTTGATGCTTTTTCTTGATTTCTACCTTCGCCGATTTTAGTATCGCGAAGAGCTCGGGAATCATTTTCGTCATCCCTTGCATATTATAGTTCATCACGAAGTTCTAGTAACTTGGTGATAGTGACTAGAGAACTCTGTCAATTACTATCTTATCTGGAAGATTAACTCCCACTTGATTCAAGCGATTGTAGTACCCAGACATTCTGAGCACATGCTCACTAGCTGAGCTTTTCTCCTCCATCTTGTAGGCAAAGTACTTGTCAGAGGTCTCATACCTCTTAACACGGGCATGAGTCTGAAATATCATTTTTAGCTCTTGGAACATCTCATATGCTCCATGGCATTCAAAACGTTTTTGAAGTCCCGGTTCTAAGCCGTAAAGCATGGCGCACTAAGCTATCAAGTAGTCATCATACCGAGCTTGTCAAATGTTCATAACGTCTGCATCTGCTCCTGCAATAGGTCTGTCACCTAGCGGTGCTTATTCTTCTCTGCAGCAATGAGGATAAACCTCAGATCACGGACCCAGTCCGCATCATTGCTACTATCATCTTTCAACTTATTTTTCTCTAGGAACATATAAAAAATAAACGGGGAGCAACATCGTGAGCTATTGATCTACAACATAATTTGCAAATACTATCAGGACTAAGTTCATGATAAATTAAGTTCAATTAATCATATTACTTAAGAACTCCCACTTAGATTGACATCCCTCAAGTCTTCTAAATGATACGTGATCCAAATCAACTAAACCATGTCCGATCATCACGTGAGATGGAGTAGTCATCAATGGTGAACATCTCTATGTTGATCATATCTACTATATGATTCATGTTCGTCCTTTCGGTCTCCAGTGTTCCGAGGCCATGTCTGTACATGCCTGGCTCGTCAAGTTTAACCTGAGTATTCTGCATGTGCAAAACTGTCTTGCACCCGTTGTATTTGAACGTAGAGTCTATCACACCCGATCATCACGTGGTGTCTCAACACGACGAACTGTCGCAACGGTGCATACTCAGGGAGAACACTTATACCTTGAAATTTTAGTTAAGGGATCATCTTATAATGCTACCGCCGTACTAAGCAAAATAAGATGCATAAAAGATAAACATCACATGCAATCAAAATATGTGACATGATATGGTCATCATCATCTCGTGCTTTTGATCTCCATCTCCAAAGCATCGTCATGATCTCCATCGTCACTGGCTCGACACCTTGATCTCCATCATTGCGTCGTGGTCGTCTCGCCAACTATTGCTTCTATAACTATCGCTAACGCATAGTGATAAAGTAAAGCAATTACATGGCGTTTGCATTTCATACAATAAAGAGACAACCATAAGTCTCCTGCCGGTTGCCGATAACTTTTACAAAACATGATCATCTCATACAACAACGTATATCACATCATGTCTTGACCATATCACATCACAACATGCCCTGCAAAAACAAGTTAGACGTCCTCTACTTTGTTGTTGCAAGTTTTACGTGGCTGCTACGGGCTTCTAGCAAGAACCGTTCTTACCTGTGCATCAAAACCACAACCGTGATTTATCAAGTTTGTTGTTTTAACCTTCAACAAGGACCGGCCGCAGTCAAATTCGATTCAACTAAAGTAGGAGAAACAGACACCCGCCAGCCACCTTTATGCAAAACTAGTTGGGTGGAACCGGTCTCATGAACGTGGTCATGTAAGGTTGGTCCGGGCCGCTTCATCCAACAATACCGCCGAATCAAAATAAGACATTGGTGGTAAGCAGTATGAAGATCACCGCCCACAACTCTTTGTGTTGTACTCGTGCATATCATCTACGCATAGACCTGGCTCGGACGCCACTGTTGGGAAACGTAGCATACAATTTCAAAAATAAAATTCTACGCTCACGCAAGATCTATCTAGGAGATGCATAGCAACGAGAAGGGGAGAGTGTGTCTACGTACCCTCGTAGACCGAAAGCGGAAGCGTTTGACAACGCGGTTGATGTAGTCGAACTTCTTCTTGTTCCGACCGATCAAGCACCGAACATACGGCACCTCCGAGGTCTGCACACGTTTAGCTCGATGACGTCCCTCGAACTCTTGATCCAGCAAAGTGTCGAGGGAGTAGATGAGTTCCGTCAGCACGACGGCGTGGTGACGGTGATGGTGAAGTGATCCGCGCAGGGCTTCGCCTAAGCACCGCGAGAATATGACCGAGGGTGTAATTTGTGGAGGGGGGCGCCGCACACGGCTAACAGATGTTGTTGTGTCCTTTTGGGGCGCCCCCTCTCCTCTATTTATATATGTGTAGGGGCTTGGAGTAGAAGGAATAGTACCATGTGAACAGTAACCGTGAATAGTACACACGTGGACTTGGACTCCAAGTCCAATCCTATTCCTACTAGGACACCTTCCCTTTTTGCCTTCCCTAGCCACATGGGCTTTTAAGGACTTAGTGCGCCTAGCCCAGTAAGGCCAGGGCGCTTCCCCTTAGCCCATGCCATCCCTTGGGATGTGGTGGAATCCTCCGAAACCTTCTGGAAGCTTCACGGTACAATACCGAAAAAACTGCACTTTTTCCGGAACCCAAAATATGACTTCCCATATATAAATCTTTACCTCTCGACCATTCCGAGACTCCTCGTCATGTCCGTGATCTCATCCAGGACTCCAAACAACATTCGGCCACCAAATCACATAACTCATATAATACAATATCGTCATCGAACGTTAAGCGTGCGGACCCTACGGGTTCGAGAACTATGTAGACATGACCGAGACACCTCTCCGGTCAATAACCAATAGCGGAACCTGGATGCTCATATTGGCTCCCACATATTCTACGAAGATCTTTATCGGTCGAACCGTTATGACAACATACGTTATTCCCTTTGTCATCGGTATGTTACTTGCCCGAGATTCGATCATCGGTATCTTCATACCTAGTTCAATTTCGTTACCGGCAAGTCTCTTTACTCGTTCTGTAATACATCATCCCGCAACTAACTCATTAGTCACATTGCTTGCAAGGCTTATTATGATGTGTATTACCGAGACGTCCCAGAGATACCTCTCCGATACTCGGAGTGACAAATCCTAATCTCAATCTATGCCAACCCAACAGACACCTTCGGAGGTACCTGTAGAGCATCTTTATAATCACCCAGTTACGTTGTGACGTTTGATAGCACACAAGGCATTCCTCCGGTATCCGGGAGTTGCATAATCTCATAGTCGAAGGAATATGTATTTGACATGAAGAAAGCAGTAGCAATAAAACTGAACGATCATTATGCTAAGCTAACGGATGGGTCTTGTCCATCACATCATTCTCCTAATGATGTGATCCCATTATCAAATGACAACTCATGTCCATGGTTAGGAAACTTAACCATCTTTGATTAACGAGCTAGTCTAGTAGAGGCTTACCAGGGACACGGTGTTTTGTCTATGTATCCACACATGTATCAAGTTTCCGGTTAATACAATTCTAGCATGAATAATAAACATTTATCATGATATAAGGAAATATAAAATAACAACTTTATTATTGCCTCTAGGGCATATTTCCTTCATTCCTAAGATACCCTTATCGGTTGAACCTATGCTTTCCCTAATCCGTGTGAACTCGAAAGTTATGCGAGTCATACTCTTCTGATGCTTCACCAGATAAATCTTACGCACTACAATTTCTTCGAAAACGAGGAGTGAATGAAAGGTTATGCATTGAAGAAGTGGGAGTCGACCTTGAACCTTTGTGTCCATGCCCATGGACCCGATGCCGATCTTATCATGGAAGCTTCTCGTAAAAATAATTATCCCTTGTTTTAAGTTCATCTTGTATCTGCGATTTTGACCTTTGCAATCGTGGTTCCAACCTTGATTGTTCTTATTTGATCTCATTTCCCGGGCAAGTTAAAGCACTTGTCTTCTGCAGATCAATACGCCGTCCACCCTCTATTCTGCTTTATCTTCGAGTATTGCTCCCTCTTATCTCGAGGATATTGTGTCATTGCACCACCTCTTGTGAATCCTTATCGGAATAATACTCCATCACATCATTCCTAGCCTGATCGGCTATATCATTATCGTGCTAAACTAAACTGTGCCATCTGGTTCTCCTTCCCGGAGCAAATTTCCGATAATGGGCTAAGCCGTGTTAAACTTTCATCATCATACCGTTTTGCTTACACAACATGAACCTCACTCCATCTGCCTTGATCATCCTACTGATCGATTTCATCTTCTTTAAATCCCTCGACAAATGTGTCGTGATCACCGACAATATTTTGGCTCCCTCGGAGATGTTCATTGAATTCATGGCTAGAAATACCATCCCTGCCCCTCGATGATTTGTGATATCATCGATGACATCCTTGACTTTCTGCCAACACAAACCTGGTTGTGTTTGGTTAATCCTTACGTTTCGAGATAATCTTGGAAATGTTCTTTTGTTTCTCTTGTGATCTTCAGATCCAACTCTTACTTGAAACACCATGTTATTGCTACCTCGCAGCATGATTGCGGTACGCCGAACAACAACAAGAACATTGGAAGTGCATTGCCAAATGTTTCTTGCTCTATTATCCAAACACCATTGTACGGGTAACATCTTGATTTTCCCTCACCCCTTTATTTAAATGGTGGTGTACTTGTTGATCTGACATGTATATCGTGCTCTACTTTTCCTTGGGAAAAGATACACTCCTAATTCTTGTGCATAAACACATTTTCCTTTCCATTGGTTTGTTTAACCTTTCTTGTGATCTATATATGATATAAGCAGAAATAATTCCCTGCTTATAAAAAAACACCTCGAGGTACAATTCGGTCAGTACGACCCTGTTACTAATGTTGATGACATTCCGGTAACCATAGATGGACCAGAACTTTGCCTATTGGTCCGCCTCATTTTAACGAGCAGGAAAATGGTTCTCTTCATCCCTCGCCCTTGGTACCGATGTTGTCACCGACATAACTGACAGGCTATCCTCTGACATACCTTGTTGTCATGACCGTGAAAGATGTCACCGATCTCCCTACTCTCGATCGACCCTCATCACAGTTCCATAGGATCGGAACCTGACTCACCCGAACAACCTTGATTCCGAAATATTCTTGCATTTGGCTTCGTATCATGTCACGAGCCACCCTCCGAGAGATGATCTATTCCCGATGTTCTTAACCCCTTTCCACACCCTGTTCAGGTATTGATCGGATGTCCATTCGCTTGAAACTTCTTATTGTACCTTCACACTTTGCTCTCGATATTTTCTTAAGTTTTGATTCGAGAGTTACTTTCCACCACCTTCCCTGATGTTATCTACCAGATAAGCAACCTGGTAGAGGACCGTTCTTCCGAAGTTACCCCTTGTCCTTCCATAAGTACAATGAAGACCTCGAAGAAAGGATGATGACTTCTTCATGATTACCTGAAGTAGAGAAACGAAGACATCAACGAGAGGGAGCAACTTCTTTGAGAAGAGCAACCAAGACCGAGAAGACTCGTTAGAATTTCGTAACCAGAACTTCCCCCTTACTCCACCTCTTAAATCTCGGGACGAGATTTCTTGTAGTGGAGGAGATTTGTAACACCCCCGGGTGTCATGCTACAGTAAACTCCTGTTAATGGTACCACGTCATCATAGTAAATTTTCGCTAATCATCACTTCGTTCCAAACCGACCTCAATTTCAAATTTAAAAGACAAGTCAAGTTATTATTTTCCTCAAACAAAAAAAACTAAAGTGTTCATAATATTGCAAAAATTCCCAAAGCTATTATAAAAATAAAACCAACATTATTTGAGACTCCAAAATGCCCCTAGCTTTTTTTTGAATGACCCAACAACACCCTTCCATCACATTTAAATTCAAACCAAAAGTCAAATATTTTCGAATGGGGTTCAAACTTTTTAAGGCAGTGCCATTTAATGTAATTTGAATTATGTGGCAAGTTACACTTTTTACCAAAATCAATTGGTGGCTCTACTTAATGCAAAGCAGTGTAAAAAAACTAAACAAAAAGAAAAGAGAAAACCCCACTGTTGGACTGGGCCACAAGTGCACAGTGCAGCCCAGCCCAACACCACCCTCTGTTTCTCCTTCCTACTGCTCACAGGAGCACGTTGGACGCCTGTGCGCCGTCCATGGCGTGGCTAGCCCACGCGTCCGTCATCCGGCGACCCTCCTCACGGGTTAAGAGCATCCTCGACCCCCCCCCCCCCCGGACAAACCCTAGACCATATTCCCCCTTCCCCTCGTCCGCCGCTCTCCCTCGCCCTTCCCCACCTCGCCAGAGCGCCGCCATGCCCGCTGCCTCATGAAGCTCGCGACCACTCTCCTCACCGCGCCTCGCCGACGTGCCCCAGGAGCTGCGCATCGACGCCCTATTCCCCTCCATCGACGCACGCAAGCTCGAAAGCACCGGAACGCCGCCTACATCGTCGTCTTAAACCTCGGGAGCCTACCACTGCCACCTTCGATTCGCGACCACCAGAGCCTCCCCGAGCAAGCTGACCTCCTCTTCGTGATCCCTATGAGCTCCTCCTTCGTCTTCCTCTCGCCCCGCTGTCGATCCGTCGCTGTAGAACCGTGCTCCACGCCCGACTGTCGCCGCCATGGCCGGACCTCCGGAGCCCCGTCCGCGCCTGCTCCTGCCGTATTCGTGGCCGCGCGCCCAAGCCGGCCTGGCTGCAACTGCCTGCACGTGCGGCGCGCCAGCACCGCGCCCCGCTAGCCTGCCTCTGCCGCACCTCCGCCCGCTGTCGCGCTGCTCCGACGCCGCTGTCGTCCGGCCGCGCCCTCGCCTCGCCTCCCCAGCCGCCCTGCAGCCACCCGCATCCCGCGCCCTACCTTGGCCGCGTCCTGTGTGCGCCCTTGGCCGCGCTCACCGCCCGCCTGCGCCGCCCGCACCTCGCGCGTGCGTGCCCTCCCACTCGTGGCCGTGCCTCCCCGCCGCGTCGTTTTGCTGCCGCTCCTACTGACTGCTAGCTATAGTAACATTCAGTTACTGTAGCTGCAGCTAGCTTCGGCAAATTCACATTGAGTAGCCCCTTTGATAGCCAATAAACATCCACAAAACAAATTCCTATGAGGAGCGGAGATTCCTATGCAGGTGCCCAAACCTCATGAGGTTACGGTGATGCAAGCCATGACGACCAAGGCCAGGCGGGCGCCAGCGGGCGCAGAGGAGACCGTTTCCTCTTTGGTGCTAAGGAGGCAAGCGCAGGCATGGGTTCTCGAGGACTCAGGCAAAGATTTCCATTCCTGTGCAACGAGACCAAGACCACCAGGACGGCAGGACGGATGTCATCACCGAGCCCACCGTAGCGTCATGCCAGAAGCTTTGCAGGCGAAGACCACCTTTCGTCAGGATAAGATGTACTACTTGTCCCCTTTCAAATTGGCCGTTGTGGAATCCCTTCCCGCCTACGTTTTGGGAAGAGGACCAAGGCCACTATAAATATAGGCTAGCCACCACCATAGAGCAGGACAAACCCCCCAGGATCGGATCCTTTCCACCCTCACCAGAGCAGACCTCGTGAGGTTGTTCATCCCTTGTACTTGTTCATCCTCAGCCCCTCGTGAGGCAAATCCACCACAAAGCAGGAGTAGGGTCTTACACCGCAAGCTGGCCCGAACCTGGGTAAACTGCCGTGTTCATCTTCTTCCTTGTTCCTCGAGCTAGGCCATAGGGCGACGAGCTGGTTGGCTAGATAGGTTGAGTTCTTCGCACACGCCCCAGAGTTTGAACCTTTCTTGGGTCTGCGGAGCCCTGAATCCGACACTCTCTGTTTGCTCTTTGCTGAAATCAGTCTCACCGAGTTCAAGCAATCGGTCTCACCGAGTTGATGTTTTCCCTAAGCCCTAGCACATCGGTCCCACCGAGTTGTTCCAGTCGGTCCCACCGATATTCCTAACGTTCACATTTTGAACTGAATCGGTCTCACCGAGTTCTTCTATTCGGTCTCACCGAGTTGGGTCAAATGTGCGTAACGGTTGGATTTTGTGTGGAGGCTATATATACCCCTCCACCCCCTTCTCCATTTGTGAGAGAGCCATCAGAACGTGCCTACACTTCCACTACTCATTTTCTAAGAGAGAACCACCTACTCATGTGTTGAGACCAAGATATTCCAATCCTACCACAAGAATCTTGATCTCTAGCCTTTCCCAAGTTGCTTTCCACTCAAATCATCTTTCCACCATAGCCAAATCTGTGAGAGAGAGTTGAGTGTTGGGGAGACTATCATTTGAAGCACAAGAGCAAGGAGTTCATCATCTACACACCATCTATTACCTTTTGGAGAGTGGTGTCTCCTAGATTGGTTAGGTGTTGCTTGGGAGCCTCCGACAAGATTGTGGAGTTGAACCAAGAAGTTTGTAAGAGAAAGGGGATCGCCTACTTCGTGAAGATCTACCCGAGCGAGGCAAGTCCTTCGTGGGCGATGGCCATGGTGGGATAGACAAGGTTGCTTCTTCGTGGACCCTTCGTGGGTGGAGCCCTCCGTGGACTCACGCAGCCGTTACCCTTCGTAGGTTAAAGTCTCCATCAACGTGGATGTATGATAGCACCACCTATCGGAACCACGCCAAAAATCTCCGTGTCTACATTGCGTTTGCTCACTCCAATCCCATCCCTTACTTTCTTGCAATTAGCATGCTTTACTCTTTCCGCTGCTTATACTCTTGCCATGCCTGCTAAAACTCCACCTCAACCTCAAGATCTTAAAAGTTGCCACTTTTACTTGTTGAGGGTCTAATCACCCCCCTCTAGACTCCTCTTCTCGATCCTTTCACCAGCCCCAGCAACCACCGCACCACCCTCGAAGATGATGTTCTGCATGTAGTCGTCGTCGCCGGAGGTCGGCATTCCATCGAACAGGTTGCGTGCGCCAGGCAGCACATCGGCTGGCATGTGTCGCGCGCGTTTCCTCGCCTCTCCGGATGACGAGCCACCGGCCACCGGTGTGGCGTTGAAGTCGATGGGCGCGGGCGCGGGCGTGGAAGGCGCCACCACGCTCACCTCGGGGGAGCGTTCCCTGGAGAGTCGGGAGACTTGCGGGTAGACGTGGAAGCCGGGCATCGGCTGCGTCGCCGACGCGCGGGGCGACTCGGTCAGCACCATCCAAGGAAACGCAGATGAGCCGGTGCTGGCCGCGGCCACGGCGGTGTTGACGAGGCTGTGCTGGCCAGGGTTTAACCCTAGGTACATCAGCGCCTCCCTCGTTGCCGCCGCAATGCGGGCGTTGGTGGCCTCCTGCTGCGCGGCGGTGGCGATGGCGGCCGCCGCGATGGCTTCTTCCCTTGCGTCCGCCGCGTGCCTCCAGCCCTTTCTCTTCGCCGACTCCCTTGCCCGATCCTCGGGCGTCAGCTTCTTCTTCGGCTTGGGCGCGGCGGTGGTCTTGCGAGGGGCGCGAGGCTTGCCTTTGCCGGATGGGGCGGTCGTGATGCCGGACGAGGCGAGGGAGGAGAGGCCGACGGCGGCTTCGAGGTCGTCGTCCATGGCGAGCGACGGGAGCGCGCGTGGGCGGGAGGGTTTTGGGAAAAGTGAAGGGAAATGGTGGAGGCTGTCACCGACTGGTGGGCCAGGGGGAGACGGTGGTACGTGTATGGAAGTTGGTAGAAAGGAAGGTAGAGTGCGAAAATGCCAAATGGAGGTTGTGCTCCATGAAGGCCTTAATTAAAAAAAAATCTCTCAACATGTAAGCATGCAACCTCATCACATAGCATGCATGCAGAAAGGTCCACTCCCAGTGACCTAATTCTCTAAACATGCAAGTGTGCCACAGCATCATGCAACATGCATGGAAAAAGACTCACCTCAACACACCAAACAAGCATGGGAATTCCATTCAATCGTGATATTTAAATTTAATAAAATATTATACAACTATACAATAATCAAACACAATAAGTCATATGTATTTTTAGTTCTACCGCTTATATTATTACTACAAACATTCATGTTTCATACAGGGAATCTCATTGAAATATTGCAAACTATCCCGCAACAACGTGTGGGGCATCATCTTGTATATGTAATATTTGCGTACAAAATTTCATAAACATATATGTTCATATGTGATTTACACAAGAAAAATAAATACATATATTAAAATGAATCTTCTCTTTGTTGTACTAGAATTTTGTATTTTTTGTGTAGCCTACAAATAATAATATTATTTGGTGGAACTTTTTGGATACTCAAAGAACATGTATATGTATTTGTGAGGAAAAAATATTTATGAAATTTTAAAATATATTTCAAAGAAAATCAAAAGGAGATACCCGAACCCATCTTATAAAATGCCGCACTTTAGGTAGACACTAGAAAGCAGCGTATCACCCCGATTGAAGGTGAAGGAGATAGTGGTACGTGTATGGAAGTTCGTAGAAGGGAAGTACCGTGCGAAAATGCCAAATGGAGGCTGAGCTCCATGGAGACCTTATTTAAAAAAATAAATCAAATTCATACTTTAACGTTTCAAATACATGGAAAAATACACATATGCCTAGAGGCATTGTACATGTGTGCAAATTTTCATGATGAAATATGCTAAATTGAGAGCTACACAAATAATATGTGGCTTTTCAGCACATGTATTGTTCATCCTCAAAGTCCTTTTTCTTTGTGCAGCTCGCAATTCAAAGGATTTCATCATCATTATTACTATTATGAGCTATAAATTTGATATCAGCATCAAATTCGGTAACAACATTGACATTTACCTCTTCTTTACCTTTAATCACGTCAATCAACTCAGCAATTTTGGCGCTCTTTTCTTCAATGATGGAGTTTACCTTCTTCGCGGTTGACATTCCGGCATGTCATTGGTCATGGTTTTCTTACATATCATCAAACAACTTCTTTGCTTCAACAATCAAACTTCCCATGATGGTTCCTCTTGCAGTAGTATCTAACATATTTTAATAGAACTTCTAATTGCCTCTTTCATTTTATCCAAACTAGTGATATTAGAGTTAGAACATAATTGCATTATTTTCGTAGGTGGACAAAACTTTGTCATAAACATGCTGGAACAATTGTTCCATGAGGTAATGGTTCCTCCGGGCAAGCCTACATGTCATTCCTTAGTTCTTCCTCTCAAAGAGAAAGGAAAAAGACGCAACTTCAGAGCATCAGGTTCATATTCCTTTGTACGTGTCATATTGCATAATTCAGTTAAAGCGTGTAAGTGCATACCAGCATCTTCATAGGTGGAACCTCCGAATTGGTTTTGTTCAACCATCGTGACAAGGTGAGCTTTTTTATCTTAAAATGTTTGGCCGCAACATCAGGTAAAGCGATAGGTGCACACATAAAGTTCCCATTGGGAGTTGCAAATTCCCCCGCGGGGGGGGGGGGGGGGGGGGGGGGGGGGGGGGGGGGGGGGGGGGGGTTCGACAACCGCGGAAAAAAGGAATAGAAGACAAAACAAAACTGAAACAAACAAAAAATGATACCCTTAGTCACCTCGCTAGGGAAGTAAAGATGCTTCCCCAGCAAAGGTGCCAGAAAAAGGTTTTGATTACCTTTGATCCGATTTCGGATTGCAGATAGCCTTTAACTTTTTCCCCAAGGGTGACCTAGGTATCACGCGAGATAATCAAGTGCTTTAGGAGATAAGGCAATGCAAGGCGGGGCGGCGATCCCTCCAGCGCAAGGCAAGGATGGTGGGTGGCGGCATCCAACGCGTTCCGGTGTCAAGCAGTGGAGGAGGGTGGCGGGGCGGCGCTTCACCCAGGCGTTCTGGCGGCAAGCGGAGGGGGCCGGCGGCACGACGCTCCCTCCGGTGCTATAGGAGGAGGGTGGCGGGGTGGTCGCCCTGGCCAGCTCGGGTGGCTCCGATAACACATCTTCGATCTTCTCCTCTCCGGCGACGGCTGGGTCGACGAATGTCATTTCAAATGGGGTAGCACCGTTGGATGCACCGCGCGTGTCCGTGTGTCCGTTTGGCGACCCAAGCGGACACAAAAAATGATAAATTTTGTGTCAGTTTGGGTCTCTTCGTTGGAGTTGCCCTAACGTTGTGACTGGCTGGTTAATTTTTCAGCAGACGTAGAAGAGATAGAAAGCTACAGTACAAACGCAAAGTGCGGAGCACGAGCGTATCGAAAGAGCCCTAGCTAGCTATAGTAGCTTCTGTTGCGATCGGCAGTACGCGCGTACGTACGTGCTCCATCAATCCGCCAACTGGAGTAGATGCAAAGTGATGAATACTCCGCCCGTCCGTCCATCCGTCCGTCGTGGCCTGGCGTCAGTGATCAATCAAGGCTTGGGCGTCAGGGCGGGGGTTAAATGCGGACGTGCGCGCGGCATGATTCCGAACTGGCCCAATCGCGGCAAGAATAATGAGCGCACTGTGCATCACTAATACTCCTACTGCTCCTACTACTGGCCGGCCTCTGGCCGTAGCGGGGACGCGCGCAGCGCACCCGCCGATTCGGCTAAATTTCGTATTTTGACTCTTTTCTGAAGCTTAATCGAAATTTGACTCTAGTCTAATTTTTTTTTAAATCTGACCCTTTTGTTACCGTCAGGGTGTATGGCGGTAGGGTATAACAGCCTACCGTCAAGGTCCCTGACGGTAGGGTTGCATGCCCTACCGCAAATTTCTCCTAAGTATTGAACACAGTGCGTGCTCGTGCCTACCGCCGAGCACCTTGACGATAGGGTTGTATAGGCTACCGCCAGCCTGTTTGGCGATAGGGATGTTTCCTACCGCCAAGGTCCCTGGCGGTATGCGGTTACACCCTACCGACATGGACCCTGGCGGTAGCAAAATGGTCAGATCTTGAAATTTTTTCAAACTAGGGTTAGATCTCGATTAAGTTTAAGAAAAGGGTCAAAACGCGAAATTTTGCCCGCGTGGGCGACGCCGACGCGCAATGGCGCGGCCTCCGGTGAAAATGGACGAAACTGACCCTTTTTCAAAACTTCAACACAAAATGGCCCTAATCTGAAAATATTTCCGAAACTGACCCCTTTGCATGACGTCCGGGGCTAGCGCGCCATGCTAAATAGCAAGACACCCCGGGCTAGGGCGTCATGCCAGGCGTCATGCTATTTGGCATGACGCCCTAGCCCGGGGCGTCATGCTATTTAGCATGGCGTCCCAGCCCCGGGCGTCATGCGAAAAAAAACCAGTTTGTGAAATATTTTTAAATTTAGACCATTTTATGTTAAAGTTTCAAAAAAGGGCGAGTTTCGTCCATTTTCACCGGCCTCCGGAGGTCGCCACGACGCGGCAGCGGATCCGCCTCCGCTACCTGACACCGCTTTATTTACTCCCTGCGCTCCCACTCTGCCGAGTTTTAAACGAGGTCAGAGCTAGGCGATCTCCCCGTGGCCACACGATCGGCACCGCCGGTGCTGCTTCGGATCCTCTCTCGCTGTCCCGGCTCTTATTTCTAGCCAGGAGCTCTGCGGCGACGCTCGGCCTCTGAGCTCTGCGTGCCCGCCAGCGCCCAGATCGGTGTGCGTATGAAATCTGCAGGCTGCAGCGCCCGCGGTACGAATTATTTGTCCCGGTGCACTCTTTGGTTCGTCGCCGTCAGTGCCGGCGCGCTCTGCCAGCCGCTGGAAATGGAGCCGCAGCAAAACGAGGTTATTTTATTTTGTAGATAAGTTTCTTTGATCGTGTTTTGTGATAGGGATTAACTGAAACCATCAATCGGTAGTTGGACACGATTATGGCATGATGCATCTGGGTGTTGAAACACTGCGCGCAGGGCATGCAGTCAATGGCCGGTATCGATGAGCAGCAGGCTTCATGACAAACGCACGCACTGATGAATTCTCAACAAGAAGTTTGCACTTTAACAGAAGCAGGCATTGATACGATCAGTAGCATTAAATGGTTACCATGCCGCTGGACCCCCATCCTGACCCACGTTTAACCGCAGCACTTTGGGCAGAACTAACATAAATCAACTTGGCCAGACTGGTACTTCACTCCCTCTTGGCATCAATATAGTGCTATAGTAGTGAACTTGTGAGGTGAAAACCGTTGTTAAACTGTGATACCAGTCCGCCAGAGTTACCCGCAGTTAAAAGAAACTGTAATGCGCACTAATGCTCCACTCGTTGGTAGGAGGAACACAGTGTCAGCTTCTCGCTCATGAGGCCGTTGAATCCAACGAAAATGCCAGTCTCGCACACGTGCATTATGTCTAAACAACCAAAGCTAGGAAGCAAACACATAAGATTCCCAGCTACAAACACACGGCGGATAACAATGAGAGAAAGAGAAGAGAGAGAAATCAACGACACCTAAGCCAGACTGCGCCACTAACTATAGTGGTAGCAGCGCAATTCATGGCGCCTCGCCACATGCTCGGCACCGCACAACACGGGAAACCATACCAGCTAGTAGCTACGACGACGTCCGACCGACACAAACCACAGTTCAGCGCGTGCACAGCCTGTGGTCATATGTCCACGGCGATGTCGGCCGTTGTGGCGGCCAGGGGCGCCGCGGCGGGTGGAGCGGCGGTGGGGGCGTCGGCCGAGGCTGCTCCAGCGCCGCCGCCGGCGGCCATGGCGACCAGCATCTGGCGGAGGCCGCGCGCGTACTCGAGGAGTCGGTCGATGGAGGGGATGGTCTCCCTCACCTCGTCCTGCGCCTCGAAGTCGCGCAGCCAGGCGTGGAAGAGCGGGAACGCCTCGGCGTCCACCAGCTGCACGCCGGTGACCTCCTCGAAGACGGCCAGCCAGTAGGAGCCGCAGCCCAGGACGACGTCCAGGAAGCCGACCTCGTCGCCGCCGAAGAAGCGCCGGCCCTTGAACGCCCCCTCCCGCAGCTCCGCCTCGATCAACGCCAGGTTCTCGTGCACCTGCCGCACGGCAGCCTCCTGCTCCTCCCCCGTGGACGCGAACACCGCCCCCACCGCGGGCCCAAGCTGCATTCCACAGAAACAGTTCAGCCACTTTCCACGGGCGTCAGAAAATCATCACGAGCACCGCGTGCGCGTGTGTACATACATACCTTGTCGTCGCCAAAGTGGCACCAGAAGCGAGCGACGGCGCGGTCGAAGGCGTCGGCGGGGAGGAGCTGGCGGGTGGCCGGGAAGGCGTCGTCGAGGTACTGGAGGATGATGACGGACTCGGCGAGGGAGCGGCCGTCGTGGACGAGCACGGGGACCTTCTTGTAGACCGGGTTGTGGCGCAGCAGCGCGTCGCTCTTGTTGCCGAGGTCCTCCTCGGCGTACTCGAAGGCGAGCCCCTTGAGCCGCATGGCCAGCTGCACGCGGTGCGTGTACGAGCTCGCCCACGACCCGAACAGCTTCAGCTGCTGCTGCGCCGCCGCACCAGCGTCAACGTTCTCCGCTGCCTTCTCCATGGCCGGCTACGTGAAAGGAAGGAAGGACGTACTCTGGTCGATCTTAGGATGCTCGAATGGTGTTTGTATTGTTGCTTGCAGTGGAGTGGAGTGGAGTGAGATTCTTTTTGGTGTGTGGCCTGGAGCTTTGGGGGGAGAGGGTTTATATAGAGCGGGAGGGTGTTAGGTAGGCCCCACATGTAAGTGACGTGGACGTGTGGGCCCGAGATGTCAGCTGGCTGGGGTTTAGCGCGCCGGAGAAGGACAGTGTGTGTATGGGTGGAGACGCTGAGAGGTGGTGGGCCGGGGAGGCTTCCCCGGCAAGGTACACCGCCCGGCGCCGGCTGGCTCGTCGTGGACTTTCTACTCACTGGAAGTGTGAACCTGTACAGTAAATACTTTACTTTTACTAGTAGTGATTTGTTTATCCGGTCGGTGTAAAGAAGTTCTCACGGGGAGGATCACGGCGAGCTGGACCCGCGGTGAGACAGTTACAACAGAGAAGTCTCCGCTGGCTTTTGCCTCGCAGCTCTGGTGGATTTGCGTCTGCATTACCGAGTCAAAAGCACGCACGCCGATCGAGAACTCTCGACTTGTTCCCCAATACTGCTCGCTGGCTTGCAGCACAATCCGGCCAGGTCGGTAGTCTGGTCTCCAGTGAGAGTAGATTCTGACGGTGTGATGGCCTCTGCACACTCAAGAGGGTGAAATATAGCCGATGGTAATAAGGGTACACAAACTAACCCAGCAGCTCGTGAGGAAGTCTGGTCAAAGCAAGTTTACATACCTTGGTCGATGCGCCCTGGCTAATATGTTTGCGACCAAACCGAAAGGGATCATGCGGTACGTTTGACTGAAGACCGCCTGCGTTCTAGAATTAGCCCGGCCGACCGGCAAGAAGCATTTATTGTCCCGCCGGGATACAATCTCTATCGTCGTTCGCAGTCACAGTCTTCTTCCTTTTAATTTAACCACAAAAATGAAACCCGACGCGCCATGCGAGGACTGTGCGTACACAGCTCAGAGGGGACTTGACCTGACCAAGGCATGGGCGATGGCAAAAGAGAAGGAAGGAGGCGACCGGGGCGAGGCGGGGCTGTGGCCTGTGGATGGTGAAAGGCAGCAACAGCAACCGGGGCAAGACGGCACGACCAAAAGTCCCCGGCTCCTTCGAAGCGTTTCCATCAGCTGCTGCTGCGGACGCTGTGCGCGCGCGCTGTCGCGCTTTTCTCGCGTGTCGTGGGCTCGTGCCACGCTCTGGCCTAATTTCCATGTACATTTTTCACAGCGCCACCATCAATGAGACTGCACTATACCGATCTGCTTGCTACTGGTACACGGCGATTTATCCGGCCGGCATACGTCCCTGTCCACGACAAGAACACTATCACCCTGGCTATTCGCAAAAGAAAAGAATAAATGCACAGAGGAGATGAGATTTGAACGGAGTCGATACGGCGGAGGGTTTCGGATATACAATTCGGTGTCCGGCCTCATCTGCATCTGATGAACAGTAAAAATAAAAAGAATAGCAGAAAAGTTCTAAAAGATCTGAATTGTTTTTGGATGCAGGATGATTCAGTGCGGCAGGTGCGTGCAAAATTTCATGGCTAAATGACATTCGAGAAGCTCGTGGCAAAAAAGACAAAATGAGCTCCGGATATTGTTGTTTTCAAATGTTTCTCACAGGCCTGAAATTAGTCTTTTTTGTTGAGAGCTACTGAAATGTCCAAACTCCACGAAATTTGGCATGGACTTCACCCACGTAAGCATCTCGCATCACTAAAACATAGATTTTTTATTTTTTAACAATTTTACTGTTCACCCAAGGGTGCAGATGCACCCGAAACCCAAAACGCCGCTTCCAAAGGGTTTTCATCGTCGGCACCCATTTTTGTGTTTGTCCATGGTTTTCTATGGAGTTGACGACCAACGAGAACTCGTACACTTTTAACCTGTCGTTTGCTTTTCTATGCTAACGAAATTCCACAAATCTTAAAACCACATTCGACATGTGGGGCATGCGAAAAAATTGTTTACCTCGAGGATAAATAATGTCAACATAAGGTGAGTTGCTTTACATATTTTTGTAGAATAAGAAAGGAAAGCTACAACCCACTTGTTCTTCCATACCAATTTGTCCTCGTGATCAAACTGAGCTAATAAGATAAGCAGTGTGTTTCTCCTGGCAGAATTTTGCCACTTAAGATCGTCAGAGTTAGGTTAACTATACTGAAACATAAGGGGCAAGATGCCATAAAAAGGGGAGCATGCTAGAGGAGAAACTCACACCACGGCACAAAATCTACCTCTCTCTTCTCTCTCACACACATACCCATTGACAAGTATTCCCTCCGTCCTGAATTAATTGTCGCAGAAATGGATAAAAATAGATGTATATTGAACTAAAAAATATGTCTAGATTGTAAAATCTGATATGAATCGGGGCTGCTAGATTGCACGCCTCCTCTCTTCATTAAGTATAAGGTAATCTCTACTCCTAATGGAGCAGTTGATAGTCTCGCTTCCAGGTTTTTTTTCGTCCCATCTCCCATGTTTTTTTTTTGTACCTCCTCCCACCTTCGCTGGTTTTTTTTCGTAGATTTTTTTTCGTCCCCTCCCCCCACTTCATCGGTTTATTTTCACGTCACCCTCTCACACAACGAAAGAAATCTGAACAGATCAGAACTTTCCATACTGGCGCAAGTTATATTTAGTAATGTAGAATCAATCACGAACAATCTCTAAAGATCAAATCTAAATTAATTAACCTTACCTTAAATCACTCAATCACATTAACCTTACCTTAACTCACGGATGGTAATCAATCTCCAAACAAAGGAAACAATACATCGAGGGAGCAGTAAATAAACTCTCTTTCTTATGACATGTATATGATCTTCCCTTCCCTCTCCGTTGTCGAGAGTTCTTGATTCTCGAGGCCGATGCTTGGGCTGCGTCATTGGGTCGCGACGGTGCCGGAGGACGAGGATGGCGAGGCCGGGTGCCGCGGCACCGCGTTGGCCGCGGCCGGTGAAGGGGGCGAAGAAGGGCGGCTTCCCTGGCCCTGGCCGTGGCCGTGGCCCTGGGAGTTGGTGCGGTGGAAGCGGCACTTGAAGGACCCGGCGTGGGTGGCCGGCGCGCAGACGGACTTGGAAGCGGGCCCGTGGCCTGCGCCGGACGGTGCCGACGCCGCCCCGGGCCACCTCCTCCCCGTATTCTTGGAGCTGTGGCTGGCCGATTTACATGAAATTAATTCCCTCAGTTATGGTGGCAAATATAATACACATAATCCATATTGTTATGCACTAGCGTGTGTGTGTGAAATAGATGGATTATGGTCCCGTACCCAATAAGATGGATATGTGTGTGTGTTAGAGAGAGAGAGGGAGAGGGGGAGAGAGAGTGAGGAAGAGGGAGGGAGAGAGTGTGTGTGTGTGAGGATTTGATGGTAAAAAAGGTCGCCAATGTCACTTGATATGTATGAGAATATTAATATTGAACTCTTAAAGTTAATGTGGCCCCGTTGCAACGCACGGGCGTTCTTCTAGTCAACTTAAGTTACAAGTTTAGGTTGGATACAAACCGACGTGATCTATATTAGGAACTCTAGCTATAGCAGCCGTACTAGGACTCTCCAAACACGCCCCCGCAGTCTGAGCTGGGAAGAGTAGTGACATGAAGACTGGATCGAAACTCACGAAAGAGTGCGGAAGGTAGCTCTTTCGTGAAAATATCAACATACTGTGATGAAGATGGAATATGTAAAACAAGTACGCCACCGACAGCAACCTTCTCACGTACGAAATGAATGTCAAGCTCGATGTGTTCGGTCCGGCGATGTTGTACTAGATTATGAGCAAGATAAACAACACTAACATTGTCGCATAACACAACTGTGGCACTGGTGACTAGGCGATGAAGTTCTTGTAGTAACGGACCCAACGAGACTCGGCTACTGCAGTAGCAACAACACGATATTCGGCTTCCGCACTGGAGCGGGAAACAGTAGTATGCCGCCGAGAAGATCATGAAATCAAATTATCACCAAAACACATCCAAAACCCAGAAGTGGAGCGTCTGGTGTTGGGGCAATCAGCCCAATCGACATCTGAATAGGCAATGAGTTTAGCAGATGAGGAGATATGAAGTGTCAAACTAAGGTCAAGTGTGCCTTTTAGATATTTGAGAATACGTTTAAGAAAGAGAAGATGGGGTTCGCGAGGATCATGCTTACGAAGACACACTTGTTGAACAACATAGGCGATGTCTGGTCGAGTGAGGGTGGCAACTGAAGAGCACCAGCAAGACTACGATAGACTAAAGGCTTACAAACAGGGGAACCATTGGTGGATGAGAGTTTGGCGTTAGTGTCAACATGAGTAGAAACGGGATTACAGTCATGCATACTGGCCCGGGAGAGAATGTCGAGAAAGTACTATTGCTGGGGGAGATGTAAGACACTAGATGTGCGAGAGACAGAAATGCCGAGAAAGTGATGAAGAGGTCCAAGATCTTTCTTAGCAAATTCTTTAGCAAAGGAAGTGATAATTGATGAGAGAGAAGAAGGAGAGGAGGCAGTAAGGACGATGTCATCGACATAAAGAAGTAAATATGCAGTGATGTTTCGCTTGTGAAGAATAAACAAGGAAGCGTCAGACTTGGACTTAGTGAAACCAGCACAACGGGCATAGGTTGTGAACCGCTGAAACCACGCTCGAGGAGCTTGTTTAAGGTTGTACAAGGATTTATGCAAGCAACAGACATTGTCAGGATAGCGAGGATCAATGAAACCAGAGGGTTGTTGACTATAGATGACCTCATCAAGATGACCGTAAAGAAAGCCATTTTCAACATCGAGTTGGTGAAATAGGCCAAGAAGAAGGGAGAGTGATAGAGAGAACCAACCCTATAGTGGTTGGCTTGATAATAGGGCTAAAGGTCTCATCATAGTCAATGCCGGGTTGCTGGGAAAAGGACTACCCAGTGGGCTTTGTGACGAGCGAGTGAGCCATCGAAATGATATTTATGTAGAAAAATCCATTTACCACTGATGATATTTGCATCTGGAGGATAAGGAACAAGTGACCAGGTGTTGTTTAGAGTAAAAGCATCGAATTCTTCTTGCATCGCGCTGCGCCATGATGGGTCACGAAGAGCTGTGTGTTAATTATGTGGTATGGGTGAGGAGATGACGGTGGAAAGATTGAGGCGATCAATCGGTGGCGGTAAATGACCGGTCTTTGAGCGAGTCTGATGAATAGGTGCTGGTTCAGGTGCTGGGAACATAGGTGGCGGGCTAGCAGGGCCCGGAGAGGGAGACACGGCAGCATAGTTAGGCTGGCTGGCAGGATTGAGCGAGCCCGCCAGGCTAGGCGGACTAGGCGGGCTATCGGGCATAGGTGGATCCGACGAAGGGGTGGCGGGGGCATGCATAGCGGGTGCAGGGGTAGTGGGCGCATGCATAGCGAGGGAAGGAGGTGGAACTAGGAGAGGTGGGTCAAGGGAAGTGATGCATTCTATTGATGATGTGGAAAGTAGAGTTTTGGCTGCTGGGCATAGGGAAAGGTTGTTTCGTCGAAAACAACGTGGTGAGAGATGATAATGCATTGTGTGTCTAGGTCAAGACAACGATAGCCTGTGTGCCATCGAGGGTATCCCAGAAAGAGACATTTGACCGATCTAGGAGAGAGTTTGTTAGGTGTAGTAGAGGAGGTGTTTGGATAGCAAAGACAACCAAAAACACGAAGATCATTATAGGGTGGTGTGGTGCCGAAAAGTGTTATGTATGGCACGGGAAATTTTGTGGTTGCCGTAGGAAGGATGTTTATGATATATGTGGCGGTATAGAGAGCTTCGGCCCAAAAAGAGGGTGGAAGTGAGGCCTGAAGCAGTAGTGTTTGAATAACATCATTGGCAATGCGAATGGCACGTTCGGCCTTGCCGTTTTGTTTAGAGGTATGGGGACAGGAAAAACGAAGAAGAATGCCATGTTGAGCACAGAAGGTGTCGAGACGCGTGTTGAGAAACTCTCCACCATTATCACATTGGATAGCTAAGATGGGTAGGTTAAATTGTGTATGAAGATTGGAATGAAAAGCGATGAGTGTAGCATAAACATCTGATTTCTTTCAAAGCGGGAAACACCAAAAGTAGTAAAAAAATGATCCACAACAATGAGATAATAGCAAAAACCAGAGGTACTAGGAACATGGGATGTACAAAGGTCACAATGTAAAAGCTGAAACGAACGAACTACATATGTTTGAGAATCGTAAAACGGAAGACTAACATGTTTTCCTAACTGATAGGCATGACAGAGTGGCGGCCCACCTTTATTCTATGAGATAAACTTGGAGTGTTGAAGATGTGACATGATGTGATGACCGGGATGTTTCAATCGGCGATGCTAGAGTGATGACGGAGTGGTTGTGAGGAGAGCTTCATCTTGTCGGGACCGACAGACGGGATAGAGGGGCCCGGGACTATTGCAGTGAAGGATCACAGCCATATAAGGAAACGCCTTCACCGAGAATCCGAAAGGATCAAATTCAAAGGTAAAAAAAATATTAGTAGTGAGTTGGCGAACAGAGATAAGATTTTTAATAATGTGAGGAACGATAAGAGTATTACGAGGAGGGAGGGGTTGGTGGAAGAGGGAAGTGTTGATTGGCCAACATGAGTAGCAGAAACGGGTTGGCCGTTACCTACTGTGACAGTTTGAGTGCAAGGTTTTAAAGAGGAGATAGTACCGCGATCAGATGCCATGTGGGAGGAAGCTCCCGTGTCCTTGTACCACTCCTGGTTTTCGGGAAGATGCGTGTTGTTGAGGGCGTTCAAAAGTGTCGGATCGAGGTGTTGTTGATGGCCGTCGTAGGCGGGGAGTTGTTGAAGCTGGGCCATATGCCGCGTATGCCCGCGGGGAAGTAGCGGCCGGTCGTGGGCCAAGGACGCTAGGAGCACGCCATGGCTGTGGCTGCACGGCGCTGGTGTAGGGTGTTGTTGAAGCTGTGCGCGTCGGAAGGCCAATTGTACATCCCGGGCTCGGAACGGCCCCGTCCTACATTCATTTCTGCGACAAATAATTTAAGATGAAGAGTAATTTTATTTTGTTGCGCTTCTTCCCATCTTGATGTCGGTGTGCACACTAGTATGAGAGAGCATCACTCCTAAACAGCATCCCTCGAGAAGCTGTTGCACCGAGTGGGAGACGATAATATTTTGGGCCAGCATTGTCGGTGTCAAAACCGGCTGATCTCGGGTAGGGGGTCCCGAACTGTGCGTCTGAGGATCGAAGGTAACAAGGGACAAAGGGAACACGATGTTTACCCAGGTTCGGGCCCTCTTAATGGAGGTAAAACCCTACGTCCTGCTTGATTGTATTTGATGAGTATGGGGGTTACAAGAGTTGATCTACCTCGAGATCGTGATGGCTAAGCCCTAGATGTCTAGCCTATTGGAGTTATGATAGCCTCTACGGACTAAACCCTCCGGTTTATATAGACACCGGAGGGGGCTAGGGTTGTACAAAGTCGGTTTAAAGAGGAAGGAAAATATACATCTGGATGCCAAACTTGCCATCCACGCAAAGGAGAGTCCCACCCGGACACGAGGAAAGGTCTTCTGCCTTGTATCTTCACGGCCCATCAGTCCGGCCCATGTTACATAGCCCGACCACCCGAGGACCCCTTAATCCAGGACTCCCTCAGTAGCCCCTGAACCAGTCTTCAATGGCGATGTATCTTGCATGTAGATTGTCATTGCAAGGCGGGTTCCTCCTCTGAATACTTCAAAGCAATCTTCCGAATAAAAGAACTATATCCGGCTTTGCATGTCAGTCACAACCCTCAACCACGGAGGTAAAATGCTTAGTCAAAGTAATGTCTATCAACTGACAGCTTTCTCGGCGAAACATCACATCTAGCCTCTTTATCATTCCGAACCGTTTTTTGGCCTCCCGCTTCGCATTTCAAGATACGGCCTCTATCGACACGTCTCGTCAAAGCGGAGATCATGCCCACTTATTTCGGGATCCTCATCAATACGGGTTTGGGTAATCCAACCGTGCCATTCGCATGACCCCTTGGGAACAGGCATTTTGCATTTGTTCAAGCTTTCCAACGCCATATCATTTGCTGCATTCGGACGTACGGTTAAAAAATTAACTCAAAAATACGAACTCGGTGGAACTTGTACCGTTTTCTAAATTACGCTTAAACCATTCAAAATTAGAAAAAACTTTCAACGTGAAAAAGTAGCGCATTTTCATAAGCTTTCCAACGCCATATCATTTGCCTCAATTGGATTAGCCGTTTAGAAATGGCATCGAAAATATGAACTCGGCTGTTCGGTTTGCGAAATTTTACGATTTTCCAAATTACTCTTTAACCATAGAGGATTAGAGAAAACTATCAACATGTGAAAGGAGCGGTTTTGCAGCAGCTTTCCAACGCCATATTATTTGCCTCATTCTGATAAACGGTTTAGAAATGCGATCGAAAATACGATTCACATTTTTTGTATGAAGAAAAAACGATTTTCAAAACTGCTCTTAAACCGCTTACATTTTGCCAAAAAATTTAACTCTGGTCATGATACTCGTGTCCGTAGCTTTCCAACGGTATATCGCAAGCCCCATTTGGGCAATGTTTGCGGAAGTTCAACCTAGCACTGGGGGAAGTTTAGGTTGAACAACTCAGGCAGTAAAAATGCAACAGACGTATGTTCATCACGACCCGAGAGCAAAAATCCGCCAATGAGCGAGATTCCAATTTAAAACGGGCATTTAGTTGCTAAAAACCGTTTGCAGATTACACTTACAACACATAGAACACGACTGACCAGAATAATTCGCGCGGGGAGACACAGTTACGAAGATAGCCCGAAGGTTGGGTTCGTACAGAGAGAAGTTCAGGTTGTGTAACTCAGGAAGTTCAGGTTGTGATCAGAATAATATTCTGATCCCTAGACCAAAATAGTGTTTATGTATATATTATAAAAACACTTTACATAAATTTGCAAAATGTTAATCATGCATTTGAAAAATGCTAAACGTCTATAGAAATATATTTCTGATGTATATAAAAATTGTACAACATAAGAAAGTAGAAAATGGTAGCCATGTGTAAGAAAACTGTTAATCATTTGTACGAAAAATGTTTGTGACATTTGAAAAATGTCATGTCTTTATAAAAAATGTACTTGACTTTTAAAAAATTGTTTATACAATGTTACAAAGTTTCAAAAAACGTGTTCGTGACATTTAAAAAAAAGTGTAATGTAAAAATGTTTCGGACCATTAAAAAATATACATGATATTTTAAAGAAAACGTCCACAATGTAAAAAAAATGTTCCCATAGGTTAAAAAAAGTGTTTATTTCAATTAAAAAGTATATATAATATTTTTATGCAATGTTCACATGTTTCCAAAAAATGCTCCTGAAAACTTAAATTTATACATTGTAAAAAAATGTTTGTGTAGTTAAAAAAATGCCGTTAGAAAATATACAATGTGTGTTTTAAAAATGTTACTGTGTATTCAAAACATGTATTTAATAGAATGTACATCATGTATTTATTAATAAATATTTCATGTGCGCGTAAAAATGTACATTGGGTGCTAAAAAAAGTAGACATGTGTTAAAAAATGAAAATGGAGAAAACCCCGCCAAAGAAACAAGAAGAAAACTAAACAAAGCAAAAGAAAAGAAAATGCAGGACAGAAACAAAGAAAACTAAAGTATAACAAACAAAGATAAAAACCAAAGAAAACCAGTGAGAAAACAAAGAAAACGGAAGTATAACGAAGAAAAAAAACCCAAAGAAAACCAAGAAAACAATAAAGAAAAAAAGGAAAGTGAAGAAAAAAAACTGAAGAAAACAATAGCGAGTGAAGCACACAACGACACAAACTTCAGCAAGAGTAATGAACCGTCCCGATTCGCTCGCTCGTAGGCCGGAGATAGCTCTTGCATATGTCGCCCTCGTTTGTTCCGTAGTGGGCCTGACCATAGGCGTACGAAAGCCCCCAACCGTTCTGTAGTGGCTCTCCCCACAAAGTGCCCCTTTTAGCACTGGTTCTGAGAATCTTTTTGAAGGTTCCCCTGGTTCCGCGCAAAGAAACATATCGGTTCTCTCGGTTTTCTGGTGTGATTTTTCTCTGTACTTCTTTTTGTTTTTTTATTTCTTTTAAAAATTCCTAAACTTTTTTGAATCCTCAAATGTTTTATCAATTTCATGGACTCTTTTCAAATTCATGATTTTCTAATTCATGAAGTTTAAAAAAATTGTAAATATTTAAAAATTCCACAAAAAAATTAAAATTGATAAATATTTTTTTTTCAAATTCATGATTTTTCTAATATGTGAGTTTTTTTAATCTGAGAACATTTTATTCAAATCCATGATCTTTTTACAAATTTGTGATTAGTTTTTAATAAAGTCACTACCTTCATTGGCAACGGGCATGCTTATAACTGACAGAAAAGAGAAAAACATCTAAAAAAGCGAGCAAATAAACAAAAAGATGCAGACGATCAAGCGAGGGGCAAAAGGGTTATTGGCGCCACCCATGCGTCGCGCCCTGTGGGTGGGCCGCAGAGCCGACATGCGGTTAACACGCTGATTAGGGGCTCTCCTAGTGGGGTCCATGAATTTCTTGGATCGATATATCATTTCTTATACGCTCATTAGTGAGGCTTGTTCGCCACGTGTTGTTAGTTCGCTCTGCTCTTGTTTACTTCATTTTTTTTCTTTTCCTTTTTTTGTTTTTCTTTTTTTTGGTTTTCTTTGTTTTTTGCACCAGTTTTCTTCATTTTTTATTTGTTCCTTAATTAACGTGGTTCTATTTGTTTTCTCATAGTTTTTGTTCTTCTTTGTTTGTTATACTTTAGTTTTCGATGTTTCCTCTTGGTTTTTTTTCGTTTCAATGGTTATATCTCTTTTCTTTTATTTCTTAGTTAGTTTATTCAATTCCTTTATTTTCAACACATGACTACTTTTTTCGGTTCCCACGTGAAATATTTTTCTGATACACGTTGGACATTTTTAAAATATATGCTGTTATATTTTTAAATACAAGTTTTGAACACTTTTTCAAATAAACTAAACATTTTTTAATACACGTTGCACAAATTTTTAATGGCAATACATTTTTTTAACTACACAATCAATTTTTTTACATTGTATATACTCTATCCTACCTATAATATAAGCCTTTTTGCGAACTAGGACTGATGGAGTACTTTAAAAAAAATAACGCTCATTTTTGCAAGCTAGGACGGAGTGAGTGCTTTTTTTGAAAATTTCACCGTCATTTTTTGGAAACACGTGATTATTTATTTAAAATGGAAATAAGCATTTTTAACAACGCGAATACACGCACACACACACACATAAACACTATTCTGATCACGGGATCTGAATAATATTCTGATAACTATCCGACCCGTCGAAGTAGTAGTAGTTGAACTTTACACAAAGAGAGGCTGAACTTCCGCGAACATTGTCCAAATGGGTCTTGCAATATACCATTGGAAAGCTATGGACACATGTATCACAGTCTTCATTAAAGTTTTTGCAAAATCAACACAGTTTAAGAGCAGTTTTACAAACTGTTTTTCTTCATAGAAAAAAAATGTGAAACGTATTTTCGAGCCTATTTCTAAATAGTTCATCGGAATGGGGCAAATGATACAACGTTGAAAAGCTACTGCAAATTCGCTCATTTTGCATATATAATGTTTTCTCTAATTCCATATTGTTAAAGAGTAATTTTAAAAAATGACGAATTTTCTCAAACCAAACAGCCAAGCTCGTTTTTTTGGCGTAATTCGAAAACGGTAATTCGGATTGATGCAAATGATATGGCGTTGGAAAGCTTATGAAAATGCGCTTCTTTTTCATATAAAAAGTTTTTTCTAGTTTTGAACGATTTAAAAGTAATTTTAAAAACGGTCAAAGTTCCTCCGAGTTTGTATTTTTGGGTTTTTTTCTAAATGGTTTGTCGGAATGCAGCAAATGATATGGCATTCGAAAGGCTGAACAAATGTGAAACTTTTTTGTATATAATGTTTCTTCCAATTTTTACGGTTTTAAGTCAATTTTGAAAATGGCTAAAAATGTTTTTTGGCCGTATTTTTTGCAAACTTTGTCGGAATGAGACAAATAATATACCGCTAGATAGCTATAAAAAATGCGAAACTTTGTCATATAGAATTTTTTTTGCTGATTCCTGGCTATTTTTACGTAATTTTGAAAATGACGAGATCATGCGTTCTGCCTTCATCGCGAAAACTGAGTCTTCAGAAATGCACTGCGTGCAGAAGTTGAACTTCTGAGGCATGTCTGTTTGAACTTCACTTTGTTTTTCACGTGCTGTTTTTTGCCCGTAACTCCCCAACGACTTACCGGAATTGAGAAAATGATATACCGATGGAAAGTTGTTGAAAACACAAAACTTTTCTGTGTTGACCATTTTTTCATACTCGCAGCGGTTTGTAAGATTTTTTTAATACGTAAAAACATTTTTTTACCGGTATACATGAAACTTTGAAACCATTCATTGGAATGTAGCATATAATATACCGTTGGAAAGTTTATGAATATGAGCAACTATTTCATGCAGACAATTGTTATAAATTCGTTGCCGTTTGAGAGAAGTTTTAAAAATGACATAAAAACGTCATTTTTTGCCTTCTTTAAAACATGTAATTGAAGGTTGGACGTCTCGCAATATAAATTTTGAACCGTGCAGGAGGAGCACTTGAACTTCTTACAACAAACCTTTTAGGCTTTTAGTTTGTATCCTTTTATTCTCATCTGAAACGCATCCCGTGTAGCAATTGAATTGTCGTTGTTTTCAGTTTGAACTTCTGTCATGTATTTTTGTTCGTAATTCCTCACGCGTTTCGTTGGAATTTCACAAATGATATACCATTAGAAACCTGTTGAAAAGACGCAACTTTTTCTTATACGGTACTTTTCTTTTCGAACAACATACGCCAATTTGTTTTTACCGTTTATTTCAGAATAAGAATATTATATACCCTTGGAAAGTTGTTGAATATGAGGAACCTTTTTCATGTAGAGCATTTTTGTTTCAAAATTGTATGGATTGAGAGAATTATTTTAAAACACCAAAAACAACATTTTGTATGTGTTTTTGAACATGTAAATACATGGTGAACCTCTCTCAAAAGAAGTTTTGAACTTTCCCATGCCCTGCACCTAAACTTCTAGCAACAAACTTTTTATACTTTGCCTTTTCATTCCTTTTTCTCATATGAAAACACACACCATGCAGTACATGGACTTCTGGTTGTTTTCAATTTGAACTGATCTCTAATTTTTTGCCCCTAACTCCTAAAGCACTCATCGAATTTGAGCAAATGATACCATTAGAAAACTATTAGAAATCATTTAAATAAAATCATGACAGGTTACGAGCATCTTGTTGAACACGCTAAAACTTCATTGAACGATATACACAAAACATTCAAATTATATGATGGAAATAACGCGTATGATTTACCGTTGGAAAGCTTATGTTTTTTTGAAGCAATTTTTCATGTAGACAATTTTTTCAAATTTGTTCCCATTTATGAGTAGTTTTTCAAGTGGCAAAAATGGTATCGATTTTTTTAACCTGTAAATCTGAGTTTTTTTATAAACTTTGTACTTCTCTGTTATTTTAATTTAAACAACTTACTTTTATTTTTATAAAAGAAAAGAAAATATTTGATTTTTTACGAAAGCATCGAACAACTTTTTTTGAATTGAAATAAATACTTTTTTCTAAAAACAAGAAGAATCTGAGTCTTTTGTATACATCGAGCTGCTCCATTATTTTAATTTGAACTTCTTGATTTTATTCTTTACTAATAAGGAAAATTTGTGTTTTTAAAAAATGCCAAAAATGGCGTTGGTTTTTTTTGTTTGTATAAATGTTTTTTGTACTTCCTAGGTTTAATAAACTTTGAATTTCTGTGTTATTTTAGTTTTAACTTACATTTTCCTTTATAGCTTGTATAAAAACCTTTTTTTATTATTCTTTTTTAATTTGAAATTCTTGTCATTTTCTAGGAACGTGAATAATATGTTTTGTTACATACATCGAACTTCTGTCTTGTTTTAATTTGAACATCATTCTTTTTATTTTGAGTGAAGATTTTTTTTTAAAAAACATCAAATTTGACTGTTTTTTCAATTCAAACTTCATGGTTGATTCTTTAATAACAAAGGATATGTGAGTTTTTTAAAAACGGTAAAATTCTATATTTTTTTTATAAACATCGAGCCACTTCGTTATTTTAGTTTGAACTTTTAGTTTCTTAAAAAATGGGTAAATCTATGAAACTTTTTTAGTTATTCTTTTATTTTAATTTGAACTTCTTCATTTTATTCTTTAGTAACGAGGAAAATTCTGAGTTTTTATATAACTTCGAATTTCTTTGTTATTTTAATTTGAACTCTTAGTTTTATTCTTAGAAAAAAAAATCAATTTTCAAATAAACATCAAACAATTATTTTTAAAATTAAACTTCATACTTTCATTTTTTTTCTAGAAACAAAAAGCATTTGAGTTTTTCATATACATCGGACTACTCCATTATTTAATTTAAATCTCTTCATTTTATTCTTTTGTAACGAGAAAAATCTGAGTTTTTGATAAATTTTGAACTTCTCTATTATTTTAATTTGAACTTCTTAGTATTATTATTAGAAAAGGAAACAAATAGTTTTTTAAGTAAACGTCAAGAACTTTTTTAAAACATTGAACTTCATACTTTGACTTTTTCCCCTAGAAATGGGAAGAATTTGAGTTTTTTGTATACAATGAACTACTCCAGTTTTTCATTTGAAATTCTTGGTTATATAGTTTACTAACGAGAAAATCTGAGTTTGTTATAAACAAATAACGGCTCCATTTTTTATTTTGGACTTCTTGGTTTTAATTATTTAGTAACGAAAAAAAAATTATATGTTCGTAATAAACATCGAACCGCTGCACTATTTTTAATTTAAACTTCTAGGTTTTTTGATAAATGGGGAAAATTACTTTTTAGAAACTTTTTTGAACTGCTCTGTTATTTTATTTTGACCTTCTTTTGGATTTTTTTAGATATGTGAAAGTATGTATTTGTTACACACGTCGAACGATTTTGTTATTTTAGCTTCAATTTTTTGGTTATTATTTCAAAAATGGAAAATCCATGGACTTTTTTCGTACAAACATATGTGTGTCTCTTTTTTTTTGTTTTCTCATTTTCTTCGAACTCTCCAATTTATTAAATTTGAACTTCAAGAGTTAACATTTTTTTGGGGTGAGGCTTGTTTTATTTCTTTGCTATATAAACATCGTATTGCTCCATTTCTTAATTTGAACTTCTATATTTCCTTGGCGAAAATGCCCTAGGGTCTCCTTTTTATTTTGACGAAATTCTTCTTTGTATATATTCTTCTCTAGATGGTACCTCTAAACTTGCAAACTTCTGAAACATGAACTTTACCATGTTTATATTATCTTTTTGGACTTCTCTTATCAATAGAAAAAAGATCATGGCACTGTAAATAATGCCTCCACTGTCCTCCCCGCAATATCACCCACCAGGTCCTCTACATAGTTTTTTTATAGTACCATCTCTTTGTTTAGGACAAAAAACAACTAAATTAATCAAAAAATACATGTAGGAACCAAGAGTGTTGATGTCACTGCGTTAAGTGGAGTGGTTACAACAAACCATAATAATTTAGAAAAAATACTTCATGGGGCATCAACAAAGAAGGAATCTGAAAATGGTGCTTTTCCATCTTCACATATACTAGTTGCCAACAATGAATTCTGTAGCATCCCCTTCATGGACATTTACACAAGCACCTAGCGGGTAACGAATATAAAAACACACAGAAGTAGACGTGGCAAACGTCTCGCCAGAGCAGCGGATGCACTTACTGCTACGGCGGGAGGAGAGAGGCGTGCATGAACTTTTTACTGCATCTGACCATTTGAATATTACATATATGAACTTCTCTGGTGAGACAAGATTATTTTTTTATCAACATGTCATGAATATGTCTCCAGGCCTAAAGCACTCACATCCCGGCAAGCTCCATGGTGGCGGAGCTTCATAGAGAAGAGAGAGAAGCAGAGGTGAGAGAGAGAGGGAGGGAGAGAGAGAGGAATGGAGGGAGGAGGAGGAGAAGAGGCACGGCATGAGGCCCCGGTGGCCGGCTGGCGGCTGGAAGGAAGCCGTAGATCGAAGGAGATCCATGGTGGTTTCTTAAACTGCTGAAGGGCAACGAACCATGATCAGTCACCATGTTCTACTTCTACTTCTATTCAGTGTCGATTGCTATGGTTCCATGGTAGTTTCTTTTGAGTGTGATTTATTTGGATTTGGTTGACTATTTGATTGATGCTCCTATTTTTTAGTTCTACAGAAATAGAGCAAATTATCATAAATTGACATGGCAAATTTAAACTCTTTTATATCTCCATCTTTTGTATACTAAATAGTTGCCATGGTAAAATTGCTATGAATTTTCATATACCATGAAAAATTGTTATTCATTTTTAGAGATCATTTTGCCATGTCAATGCATTGTGTTCTCTAAATTTTCCATGTAATAGATCCGTGTGGTAGGAAAAATTGGTAATCTATTCCTTAAAAAAATTATGGAATTGAAAAAGTCCATCACTTTTTAAAAATAGTTCACAAATTTTGAGAAAAAAGTTCACGGATTTGAAAAACAAAGCGTTCATCAATTTTGAAAAATCTTCATCGAATTTGGAAAAAACTTCATCGAATTTGGAAAAAGTTTATCAAATTTGAAAAAAGTTCATCAAATTTGAAAAAAAAATCACCAAATTTAACTTCCTATTTGGAATGATTCCCCACTCTTATTAGACGTTAAAATAGATTAGTGTCGGGTGCGGGGAAAGGTTGGGTTTTCCTATGAGTGGACCTTTTTTTTTCTTTTTTTAGAAATCATAATTATTCTTGATTATGGATTGAATATGTAAAAGAAGCACTATATTGATAAAGAGGTTGTATTCCAAAGTCAACAGAGCGATTGGCCTGCAAAAATAAAAAAACTTGATCTGTTCTTTTTTGTAATTAGAACTAACATAAACTAGTTGGGTAGAAAAGGAGCGAAAAAAGATCTGTGGATTAGATTCCCCTTCTTTCTAGGGTTTGTATTAAAAATGCAGGAACATTTTCAATTTGACAAATTTCATGGAATTGGAAAAATTGTTCAAAGACTTTAAAAAAATCATGCAATTGAAAAAGTTCATCAATTTTTAAAAATAGTTCACAAATTTTGAGAAACAATTCATCGAATTTTAAAATCATCAATTTTGAGAAAAAAGTTCATCGGTTTGAATAAAAATGTTCATAAATTTTGAAAATAGTTCATCGCACTTGAAAAAAAGTTCATCAATTTAAAAAAGACTTCACAAATTTGAATTAGGTTTTCATCGAATAAGGAAGAAGAAAAAATAAAAAAATGAAAATGAAAAAGGGAGAAAGGAAAAAGGGAAGAAGAAATATGAAAATACGAAAAAAGATATAAGTTATCAGATTGGGCGAAGTGATGGTGTGGTTCGTACAACGTACTTCCACCTCGAAGCGGGAGGTCCCTGGATCGATTCACTTCACGGGCGCACTTTTTTGCGTTCTAAAAAACCAGATAACAAAAGGGGAGTTGGGCCGGACCAATGTGGAGGGGTGTGTGCGCCCATTTGCAAAATGCATACAAACGGGCTCCTGAAGCATCAAATAGGAAGCACCGGGAGTTCCTCCCCCTGGGGAACGATTCGATCGCTGGGCGTGTGTAGAACCTCGAGCAGAGGTTGGAATCTGAAGCCGATCGAAACCCCCCATGTTTGTGGTAATTAACGGAACACGGGATGTGTTTTAGTTGGTACTCCCTTCGTCCGGAAATTCTTGTCACCGGGGCATTTTTGCAAAAAAGAAACCTCCACGAACTCCCGATACAACCCACAGTGCATCGTCGTCCTCCTTCGACAGAAGCCGCAGCTCCACTGCTCCCCCGCCACAGCTGCCACCTCCGTCGTTCCCGCTTGCTCGCGTAGCTCTCGCTCGCCTGCCCCCCCAGCTCCCCCCTCCCTAAAAAAAGTCCTTGATTTCTCCCAGCGACCCCTGCTCCAACGACACCATGAGGGGCGGGATTGCTTCCGATGCTTGGTCCGGATGCTTCACATTGCTGATCGACAGCTGCGTCGTGTTGTGTATCCGCATCTCATGAACCAGTTGTTGTCTACCTCTGTGAGCATGGGGAGCAGTGGGGGAGGCACGGCGGCGGTGGCGCGGATGGACCCGGAGGCGGCCATAGAGCTGGCGTAGAAGGGGGTCACGCTGTTGCTCCTCGAGGTGCCCCAGCACATAGTCCTCGGCATTGACACTCAGGTATGCCACTGAAAACTGGAAACTGAAAACTTTCAGATTTGTCACTGTAAAACTGAAAGATTCTGACTGAAGTTGCTTGTGCTGGCTTCATCCGCTGCACTGTAAGGTTGATTGACTAAAGTTGCTTATGCTTGTGATTCTGAATATAAGTTGACTGAAGAGTGCTGATGACCCACAAGTATAGGGGATCAATCGTAGTCCTTTCGATAAGTAAGAGTGTCGAACCCAACGAGGAGCAGAAGGAAATGACAAGCGGTTTTCAGCAAGGTATTTTCTCCAAGCACTGAAATTATCGGTAACAGATAGTTTGATAGCAAGATATTTTGTAATGAGTAACGAGTAACAAGTGTAACTAAGGTGCAGCAAGGTGGCCCAATCCTTTTTATAGCAAAGGACAAGTCTGGACAAACTCTTATATAAAGCAAAGCGCTCCCGAGGACACATGGGAATTATCGTCAAGTCAATTTTCATCATGCTCATATGATTCGCGTTCGCTACTTTGATAATTTGGTATGTGGGTGGACCAGCGCTTGGGTGCTTTCCTTACTTGGACAAGCCTCACACTTATGATTAACCTCTCTCGCAAGCATCCGCAACTGCGAGAAAAGAATTAAGATAAATCTAACCATAGCATGAAACAAGTGGATCCAAATCCGCCCCTTATGAAGCAACGCATAAACTAGGGTTTAAGCTTCTATCACTCTAGCAACCCATCATCTACTTGCTACTTCCCAATGCCTTCCCCTAGGCCCAAATCATGGTGAAGTGTCATGTAGTCGACGTTCACATAACACCACTAGAGGAAAGACAACACACATCTCATCAAAATATCGAACGAATACCAAATTCACATGATTACTTATAACAAGACTTCTCCCATGTCCTCAGGAACAAAAGTAACTACTCACAAAGCATGTTCATGTTCATGATCAGAGGCATAATAAATATCATTAAGGATCTGAACATATGATCTTCCACCAAATAAACCAACTAGCATCAACTACAAGAAGTAATCAACACTACTAGCAACCCACAGGTACCAATCTGAGGTTTTGAGACAAAGATTGAATACAAGAGATGAACTAGGGTTTGAGATGAGATGGTGCTGGTGAATATGTTGATGAAGATTGGTCCTCCCACGATGAGAGGATCGTTGGTGATGATGATGGCTTCGATTTCCCCCTCCCGGAGGGATGTTTCCCTAGCGGAATCGCTCCGCTGGAGCCCTAGATTGCTTCTGCCCAGGTTCCGCCAGCTTCCTTCTTATTTTTTCTAGGTCAAAACCTCTAATATAGCAGAAGATAGGCACCGGACGATGGCCGGGGGGGGGGGCACAAGCTCAGGGGGCGCGCCCTGGGGGGTAGGGCGCACCCCCAGGCTTGTGGCCACCTGGTGGGTCCCCTTCTAGTTTTTCTTCGCCCAATATTTTTTATATATTCCGAAACATTTCTCCGTATAGTTTCAGGACATTTGAAGTTGTGCAAAATAGGTATGTCAGATTTGCTCCTTTCTGGTCCAGGATTCCAGTTGCCGGTATTCTCTTCATGTAAATCTTGCAAAATAAGAGAGAAAAGATATAAGAATTGTATTATAAAGTGTAATAACAGTCAAATATGCAATAAATATCAACATAAAAACATTATGCAAAATGGACGTATCAACTCCCCCAAGCTTAGACCTCGCTTGTCCTCAAGCGAAAAACCAAAATCGATAATCATGACCACATGTTTAGAGATAAAGGTGTCGATAAAACAAAAAACGGACATGAGGGCATCATGATCATCTTTAAAATAACAAGATATTGTCATATAGCTTCTCATGCTAAAGTAATAATTCGTTCACAATATAAAGTATGAATCATAACCTTCATTGAAGACTAACAAACTATGATCTCAGTCATTGATGCAGTTGCAGTTTGTCATAATATCAGAAAGAGTCTTTGTAAGAGCTTTTTATTGGGCAAATTCACATACTCAACCATCATTTAGTCTTTCACAATTGCTAACACTCATGCGATATTTATGAGGTCAAAGCTTCAGTCAGACAAATAGAAAGATAGGGGCTTATTACTTTGCCACCCAACCATTTACCTCAAGGGTAATGTCAACAATAATAATTCATGATCACCTATATCCGAGTGGATATGTGTGCCTAGATCTTTCTCCAACACATGATGCTTGCGAAAAGAGAAAAGGGTAAAAGGAAAGGTGAAAATCACCATGACTCTTGCATAAAGATGGGAATTAAAATAAAAGATAGGCCCTTCGCAGAGGGAAGCAGAGGTTGTCATGCGCTTTTTATTTGGATGCACAAACCTTTAATGCAAAGGAACGTCATGTTGTATTTCCCTTTGTGATAGCAACCTTTATTATGCAATCCGTCGCTTTTATTTCTTTACTATCAGTTCGTACAATGCTTATTTTCCCCACACTAAAAGATCATACATATTTAGGAGCAATTTTTATTGCTTTGCACCGATGACAACTTACTTGAAGGATCTTACTCAATCCATAGGTAGATATAGTGGACTCTCATGACATGGAACTGGGTTTAAGGGTTTTTGGATGCACAAGTAGTATCTCTACTTGGTGCGGAATTTTTGGCTAGCATGGGATAGAAAGCAAGCTCCACATGTTGGAGGATCCATTACAATATAAATTCTATTTGGATATAAGAAAACATAACTCATTATGTTGTCTTCCTTGTCTAACATCAACTTATTAGCATATAATATTTCAATGAGTGCTCACAATCATAAAATATGTCCAAGATAGTATATTTATATGTGGAACCTCTATTTCTTTATTACTTCTCATTAATTGCAACAATGACCAAAACTATGTTTGTCGACCTTCAACGAATTTCATGCATTATACTTCTTATATGTGAAGTCATCACTTCCCATAAGATTATTATATACTCTCTTATTTCTTTTATTTTTTTCATCTCCAAGATTAAGAAAACAAAACACTCAACTCAAAACTAATCTTTATTATATAACTCTCATACTCGATTACATACATAGAACACGAAGCAAAACTTAAAGACTAGAGCATACTAAAAACTTTTATTCTACTAAATCATGATGTAACCAAAAGGATCGAACTAAGATAAACGATAATGATAAAGAAGTGATGGTGATACGATACCGGGGAACCTCCCCCAAGATTGGCACAAGCCAAGGGGAGTGCCCATACCCGTGTACTCAAGTCTCCTTCTTCGGAGGTGGTGGTGCAATATTCTTGGCAATGATGCCTCTCAAAATGCGATTCTCCTCTTCTAGTTTATTAATTTGCTGCCTGAGATCCATAACTTCCTTGCGGAGCATTCCTGTGATGGTTAAAGCATCATCCACCCATGGATGCTTCCTTCCTGTAGAGGAAGAAGCAACACTCTTTTTCAAGTTATTGTAAGAGATAAATTTGGCATTAGGAGGTTTGACCGAGTCCGGTAGGCTTGATTTCTTGAACTCAACATGCATGTCGCCGGGTTGAGGCAGGGAAGTGACTTCTTGGTCCTCCTCCATGGCGTCCACTCTTTTCAGGTCGGCTTCTATTTCTTCATTGGTCGACCACTCGTAGGGATCAACTTTACCGTACACTCTTGGATTCATCGTGGGGTGAGAGACACGACTCTCCCAGTATGATTCTTGCGAAAACATATCGCTCTAAATCTGCCATATAAACAGCTTGAAACAAGAACATAAGATATTGTCATAATATGGTGGTCAAAACCTTCGGGAGATTATATAATGAATTTTTACCGTACAGAACAAGTAATCTGGGAGAAAACGGAGTCCGGGAGGCACACGAGGGCTCTGATACGTCTCCAACGTATCTATAATTTTTGATTATTCCATGATGTTATGTTATCATTCTTGGATGTTTTACAATCATTTATAGCAAATTTATATCATTTTTTGGGACTAACCTATTGACATAGTGCCCAGTGCCAGTTGTTGTTTTTTTTGCTTTTTTTTACTTCGCATAATATTAGTACCAAACGGAGTCCAAACGCAGCGAAACTTTTTGGAGATTTTTTTTGGACCAGAAGACATCCAGTGGGCCAAAGAAGTACCAGAGGGGAGGCTCGAGGGGAGCACAACCCACCAGGGCGCGCCAGGAGGCCCAGGCGCGCCCAGGTGGGTTGTGCCCACCTCGGTGACCTCCCGCACTGCCTCTTCGCCCTATAAATACCCCAATATTCTAGAAACCCTAGGGAGTCGATGAAAAACAATTCCAGCCGCTACAAGTTCCATAACCACGAGATCCAATCTAGACACCATCACGGAGGGGTTCATCATCCTCATTGGTGCCTCTCCGATGATGCGTGAGTAGTTCATCATAGACCTACGAGTCCGTAGGCAGTAGCTAGATGGCTTCCTCTCTCTTTTTGATTCTCAATACAATGGTCTCTTGGAGATCTATTTGATGTAACTCTTTTTGCGGTGTGTTTGTTGGGATCCGATGAAGTTTGAGATTATGATCAGATCTATATCCATGAAAGTTATTTGAGTTTTCTTTGATCTCTTATATGCATGATTACTTATAGCCTCGTATTTCTTATTCGAATCTTTGGTTTAGTTAGGCCAACTAGATCGATTTTTCTTGCCATGGGAAGAGGTGCTTTGTGATGGGTTCTATCGTGCGGTGTTCTTTCCCAGTGATAGAAGGGGCAACAAGACACACACGTATCGTTGCTATTAAGGATAACAAGATGGGGGCTATTCCTACATGAATAGATCTCGTCTACATCATGTCATCGTTCTTATTGCATTACTCCGTTTCTCCATGAACTTAATACACTAGATGCATGCTGGATAATGGTCGATGTGTGGAGTAATAGCAGTAGATGCAGGCAGGAGTCGGTCTACTAATCTTGGACGTGATGCCTATATAATGATCATTGCCTGGATATCATCATAATTATTCGATCTTCTATCAATTACCCAACAGTAATTTGTTTACCTACCGTATGCTATTTTCTTGAGAGAAGCTACTAGTGAAATCTACGGCCCCCGAGTCTATTCTTTATCATATTTGCTTTGAGATATATTTTTATTTGCTTTTGTTTTTAGATCTATTATTCCAAAAACCCAAAAATACCTTGCTGCACTTTTCTATCATTTCTTTTATTTCGCGCTTTATCGAGATCTATTTATCCAATCTACACAAATTTTATCCCGTCAACTTGACAATTTCTGGCACTGTTACCCGTAGAGGGATTGACAACCCCTCATAAGCGTCGGGTTGCAAGTATTTGTTCTTTGTGTGTAGGTACTGTTTACATAGTGTTGCTTGGTTCTCCTACTGGATTGATACCTTGGTTTCATAACTGGGGGAAATACCTACCGTAGCTGTGCTGCATCATCCCTTCCTCTTTGGGGAAATACCAACGTAGTTCAAGAGGCATCAGGCTCCACAAGCTCGGGAGGTGCGCCCAGGGGGTAGGGCGCGCCCCCAGGCTTGCCGCCTGCTCGTGCACTTTCAGGACTACTTATTGTTTTACTAATTTTTAAAATATTTCAAAACAGAGTAAAATTGCTTTTATGGAACTTTTGGAGTCGGTTTACTTACCGTATCACATACCTATTCCTTTTTCAGAGTTCTGGAGCGTTCAGATAAGTTTCCTTTATGTACTCCTCCGGTGTTATGATATGAATAATGTTAGTCTCAACATTTATAGGTGTACCTGATATGTGGTGTTTAATTCTTTGTCCATTCACCACCCTCGGGTTGGTGCCTTCGGTGTTGTTGATCTTAATAGCACCGGAGCGATAAACTTCTTCGATAATGTAAGGTCCTTCCCATTTGGAGAGAATTTTTCCTGCAAAAAATCTTAAACGAGAATTGTATAACAAGACTTCATAACCTACATTAAATTCCCGCTTTTGTATTCTTTTGTCATGTTATCTTTTAACCTTTTCTTTAAAAAGTTTAGCATTTTCGTAGGCTTGGGTTCTCCATACATCAAGGGAGCTAATATCTAATAATCTCTTTTCACCGGCAAGTTTGAAATCATAGTTGAGTTCTTTAATTGCCCAATAAGCTTTATGTTCTAATTCAAGCGGTAAATGACATGCTTTTCCATAAACCATTTTATATGGAGACATACCCATAGGGTTCTTATAAGCAGTTCTATAAGCCCAAAGTGCATCATCAAGTTTCTTAGACCAATTCTTCCTAGATCTGTTGACAGTTTTTTGCAAAATTAATTTTATTTCTCTGTTACTCAACTCAACTTGGCCACTAGATTGAGGGTGATAGGGTGATGCAATTCCATGGTTAACATCATATTTAGCAAGCAATTTACGGAAAGCACCATGAATAAAGTGTGAACCACCATCTGTCATTAAATATCTAGGGACTCCAAACCTTGGGAAAATAACTTCTTTAAGCATTTTAATAGAAGTGTTATGATCAGCACTACTAGTTGGAATAGCTTCTACCCACTTAGTAACGTAATCAACAGCAACTAAAATATGAGTATAACCATTGGAGGAAGGAAAAGGTCCCATATAATCAAATCCCCAAACATCAAATGGTTCAATAACAAGTGAATAATTCATAGGCATTTCCTGACGTCTACCAATATTTTCAATTCTTTGTCATTCATCACAAGATAAGACAAACTTACGAGCATCTTTGAAGAGAGTAGGCCAATAAAAACCAGATTGTAATACCTTGTGTGCCGTTCTGTCTCCCGCATGGTGTCCTCCGTATGCTTCGGAATGACACTTACATAGGATTTGTTCATGTTCATGCTCAGGTATAGAACGTCTAATAATACCATCTACTCCTTCTTTATATAGATGTGGGTCATCCCAAAAGTAATGTCTTAAATCGAAAAAAAAGTTCTTTTGTTGGTATGTGAAACTAGGTGGTATATATTTAGCAACAATATAATTAGCATAGTCAGCATACCAAGGAGTATTACGAGAAGCATTTATGACAACTAATTGCTCATCGGGAAAACTATCATCAATAGGTAGTGGGTCATCAAGAATATTTTCTAACCTAGACAAGTTGTCGGCTACTGGGTTCTCAGCTCCCTTCCTATCAATAATATGCAAGTCAAATTCTTGAAGCAAAAGAACCCACCTAATGAGTCTAGGTTTAGCATCTTTCTTTTCCATAAGGTATTTAATAGCAGCATGATCAGTGTGCACGGTTACCTTAGAATCAACAATGTAGGATCTGAATTTATCGCATGCAAACACAACTGCTAAGGATTCCTTTCCAGTAGTAGCATAATTTCTTTGGGCACCGTCTAAGGTTTTACTAGCATAATGGATAACATTTAATTTCTTATCAACTCTTTGTCCTAGAATAGCACCAACAGCATAATCACTAGCATCACACATAATTTCAAAGGGTAAGTTCCAATCAGGTGGTTAAACAATGGGTGCAGAAATTAAGGCTTTCTTAAGTATTTCAAAGGCTTCTACACAGTCATCATCAAAAACAAATGGAACATCTTTTTGCAAGAGATTAGTAAGAGGCCTAGAAATTTTAGAGAAGTCTTTAATAAATCTCCTATAGAAACCAGCATGACCAAGGAAACTTCTTATACCTTTGATATCTTTAGGACATGGCATTTTCTCAATTGCATCAACTTTAGCTTTATCCACTTCAATGCCACGCTCGAAAATTTTATGCCCCAAAACAATACCTTCATTCACCATAAAATGGCACTTCTCCCAATTCAAGACAAGATTAGTTTGTTCACATCTCTGCAAAACTCGATCAAGGTTGCTTAAGCAATCATCAAAAGAAATTCCGTAAATGGAAAAATCATCCATGAAAACCTCAACAATCTTTTCCCAAAAGTCAGTGAATATAGCAGTCATACATCTTTGAAAGGTAGCAGGTGCATTGCATAAGCCAAAAGGCATACGTTTAAAAGGGCATGCAAAAGTAGTTTTTTCTTGGTCCTCTTGTGACACAGGTATTTGGGAAAAACCGGAATATCCATCTAGAAAACAGAAATGTGTATGCCTTGATAATCTTTCTAGCATTTGATCAATAAATGGTAAGGGGTAATGATCCTTCCTAGTGGCTTTGTTTAGTTTTCTAAAATCAATTACCATCCTATAACATGTTATAATTCTTTGTGGAACAAGTTCATTCTTATCATTACGGAAAACAGTGATACCTCCTGTCGCGGTGGAACGCGATCACCTATGGGGCCATTAGCCCCTTGTGGTTCGGCAAGGGGGAAGGTCACGTTGCACAAAGAGCAGAGGCCATGGAACAGCACGGCAGAGGTGCCGCTGGTGGTTTTTACCTAGGTTCGGGCCGCTGAGAAGCGTAAAACCCTACTCCTGCTTTGGTGGATTGAATGGATGAACATGATGGACGTGCAGTGCTCGAGCCCGACAAGGTGGCCTCGAGAGAGCAGCTACGCGCATCCGAATGCCCAGGGGTCCGAATCCTTTTTTAGGTTGCCATGGCCCTCCTTTTATAGGCTAAGGGGTAACCACAGTGGCAAAATAGTCATTATCTAGTGATTAGACAGCCAACAGTGCTATCATACCTAACTCTGGCAGTTAGGACAAAGTGCATTAAATGCACTGCTAGGTGTCACGCTGAGGATGCAGCCCAGCAAGCCTGCCGTGCCGCTTAGTCATCTCCTTCCTGTCTACTTGACACGCCTCTGGACTGGTGTCACATAGAGGTAATCTTCCTTCCAAATGGCTGCCACGTGCCAAATGATAGCCATTTAATCATCTGGGGGCTCGACACCGCATTGATAGATGACTTGTGTTGTGATGCGGTGGAGCGGTGGAGTCTTGGTGGGGAGGTTTGCCTTCAACGGCCCCGGCAAGCCTGCCGGGGAAACATTGGGTTCGACCTCGGGGCGGCCTCGACCTGACCAGGCTCGCCTGCCCGGTAAGGGAGGCTTTCCCTTAGTGATATCTTGCTGGTTTGGCTTGTCTTAGTCTTTTTTATCCGCCCTTTGATCCCCCAAATAGCTTTTTATCTAGCTTGATTTTGACTTGGATACTTGGTGAAGTTTGCTTCCTTGCCATCGTGCTGTGGCTGCTGGGGTCGGAGGCTCACTGTCCGTGCACCAGTCAGGGGAAACATACACCCCTGTTTGTGTACCCCGACACCTCCCTTCGTAGGGACACAATGAACATGACTTACCCATCTACTATCAGCTATAGGATAGATTATACCTGCTTCCATGAGCTTTAATATTTCACTTCTTACCACTTCCTTCATCTTAGGATTTAATTGGCGCAAGTGATCAACCACTGGCTTAGCATCAGGCTCCATATTAATCTTGTGCTGACATAGAGTGGGACTAATGCCCTTAAGATCATCAAGAGTATATCCAATAGCGGCACGGTGCTTCTTAAGGATTTTCAATAATTTCTTTTCTTCATCCTCTGAAAGGTCAGCACTAATAATAACAGGATATATCTTCTTTTCATCAAGATAACCATATTTCAGTGTATCAGGCAATTGCTTAAGCTCAAAAACAGGATCACTCTTGGGTGGAAGAGGATCTCCAAAAGTCTCAACAGGCAAATTATGTTTCAAAATAGGTATTTGTTTGAAGAATATCTCATCTATTTCATTTCTTTCATTCATATTCATATCATTTTCATGATCTAGCAAATGTTGTTCTAACGGATTAGTAGGAGGCACGACAATAGAAGCAAGACCAATTATTTCATCCTTACTAGGCAATTCTTTATCACGAGGTTGTCTACGGAATTTGGAGAGATTAAACTCATGAGACACATCACCAAAATTAACACTGGTCGTTTCCTTAATGCAATCAATCTTAACATTAACCGTATTCAAGAAAGGTCTACCAAATATAATGGGACAAAATCATCTTGTGGGGAACCAAGAACTAGAAAATCAGTAGGTATTTAATTTTCCCACACAAGACTTCAACATCTCTAACAATCCCAAGTGGTGTGATAGTATCTCTATTCGCAAGTTTAATAGTAACATCAATATCTTTTATGTCAGCAGGTGCAATATCATTCATAATTTCTTGATATAGAGTAAATGGAATAGCACTGACACTTGCACCAAAATCACATAAGCCATGATAACAACGATCTCCTATTTTAGCAGAGACAACAGGCATGCCAACAACGGGTCTATTCTTATCTTTATCATCGGGTTTAGCAATTCTAGTAGCTTCATCACAGAAATAAATAACATGCCCATCGATATTATCAACCAAGAGATCTTTAACAATAGCAACATTGGGTTCAACTCTAATTTGTTCAGTGGGTGTAGGTGTTCTTATATAGCTTTTGTTGACTACAGTTGAAACCTTAGCATGTTCTTTTATCCTAACAGGAAAAGGGGGTTTCTCAATATAAGCAGTAGGCACAACTGGATCAAATTTATAAGTAATAATTTCTTCTTTAGCTTTAGTGGGTTCTTCTATTTTTACTTCAATAGGGGGATGATACTTAAACCACTTCTCCTTAGGGAGATCAACATGAGTAGCAAAGGATTCTAAAAAGAAGCTACTATCCCAGAGTCAAGTCAATACTTAGTGCTAAATTCATGAAAAGCATCGGTATCCATAAAAGATTTAACACAATCAAACTTAAGGTTTATACCTGACTCTTTACCTTTGTCGAGTTCCCAATCTTCGGAGTTCCATTTAATTCTTTCCAAAAGATCCCATCTGAATTCAATAGTCTTCTTCATAAAAGAACCAGTACAATAAGTATCGAGCATGGATTGATCATTACGAGAAAGCCGAGCATAAATTTTTTGAATGATAATTTCTCTTGAGAGCTCATGATTGGGGCATGAATATAACATTGACTTAATCCTCCCCCAAGCTTGAGCGATACTTTCTCCTTCACGAGGTCAAAAATTATATATATAATTCTGATCATGATATTTTTTTAATGAAATTCCAGTTTCAATCAATTCTAGTCCCAAGCTCCAGTATCATCACATAGCCTATACCATGTCAATGCATTTCCCTTCAAAGATAAAGGGAAGAGCTTCTTCTTGACTTCATCTCCGGGTAAACCTGCAAGCTTAAAAAATCCACAAACTTCATCCACAAAGATTAGGTGCATATCAGGATGTAACATTCCATCTCCTGCATAAGGATTAGCTAGCAGTTTCTCTATCATACCCGAAGGAATTTCATAATAAATATTTTTAGTAGGTGCAGTAGGTTGAGGGACAACTCTTTGTGCTTCCGGTCGAGGTGAAGATACCCCGAACAAGCCCCTCAAAGGATTATTTTCCATAGTGACAAGTGACAGTAAATTTCAGCACGTAATATAATTTTTTCCTTACCAAATTCCACTCACCAAATGCGCTTCACTCCCCGGCAACAGTTCCAGAAAAGAGTCTTGATGACCCACAAGTATAGGGGATCAATTGTAGTCCTTTCGATAAGTAAGAATGTCGAACCCAACGAGGAGCAGAAGGAAATGACAAGCGGTTTTTAGCAAGGTATTCTCTGCAAGCACTGAAATTATCGGTAACAGATAGTTTGATAGCAAGATAATTTGTAACGAGTAACGAGTAACGAGTGTAACAAAGGTGCAGCAAGGTGGACCATTCCTTTTTATAGCAAAGGACAAGCCTGGACAAACTCTTATATAAAGCAAAGCGCCCCCGAGGACACATGGGAATTATCGTCAAGTCAGTTTTCATCATACTCATATGATTCACGTTCGCTACTTGGATAATTTGGTATGTGGGTGGACCGGTGCTCGGGTGTTGTCCTTACTTGGACAAGCCTCCCACTTATGATTAACCTCTCTCGCAAGCATCCGCAACTACGAGAAAAGAATTAAGATAAATCTAACCATAGCATGAAACATGTGGATCCAAATCAGCCCCTTACCAAGCAACGCATAAACTAGGGTTTAAGCTTCTATCACTCTAGCAACCCATCATCTACTTGCTACTTCCCAATGCCTTCCCCTAGGCCCAAATCATGGTGAATTTTCATGTAGTCGACGTTCACATAACAGCACTAGAGGAAAGACAACATACATATCATCAAAATATCGAACGAATACCAAATTCACGTGATTACTTATAACAAGACTTCTCCCATGTCCTCAAGAACAAAAGTAACTACTCACAAAGCATGTTAATGTTCATCATCAGAGGGGTAATAAATATCATTAAGGATCTGAACATATGATCTTCCACCAAATAAACCAACTAGCATCAACTACAAGGAGTAATCAACACTACTAGCAACCCATATGTACCAATCTGAGGTTTTGAGACAAAGATTGAATACAAGAGATGAACTAGGGTTTGAGATGAGATGGTGCTGGTGAAGATGTTGATGAAGATTGGTCCTCCCACGATGAGAGTATCATTTGTGATGACGATGGCTTCGATTTCCCCCTCCTGGAGGGAAGTTTCCCCGGCGGAATCGCTTCGCCGGAGCCCTAGATTGCTTCTGCCCAGGTTCCGCTTCAAGACGGCGGCGCTTCATCCCGAAAGCTTCCTTCTTATTTTTTCTAGGTCAAAACCTCTCATATAGCAGAAGATAGGCACCGGACAATGGTCAGGGGGCCCACAAGCTCAGGGGGCGCGCCCTAGGGGTAGGGCCGCCCCCAGGCTTGTGGGCACCTGGTGGGTCCCCTTCTGGTTTTTCTTCACCCAATATTTTTTATATATTTTGAAACAATTCTCTGTAAAGTTTCAGGACATTTGGAGTTGTGTAGAATAGGTGTCTCAGATTGGTCCTTTCCGGTCCAGAATTCCAGCTGCCGGTATTCTCCCTCTTCATGTAAATCTTGCAAAATAAGAGAGAAAAGGCATATGAATTGTATTATAAAGTGTAATAACAGTCCAATATGCAATAAATATCAACATAAAAACATGATGCAAAATGGACGTATCAAGTGCACAATAAATCTGAATTATGGTAGTAGGATCTGAATTCTAAAACTACACCCTGTTCACAGTACACCCTATTCCTGTTAATTATGTTTATCAGTGAACTGAATTATGTACTTGGCAGGAGTATGGATTATTCTGCCTTCAGAAATTGAATTATGTTCTGTTCAAAATATGATTATTCTTCCTTGAGAAATTCTGTTCTCATTATGTAACTGAAACTTGAGTTTAAGTCATTTTTATAATCAAGTCACCATGCTTTTTTTACTAGCCTGGCATGAAGCTTCTGTTGTTAACTCTGAAACTTGTGGCCAAACTGCCCACTCAAAGTTTAAGTAAACTTCTTTGCAAACATGTGTTGTGCTCTCAAACAAACCTGAACAGTGAAACTTGTTCATTCTTTCTCTTTGTTTCCATTTCTTTGATTTGAAGTGTAAAAATCATTATTTCCTCATGCATATAATCTGAAACCTGAACACCGGAGTGGCGGCTGTGGAAGTCGACGGCGTGGGGAGGATAACCATGACATGGGAAAACAAAGACTGAAAATAAACCATTATTTCCTCATGCATATAATTTGAAAGTAAACAAATGTCTGGATGCAAAAGGGGTGATATGGTGCATCCATGCAGATCTTGTGGTGTCTATTAGCATCAGAATTATACTACAATGTGGTGTCTTTTAGCATCCAAGATCAGGTGAGTGAATGAGTGATGTGGTTGCTGAAGTTCAGACATGTTCAATGAGAACAACTACTATGGAGATTAAAATCAATGATAATAAATCCAAATAAACCCATCAGGTGAGGATTCTTGATCAAAGACCCACTTAGTAGTAGTTTGTCATTGTTAAACTCAAGTTTAAAATGAATATGCTTCTTTTGCTGTGACAATCCAAAATGCTTCTTTTGAGTACAATAGTTATCAAATTTAGTCTATCTTGAACTTGAGCTTGGGAGCTTCTTTAGCAAGATCACTGAATACAGTGTATGTTCTATAATGTATTGTTTTTCATTGCAAGTTCATGATCCATTGCAAAGATGTGACTAAAAATGGTGTACACAATATTCACATAATTACTAACACTCACTCAATTATCCTATCAAGAGAATCCAAGGATTCAGTACAGTATCTGCAGCATGTGACACACAATTTAGTCTTCTTCTGCCCCTCATGGAGCCATGCAGTAGGCTGTACTACCTGATTACTAACTAATCAGAAATCCTTGTCATTTGCACACTAATAAGATATCCTTATCATTTGCAAACACTAATAAGATATCCTTATCATTTGCAAACTGTTCATTATTAAATCTTGCTGATTTGTACTAACAATGTAAGAGAGTATTCACCATTTTGATGTCTTCTTTCATAGAGAGGCTATGACCCGCAATGGTTGTCCATTACATTCTCAAAGGCTATATTCCTCAGAAATGGTCTAATCGCTATTATAGCTAGGTTGTTTGCTAACCTACTTGCCGTCAACTTGGGCTTTGGTCCTGTGGCTCCTTTCGATGTTGTTGCATGCTTCCTGGCAATAGGCATGGCCATCATAATATCGTCATGGAGTGAAACCTACGGAGATCAATTTGAAGGCAAGGATTTGATATCTCGGTTCAAGGTTGCAGCCAAGGCAATTACTTCAGGTATGCTTACCACATCATTGGTCAGCAATAGAAACATCAGACATCAGTTTCAAGTTAAAATCCTAAGACTGAAACATAGTTGCAGAATGACTACTGTAATTGTTGCTTAACTAAAATTGCAATTGTTTCCTAGGAGTAGCTGTAAACATCCTGAGACTGCTGTGATTGTCAAAATTCAGTTGAAAACTTGTACGTAAATAAATTCAAAAAATTCAGTAAATGCTTAAGTGGAGTACTCAAATTAAAAAATCAGTTGCCTACAGATTGTTTGCTCTAGTTGCTTAACTCAAATAAATTAAGTGCTTCCAGTTTACTGTAGATTGACGAAAAGACCTTTAGATTCAACCCAAGAATTTAAAAGAAGAAGCAAACAAAATCAAATAATTCAAATAAAACCAGAAACACTTCAGTTTACTGCAGCAAGTTGGAGTACTGAATTCAAACATCAAGTTTTAGGGGTTATCATCTAGGCCTATCCAGAACAGGTACGACTTCAAAGAAGCCCACAAGTTCAATATTGTACAAAGCACATCATTAAGGTGAACACATGTGGATAAATACAAAGGCATATGATTCTTATGAAGAAGAAGAAGAAGAATCTAGCTAATCCTCTCAATTGTAATGACCCCGTACAAATTCTTCTTCTTCTTACAAATTCTTAGCTTCTTCTTCTTACTCCTTGTAATGACCCTGTACATCTTGTAATGACCCTTAATGAAGATATTATTTCTATCAACTAGAGTTTTGTCTTTACATCTTATCATAAGATTTTATTGTCAAATTAGTTAAAATCTAGCTAATTCAAATAATTCCAAATTAATACATATAAATCCAATTAATCCAAATTATTCAAAATTATTTCAAATAAATCCAAATAATTCAAATAAATCCAAATAAATCCAATAAATCCAAATAATCCTGTAGATGACATACACATGACACATGACATACTCCTATCCTTTCTTTTCCTTTTCCTTTTCCTTTCCCTTTCCTTTTCTTTTCTCTATCTACTCATTTCCTTGTTCTATGCTGGCCTTCATGTCAGCAATTAGCTCAGCGCTACAATATACACCGATTATTTCCTCTCCACCATTCCGTAGATGATCCTTATGCAGATGCGGCATCTTGTAGTTATTTCCTCGATCTTTCATCACTTCAACCATGACTACATGCAATGTCATAAAGCTTTTGAACAGCTTATGGGCATCATAGTTCTCAAACTCCTCTTCTACACCCTGTACCAATTCTTGGATGTTCACAGGTGCTCTGCAGTCGGTTAGGGATTGGAGGGAGCAGTGGAAACAAAGGTCTAAAACATTGAGCTCAGGGTTGTTTGGTGGTTGCTGTAATAATCGAATGTCCAGATCTATCTGTTCCACAGCTTCTAAAAAACCAGCATCATTAAGGAGGACATGCGGTGTTGCATTATCTTGTTGGATGAAGATTGTTGTGTCCTCGTCACTGTGAGGCCATTTGTCTTGGATTGTAGGGATAACTTTATTGATCAGGTAATCTCTGCACACAGGTCTGGTTACTTTCACTGGTTTCAACTCTATCGTTCCTCTATCTCTGTTTTGACCGGTTCGTTGTGCCTCGGTCTCTACCACGAACGCCCAAATGCCAATCTTTCCATCGAATGTCAGCTCCCCATCTTCATTGTATCGAGGCTTGGCCACAGCTGTTAAGAACATTACCTTCTCAATGCTATTAGTATTGGGCACGGTGCGCTTTGGTTCTGCTTCTCCAGGCAGTACATAGTAGCTACTCTTCACTTGGGTCATGTCGTACCATTTTTCATCTATGTGCACCATATTGGTCATTGGCTTGAACTAGGCTAAGGAGTTAATATCCATCGCTCATCCATCATGGATATGTAGAACTTTAGTCTCGCTATCTTGTTATGTGGCTTGATGGTGCTCGTGATGCATTTCAACTGTTGTAGCTGACACCTGTCGTGTAGGGTTGATCGGGGAACACCTAAACACCTTGAGAGAGAACGGATTGTTCTTCTTTTGTTCAAAGGGATTGTGGCTGTTCTCGACAGATCTAGCTCTTTTCTCTTCCTACCACTGCTCCCCTTCTTCTTGCTTGAAACATCAACTTCTTGGCCTAAGGCAAGTTGTTCTTTGGCTAGATTCCATATTCTTGTAACTATTCGCAGGTGAACATCCAACATAGTTGCAATGAGCACCTTGTCATATAGGTGAACCTCTCCATCTCTGAGCTCAATTACCCGCAAAGCAAAGTAAACACCAAACCTCTCCTTGTCTGATAGCTCCTTCCTTTTTGAATTACCTTGTGCATCAGCTTGTTGAACTTCTTCCTCTGCTGCATCTTGTTGAGCTTGTTCATCTTGTTGAGCTTCATCCTCCTCTTCAGGCATCCAATTCAAATCAATAGCGTCACCTTGTTGAGCTTCATCCTCCCTGAGGGAGTTATGGACTAAGGGGTCCTCAGGGCGTCGGCCCATTGAATGTGGGCCGGACTAGTGAAGCCGCATAGAGACAGGAGATCTATGAAGCCTTGGTGTGCTCTCCAAGTCAAGGATAGGCAGGATCTCTTTACCTCTTATTGTAATCTATCTCCAATAACCCTAACCCTACCGGTGTCTATATAAACCGAGGGTTGTTGTCTTTAGAGGCAGAGCTATATCAATCATCTCATCACCTTAGGGTTTAGCTCATGCTGATCTCGAGGTAGATCTACTCTGTAACCATACTATACATCCAATACAATCAAGCAGGACGTAGGGTATTACCTCTTCGAGAGGGCCCGAACCTGGGTAAACACCGTGTTCATCGTCCCTTGTTCCCCATCGATCCCAGATCCACAGCTCGGGACCCCTACCCCGATGTTTGCCAGTTTTGACACCGACATTGGTGCTTTCATTGAGAGGTCCGCTGTGGGGTCGCCCGAGGATCGATGGCTCGCCTGATCATGGGAGAAGGCATCAGCTCCGGGGACCTCTTTGTCCCCGGTCAACTCTTTGCGTTTGGTAGCATCGTGCTGCACGCCGACCAGACTGGTCGTCTAGCTCAGATCAATAACTTCGCTCTCGAACACCGAATTCGATTCGGCAACCTGGCATACGTTGCGGACACGCGGGGCAATCTGGTTTTCACCGGATTCACTGCCCCTTCCCGCACCCTCACAGGCCTCGCCGTGCCCGCTTTGGAGTCCTCCTCTGATCCGATCGACAGATCGGCCCCGGTCCTCCGACGGGCTTCGAGCCAAGAGGGCTCTGCTTCAAGTGGGGGCCAGACTCCACCTTCGGCCGGACTCACCACGTCTGCGGAGGGTCTATCCTCGGCCTTCGAGGCAGAATCAGGAGGCGGAAGCCTAGAGTCAATCTCGGCCGGACCTTCCCGTCGCAACGCTCCGCTGGCCTTGAGCCCTAACGACAAATCGGCAGCCGATGGCCAAGGGTCACCCCCGGCCTGAAGCGGCTCGACCCCGAATCCTAGCATGGAAGCTACGCGCGAAAACCAAGGCCCGTCCTTGATCCCCAGGGACAATCCGGACCCCCTCAAGGATTCGGCCCTGTACCCCGAGCTTAGCTTGGCCAGCGGAAACCAAGGACCGACTAGGGTACAGATTGCCCCCCGCCCCAGTACGACGGAATTTGGCCTAGAGCCCTCGAATTCGGCAACCCTCGCTATGTTAAACAAGGCACTGGACCGAATCCAGAAAATGACCATCCAGGAGGACCTGCCCTCAGCCCACAATCATCAACCCTTCGAGGCGTACCATATGGAATTTTACGTCCCACCCACCACCCATTTGGTAGCCACTGTCGAAGATTTAACCGACATGCTAGATTATAATTCGGAAAACGCCGAATACATGGACGAGGATAGCGGAGCCACGGCTAGCACCGATGTTGCCCCCCCCCGCGTCACCGGTCGCTGGTCAGCCACGTCCACCTACGATATTTATATGGTGGACACCCCCAAGGATGGCGATGGCACTCCAAATTAGAACAATAACAACCCCGGAGATGAGCCGCCCAAACGCCGCAGGCAGCGCCGTTGGTCAAAGGCACGTCGAAGCCATGCGAGCAACACGGACTCCGCGGAAAACGGCATCGTGAATAATACGGATGACCTCGCCGGAGCTGCAGCCGACGAACATCATCAGGATGACCCCGCAAGGCAGGAGGACCCGCTCAACCTCGAAGACCTTGATGACTCCGAGGACAGCAACTACCTCCCACCCTCTGAAGAGGAGGCAAGTCTCGGGGATGATGATTTCATCGTCCCCGAAGACCCGCTGGAGCAGGAACGGTTCAAATGGAGGCTTCTAGCCACCGCCCGCAGCCTGAAGAAACAAAAACGCAGAATCAAGGCCGAACAAGACACCCTCGACGACCGATGGACCAAAATCCTAGCCGCCGAAGAAGGGTACGGCCGCGAACAGCCAATCAAAAGTCATCCCAAGTGAAGATTACTGCCGCAATTTGACGACGAGGCCGTAGAGCCAACACGTCTAACATACACACACGCCGAACAGACAGACCGCCCCCCTAGAGGGCGGGACAGAGAACCTGACGAGGCTGAGCACCCCGCCGGCCCACCTCGCCGTTACGGTAAGGATCAAGTGCGGCCTGCCTACAAATATGACCTTCACCATGACCTGGACGCTTGAGGAGGCCATACCAGGTCCATCTACGGACCTAGAGAAGACCCACCCGCTCACTGGGAAGGATATTACGATTGGCTGAACCGAAACGATAGAGCCCGGGAGCAGCAGCGGACTCGGATGGCCGAAGACCTCCGATGAGATGTAGCCCGAGTTCGGGGCGCCACACACCCCCTGTGCTTCACAGAGAGGGTAATGCAACACCAATTCCCGGAAGGCTTCAAGCCTGTGAACATCGAACCATACGACGGAACCATAGACCCGGCCGTATGGATAGAGGATTTCCTCCTCCACATTCACATGGCGCGAGGAGATGACCTCCACGCCATTAAATATTTGCCACTAAAGCTTAAAGGCCCAACTCAACATTGGTTGAACAACCTTCCCGAAGACTCTACACGCTGTTTGGAAGAGCTTGAGGACGCTTTTCGAGCAAACTTTTAGGGCACCTATGTCCGGCCTCCAGAAACTGACGACCTAAACCGCATCACACAATAGCCCGGAGAATCTGCCCGGCAGTTTTGGAACCGATTCCTGACCAAGAAGAACCAGATTGTCGACTGTCCGGATGTCGAAGCCTTGGCCGCTTTCAAGCATAGTGTCAAGGACGAATGGCTCGTAAGACAGCTCGGCCAGGACAAGCCAAGAACTATGGCAGCCCTTACTTCTCTCATGACCCACTTTTGCGTGGGCGAAGACAGTTGGCTCGCTCATAAAAACACCAACCCCGACACACCCGGTACCTCCGAGGTTTGGGACGGAAACGGAAAGCCGTGATGCAGCAAGAGTAAACGTCGCCACAATGATGGCGAGGGCGAGGATACGGCAATAAATGCCGGGTTTCGAAATCCAAAGTTCGGATCCCGAAAGAAGGCTCCTAAAGGCAACGGCGACGGCCCGTCCAAACTAGACGCAATTCTGGACAGGCCTTGCCAGATCAACGTCACATCAGAGAAGCCCGCCAACCACTCCAACCGTAACTGTTGGGTGCTAAAGCAGGCCGACAAGCTCACAGCCGAAGACTCGGGCAAAAGCCCACGAAGCGAGGACGATGAGGAGCCCCGCAGGCCGAATAGTGGAGGCCAGAAACCCTTCCCTTCTGAGGTCAAGACAGTGAACATGATCTACGCAACCCACATACCGAAGAAGGAGAGGAAGCGAGCGCTGCGAGACGTATATGCCATCGAGCCCGTAGCGCCGAAGTTCAATCCATGGTCAGCATGCCCGATCACTTTCGATCGCAGTGACCACCCGACCAGCATACGCCATGGAGGGTCCGCAGCCTTAGTGCTCAACCCCATCGTCGATGGATTCCACCTCACTAGAGTCCTAATGGACGGGGGTAGTAGCCTCAATCTGATATACGAAGACACAGTGAGGAAGATGGGGATCGATCCGTCAAGGATCAAACCCAGTAACACCACCTTCAAGGGGGTCATTCCGGGAATGGAGGCCCGCTGCACAGGCACTGTGACGCTTGAAGTAGTGTTCGGCTCTCCGGATAACTTCCGAAGCAAGGACTTGATCTTCGACATTGCACCTTTTCACAGCGGCTATCACGCCCTCCTCGGCCGAACAACGTTCGCTAAATTAAATCACGTTCGACATTACACGCACCTCAAGTTGAAGATGCCCGGTCCTTAGGGCGTCATAACTATCAACGGCAACACAAAACGATCACTTCGAACCGAAGAGCACACTGCGGCCCTAGCGGCCGAAGACCAAACCGGCCCGTACGGGTCCCGATACCGGCCCGCCGTAAAGGCCGGCGACAACAGTAAACGGGTCCGAACCCGTTCCCCGTCATGGGAACCCGCATGCGTTCGCCACAAATAGGGATGTGCGCCCCACGGGACGCCCAAAATCTTCGCGCTACACGTGCCTCGACAGCACAATTTCGCACTCAAAATACCATGGGCAGCCGTGAGGCCTATATCAATAAATTCGAAGCATGTGTTCGGCTAACCCGAACTTCAGAATTACCTTGTCTTCGGACGATTCGGGGGCCAATTCCGGACACCCTCCCAGCGTAAAGCTTCATCGGCAGGACCCCCGCCCCTCAAGGTCTCATTGAAGGTCCCAACCCCCACCTCTCAGAAGCACAGGCGTAGACGTGCAGCAGGGCACAGTTGAGGCTTCGACTCACGCATCAAGGCCCTGCGTAAACCTTTACTCTGTAAAACTTTTTCCTTTTTACAAATAATGCCTTGGCAGTTCGAATTGTACGGTTAGACGACTTGAGCCTACGAGAAATAATAAAAACGCCCTTTATGGTGTTCGGATATCCGCATTTTGCGATTATCTCCTTCCTTTCTGATTCTCCCCTCGCTCTTCGAACAGCCCGGCATGAAAACATGATCGGTTAACTAACCTAGAGCTCGATTTCCTCATCAGATCCGTGCCCCAAGTCCGACGCTGCTTTTCGCTGAGTGTTCGGTGTCTCGGATATTGCACTATATGCATCAGTTTCGAACTATGTCTTGGGTCAATAGTTGGGTTGCCCTGCTCCTGTGCTTGCCCCTTACGTTCCGCACGTTCGGCTAAGAGGGCAAAGGGAGAACCCCTGCGATTGTACTTCTGGCTTACCCGGTGAAGTACCTGAGGAGGAGAAAGCCGAAAACTGACCGTCATAGTAAGCGCGAACTGGTCAGCGATCCGATGACGAGATTTGACTCTAAAAATCGTTGGTGATTTCACTGTGTCACACGAAGGGTTCGTCTTAACACAAACCAAGTGATCAGAAAGGGTAGGTATTGGCCCCCAAGTACGTCACAAAACACTGGGGGCTAGTCCTTAGCCCCCACCGTCAAGCTACTAAGGCTAAGTGAAAGCAATAAAACCGAATAGTCCGATTGCCTAGTTTCGCTCACGCACTACCGCCTCCGGGTACCAAGACGTTGGCTAAGGGTAATAGTGCGGAGACAAAACACCCCTCGTGATATTCACCTGGGGGCTGAAGCCAACGACCAGTAGCTTTCAGAATAAACATACGACAGCACATGAGTCAAAATTAAAACATGACAAGATAAAGTAAGTCAGGCGCACGCATCATAAAGAATAGGGTCCAATTGATAAAAACTTAATACAGTCATTCCATCATTACATCCTTCGAGCACTGGCCCTCTATCGCCCGCGCTCCATTCATCACCTGGGCAAAGTATAGCTCAGGGTGGCGATGCTCCTTTCCCTTGGGCGGAGGACCAGTGGCCATGTCCATCGGATTAATCTTTGGCCAATGCACCATGGTCTTCGCAAACGCAAGCCTCGCCCCCTCAAGGCATGCAGAGCGCTTCATGACGTCAATCCGGAGCGGCGCCTCCCGCAGCTTCTGCGCAAGGCCAAAGTGGATGTCCGGAATTGGCTCGACGGGCCATAGATTGACACAGAGGTCATTCACGGCCAGCTCGGACATCCGATGCATCTCCATCAGCTGCTTCATTTGGTTGCTGAGGAGGGGAGGATGATCGGAAGCCAGAAACTGCGACCAGAAGAGCTGCTGCGTGGAGTCCTCCTCGTGAGTGGCATAGTGCTCCACTGCGGCCGCTGCACTCCTTGGAAGTTCGGCGAAGACGCCTGCGGAGCGCCAGACTCGCGTCAGCAAGGCGAACATGTTGCCTCCGAACATACTCTGCAGTAAGTATTTCTTACCGTTTGCGATTTGCCCCACTTGGCGGAGCTCCTCTCGGACACCTCGCACTTCGGTCCTCACCTCCTGGAGTTCTTTCTCCACCTTGGGCAGCGCGGAGGACCGCTTCTCCTTCTCCCTCTCAAGGGCCTCCAGCTTCGTGGCAGCATCCTTGAGCTCCACCTGCACTTCGGCCACTCGAGCCTCGTGCTTTTGGCTGGAAAGCTTGGCTTCCTCAAGCTCGGCTACTGCCTTATCGGCGGCCAATTTCTTGGCAACCGCCACAGCCTCAGCTTTCTTTAGGGCCTCCTTCAAGCCCTCCACCTCAGCGGCGGCAGCTGAAATATCCGCACATTGAATGATCAGCATACAGTCCGGCGTGTAAATACCCGGCAATGAGCGATCACACACATTAACAAAAAGCTTACCTTGCGCTTCGTCAAGCCGTTTGTTGACAAGGTCAAGCTCCCCGTTGGAGCGCTCGAGCTTCCGGTACATCTCCTTTAGCACCGCGACATTAGAATCCACCGCCAAGGAAGATTCCTGCGTCAGCAAAAAACGTCGACATTATTGATCGGCCTATAGAGTTTGATCCTCTACAAGCTTCTCCGAAGTCCTTGCAGAGTCCCGGGGGTTGCTATATACACGGCCTATTCAAACTAAAAGTTACAACCACTTTACAGGATAAGAGTATTACGTGACTTACCTCAAAGCTTGTTAACAGGCCTTGAGCAGCGTCGTTCAGTCTGGAATGAATGGACCGAACACCCTGAATAACCGCACCCATAAGAGTGCGGTGCTCGTCGATGACGGCAGAGTTGCTCACCAACTCCGCCAACACATCTGGCCAGTCCGCCGCCGCCCGAACAGAGGTGTTCGGTGCGGGCGTCAGGCCCTCAGCACCTTCCCTACCGGAAGGAGGAATTGGCTCCCTCGAGGGCCTCGGGGGCTCGGGAGCCGGATGTTGTAGGGGTTCGGATGCTCCGGATCCCCTTCCCGCGTTAGCCAGGAGGGATGCATCCCCCTGGTCTTCAACGATCGGGGCGTCGGCCTTGGCCATGGTGGCATCGACCTCCTCCCCCGTGTTCGAAGGAGGAGGGATTTTTCGCGACAGCACCTCCCCAACCTCTTCGGGGATCAAAGGAGGTGCGGAACGCGATGCGGAGCCACTGTCCGCTAGTTCGGCGGGCGGGGACATCCCCTCCGAGGTTTGCTCGGCGGGGTGGCCACGCGGAGGGCTGCACCACCAAAAAACACAATCAATCTACGTCCTACCAGGGACTACTGAAGAATAAGGCAATTAAAAATGCCACAATACCTACCTGGCCGCAGGGGGTTTGACCCTGGGTTCCTTCTCCGGAACCTTTTCGGACGCTTCGGACTCCTCGTCAGAGTCCGAGCTATCAGGTAGGACCAGCTTAGGCCGGCACTGCCTCTTCGGGGCCTAAGGAGGTTGAATCTCCTCGACGTCGCTGGACGTCGCCCTCTTCTTAGAGTGCGAGGAGGCGCTTTCCTCCTCGTCCTCATCCTCGTCCCCCTCCTGTGCGGACGGGGCCACAGTGTCTCCGGACGGGCTGTCCGGACGGGCTCTGCGACGGAGGCCCTCCCTGGCCTCTGGTACCTCCTTCTTGCCCTTCTTGTCGGGCGCCTTGTAAGGCACCACGACCAACAGCTTCTCTAGCTGTTCAAATTGGGGCTCTTCTGGCAGCGGCGCCGGGCCACTGATTTTCTTGGCCATGGCGAGCCAGCCCTGCAAAATCCGCATAAAGAGGTTCGAATTGAATCTTACGGTGTGAGTATTCAAACTCATGTTAAGACAAATGCCGCTCACCTTCATTGGAGGGTTCGCGGCGTCGAGGCCGATGTCCTCCCCCTCGGCCGGCCACTCCTCCTGTGGCTTGAATAGCATACCCCACACTTTGTTGTGGGTCGTGCCGAAGAGATGCCGTATGATGGCCGGATCTTTGGGCTCATACTCCCACATTGGCTTGGCCCTCTCCTGGCAGGGGAGGAGTCGATGCTTGAGCATGATCTGGATCACATTAACCCGCTTCTCCATTACGTTGACGACGCGCTTCTGCAGCGCCTTCAAATCAGCAGCAGACCCCTAGTCCGGGCTCTTGGTGGTCCACGAGGCCAGCCTGGTAGGGGGTCCGGATCTGAATGCGGGAGCCGCTGCCCAGGCGGCTCCCCTTGGCTCGGTGATGTAGAACCATTCCTTTTGCCACACCTTGACGGTGTCGATAAACTGTCCCGCCGGCCACTGGACTCGCGTCAGTTTGCTGATCATGGCCCCGCCACAGTCCGCATGTTCGCCGCCAACCACCTTGGGCTTGACATTGAACACCTTTAGCCATAGGCCGAAGTGTGGTTTGACTCGGAGGAGAGCCTCGCAGAAGATGATAAAGGACGAGATGTGGAGAAGGGAGTTGGGGGCTAGATCATGAAAATCTAGCCCATAGAAGAAACATCAACCCCCTCACAAAGGGGTGTAGAGGAAATCCAAGCCCCCTAAGGAAATGGGGGAGGAATACAACCCTTTCACCCGGCCTGGGCGTGGGGATGATCTGGCCCTCTTCAGGGGCCCGATGGGCGATGTCGGCCGACAAGTAGCCGGCCCGCTTCAGCTTCACGATGTCGCTGTCGGTGACGATGGAGGCATCCCACTTCCCGTTGGCATCGGATCCGGCCATGGCGGGAGGAGACGGGGTGGATTCGCTGTGGAAGCTGAGAGAAGGGGCGCTGGAGCTCTGAAGAACTGCGTGAGCGGGAGGTGGAAGAAGGCATGGGATGCAGGCTGCAATAGCTCCCCCTTTATAGGCTGTAGATAAGCCAAGAGGTCCTCTTTTCACGCCGTGGGCTTCTCCGCTTCCCAATGCTCTCGCAACGTTATGTGCGGGGTGGGAAATCGAAATCATTGATCATATCCCCTGAAAGGCGGGACACGATCTCCACCTTGATGAGACGTGCCGAACGCAGGGTCGGCCTCGAGCCATGCTCCAAGAAATACTAACCGCTCGGCGTTATGGCTGGATGCGACTCTTCGTTGAAAGAGAAAAAGTTGTCAGATGAAGGCACTATTCGCACTTGAACAATTTTCGCCTTTGTGGCTAAGTAAAACTACCGTTTCAGATTCCGGACATCACTTGACTCCGAACATGAACGAAGCGAACCGGAGAACTCGCCTCGCAAGCCAAATTCTGTTAGGTGAGCGGATGCCGGACACAAGCCTTGGCGTTGGAGGCAAGTTCGGGGGCTATTGAGGGAGTTATGGACTAAGGGGTCCTCAGGGCGTCGGCCCATTGAATGTGGGCCGGACTAGTGAAGCCGCATAGCGACAGGAGATCTATGAAGCCTTGGTGTGCTCTCCAAGTCAAGGATAGGCAGGATCTCTTCCTCTTATTGTAATCTATCTCCAGTAACCCTAACCCTACCGGTGTCTATATAAACCGAGGGTTGTAGTCTTTAGAGGCAGAACTATATCAATCATCTCATCACCTTAGGGTTTAGCTCATGCTGATCTCGAGGTAGATCTACTCTGTAACCATACTATACATCCAATACAATCAAGCGGGACGTAGGGTATTACCTCTTCGAGAGGGCCCGAACCTGGGTAAACACCGTGTTCATCGTCCCTTGTTCCCCATCGATCCCAGATCCACAGCTCGGGACCCCTACCCCGAGGTCTGCCGGTTTTGACACCGACACTCCCCTTCAACCATCAAGTTCAAATCAATAGCATCACCATGTTGACCTTGTTCATCTTGTTGAGCTTCATCTTCCTCTTCAGCCATCAAGCTCAAATCCATAATTGTGCTCTCCTATTTGTACTCATAACAAGAGTATACAAAAGATGAATGGTTAGCATATAATCATAACAAGAGTACACAGGAAAAAAAGAGTATATAAGGCTGCCATGGAACCATTTCTAGAAAGGCTACCATGACACCATTTCTAGAAAGGATGCCATGGCACTTAACAAGTTTAGAAGCTTGCATTTACTTATGCTTTACACTATTCACTATCAATTCTAAGTCACTATTTCTGCTTCACATTTCTAGAATGGGATTTCGAGATATTCAGAAACAAGGAAACAAGGAAAATTCATGGTCAGAAACTGGAGTCATGAAGGCTTATTGTAGGAAACAAGGAAAATTCCAGCAAGGCATGATTTCACTAACCTTTGGTACTACTCAAGTATGTTTTGAACCTACTCCTACTCCTGGTCCATTCTAACTACTCAAGGAAAAATAAGTAACTGAACACCAGCAACTTTTTGAAAATGTTGGGACTTGGCCATCAAAAATCTGAAGTTTAAACTTGGCCATGATCATTAAGTTTAAACTACTCATGCATATAATCTTGTTGAATAGAAATTGACACTAGAAGTACTGAAAATGTACACTAGAGTAATTATTGTCTACAGAAAATGGACACTTATTGATTCCCATTCAACAATATAGTGACACTAGAGTAATTACTGGAGATCAACAGGCAACAACAGCATCGATCCTGAAAATCTAAATGAAAATGTATGCTACAAATTCAAACAACAATACCAATCCACACATTTATGGTCTCTATTTATGCTCTTTTTCTGTTTATGATTTTGTTTATGTTCTCAAGCACATTTTCAGTGTAACAGTTTGACAAAAAACACATGGTCTTTTTAACAGTTTTCAGTTTGTAGCAAATTTGATGGAAATAATCTTAAGCAAATCTTGAGCTTTTGGTCATTTCCACTTGCTGGCCATTTTTGTCAATTAAAATTCATGGAATGAGCAATAATGAGCATGTATATGAAATATTTTGGATGGCCTAAATGAAGACTCTGTTGTTATGCTTCATGTCCATTTTGATACTATCTTTGATAGTCCAAATTTCATTCATTGGTGACACTGTTGTCTATTAGTACAAAAACAGAGTGTAGTTACTCTGTTTCAACAACTACTGAAGTCAAAATACAGGGCAATACTCAATCCATTCTTCTGAGTTAAGTACAGGGCAAAATACATATCTCTGCATTTTGTTTGGAACTGAATGAAGTACAGATATCTACATTATCTGCTTGTACACTTAGCTACAGTCAATGCCTTGAGTATGATATTTACTGATAATCATTCAAATTACTCAGACTGAATATTTACTGATAATCATTCAAATGATCTGAGAGTTGCATATACTCCCAGACCATGCATTCTGTGGAAAACATACATCAAATGCTAGTTGTTCACAATTCAAAATAATTTCACTGGGATCTTCTTCAATTTACACATGATGCCTTGTAAATTCATGGAGTACAGTAGTTGACAATCATTTGATGAAACACAGAATGCAATTGACATTTTTATTTACTGCATTGACACTGCAATTGACATTTTTATTACTCCAATTAACACTGCAATTGACACTCATGGAGTACTTCATTGACACTTCAACTGATGCTGCAATTGACACAGGTTCACAGTACTGTACCTGCAGTCAATAGCAGCAGCAGAGGCAACCAGCAGTCGCCAACAGCAGCAGCTGGGTGGGGACTCGATCGGGCAGGCGGCAGCGACAGCAGCAGGTCCGCGTGGTCGTCTCGCCGCCGGGGAATATCCGCGTGACCCTGTCTGCCGAAGTAAGCGAGAGGGTAGCGGCGGCCGGGGTTGGCAGCGGCGGCTGGGGTTGCCGCGGGCGTGAGGAACCGGCGAGGGACGCGAGCAGAGCGACTAGGAGGAGATGCCCGTCGAGATGGTCGCCTTGGAGGAGCAGCCGCAGGTGGGCAGCGGCGCAGGTGGGCGGCGAGGCACCGGCGCAGGTGGGCGGCGGGGCTGCGGCGCAGGTGGGCGGCGGCGCAGGTGAGCGGCGGGGGCAGGTGGGCCTTGGTCGCCCGCTGGCTGACAGTGGCTACGACAGCCGCTTGGTCCAGGCGCGGGCGATGGAGGAAGAAGCAGAGGTGAGGGGGGGATTAGCAAGAAATTTAAAACCAGTAGGGTTGTTCTGCGAAATTATAAATGAACCGAGCCCCGGATAAGCTTTTCCGGAAGGAAGGAGTATGTATGTATGCCAGTCCGATTCGAACCCGAGGTGGCTTGGGTCTGTTCCCAAACCAGAGCCAAGGTTCTATATAAACGAAGACTGGGATGCTCCGGCTGGTAACCTATTCAAACCCACAAGTCTGTTGCACTTTGGAGAAAGAGAGCCATGGCGTTTACGCAGCAGGAGGAGGGCGACGATTGCTATCTCCCACCGCCGGTGGTCATCGGGCCCGACGAGGACGGTGTGAGAAAGGTTACCGAGTACCGCTTAGAAGAGGGCATGGTTTTAAAGGTGACCACGACCACCCGCTCCCGCTCTAAAATCGCCGCCAAGGAGCACCGCTCGTGGGCCAGGTTCGGCGACGCCTCCAACGACGACGCCACCTTCCGCTCACGTAATCCTCCGCACCCAAACGTGTTCTCCTCCTAGGAAGTCTTCCTTGACCGCCCTGGGATTGGCAGCTGTAAGGTACTAGATATCTCTCTTACGAACTACTGGATACAAGCTTCGATTACAGACGAATTGAATTACAGGAGGGAGGGGAAGCTAGAGGAAGAACAGAGGAAGGGGAAGAAGGTAGCCGCCGGGTGTCTTGCCGATTGATCCACTGGATACCCTCTCCTTCTGTGTGCCACGCTTAAGTAGCTGCACCGATGGCCTCGTATGGACCAAGTCCATGGGCTGGCCCAAGGGGCAGCCCCTGTACGTGTACAGGCTAGGAGGGCTCCTAACATCCCTCCCTCCTTGAAATCCGGCTTGACCCCAAGCCGGCGCCACCGAAAACCGCCCGGGTCCCATTACACTCGATGGTCCTTGACTGGCTCAAAGTCGCAGTGGCAGCCAAAGGCAGAGATGGCTTTAACAACATGGGAGTAGTAGTCGTGGACGATTGCGATCCCACCGAAGGAACTGTCGAGGAAGTAGTCGTTGTTGAAGTCAATGTAGTACTTGTGGTCGATGGAGCCTTGCGCGAAGCGGGCTGCGACAGCGATGACACCCCTCCCTCCTTGAGAATGTTCTTGATCGGAGCAGGTAGAGGGCACTATAACCCCCATGGCATGTGTTCTCATGCTGATCACCTCCACCATCATAATTGTCGATGACTGAAGCGTAGAAGCTAGGAAGGTGAGAAGACCGCGGGCAACCAAGATCATGGCGCACCTCCCTCCTTGAAAGACCTTCCATCGAGTCAACTTCCTTAGCAACAACAAAGCAAGCCCTCCAGGATCCCAAGACACGCCCAGCTGGTAGCGGCATAGGTCAGATTCCAGCATATCAACAGCATCAATGAGCAGAGAATCGAATACATGAATAACAACATATGGCACCAGGGAGTTAGACCCGACATCCTCAGATTTCAATCCAGTCAACCCTTTAACTGAACTAGCAGTTTCACACACCAGTGAATTACTCTTGAATCTGAGCATCTCCACACGACCATTCCCCTTAAATTCATCTTCACTCAAAAAATTCCATATCACTAACATGCTCATAATCTGATTTGCCCCCTGCATTTTGTCACACCCAGAAATATGACAAAAAGCAGCACGCTCCAGTACACGATGCTCATATAATTCATAAGAGGACTGCACTGAGAAGATAACGCAGCAGGCTAGCGCATATGGCTCAAGTTGCATTGACTGAAGAAAAATAATGCTCGAACTTTCTGTGCTCAGAGAACCCATTCTCTGCATGCTCTGAAATAGATGTGCATCCATTGTCTCAAGATAGGAATACTGTAGTGCAAGAGCCGTACTAATAGAACATGCACATAGTGTCGAAAGCCACTGTTTACCTTCATGTAATGGCTGCTTAGTGAAACAAAAATCTTCATTGTACTGTCTCACAGACCACAAGCACCATAATTGACCTCGGAGGATCCTTATGCAATTTTCAAGGAGATTGGAACACCGTCCCCATGCATTGCCAATGTGCAAGCTGATTGCAGTATGACCACTTCTTTTGAATCCCTTCTGACATGAATTGTCCAGTGCATTGACACAAATAGGATAAGCTGCCCAAAAGTACAGGGTGGGTGCTCCACTGAAGCAATAGGAAAAACATAGCTGCCCAACACCTCTCCTGCAATGCCAAATTCCTTGCAATGTATAGCAAGCTGCAGCGCAATCTCATCGAACATAATTTCTGCCAGGTGGTCGTCAATACACTGCAGACTGATCAACAAGATATCCAAGCACTCAATTCCCTCGGAACCTTTTTGACTTAACCGTTTATCAGTATATGTTCTTCCAGCCAGTGAATAGCAAGACTGCAACTCGGTATTTTGCACACAATTGAAGTGCTCCTCCATGGGAATCAGGTCACAGCAGTGGACAACCATCAGAGAGGTAATAGGATTAACCGGTTGGCTCGGAATAAGAATATCTATTGGCACCGTACGGATCCTGCAAACAATCTTCAGAAAAATACTGGGTTTCACCTGCTGTACCCTTGGCAAATATCCTGAGAATGTTGAGAAAGAATTCAGGACAGCAGATAAATAATTCAGCAGCCAAGAAGGTTTCAGCTCCTTTTCCAGTTGGCAATACATTGCCTGGGGTATTTGTGGACTTCTGCTGATGAAGTAATCAAACCAATAGGGTACTTCAGTGTTGCTGCTCAAAGATTTTAGGCAGCCCCTATGCTTCAGTATCACACGCGGTCGGCGCACCAAAAGATCACCAACTTGCTTAGAACTATAAGCGGAATTATCAACGTGAAATCTGGGTAAAGCAGTCTTTTCGAGTGTGAAATCAATGCATCCTCTAGCAAGTAATTTCTTCATCACACATGTAACATGAGGCAGCAGACTTTCATGATTCAGAGTCATACCTTCATGAGAGCAAGAAAACGATGGCCACGGAGTGGGTCGAATCTCATTCCCCTCTGCACTATGATGCACCAGAATTGACGGCCATGGCGTCGGCCGTATCGGCAGCCCTTTGTGCCTTGTGGGCGGTGAGACGTCCCTCTACCCGAGTGAAGGAGGTTGGTGATGAGCCTCGGTGCGGCTGCTCGTGCAGAACAGCAGAGGCCTCGTGGCCCTTGTTCATGAAGGAGGAGATGCCTGGGAGGACCGCAAGCTCGATGGCGACGTCTGGAGTGGCCTCCACGAGTGCGTACTCATACGTCCCATCAACAGCGGCACGACGGTTGCTGATTGTAGAATAATTTGGGAATGCATCCTGGACGTGGGGCGGCAGGCTGATGCTGGCCTTCACGGGGATGTTGAGGCCGTCGAACTTGTCGTGGTGACCACAGGTGGCTACCTTGATGGCCGCCGTGGTGTTGTAGAGGTCGACCACGAGCTCGGGGCCGAGTGCGGTGGTGGTGTTGCGAACCTCCGCTGCGACGGTGGCGGTGCCATGGGCTTCGTCGACACTGTCAACGGCGTCGACCTGGGTCGAGCACTCCGTCGAACAGCTGACAGGCACCATCGGGATGCAGACCGGAGTTGCATCATGGGCGACCGTGGGGATCCCCTGGGCCTTGGTGGTGGAGTAGTAGGTGTCAGGGACGGGCGCCGACGCTTCAGTAGTGGTCTTGAGTGCAGGAGTCAGCGCTGGTGGAGCGTGGACGACGGCGGTGTGGGAGGACCGCTTCTCCAGGTCTGGCTGCCAGGCGACGACCAGAGCGTCCACTTTCTCGGTGAGGGACCCGGTGGCGTCGGTGTAGGCATTGAGCATGGCGTCGATCCACTCAAGATACGCCTACATCCATGGATCCATGACTGCCCGATGCGGACGAGCTTGACGAAACGCAAGGGAAGGAGTGGTGTTTGGTCTCTGATACCAGATGTAAGGTACTAGATATCTCTCTTACGAACTACTGGATACAAGTTTCGATTACAGAAAAATTGAATTACAGGAGGAAGGGGAAGCTAGAGGAAGAACAGAGGAAGGGGAAGAAGGTAGCCGCCGGGTGCCTTGCCGATTGATCCACTGGGGCAGCCCCTGTACGTGTACAGGCTAGGAGGGCTCCTAACAGCAGCAGAGTTGCAAGAGGCGGCCCGGTGGCGGCCATGCTCACTGGCGAGCGAGATGGTTCCGTGGTTTGCAGGACCTGCAAGAAGGGCTACCACTGGACGTCAAGGTGCCCATACGGCGACCTTTATTCCCAGTTGGAAGCCTTGGATGAGCAGCCAAAACCCGCGTGTGAAGGAGGTCGCTCCGCTGCATACGTTCCTCCGAAGTCGAAGCTTGGGGGCGGTGACAGCCCGAGGCGGAGGAACCACGACAACACCGTCCGCGTGGACAACCTTTCGGAGCAAGTCTGTGATCCAGACCTTCTGGAGCTATTTGCCGCGGTTGGCCCGGTTCACCGTGCACATGTCGCCGTGGATCGCAGGACAGGATCTAGTAAGGGGTTTGGGTTCGTAGAATTCGCCCGCAGAGCAGATGCTGAAAAGGCTATCCACACCCTCGATCGTTACGGCTACGATCACCTCATCATCCGTGTGGAGCGACCAGAACGACGCGTCGGCTGAGCTAACCTCCGTGTGCTTGGACGGCACTGGAATATAGGCAAATCTGACAATTTTGACTTGTGGACAAAATCAATTCATAAAATGAACTGTCCCTAAAACAATTTCACTCCACTGACTTTTTTGAGTGGCGCCTGACGCAGTGCCTAACTCTGGGGCGTTGCACATCTGTCCAGCATGGCAGCCCCGGGGCCCGCACCCAGCCGTGCAGCGCCTCAGAGCTAGGCGCCACACATGTAATGTGCAGCGCCTAGCCCTTAGGCGCTGCACTGTGACTTAGAGGCAGCCGCGCGCTAGCCCTCCCCCACCCCCACCCATTCTTCTGCAGTTACAGAGAAGCGGCGGCGGCTTCTCCTCTCAATCCTCTCAATCCCCTCTCCCAAATCCTTCTTCACCAATCCATCCTAGAAGGTACTCTCCTCCGATCCCCTTCTTTGTATCCATAAAATGTATGTTATTTTCAAGATTTGGGAACCCTTGTTTGATTAGATTAGAATCTTGCATGTATATAGATTTATGGGACTTTAAAATTTGTAGATGATCTTTATTATTTTGCAACCCTAGTTTAATTTAGTTTATTATTTTGCAACCCTAGTTTAGTTTATTTCTATTTGAAAGACATGTTATTTCTATGGAAAAGATATTTGTATTGAATCTTGCATGAAGTAGGCCTAGTTTAGTTTATTTGTATTGAAATTATATTCTTATTGACAAGAATGCTTTGGATACGTATGCTTTGAATCTTGCATATAGTAGGCCTATTTTAGTTTATTTGTATTGAAAAGATATTCGTATTGACAAGAATGCTTTGTTTGAAATTGTTAGGATGGTTTGGCTTCTCGATGATCACTGGGACCATCAACACCGGTCGTACGCTATGTCGGTGCAGCAGCGGGTAATAATGAAAGTGGCCGGTATTATGAATTTCGTGTTTATTTCAAACACAAATGCCCATATGTAATTTTCTGATTTGCTTGTTTGTAGGAGCTTCAACCTCTGAAGATTCGGTCTCACGGGGTCAACCTTGGGGGGATGCGCTATGATGAGCGATACACACCGTATGTAAGGGAGACAGGACTCCTCCCTTTCATTCAGTTGGTCAGCCGGTCGACGCCACCCCTCAATGCTGTAGCAATCACCGCGCTTACTGATCGTTGGAGGCCGGAGATACACAGTTTCCATCTTCGGACCGGGGAGATGACCGTGACGCTCCAGGATATTGTTATGATCGCCGGTCTTCCTATCGAGGGGAATCCTCTATGTATGAGCACCGATTTTGATGGGTGGCATCAAAACAAGGGGATCGGAGAAGATTACCATGAGGGAGGGTTTGAGTTCGAAATCGACGGACAAAATCTTCAAATTTGGAAGATTTGGGGAAGGATTTGAGAGAGGGAGAGAGGGGGAGAGGGGGCAAATCTCATGTGGGGATGCTTTGGGGGTTGGGGTGTGTGTGGGGGGAGCGGGGGAGGGGGGCCAGCCAACCAACTAGTAACAGACAGTGCAGCGCCTAAGGGCTAGGCGCTGCACATTACATGTGTGGCGCCTAGCTCTGAGGCGCTGCACGGCTGGGTGCGGGCCCCGGAGCTGCCACGCTGGACAGAGATGCAACGCCCCAGAGATAGGTGCTGCACCGTAGGGTGTGACGCCTACGTGTCAGGCGCCACTCAAAAAGGTCAGCCGAGTGAATTTGTTTTAGGGGCAGTTCATTTTGTGAATTGATTTCCTCCACAGGTCAAAATTGTCAAATTTGTCCTGGAATATAATCTTCGAGAGCTGGGCGTCGGCAAAAGCATGGCTCTGATCAGGCTCACATCCTGTGTGGTATAGCATTCTCTTAGAAATAGGATTTCACCAAGTTATTTACATATGCAATATCTTGTTGCATTGATCATGTATCTATGTGTTACTTACATATGCAATATCTTGTTTGCATTGATCATGTAACTATATTCTTTATGATCACTCGCGCTGTATTTATTTATATGTTGAAAATACATTCTCAATCTATCTGGAATTGGTAGGTCTCATTTTTAATCATTGTAAATTTTATACCTACTAATAAATCTCTTAATACGACCAAAATAGTTTTTTTTACCATACTGAGCCATTTATATATTATTGTTGAAATATGGAAAATGCATATACTTTATAGTGCAACAGAATGATTTAATAAGTAGCAACATACTATGTTCACTCAGTAAAAGTTGTTCGTTCAGAAGTAGGTGCTTATGGCGTTCTTGGAGGACTAAAATCAATAAGAATGAGACCGAACTTGTCATTTCCCACTTTGCTCATGCCCCTCCTTGACATTACGCTTCCTGGTAATAATGCATATTGAGAAATACTCTATAAGCTATTTTCAGTTTGCTAAAAAAATCATAAGCTCCATGGAATATTAGTAGGTTAACACTTTTGTAGAACAGTAATTAATAGTCCAGAAATACACAAAGTGAACCATGCAATTCTTTCTAAAGTAACCATTGTTACGACCGACTAAAAAAACATAGTAGTGACCTTAAAAAAAGTTAGTCCAATTGTAGGAACGAAGTATGTCTACCAGAAGAAGGGGGAGGGGGGGTGAATGGGAGTTTAAAATTTCTTTCGGAAATATCAAAACTCTCAGAACCCAGCAGCGAGCGAATGAAAACAGTGTACAGTGAGCGAATACAAACTATCGAATGGAAACTAAAGCATGCATCGAGACAAATCACATGATTGAAACAGTTCGAATGTAAAAAGGAGAAGCAGAGGTAACCAGTGATGCTCGATGGCGACAAGGAATTTGGTAGACCAGTTCATCCTTCTGCACAAGGACTACGTCTAGTTAGGGGTTGTAATTTAACACAGAAGATAAACTCTCTTCGCCCTATTCGCCTCAACAATTGGTTCGTCAACCAATGTCGATCACTCATGGTAGATACTTGAGGCGATCTCCGAACCTTTACAGACTTCTTCTTCGATCCATAATTACTCTTGGTCTCTGAAGAAATTGACACCTAACCGTCTAGAGAGTTTGCATCTCTCAAGAGTAATAGGCGGAGCGTACTGGACTTAGATTCGAGTGATGCTGAACCACTATCTAATTTTTCGGCTCTAGGGGTTTTCTCTCGGTGTATTTTAAACTCAAATCACTCTGGAGAGGGGGTTGCTCAACAATCTTCTCACAATCAAACGGAACAGCCACCGAACAACGCCGGTGCAGGGTGGCTATTTATAGCCGCAGCCTTCCATGGTGGGAAATGACCATTTTGGACACGTGGTCCAGCCAATGGCCAACCGACACGTTCTCAACGGTCGGATTTCAAGAGCAACGGTAACATTACTTGAGGACCAATTAATGCTACTCCTCGCCAGAGACAAATCTCTCACAACGAAGAAGATCACAGTCTCTTGCTGGCAAGTATTTGCTCGGAACACAAAGAGATTTCTCTCGCAACTTTCATAGGATCTGGGTTTAGCATCAGAAAATCAAAGTTTCGAACGCTACACCCCTCTTAGTAGTATGATGGTCCTGTGACTCAATAAAGAGAAGAGAAACAACGAAATAAAAGCTACGTCTTCACTTCGTCTTCAAACTTCTCAGTCGCAGTCACTTCCTTCGGACGAGCACCGAACCAATTGCTTCGCGTCAGCAATCTTTGAGGGGTCACTCTTGTTATCATGCATAATCTTCGGTGATAACCTTCACTGCCTCACAGGGGATTATCTTCGTCGTTTGAATCAAACTCCTCTTGATTCTAGGGACCTGTTACTCTGTGTGCACTAGCAAACACATAAGTCCCATGTTGTTTATGTCAACAAACTCCAAAATATAAGCAGGCAAATTATTGCACCAACAATCTCCCCCTTTTTGGATGATTGTTGACAAAACAGATAATCATCGAAGTGAAGATAGATAAGTGATAAGTAATTCCAACAAGAGTGAATAAGCGTTACTTTGCTCGATGATGAAATACACTCCCCCTAAACGTATGCAGGGAAAAAATGTATGAGATTAATTCTACTGCAAGTATTGAAGTATGCAGAGGAAATTTCAATTATTCGAGACAATGATTCGCACTGATGAGTTATAATCCATCGAGATCGTAGTGCAATCATTCATAACTTCCAATAATAATTCTACCTGCAAAACAAATGCTTCGAGAGAAATAGTGCAGCACGCGGAGTTATTAAAATTACAACACATAAGTTTTACATTTTGGAGCAGATAAGCTTAAACAGAAGTTTCAAACTCACACGAAACCATACCAAAGAGACACAGAAAGCAAATCTATCTAGACTCGATGTAATTCTCCCCCTTTTTGTCAACTAGTGTCAAAAAGGTGACGAATAACATGAGTGCAAAAACGCAGAACTTGGTTCACTCGGTGGCATCTCCAGAAGAACTGTCCAAGGTGATTTCCTCTTCGGAAGTAACTGGATTGGCTTCATCTTCAATAGCATTGGATTTTCCTTCAGGGATAACAGCTTGGGGCTGAGAGGACGAGGTCATATTTGGGTCAGCCACAAGAGGAACACGGGATAGCACATTGCCTTCGGTATGTTTCTCAGTCGGCGAGGTGGCTTCAGATTCGCCAAGTAGTTTGTGAAGCTTGAGATGCAGAAGATGAGTGGTTGGCTCACGACCAGGAAGACGAGGGGGTACTCCGATCTTGGAAATCTTCAATACTGAAGCCTTTGTCAATATAATCATAAAGCTCTTTGAGATTGACATTTAGGAGTTGTTTCTCGGTAAAAAACTTGTGAAGCAATTTCCAGAGCCTCTTCTTGTTTTCATCCGCAATCAGATGCGTGATTCTGGTGCGATTGTTGAGATCGTTTAGCTCAGAGGCGAGATGTTCTTTTTCACGTCGATCCTCAGTAATATGCTGCAACAACAGTTGTTGTGTATGCAAACTAACTTCGAGTTGCGATGGAGGTTGAGGCGAAATCTTTGGATCGCGCTGAGGAAGTCGTGGCCCGTAGAACTGCTTGTGATAATCATGAGGGCTTGACGCGGGCGATTTACCAAAGAAATATCTTCCATGACTTGCAAGGTATCATGAACAGGAGGTATGAAGCATTTATGACTTTCCTTTGCTAGATACACTGTGCGCATGACATGATCAACAATTTTCTGGATCCATGGCACGAAAACTTTGACGCAGAAAGGATATTGAGCAGAATCCTTTAGAATACGTAGAAACATGTCCTCAACATCGAAGATATATCACTCAGAGATTGCATAGATAGCATTCCGAAGAACATCTGAGATGGACATATCTGTGTTCATCCCGGCCAGAGGGTAAATAGTGTAAGAGAGCATGTGAAATAGCATCTGATTCTCGAATGTTAAATGCTCAGGACGGGGAGGACCAGAGTAGTCACGAATCTTGTCTTGATCCATCGTGCACCGAAAGGTTTCATTTGATATGACATCAATGTTGTGCACCCGAATTTCAGTATTACCATGCTCAAAGCAAGGGAAATGGAAGTGCGAGACAAAATCTGTTGAAGTGCATTTGATGCGTTTTCCTTCGGTCATCCACTCCATAATCCATTTTGAGTTGTCGGATTCATCACCAGAGATATACAAAGTAGCATAGAACTGAAGAATAATCTCTTTGTTCCAAGGATGCTCGAACTCGAATACCTTGGTGAGGCAAAAATCATCCAGATCTTGCAGCAGCTGAGTGAAGCAGCGAATGGATCGCATAGCAGGGATGTTTGGATATTCATGCAAAAATATCTTTCTGCTCTCGTAGAGGACCCGAGAGTAATATGTGGCATGTTCCTTTCTTCAGAAGCGGCACAATTCCAAAGTGCGCGGCCCATCATACGGACTATCTTGAAAGAATTGGGGATGTGCATTCCGATTGAAAAGAGGACCTTTGGTGCCAGCTCCTTTCGAGAACAAAGGTAGTTCTTCACGAGGGAATGGATATTTGAGTTATTCTTCAGGTGAGAGAAAGTCATCGCCATATACAACGGAGTCAGTGCGGCGAGCAGAGATAGATTTCTGTTCGGATGGACCAATATCTGGCTATCTTGTCACTGTGTCGATGGATAACTTAAGCGAAGATGACGTTAGTGGCACAACAGAGGGAGCTGCAGAGGCAGTAGGCAGCTGAGCAGGTTCTTGCACTATAGGCACTGAGGCTGAATCAAGCACTGAAGGTGGTTGAGATTGTTCCTCAGGAATCTGTTGTTGCTGAACAGCTGGAGAGTCTGAGACCTTTGGTGCTTCATGAGTCGGAGAAGCTTGGGTCTCGGATTGAGGGAACTCACCTTCCTCAGAAACATTTTGCTGGGATGGAACATCAGCTTGAGCAGGGGAGGCCACAGGCACTGATTCAGTTGGCCTTGGCGATGGAGGAGCATCTGAGTCTTTGACTGGTGGTTGCGAAGGAATAGCTGGCTCAAGAGATTTTTCTTTCTGAGACTGAGCCTCTGGACAATCAGGTGACTTTCCTATCGGAGCAGGAGGTACATTTTTCTTGGCAATTTCTTTCGATGCTTCTTCTTTTGCTAAGCAGTTTGATCAATATGGCCTTTCACCAGATCATTGTAGCCAGTAACCTCTGCTTTATGTTCACCACAGATCTTGCGAACAATTTCATCCAGATCCGTGTGAAAACGCAACCTTCTGTTTCGGAGCAGAGTCATGGCTCGGTTGATGTCCTTGTAGGAGTCTTCGAGTGCTTTAATGACAAATTTTGAAGAGGCAGTTTTCATTCGACCATCCAGGTCATTTAGTTCGGCAGAAAGAGTGTTGATTCCAACTGCATCTTCTCTCATTTCTTGAACAACAGAAGTGGCCTAGGAAATAACTTCAGGAGGAATGGGTAGAGAAGCCACTTCACCATCGAATGGATTGTCCACAAACTTATCAAGTTGTTCCATGATGAACATATGATTATAGTAGTGAGGCGCATCAGACTTGGCAGTAGGAGCAGCTTGCACTGGAACTTGTTCGGAAGGAGGTTTTGAAGCCAACTGTTGAATCAGTGTAGGAGCAAATTTAGCAGCCTTCTCCTTCGGAGCAGTAGCTTGAGGAGCATTATGGTCGGTAGTAGGAGCCTTGATTTTCTTCAAGTCAGGCTTGGGGATTTGTTCGCCTGGCTTTGCAGTACTCACTGGAGTGTCAACTACCAAATCCTTCAAATTGATAGCATCTGGATGAGGAGTTTTATTCACATGTTGTTTCATAGTGACAGTGGTAGCTGGAGTTTTCCTAGCAGAGATCTTCTTCGGTGGTGCTTCTGGAACCATAGGGACCCGAAGATCAGGCAACACCGTTGAAGTAGTGATATTCACTTGCTCCCTGAAAGTAGCAGCAACCTCATCCTTTGTGAGCGGAGGACCATCATCATCAAAAGGATCACTCATGGCAAATTCATCGGCTGGTGCAGCCGTTCTCTTCTTTGGTGCACTCTTTCGCTTTGATGCAGCAGCACTGGGATCATGCTTGCGTTTAGAGCGACCTTCAGATTTTCCTTCGGCCTTTTTCTTCTCGACATCATCTTTGAGAAGGCGACAATTTTCCTCTTCTCGAGCCTTTTGCTTTTCAGCCTTCTTAGCTCGCTTGATGGCATTGCGCTGACGCTTAACATGCTCATCGAGATAAGATTCGGGTGTCCGAAGGGAGGACTCATGAGCATTTAGTGGAGGCGGAGGTTTCTCCTGGGGATCATTTGGTTTGGTGAGAGCAATTTCCCGGCAGTCACCCCATGGTGGATGAAATGCAAAGTTTTGAGCAAACCGAGGATGAACAAATTCATAATTAAACCATTTTCGCACCCAGTGACGTCGAATCCATTGCAGACGCTTATCTCTCTGCTGCTTTGTTTCTCTTGGAATAGTATTATAATTATCATGGGAGATATATTCAGCTGTGTTTGTATATGGTTGTCTGCCACCCTTCTTCTTCTTCTTTGGAGCATTCTCTTCTTGCTCATCGGCATTTTGCTTGGTTCTTTTTCGCTTGCTGGTTGATGGGCCTACAGTTGGGCCCTTGGCATTTGGAGCTTTGGATTCATCTGTTGTGCCCAGAACAACATCATCTCCCTCAGCCATGCTCACTGGTCAAGCAGAATCCTCAACTGACTGCATTAACCTATGAAAAAGAATAGATACGAGGGAAAATGGGGACAGTGTTATGAATGCTCACAGTGAAGTTTTTTTATAAAAGCGTTTTGAAGAAGAATTAGATGCCGTCTTTGAGAAATGTTTCGGATGAAAGAAATGTGCAGGACGAACTAGTAGGTTCGAAGAGTATACTAGTTAATGTGCTAAGCATTCCATTCGTACGAGACATAACACAAACCCTAGATCCGAAAAAAATTAGATGCGAGGGACTTCTACAAACCACATGCGCACAAGTTACCTATCAGTAAAGATCTGAGAAATGCGGTAAATACAGATAATTTCTACCATGGACGAACTCGAGCAAGATGAATGGAAGACCGAGTTCATACTACACATACCCTAACTCGGTGATGTCCAGCAGCTACGGCGGCGCGGGGACGAAGATGATCCTCGGCGGCGAGGAATGACTCTGTTGACCTCTTTCCGGCAGCGAAGCGGCGAAGATGATCATCGTCATCGAGCTCAAGGTGGAGCAGTGCGGTAGGGCTTCGGAAAGTGATGGTGGCGAGGAGGAGGAATGGATTTGGGGAAGGTTGGCGATGCGGTATATATATGCGAGGGGAAATAACCGCTTCCGGTGAATCAGATCAGACGGCCACAGTCAAAAGACTATTGCGATTCAACAGGCCAGATAAAACGGCAGTTGATGAAGAGCACGTGGCAACCGTCATCAAAGATCATGGTCCTGACTTGGGCGGGAAACCCCAAATTTTGGACGGATTTCACCAAAATGAATTAAGTTCGGAACGAACCTTTAACGTGGTCAAGGACACCAGATAAAGTATCGTTACCAGATGAAGTTTGAGCATTCATAACGGAACAACATAGACTAGATGTCGTGGTTCAACACAGCCACCTATGGGGCCATCGGCCCCTTGTGGTTTGGCAAGGGGGAAGGGCGCATTGCACAAAGAGCGGAGACCGTAGAGCAGCACGGCAGTGATGACACAGGCAGTTTTAACCCAGGTTCGGGCCGCCGCGAGGCGTAAAACCCTACTCCTGCTTTGGTGGATTGATGAAAGGACTGTGGTGGAGACGCAACGCTCAAGCCCGGCAAGGTCGCCTTGGGACGAGAGCAGCTACGCTCGTATGAGTGTACAAGGGTCCGAATCCTTTCTAAGGTTGCCACGGCCCTCCTTTTATAGGTCAAGGGGTTACCACAATGGCAAAACAGTCATTATCCAGTGATTAGATAGCCACAGTGCTATCATACCAAACTCTGCAGACAGGACAGGGTGCATTAAATGCATCGCTTAGTGTCACATCGTGGGGGTAGCCCGGCAAGCCTTGCCATGCTATTCATCCACCTTCTCGCTTGCCTGCGTGACACGCCTCTGGACGGGTGTCATTTGGGGTGATCTTCCTCAGAAATGGCTGCCACGTGCCGACTGACAGCCACTTAACCACCAGGGGGATCGACACCGCACCGATAGGTGACATGCGTTGCTGTGAGGTGGAGCGGTGGAGCCTTGGCAGGGTGATCCGCTCTCGGCGTCCTCGGCAAGTTTGCCGGGGGGAGTCTTGAGACTTGCCTTCGGGGTGATCTCGACCTTACCAGGCTCGCCTGCCCAACAAGGGAGGTTTTTCCTTAGTGATATCTTGCCCATTTGGCTTGTCTTGGTCTTATTGATCCGCCCTTTGATTTCTCAAAGAGCTATACCTTCTGTTTGGCCTTGTCTTAGATGCTGCAACTTTGCTCTTGAGCATGTGTACAGTCCGGGCAACATACACCAGGGTTTGTTGCACCGACAGGAGCCCCCGGGCCTGGTCTGAAAGCGCTGCCGAGCATCGTCGAGGTAGGCCCTATCCAGTACACAGGCGAAGAGTTTATGGTCGCTCATCCTTGAGATTTCCTTTGCTTCTTCATTAACCTGTGCTTGAGTCAGTTTCCGGTCTTTCCGTGCGTAGTGTGATGCCAATCGTGGTGGGGCCATTTTTGTAATGGCCCGTGAATGACTTTAACTCATGAGGGAGTAACTGCCAATTCACTTATCCCACCACGTCCTTATCCTTTGCCATGTATGCTGCATGCATCGAGTGGGGTAGGTAATGGAGGCACGTGGTGCGGGAAAGAGCATCATGGCAAAGGCCTGGTCTTCTTGGATTGGTGTAAGAGGGCGGCAATCGGACCCGGCCGTCGGTGGTAGCTTGGACGGGTTGGATCGGAAAGAGCCCCTCGGGGGTGAAGGATCAACCCCCAGCTCCAGCCTGCCTATAAAAAGGGGGTGCGAGGAGGAGCGGAGGCGCCCATCCACGCCCCTCTCCTCTTTTAGTTCTTGCCTTCTTCTTTGTTATGTCGAGGGAGGGAGACCGGGGCCAGGCCCCGGGCTCTAGCTTGGGGGTGACGATGCCGAATACTCGTGCTGATGCTTGGGGAGTGAGCCTGGTCCGGGGTTGTAGGAGATGCAGCGGTCGCAGATGTGGGCGTCGAATCGACCGCAATGTGGGAGGCGTTGCGCTTCTCAGAAACGGTGGAGCGCTCATTTCCCCCACACAAGCCAGCCGCCTGGAGGGGAGTGCTTGCCCTTGCCGCAAGCCGTTGAGGCTTGTCATCCCGTCGGCGAGACCCCTGGGGCTTCCGGCGCCCGCCTGTGGTGCCGTGCTTGGGATCCTTGGTAATCCCAGCACTGCTCCTTCCAGTGGGTGAAAGCACAAGTGCTCCCTGGGTGATTTTGGTAATTAATGTCAACATATCTCTTGTTGGACTAATACTTTTATCTAGTATATTTCAGATAAGTTCAACAGTGGAGTGGCAGGACAAGAGGATGTGGAACCCCTTCAAGATGCTAAGGACACATATTGGCTCAAGCTCAAGACTCTACTCTTTTCATTTTAGTGATCCAAGATCACATTGAGTCCATAGGAAAGCCAATACTATTAAAAGGGGATGAGGTGTTGCTTAATGGCTTGCTTGCTCAAAGTGCTTAGTGATATGCTCCTAAAGCCCTCAACCACTTTCTCATATCCACATATGTCCTAAACCTAAAGTCAAACTCGGCCCCACCGATTTGATCTATCCGGCGCCACCGAGTTCACTTGATATAGCCACTGCCAGAAACCCTAATCAGTTCGGTCTCACCGATGGGATCTCGGTCTCACTGAGATGGGCTTGCAAACTCTCTGTTGCCTACTGCAATTATTTCGGTCTCACCGAAATAGGTAGTCGGCCCCACCGAGTTTGCTTGGCCAACTCTCTGTTTGCTTATTACTAAAATCGGTCTCACCGAGTTTGTGTAATCGGTCAAACCGAGATGAGGTTTTACCCTAACCCTAGCACATCGGTCCCACCGAGTTGATCATATCGGTCCCACCGAAAATCCTAACGTTCACATTTTGAACTAAATCGGTCTGACCGAGTTTCACTATTTGGTCCCACCGAGTTTGGTAAATTGTGTGTAACGGTTAGATTTTGTGTGGAGGCTATATATACTCCTCCACCCTTCCTCCATTCGAGAAGAGAGCCATCAGAACGTGCCTACACTTCCAGCATTCATTTTCTGAGAGAGAACCACCTACTCATGTGTTGAGACCAAGACATTCCAATCCAACCATAAGAATCTTGATCTCTAGCCTTCCCCAAGTTGCTTTCCACTCATATCATCTTTCCACCAAATCCAAATCTGTGAGAGAGAGTTGAGTGTTGGGGAGACTATCATTTGAAGCACAAGAGCAAGGAGTTCATCATCAACACACCATGTATTACCTTTTGGAGAGTGGTGTCTCCTAGATTGGTTAGGTGTCACTTGGGAGCCTCCGTCAAGATTGTGGAGTTGAACTAAGGAGTTTGTAAGGGCAAGGAGATCGCCTACTTCGTGAAGATCTACCCTAGTGAGGCAAGTCCTTCGTGGGCAATGGCCATGGTGGGATAGACAAGGTTGCTTCTTCGTGGACCCTTCGTGGGTGGAGCCCTCCGTGGACTCGCGCAACCGTTACCCTTCGTGGGTTGAAGTCTCCATCAACGTGGACGTACGATAGCACCACCTATCGGAACCACGCCAAAAATCTCCGTGTCTCCAATTGCGTTTGCACACTCCAATCCCATCCCTTTACATTCTTGCAAGTTGCATGCTTTACTTTCCACTGCTCATATACTCTTGCCATGCTTGCTTGATATGTATTGTGAATGTTTAAACTTGTGCTAAAACTCCACCTTAACTTGAAGAACTTAAAAATTGCCACATTTATTTGTTGAGGGTCTAATCACCCCCCTCTAGACACCTCTTCTCGATCCCTTTTAGCGGGGTAGGGATTGACGCTGAAGATGGTGGTGTCTTCCTGCCCGCCAAGGCGGGGAGCGGCACTCCTCGCACGACTCGGATGCTGCCGCCTTCTGCCGCTTCTCCGGGGGAGGTGACGGGCCGAGGGGTCGGTGTCCTCCTAGAGCGATGGTGATGAGGAAAAAATGAGGGAAGACGGAGAAGGCGGGTGGCAGACCATTAGGTCGGAGTACGATGGCACCAACGCCTTCATCTCATATTGCCGGCCCACTGCCTCATCTTTCCGCTCTTCCCCTCCCTCCCCGGCACCATCATCACCGGCCTCTTCCGGACAGTTGCCGGGGAGGGGGCGCTCTCTTGGTGCCTTCGCCTCCTCCAGCAGTCTTCCAGCTGAGCTCCGGCGGCCCTCCCCGCCGGCGCCTCTGCTGGGGCTTCTTGCTGGCCCTGGGGGTGGTGACCAGGGCACCGCCGAGCTGCTCTCTCCGTCCCCCTCCTTCGCAGCCTCGCCACTCCCAATCTTGTTAGGCTGCGCCCAGCAGGTCCTGACGGGGTCGGGCTGGGCTTCTGTTCAGGCACTCCTTTTGCCCTCTTCGCCTCCCACCGTAGTTCCTAGAAGGAGAGGAACAAGAGAGGGATTACGGGGCGCTTATCTTTTTTTAGTCCAAAATATGCAGGCACTTGCCAAACTTTAGTCTAAAATATGTAATCTTCTTTATCCATGTTTGTGTCCTGTAAGATCTGTACTTGCTTATCCGCATATTAATGAAAAAAGACAAGCCTTGCTGGGTACTTGTGCATGTACCATGTCCATGCAGAGGTGGGATGCCTCTATACGTTTAAGTAAACAAGTTTTCTCTGGAAAGCTATCTTGTCGGTGCCTTTCGTTTGTTGCCACGGGGCTTGGCCTGCCGGGCACAAAACTATGGAAAGGGACCAGCTCCTCGTCGAACCTCCTCCGTCAAAGGCCACTACAACCACCCTGACCGAAGCAACGTTCGGGACATAGGATGGGAGCACCTATGCTTCGAAGGTGACGAGGTTTTAATATGCACAAGTTTTCACCTTACAAAACATGTATGGATAAGAAAGAACTTATCTGTTTGGCTTGTCGGGGACCGATATGTAGGCTTGTCTTCATTTCTTCTCTTCGGGACCGGGTCCACGGCAAGAACCCTGCAGCTTAGTACAGAGGAAAACAATGCTACATATGCCCTTATCTACATGATCATGTGATGCTCATGTTATGCTTATGCATGCATGCAAGTTTTTGGGGGCCCCAGCGCTTCGTTTATTTATCTGTTGCTCAGGGTCTGCGCCTGGCTTTGTACAAAGGGTTACATGCAACATCGGCAAGGCTTGTACAAAAGGGTGGCTGCCAGGGAGGGCCCAACAACCGCGCCTTATGGGTAGAACTTACGGAGATGCTCAATGTTCCATGAGTTTTGCAACTGAATGCCATCTCCGGTCTCCAGACGGACTGCGCCAGGCCTGGTGACTCGTACTACCCGATAAGGGCCTTCCCACTTCGGCGTCAACTTGTTTGCACCCTTGGCGGACTAAACGCACCTAAGGACAAGGTCACCTTCCTCAAGGCTCCGGGCATGAACCCTGCGGCTGTGATAGCGACGCAGAGCTTGCTGGTAGCGTGCAGCACGCGTAGCAGCCCGAAGACGGTTCTCCTCAAGTAGCACAGCGTCATCACGCCGGTGCTGTTCTTGCGCTACTTCATCATAGGCAAGTACTCGAGGTGACCCGTATATGAGTTCCGTGGGGATCACTGCTTCTGCCCCATAGACTAGGGAGAAGGGAGTCTGGCCGGTAGCTCGATTTGGTGTCGTACGGAGGGACCAAAGAACCACCGGCAGCTTATCAATCCAGTGCCTACCACATTTCTGCAGCCTATCAAATGTCCTTGTCTTGAGTCCTCGCAGCACTTTAGTGTTTGCCCTCTCAGCTTGTCCATTGCTTCTGGGATGAGCAACAAAGGCAAATGAAACCTTGCTTCCGAGGGCTTGAACATATTGCATGAAGGCGCGGCTCGTGAACTGGGTGCCGTTGTCAGTGATGACCCTGGCGGGTACTCCGAAGCGGCACACCAGTCCTTTCAGGAACTTGATAGCTGATTGTGCGGTCACCTTCCTCACGGGCTCCACTTTCGGCCACTTTGTGAACTTGTCGATGGCGACGTACAAGAACTCAAAGCCCCCGGTAGCGCGGGGGAAGGGGCCCAAGATGTCGAGCCCCAGACCGAAAAGGGTCATGACAAAGGGATCGTCTGGAGAGCTTGAGCAGGTTGATGGATATTCTTGGAGTGGAACTGGCAGGCTTCACATCTGGTGACTAGCTCGATTGCATTTTGGAGGGCCGTGGGCCAGTAGAAACCTTGCCGAAAAGCTTTTCCGACCAAGGCCCTTGATCCAATATGCGAGCCGCACACGCCTCCGTGTATTTCTGCCAACAGTTCCTTCCCCTCTTCCCAGCAAATGTCAATTTCACACCGTTGGGCCTCCTTCTGTACAGTGTGTCATCGATGAACTGATACATACTGGCCCTCCGGGCTACTCTTTCAGCTTCTTCTTGCTCTTTGGGAAGTTCTCATATTTGGAGGTAACGGACTATGTGTCGCGCCCAAGTGGGAGCCTGAGGCTCGACAACAAGGATCAGCGGCACCTCCTCGTTCGTGGGAGCACATGCCTCAACCGCGAGGATTGATAGTTCAGAGGGAGGGTGCTGCTTGCCAAGCGAAGTGGAGTTGTTTCCGCCAACCTCTCTGTCGGGGGCTTCTGGAAGCTCTGCCGAGAGAGGCTTGCCAGAGTCCAGTTTCCTCCTCTTTCTGGCCATTGTTACCGGGGATACGGAGGGCTGAGTTAGGTGGAGAACAAAATTCCCTGGTTCCACAGGAAGCTTTTGCGCAGCGCACTTTGACAGATGATCAGCAATGCTGTTTTTCGCATGGGGTACGTGCTCTGTTTGCAATCCGTCAAAGCGCTCCTCCAGCTTTCTCACTTCCTCCACGTATGCCTCCATCAATGGACTATGATAATCCTTGTTCACTTGCCTCACCACAAGCTGTGTCTCTCCTCGTATGATCATCTTCTTAATCCCCAACTCTGTCGCGATTCTGAGCCCGGCAAGGAGTCCTTCATACTCTGCAGTGTTGTTAGTAGCCTTCTCCCGGGGGAAATGCATTTGAACCACGTACTTGAGGTGCTCCCCAGTGGGTGCGACGAGAAGCACGCCAGCCCCTGCACCTTGTAGGGAGAAGGCACCATCAAAAGTACATGATCCATTCTTGGGGCGCTTCCTTGCCGGGGATAACTGTCTCTGGCGTCTCTTCATCTGGAGTTGGTGTCCATTCTGCAATAAACTCCGCCAATGCCCTGCTCTGAATAGTTGATGTGCTCTCAAACTTCAAACCAAATCTTGATAACTCCAAAGCCCATTCCACTATTCTGCCAGTGGCCTCAGGGTTCCTCAGTATGCATTGCAAGGGGAAACGGGTGAAAACCGTGATCTCGTGGCCTTGGAAGTAGTGGCGCAGTTTCCTTGAGGCCAAAGATCAACTTTTGCACGCCAGAATACCTTGATCTAGCCCCCTGCAGTAGGGAGCAGACAAAGTACACTGGCCGCTGCACCACCTTCTTCCTTGCCGTGATCCTGGAATTGTCTCTGTTGCCCCGTGATACGTCTCCAACATATCTATGATTTTTTATTGTTCCATGCTATTATATTATCTGTTTTGGATGTTTTATATGCTATTTTATATTATTTTTGGGACTAACCTATTAACCTAGAGCCCAGTGCCAGTTTCTGTTTTATCCTTGTTTTTGAGCCTCACAGAAAAGGAATACCAAATGGAGTAAAACTTCACGATGATTTTTCTTGGACCAGAAGACACCCAGGGGACTTGGAGTCCAAGTCAGAGAGCCACGAGGCGGCGACAAGGGTGGAGGGCGCACCCTAGGGGGGTGCCCCCCTACCTTGTGGGCCCCTCGGGACTCTCCTGACCTAGCTCTTCCTCCTATATATTCACATATATTCCAGAACCACCAGAGGCATCCATGAAAACACTTTTCCACCGCCGCAACCTTCTGTTCCCGTGAGATCCCATCTTGGGGCCTTTTCCGGCATCCCGCCGGAGGGGGAATTGATCATGGAGGGCTTCTACATCAACTCCATTGCCCTTCCGATGATGCGTGAGTAGTTTACCTCAGACCTACGGGTCCATAGCTAGTAGCTAGATGGCTTCTTCTCTCTCTTTGATTCTCAATACAACGTTCTCCTTGATGTTCTTGGAAATCTATTCGATGTAATCTTCTTTTGCGGTGTGTTTGTCGAGATCCGATGAATTGTCGATTTATGATCAGCTTATCTCTGAATATTATTTGAATCTTCTCTGAATTCTTTTATGCATGATTTAATATCTTTGTATTTCTCTTCGAATTATCGGTTTGGTTTGGCCAACTAGATTGGTTTTTCTTGCAATGGGAGAGGTGCTTAGCTTTGGGTTCAATCTTGCGTGATTTCACCCAGTGACAAAGTAGGGGTAGCGAGACACGTATTGCATTGTTGCCATCGAGGATAAAAAGATGGGGTTTTCATCATATTGCTTGAGTTAATTCCTCTACATCATGTCATCTTACTTAAGGCGTTACTCCGTTTTTTATGAACTTAATACTCTAGATGCATGCTGGATAGCGGTCGATGTGTGGAGTAATAGTAGTAGATGCAGGCAGGAGTCGGTCTACTTGACACGGACATGATGCCTATATGCATAATCATTGCCTTGGATATAGTCATAACTTTGCGCTTTTCTATCAATTGCTCGACAGTAATTTGTTCACCCACCGTATTATTTGCCTTCATGAGAGAAGCCTCTAGTGAAACCTATGGCCCCCACGTCTATTTTCCATCATATTACTTTCCGATCTACTATTTTGCAATCTTTTATTTTCAGATCTATATACCAAAAAACCCAAATATATTTTATCTTTTGTTTATCTATCTCTATCAGATCTCACTTTTGCAATTGACCGTGAAGGGATTGACAACCCGTTTATCACGTTGGGTGCAAGTGTTTGATTGTTTGTGAAGGTGTTGGTGATTTGTGTGTTCTTCTCCTACTGGATTGATACCTTGGTTCTTAACTGAGGGAAATACTTACCTCTACTGTGCTGCATCACCCTTTCCTCTTCAAGGGAAAAACCAACGCAAGCTCAAGAAGTAGCACCCCGCTCCTCTTTGTTCTGATCTGCACCTGATCTTGCCGGGATGAGTTCACTTTCCTCTCCGGAGGGGACGGTAGTCGCGGCTGCTCCCTCAACTACCTCCCACTGGGCCACCAGTGCTGCACTAACCACTTGATTGGTTGCCGCTAGGTACAGCAGCAACGGCTCTTGCGGTTTAGGAGCGACTAAGGTGGGAATAGAGGAAAGATAGGTCTTCAAATCTTGCAGCGCAGCTTCTGCCTATGGGGTCCACTCCACGAGTCTGCCTTCTTCAAGATTTTGAAGAACGACAAGGCACGCTCGGCAGACTTGGAAATGAACCTGCTTAGCGCGGCAACAAATCCAGTCAGACGCCTCACATCTTTAACTGTCTTGGGTGCTTGAATCTGCTCGATCGCCTTGATCTTGTCGGGGTTGGCCTCTATCCCCCGATGGGACACGAAGAAGCCAAGTAGCTTGCCGGAAGAAACACCAAACACACACTTCTCTGGGTTTAACTTCAAGTTGATCTTGCGCAGATTTGCAAAGGTCTCTTCCAAGTCCTGAATGAGAGTTGATTTGTGCTTGGTTTTGACCACTATGTCATCCATGTAAGCTTTAATATTCCTATGTAGCTGGGACTCAAAACCAATTTGCACTGCTCTTGCAAAAGTGGATCCAGCGCTCTTTAATCCAAAGGGCATCCGTACGAAGCAGTACGTGCCACAAGGGGTTATGAACACTGTCTTCTCTTCATCTTCTTTGGACATGAAAATCTAGTGGTACCCGAAGTAGGCATCCAAGAAGGAAAGCAGGTCACATCCAGAGGTGGAATCCACAATCTAGTTGATGCGCGGCAAGGGGAATGGGTCCTTCGGGCATGCTTTATTCAGATCTATGAAATCTATGCAAAGCCTCCACTTCCCATTCGTCTTGCGCACTACCACTGGATTTGCCAACCATGTTGGATGCAATACTCCTCTGACCAAACCAGCAGCTTCAAGTTTCTTGATCTCGTCGGCAATGAACTGCTGCCGCTCCAAGGCTTGCTTCCGGACCTTCTGCTTGACGGGCTGGGCATGAGGGCAGACAGCAAGGTGGTGCTCGATTACCTCCCTGGGAACACCGAGGATGTCAGATGGTTTCCAAGCAAACACATCGACATTCGCCCGCAGGAAGGCAATGAGCGCGCTTTCCTATTTGTCGTCCAGGGTGGAGCTGATAGTAAATGTACCATCAGCGCTAACCAGCCCTGCTGGGACCTACTTCACAGCAGGTGCAACAACCTTTGATCTCTTGCTAGTGGAACTCTCCGGCAAGTCATCGACAGGTGTAGCACACTCTGGAGAGGCGTGCTTCCCGGATTCCTTGCCGGTATCCTTGCCAGCTTTTCTCCCCTGCTTGTTTTCCTTGGCGGGGACTGCGGCTTTCGCGGCCTCGGCAGCGACCGCGTCCTGATACATCTCGTCCACGCATATAATTGCGTCCTTCTTGTCTGATGGGATAGAAATAATGCCCATTGGTCCTGGCATCTTCAGGGTGTTGTAGGCATAGTGGGATGCCGCCATGAACTTTGCCAGAGCAGGTCGTCCAAGTATCCCATTGTACGGAAACGGAAGCTCAACCACATGGAACACAATCTTCTCAGTTCGGTAGTTCAATTCACCTCCAAACGTCACTGGCAGCATGATTTTCCCCTTCGGACGACTCCTGCCGGGGTTGATCCCTTGAAAGGTGCCAGTAACCTTGAGCTCTTCTTCTGTTATCTACAGCTTGCTGATGACCTTGGGAGAAATCAGATTCAACCCGGCCCCGCCGTCAACCAACATCTTTGTGACCTTGAGGTTGCGAATCATTAGTGAAACCAACAACGGCAAGAACCCTACCGCGGTGGTGCGGTCAGGGTGATCCTCTTCATCAAAGATGATGGGCGTGCGGGACCATTTGAGTGGTTTCTGAGAATCTGCCGCTGGCTCCACAGCATTGACCTCACGCGCCCACTGTTTAAGCTGGCGGTGAGAGGAGTGCAAGGATGCACCTCCATCAATGCACAGGGCGTCAGTGGCCTTCTGGAACTCCTGCTCGCTGGTTTCCTCTTCATCCCCTTCATCGCTCTCGTCATCGCATTCCTTCTTCCCATGGCCTCTGGCAGGCTTCCCTTGATGCTGAGGGACCTTGCCGGGGCGACTTCCTCTGCCACCTCGGCCCTTCCCGCCAATGCCATCTTGGTCTCTCTCTTTGTCACGCTTCTCGTACTCAGCCTTCTGCTTCTTGACGAGTTGCTCAACTTGATGACACTCCTGGAGATCATGGCCCTTGGTCCGATGGATCTTGCAGTATGGCCCGTCAGCCTTCCTGGCCTTCTCGGCCGCCGCAGCTTCCTGGCAGTCATTGCACACGGCAACTTCCTTGCCGGGAGCTTCGGTCTTGGCCTACTTGCTGGTACTAGGAACGCTAGACCCTTCGACAGCCAGAATTGTCTTCTCCTTGCGCTTCTTGTTGCGTTTCTTGTTCTTCTTCTTCTGGTTGGCAGCATCGTCGTCGTCCTTCGAGTCAACGTCGATGCCGTCTTCTTCTCCGGGGAGTCGCCTCCCCTCCTCTGTTCGGGCACACTTATCCGCCAAAGTGTACATCTCATTCACAGTCTTGGGCAACCGGACGTTCGTCTTGGAACGTATCCCGCGGTTGCGTACGTTGGACTGGAACGCAACTATCACAGTTGTCGGGTGGATGTCCGGAATGTTCCTGTGCACCCGGCTGAATCTCTGCATATACTTCCACAAACTCTCTCCTTCCTTCTGTGGGAGGAGCTGCAAGTCGCTGGGCCACCCTGGTTCTTGATGGCCTCCTGTGAAGGCGCCAACAAACTCATTGCATAGGTCAGCCCAGGTCGAGATGGAGTTCTTCGGCAAGTGCATCAGCCATGACTTCACATTTGGCTTGAGTGCCAAAGGGAAGTAGTTGGCGAATACCTTCTCATCCCTTCCTCCGGCGGCTTGAACAGTGATGGTGTAGATGCTCAAGAACTCTGCCGGGTTCAGTCTTCCATCGTACTTTTTTGGTATCTCTGGCTTAAACGTATGGGCAGACGGCCAACGGACTTGCCGCAGCTTGCGAGTGAAGGCAGGTCACCCAACCTCGAAAGGCAGGTATCCGTCTCCACTGGGCGCGGGCTCGTCGACGCCGGGACCATTGCGCCTATCAAACTGGCGGCGGGTTTCGCGGCGTCGTTCTATGGTGACGCGCGCGTCTCCCTCTCGCCTGTCTTCCAGGACCCGCCGCTGATCTCGATGGGCTCGAGGATCAGACGAAGCCATTGATACCTCGTCGGGTTCTTGATTGCGCGGCTCTGGCCGTGGCCCCTGCGCTGGCTGCCGTGGAGGGGACTGCGCCATAGGAGTGACCCCTTCGGTACGGCCAGCGGCTTGGGCCGTTGTTGCTGCCTGTGGAGGCCATGACGGGCCTGCCCGCTGTGATCCACCCGCCTCAGCGAAACCAATCAGGCTCTAAATGGTGGCTCTCCACTCATCCATTTGATCAGCCGCTGGCGGAAATCTCAACAGGAGTTGGGCCCGCGTCATGGCTTCCGAAGCGGTGCTCGGCATAGACGACGACGCAGATCGCGATGTCGCCTGACTTCTGACGGTGCCGTGCTCTCGTCGCCGTGAGCCGGTTGCCAGGGTGGCATGGCGACGAGGCAGATGTGCTTGGGGATTGACGACCCCATTAGGCGCATCGTCTTGGCCAGCTTGCCCTGGGGATGGCGCGTGCCCCGCAGCCGCACCCGCAGCGGGGGCAACTAGAAGGTTGCGATTCGCACCAGAGCGAGCGCCATCGCTGCAGCTGCGTCCTTCAGTGAGGTGGAGAGGCGGAGATGGAATATTCTCCCCACCCGAATTTTGTGGAGCATGGCCGCTAGGATGCTGTTGACGCTGTCCTCCTCCGGCGCCCCCTGCTCCCGCTTCGGCCGCAGGGGGAACGGTGATGGCGCCGCCTGCGCCGGTCATGTCCCCCGCGGCGTCCACGTCCCCGTGCGCCCCCGTAGCCCCCATGGCATCAGTGGCTGCATGTGAGGGGGCCTTCGAGGTGGACAGTTGAGCTGTAGCGCTGGACTTTTTCTTGGGCGCCATGGATGATGAAGCCGTCGATGAAGAAGAATATGATGAAGATGATGTGCTGCTTACGCCCTCGGTTTAGCACAAGCGCTTCCCCCTACCTGGCGCGCCAAAGATGTCGTGGTTCAAGACGGCCACCTATGGGGCCATCAGCCCCTTGTGGTTCGGCAAGGGGGAAGGGCGCGTTGCACAAAGAGCGGAGACCGTAGAGCAGCACGGCAGTGATGACACAGGTAGTTTTTACCCAGGTTCGGGCCGCCGCGAGGCGTAAAACCCTACTCCTGCTTTGGTGGATTGATGAAAGGACCGTGGTGGAGATGCAACGCTTAAGCCCGGCAAGGTCGCCTTGGGACGAGAGCAGGTACGCGCGTATGAGTGTACAAGGGTCCGAATCCTTTCTAAGGTTGCCACACCCTCCTTTTATAGGTCAAGGGGTTACCACAATGGCAAAATAGTCATTATCCAGTGATTAGATAGCCACAGTGCTATCATACCTAACTCTGCAGACAGGATAGGGTGCATTAAATTCACCGCTTAGTGTCACATCGCAGGGGTAGCCCAACAAGCCTTGCCGTGCTATTCATCCACCTTCTCGCCTACCTGCGTGACACGCCTCTGCACGGGTGTCATTTGGGGGTGATCTTCCTCAGAAATGGCTGCCACGTGCCGACTGACAGACACTTAACCACCAGGGGGATCGACACCGCACCGATAGGTGACTTGCGTTGCTGTGCGGTGGAGCGGTGCAGCCTTGGCGGGGTGATCCGCTCTCGGCGTCCTCGGCAAGCTTGCCGGGGGAGTCTTGAGACTTACCTTAGGGGTGATCTCGACCTTACCAGGCTCGCCTGCCCGACAAGGGAGATTTTTCCTTAGTGATATCTTGCCCATTTGGCTTGTCTTGGTCTTCTTGATCCGCCCTTTGATTTCTCAAAGAGCTATACCTTCTCTTTGGCCTTGTCTTAGATGCTGCAACTTTGCTCTTGAGCCTGTGTACAGTCCAGGCAACATACACCAGGGTTTGTTGCACCGACACTGGAAGAGATAGAATAGAGGGAAAACAGGGTCCTAGATATTTCACTCAGACAAATAAACACAAACACCCGGGAGAAAAGCTATGACTGAAATACATTCGGACTTAACACAAAATCCTTCAACCGAAAGGCAACTCAACGAAGGGAAATTGTGGTGGCGTGACCCACCGTATAAGAACTGTATGACCCCGAGTGTCGCACAATTATCGTGGCACCCGGTTAGTCTAGTTCTTTGTTAATGTATTCACTCTCAGAAAGAAAATTTCACTTTGTCAAAATTTTCAAACTCTTCGAGTATTGTGCACCCATTCCTTTTAATATGTGGAAGTGTTGGTACGGGTGTCGAGTCCAGCTTAGTGCACGTTTGCGGAATCTAGGATATTTAGCTCACACCATAACTCACAGAATCTTTTCTCATCGAGAGGCTTGGTGAAGATATCAGTGAGATTTTCTTCAGTACTGACGTGACTGATAACAATTCCTCTCGGGAAACATGATCGCGAAGAAAATGATGTCTGACTTCAATATGCTTGGTGCGAGAATGCTACACTAGATTGTGTGCAATTTTGATCGCACTCTCATCGTCGCAAAATAGAGGAATCTTCTTGACCTTGATGTCATAATCCTTTAGAGTCTGCTTCATCCATAATAACTGAGTGCAACACGCGCCAGCAGCAATATATTCGGCCTCAGCCATAGAGAGAGAGACACAATTCTACTTCCTTGACGACCAACATACCAAAGATCTACCGAGGAAATGGCATGTCCCTGAGGTAGATTTCCTGTCAACCAGGTCACCTACGTAATCTGAGTCTGAATATCCAATGAGATCAAAATGTGCTCCCTTCGGATACCATAAACCTAAGGTGCGGGTGTGAGCCAAATATCTCAGAATACGCTTGACCGCTTGGTGATGCGATTCTTTCGGTGCAGCTTGAAAATGAGCACACATACAAACACTCAACATAATATCAGGTCTGGATGCACATAGGTAAAGTAAAGAACCAATCATCGAACGATAAGCTTTCTGATCGTAATCTTTACCGTTCACATCTGCATCCAGTTTACCATTCGTGGCCATCGGAGTTTTGTAGCCGTTCTGTTTCCAATCTTGCATTTTGAACTTCTTCAGACAGTCTCTCAGATATTTCTCCTGAGATATGAAAATTCCATTGTCCATGTATTTGCAGTCCGAGAAAGAACTTAAGTTCACCCATCAACCATCATAGACATTTGATATTTCTTAGACATCATTCGCCCAAATTCCATGCTGCAAGCATTGTTAGTACAGCCAAAAATAATATCATCCACATAAATTTGACACACGAATAGATCACCATCAATAGCACTTGTGAAAAGAGTGGAATCAGTGGATCCTGGCTTGAACCCTTTGTCGAGCAGAAACCTTTTCAAGGTGTCATACCAAGCTCGAGGGGCTTGCTTCAGCCCATATAGAGTCTTTTTCAACCTGAAAACTTTGTTAGGAAACTGAGGGTTTTCCCAGCCAAGTGGCTGCCTAACATATACTTCCTCATCAATTTCACCATTAATGAAAGCACTTTTCATATCCATTTGATAAAGCAGGATATCATTGTAGTTCGCATAAGCGAGAAGAATACGAATTGCCTCCAGGCGACCAACAGGAGCATATGTTTCACCAAAATCAATACCTTCTACCTGTGTATACCCTTGAGCGACAAGATGTGCTTTGTTTCTCACAACAATGCCATTTTCATCTTGCTTATTCGGGAATATCCATTTTGTGCCAATGATATTGTGCTTCTTAGGATTCGGTTTGTCAACCAATTCCCATACATCATTTAATTCGAAATGCACCAACTCTTCTTGCATGGCATTCATCCAATCGGGATCATTCATGGCTTCCTCATACTTGGTAGGTTCTGTCAAAGAGAGAAAGGAAAAACTACCATAGTAGTTAGCCAAACGAGTGCGAGAAGGAGTTGTGGGACGATAACCTGGATTCTCGAGATCTTTGAGAATTAATGCGGGATCAACTCGATTAGCTACTCGTGGGTGAGGATTTTCATCTTGAAGATCATTTTCATTTTCCTCAGCATCAACATCGGGATGAGCATTAGTGTTGCCATTATCGTCAAGATTGCCATTTTGATTGGCATTTTCATTCTGGTTGCCATTTGTGTTCGGAATGGCATTTTCTTTGGCAGTGGCTTGGCGTGTTCTGCTTCGAGTCATGGAGGCATCATCATCGAAAGAGTCAGGTGCATTTCCTTCAACTGGCCTGACGCTCCCAATGGCCATTTGCCGAATAACCTCCAAAATCGGTGGTTCATCTATCACATTAGGCAGGTGCTCCTTTTGGGAGCCGTTAGATTCATCAAGCCGCACATTTACCGTTTCCATAACTTTCCCGTGGTGAGAGTTATAGACACGATAAGTATGCGAGTTCGAGCCATAACCAAGAAGAAAACCTTCATGTGCCTTAGGTGCAAACTTGGAATTATGATTCATGTCACGGATATAAGGTGCACCAAAAATACGTAAATAAGAAACATTTGGTTTCTTGCCAGTGATGAGCTCATATGAAGTTTTCTTAAGGAATTTCTAATAGCATCAGCCCAGAAGCGAATAGGGGTTTTATTCTCACTAAGCATTGTTCTCGCCATCTTGATGAGAGTTCTATTCTTTTGCTCAACAACTTCATTCTATTGGGGAGTGTATGCGGCAGAGAACTCATGAGTTATACCATGTTCGTCGAGAAAATCTTCGATATGAGTATTTTTGAACTCAGTACCATTGTCGCTTCTGACATGCTTAATTCGCACATCATATTCATTTTGGGCCTTCTTGGCGAATCTTTTGAAGATGTCTTGGGTGCAGGTTTTGTCTTCGAGAAAGAATAACCAAGTGTAACAAGAGAAATCATCAACAATAACCAGACCATAATGACTGCCTCCGAAACTTGCATAGTTTTGAGGCCCGAATAAATCCATATGAAGAATTTCCAGAGGTCTTGTCGTGGTCATGACAATTTTAGATGAATGATGCTTATTGGCCAATTTGCCGGCCTCACACGCACCACAGAGACGATATTTGTCGAATTTTACATCAGGAATGCCACGAAGATGATTTTTCTTCACCGGAGTCTGCAAATTTCTCATACCTGCATGACCAAGTCTTCGGTGCCACAGCCATCCTTCGGTTGCTTTTGCAAGCAAACAAGTTTGGACTGAGGGACCCTTAGAGAAATCCACAATATATAAATCGCCTTTTCTATTTCCCTCGAAGATGAAGGAATTGTCAAAGGCCATAAAGACGATGCATTTGGATATGGAAAATAGAACTAGCATGCCTAGATCACATAGCTTGCCAACTAACATAAGATTGAATCCAAGAGACTGAACAAGTAAAACATCATCAATAGTCTTGTCTCTAGATATAGCAATTTTACCTAACCCAATTACCTTTCCTTTGTTGTTGTCACCAAAAGTAATATACTTCAGAGATGAAGCAGTTAAGTTGGGGTCGACAAACAATGACTTGTCTCCGATCATATGACTAGTGCATCCACTATCCATTATCCATTCGGTACACCCGGAGACATAGTCCTGCAGAAGAATTAGGCTTTCTTAACCACCCACATCTTTGTAGGTGGCTTCAAAACAAGTGAGCGAGCAGGATATGATTTCTTTCGATAACCGTAATTGTTACTTGAAGAAGTGCGAGCATAATTGAAAGAATAGGCATTAAGATTCTTTCCAGACGAATGAGTATAGTGGTTGAATGAGGTATGCATATACTCATTGTCAGATTCAGGGCTTCGCAAACCCAAAGAAGGTTCGAACTCTGGGGCGTGTGCGAAGAACTCAACCTATCCAACCAACCAACCCGTCGCCCTACAGCCTAGCTCGATGGATCAAGGAAGGAGATGGACATGGCAGTTTACCCAGGTTCGGGCCACCTAGCGGTGTAAGACCCTACTCCTGCTTTGTGGTGGATTTGCCTCACGAGGGGTTGGGGATGAACTAGTACAAGGGAAGAACAACCTTGCGAGGTCTGCTCTGGGGTGAGGGTGAGTCGTCCTTTGGCTCGGTTCGGTCTCTCCCTCTCTACGGTGGTGGCTAGCTTATACTTATAGCGGCCTCGGTCCTCTTCCTCCAAAACGAAGGCGGGAAGGGATCCCACAGTGGCCAATTTGAAAGGGGACAAGTAGTACATCTTATCCTGACGAAAGGTGGTCTTCGCTTGCAAATCTTCTGGTCGTGACGCCACGGTGGGCTCGGCGATGACATCCATCCTGCCGTCCTAGCGATCTTGGTCTCGTTGCACCGGAATGGAAACCTTTGCCAGAGTCCTCGGGAACTCACGCCTGCGCTTGCCTCCTTAGCACCAAAGAGGAAACTGTCTTCTCTGTGCCCGCTGGCGCCCACCTGGCCATGGTCGTCATGGCTTGTGTCACCGCAACCTCATGAGGTTTGGGCACCTGCATAGGAATCTCCGCTCCTCAGGAGGCAGCCTGGGGAGGCCGCTCCCTGAGGAGGTCTTGGCATTGTCTGCCTTGCGAGGCTTGGGCCCTCGCGAGGGTCTTGTCTTGTTGGTCTTGAAACTAGGCCATACCAGGCCGTCGAAGGTGCCACGCCATGGGCCATATGCAGGCAAGTCTGGGTACCCTGGTTCCCAGAACGCCGACAGTAGCCCCCAGGCCCAAGGCGCGCTCGGACTTGGCTTCGAGGCGAAGCCAAATGGCAAGGGCGAAGCGCCGCGGGCCCCAATCGCCTGCGGGCCAGGCTGACGCGTGGCGCTTGACGGGGCATTGACGCTCTTCTTCAAGGTCTTCGGAGAGGACGGCCGATGTCTAGAGTGCTGCCCCAGGGGAGGCGATCGAGACGGCGACCCCCTCACAGGCCGGCAAATCGACGAGGCCCCTCGTGGTGAGCTTGCCCTTGGCCTTGTCCGTGATTCCTCCAGCAGCAGTGACGCCTCCTCCGAATAAAGCTTAAGCGACGACGACAGCTACGAGCCGCCGCGCTGCCGCGCTCGGGCTTGAGGGAGGAATGGCGTCGGCCAGGCGTCATGGGCGACACCGCCTGGGTCGCGATCCTCAGGAGGTCCTTTCCTTTCGTTTCATTCCTGCGCAAAAGTCATGAAGGGCCCCGCGGGGTGTGTAAAGATCATGACACTTTTGCCATAATGTTAGCATCCCCAACTTATGTTGTGTTTGCGTCTCTCGCTTGGGCACGGTTCCCCCTTTTTATTCTCGCGGTAGCTTAGTGCTCTACGCCGACAGGACCCAGTCCCCAGGCAAGCTTCGGCCGTCGCTGGTATGCCAGGTCGTGATGCCGTGGTCAAGGCCAGGAGGTGAGCGGCCCGAGGTCCGGTAAGAGCCCCCGAGGCGCGATGCTCAGGAGGTCCCCTTTGGCGCGCAAGTGGCTCCCGAAGGACTGAAAGGGGAGTTCCCTTGCCCGAGCGAAATCACGAGAGATGAAATGCCGATTATGGGGTTCGCGCCCGGGTGTGCGAAGCGACTTATCTTGGCGAGCCTGCGGTGGTTTCCTTGTCGCGAGGGCGAGCTTCTTGTGCGACGTTAGGCTGCGCCCTTCTTCTGATGCCCCCCCCCCCCCGCAGGGCTCCTACCGACTCCATCTCTCCCGCTCGTCAGGGTGCTCTACGTCCTCGGGACCCGGTTCTCGAGCGAGGCTCGGCCGCCACTGGTATGCCAGGTCGCGATGCCGTGGTCAAGGCCAGGGGGTCAGGGCTCGAATGTCGATAGGAGCCCCTGAGGCATGGTGCTCAAGGGCCCCCCTTTAACGTGCAAGCGACTTGCACGAGAAAAGAGTGGCTGGCTCCGAGGGGGTACCTAGGAGGGGTTGTGCCCCATGGCACGTAGTGCGGTATCCTTCCACGGTGGCGAGGTGTTGGCGAAGCTGCTCATGATCCTGCCTCCAGAGGCTCCCATCTCTGAGGCTCCAGCAACAGAAGTCGAAAGCAGTGAGGACGGTGGCAGCGTTGTCTACGAGGGGCTTCCAACGAGCGGGGCAGGTGGCGGCAGTGGCGTTCCTTCTTAGTTTTACCCTACAACATTTACCGTGCCCCGTGGAGGCGTAAGACTTCTGTTTAAGCTTGTGGAACAATCTGTGCTTGTAATAATTATTAGGACCCTGTGGTTTCCTTATTGCGCCAAGTTTCCTTCGTGCTTGCTTTTGTGCTCTGCGTCGGTAGGGCCCAGCCCCGCGCATACCTCGACCGCCGTTGGGGCGTCCGGATCACTAGGACGACACCAAGGGGCGAGGGGCTACGTGACCTAAGTCGCGATGCTCAAGAGGTCCCCCTTGACGTGCGAGCAGCCCTCATGAAGGAAACATGGACGTCGGGGTGTAGGACTTCGCGCTCTGTGTCGGCAGGGCCCAGCCCCGCGCATACCTCGACTGCCGTTGGGGCATCCGGATCACCAGGACGACACCAGGGGCAAGGGGCTACGTGACTAGTGAGGCCCCTGAGTCGCGATGCTCAGGAGGTCCCCCTTGACGTGCAAGCAGCCCTCATACCTTTGACCACCAGCTTTCACCTGGGAGGAACGCGAGAAGACCAGGTACCCGGACCTGGTAGGGTAGCGTGTGCCAGGCGGGGCCTGAGCACAGCCCCCGTGTCCAGCCCCCTCGCGTGATCCTCCCGAGGGGAAGCTGTGGGGTGCTGCTGATCGTAGAGCCGAGAGGCTATCCTGAGGTTGGTGCGGCCGCAAGAGCGCCCTTAGTTGTTTATTCACCAGCGCGGAGCATGGTGCTTCCACTTTATCGTGGGCATAGTCGCTCCTCGACCGTGTCGTCCGCCAGCGTGGAGCATGGGGCTTCCACTGGTACGTGGGTGGGAGTTCCCGCTGGGGGAGACTCCGGGGTGTGTACAGCCCCGTTCGTACGCGTGGCTAGCACGGCAGAACTGGAGGAGGTGTATCTGGGCACTCGTGAGCTAGCGCGGGACTCACGAGGCCCTACCTCAAGGCGGGTTGCGCCTGATTTTTGCAGCGCGGGGCGCGCGTAAGAAACCTGTGAGCGATGGGGGTCCTGCGCTGAATGCCCCTCTAGAGGTTATCACATGAGAAGGCCGGACACCAATGACCCCAGGAGGTGACGTGAACGGGGCCAGCCCGCCAGACAGAGCTCAGCCATTGTTTTTATTGACGCTGCAGGGACGGACCCGAGCACAGACGCCGTGCCAAGTCTTCTCATGCAACGATCCCACAGAAAAACAGCCGGCGCACGGCTCCCGTTGCGGCGAAGCGCCGAACTGCGGTTGTACGAACCGGGCCATGCGCCCGCACTTGCCCACACGCAATTAGCTCATGTGAGAACAAGGCACCAAGGACCACGGGAGGTGACGCACACGGGAGCTGGCCCGCAGGACAGAGCTCGGTCGCTTGGGTTTGTCGACGCTGCAGGGACGAACCCGAGCACAGACGCCGTGCCAGTCCTTAATCATGAGGCGGTCACGGGCGGATTCGCGAGGGCGCAGCGACATCATAGTGACGAAGCACCGGACAGGCAGTTGAGATACTTAGGAAACTCATGAAGGCAAAGCCAGTTCTGCCTGAGGATGATGCAGCCCGAGGGGCGCCCTCAGTTGAACAAACCAAAAAGTCACCTGGCACCATCGTTGTAGAAGCGTTGAAGTAGCTGAAGACGCGTGTTGAAGAGGTCGCTCCTCACGGGCCAGTCGGCTCCTGAGCCCCGGGAGGCTCCGGAGGTCCGGGGGGCTCGCGAGGGTCCGTCACCTCCTCGGGCAGGACCGCCTGGCGCCTGGCCTCATGAGCCGCCAAGGCTCCCTGCATGAGGCACTGGTACGAGGCGGCCACGTTCAACAGGCCGAACGGCATGCGGACGTAGCTGCAGGGGTAGCCCCCGCTCCGGCCGACGCGGGACGGCCAGAAGAGGTCCTGCGAAGCAGCCCTGTTGAGGCCTGGGATGTTGATGTAGATGCGCAGTTCGCCACCCATGTCATGGGCGGCAGCTGCACTGGATGGTGCGGGGCGACGCTCGCCACGCATGGCTCACGCCTCCCGAAACTCCTCGATTGCCTTGGTGATGAACTCCTGAGCGCCTGGGGCCCCGCGCCTGGCGCCCCGCGCCTTGCACCTTGCTCACAGAGGCACGCGTCGAAGCACGCCCCCATGTGGTGCCTGAACGCCCCCTTCGCGACGCTGGTCAGGTCAGAGGCCCTCCAAACGAGAGCCCCCGAGCCCGTCCTGAGAGTGGCGCCGGGCGCGCCTTCCTATGCAAGAGGGAAAGGCGGCCCAGCAGAGGGCTCGGGGCCTGAGGCACGACTGTCGGGCGCCCCAGCCTCCTGACGGCCCTTTGGGAGGAGCTGCTTCTTCTTCTTAGGGATGGCCTCAGGAGGCAGGATGGCACCCTCGCCATCTGAGTTCTCGACCGCCGCCGAGTGCCCTGGAAGTTGGCGATGAAGCGCTCGCGTAGCTCGTCCCAGGAGGAGATCGACCCCACCGGGAGGTTCAGGAGCCAAGAACCCGCGCCATCCTTGAGGGCCATGGGGAACCAGTTCGCCATGACCTTGTCATTGTCGTTCGCCACCTCGATGCTCAGCTCATAGACCTGGAGGAACTCAGCGGGGTCGGGGGTGCCGTCGTAGCGTGGAGGCAGATCCGGCTTGAACTTGCCGGGCCAAACGACGCGACGTAGCTCCGGGGTGAAAGCACGGCACCCTGCTGCACTCACGGGGGCCAGCCGCAGGGGAGGAGCCTGATCTCGACGCCCGCGCACCGCTGCCTCTGGCAGTACGCGGTCTTGACGTGGCGGTGCTGGGAGCGCACACGCTTCTCCTTGGGGCCGTTGCACCACCTGGTAGCTTTCTTCATCGCGCGCCAGCGCTCTGCGCGGCGGGTCACGCTGGGGAACTTCACGCCTTGGCTCAGGGCCCACACCGTGCAGAGGAGGGGGAGGAAGCGCGTCATGAGCCACGTCGCCCGCCAGGGACGGCGGAGGGCGAAGCGAACGAGACGGTGCAGGGGCCTCGCCAGCGGCGTTGACGAGTTCGGCGATGCGGGCGAGCCAGTCGTCGTAGAGGTCGTTGGCCGGACGATAGCGCAGAAGCTCGCGCGCCATGAGCAGTGCAGACTGCGCGTTCGCCTGCCCACGACGGCCATGAGAAGATGACGCCGTGGCTGGAGTGGGTGATGGAGTCGCGGTGCGACCGTCGCGCTGCACGGACGGTGGCAGCGACGAGTCCTGCTGTTCGCGGGCAGCAGGGTCGGTGGCGGCGTTAGCCACCGGGGAGGCAGAGCGGCGAGGGGCGCCATTGCCCACGGGTGCCGTCTGGGCGACACGAGCGGCCCGACGCTCGGCTCGAACACGGCGAGCGTCGGCCATTGGAACGGCAGAACGGCGGCGGAGCGAGTGGTGGGAGAGAAGCTTCAACACGCCCCTACCTGGCGCGCCAAATGTCGGATTCAGGGCTCCGCAGACCCAAATAAGGTTCGAACTCTGGGGCGTGTGCAAAGAACTCAACCTATCGAACCAACCAACCCGTTACCCTACAGCCTAGCTCGATGGATCAAGGAAGGAGATGGACACGGCAGTTTACCCAGGTTCGGGCCACCTTGCGGTGTAAGACCCTACCCCTACTTTGTTGTGGATTTGCCTCACGAGGGGCTGGGGATGAACTAGTACAAGGGAAGAACAACCTCGCTAGGTCTGCTCTGGGGTGAGGGTGAGTCATCCTTTGGCTCGGTTCAGTCTCTCCCTCTCTACGGTGGTGGCTAGCTTATACTTATAGCGGCCTTGGTCCTCTTCCTCCAAAACGAAGGCGGGAAGGGATCCCACAGTGGCCAATTTGAAAGGGGACAAGTAGTACATCTTCTCCTGACGAAAGGTGGTCTTCGCTTGCAAATCTTCTGGTCGTGACGCCGCGGTGGGCTCGGCGATGACATCCATCCTGCCGTCCTAGCGGTCTTGGTCTCATTGCACCGGAATGAAAACCTTTGACTGAGTCCTCGGGAACCCACGCCTGCGCTTGCCTCCTTAGCACCAAAGAGGAAACTGTCTTCTCTGCGCCCGCTGGCGCCCGCCTGGCCTTGGTCGTCATGGCTTGTGTCACCGCAACCACATGAGGTTTGGGTACCTGCATTGGAATCTCCGCTCATCAGGAGGCAGCCTGGGGAGGCCGCTCCCTCAGGAGGTCTTGGCGCTGTCTGCCTCGCGATGCTTGGCCCCTCGCGAGGGTCTTGTCTTGTTGGTCTTGAAACTGGGCCGTACCAGGCCATCGAAGGTGCCACGCCGTGGGCCGCAGGCAGGCAAGTCTGGGTACCCTGGTTCCCAGAACACCGACACTCATTCTGTCGAACTGTTTCAAGGAAGTAACAAGCATTTTGTGCCTGCATGGTTAGTAACGTAGTAACAGGAAATGCTTTGATAGTTTTCCTGGGCACCCATATAGCTTTCTTAGGGGGGCCATTTCTATTGTTTAGTTCAACATAGCAAGTAACAGCCTCACCATATTGGTTTTTGAACAGCTTATAGTTGTCCAGAGAATCATCAAGAGAGTATTCAGGGATAGGAGAGTCATATCCCGAAAGCAAAGCTGGATCGAGCGTTTTGCTCTTGGCAGGCACCCACACAGTGCAAGGATATTGATAAGGTTCCCAGTAGTGCCATTTTCATTCAGTTTCCTTTCGAAACCGATACCTTCTTTCCTGGGATTTTTGTGAAAAATAGATTTCTTCAAAACATCACAAAGGGTTTGATACCCTTTGAGAGACTTGAACAAACCTGTCTGAATAAGATCCTTCAACCTAGCATTCTCATCAGACACAGAACCATTTTCGTCGACAGAGGGGTTAGCATTCACAGAAGATTCAACATTTGATTCAGCATTGCTACGTTCAAGGCATTTTAAGCAAGGTGGTATAAACACTTCAGGTTTCTCTTTGAGTTGTTGGGTGAGAAGAGAAGTTTCTCTGATCAAGTCATCATGAGCCTCTCTTAGTGACTCGAGTTCCTGTTTCCTCTTCAGGTAATCATAAGTAAATCTCTCATGGTCGGCCGAGAGAAAATCATGACGATTTGATAGTTCTTCCATTAGTGACATGAGAGCGGAATGCTCTTCAGTCAACGACTGATTTTTCTCCATCTCCTCAACCAAAAACCCTTCAGATTTCCTGAGGGTTTTCTCAATTTTGTCAAGAGAGTTTTGTTGTATATTAGCAATTTTGATCAGTTTAGCATGGTCATCCTCATCCGAAGAATATTGATCACTGGAGTGAACCTTGTGATGTTTGGAGGATACCTTTTCTTTGAAAGCTTTAGCCATGAAGCAGTAAGCAGGAGATTCATCGTCGCTTGACTGATTCTCGAAGAAGCTTGATGCAGGGGTGGAGGCACATGCTATACCAGCCATGCCGGAATCAGAATCCTCATCGGATTCATCAGCTTCTTCGGGGTCAGACGACTCTTCTTCATCGAAGTCCATCTCCTTGCTGATGTAAGCCTTGGCCTTGCTAGAGGTATTCTTGTGGTTGGAGGAGGACTTGGAGGGATTCCTTGATGAAGATCTTGACGAAGACTTGGAGGAGGAGATGTCCTTCTTCTTGAAGAACTTCTTCGTTTTCTTCTCATCATCGGAGTCGTAGTTCTTGCTCTTTCCTTTGCTATGGCTGTTTCCTGAATCATATCTTCCACTGGCATAGATTTCAGCTTCCCAGAGAGGGCAGTCCGAAATGAAATGTCCTGCCTTTTTGCAATTGAAGTGGGTGTAATCTCCAGTAGGTTTTGATGAAGATTTTGAGTTGCTAGACTTGCTGGATCATTTCTTCTGAAACTGGTTCTTCCTGTGGAGGCGCTGGAATCTTTTCGTGAGTAATGCAAGATCTTTGCTGATCCTTTCTGGGTCATCTGAATCTTCTTCGGCATTTCCTTCTGAGGAAGAATCAGACACAGCCTTGAGAGCATGACTTTTGCGGTGACTTGAGCCATAGAGATCTCTCTTTTCTTCTTCTTGTTCCTCGTGGGTGTTTAGCCTTTCCATGATATCGGCAGAGTCGAGATATTTGAAATCAGCCTGTTCCCTAATCATCAGAACTAGTGTGTTGAAAGAGCTGTTAAGAGATTGAAGCAGTTTCTTCACAACTTCGTGATAAGTGATATCTTTGGCGTCGAGACCTTGCAGCTCGTTAGCAATGTCACTCAGACGATCGAAAGTTTGCTGATAGCTTTCATTTCCGATTCGCTTGAACCGATTGAACTTCGCCCGAAGAGTATCACTGCGAGCTTCTTTCTGAGTTGAAACACCCTCATTAATCTTCTCAAGAATGTCCCACAATTCCTTTGCAGTTTCACACTGACGATAGTGAAGAAATTGAGCATGAGAGAGATGGCCACCAATTTCATCTTTAGCTTGAGCATCCAACTGAATGAGTCTCTTCTCGCGGTTAGTGGGGACCTGGGGCACTTCAACCATGACTCCATTCTGCACCACGTTCCACATATCATCATCAATAGCTCGGAGACGGATCTTCATCTTCTCTTTCCAGAAGGGATAGTCCGTCCCATCGAAGATGGGAATCTTGATATGCGATTTGTAGCTCACTGAAGACATACTTAAACTCCAAGGTGGTTAGACCAAAATGAGCAGAGTCAAGGAGTACCTTGCTCTAATACCAATTGTAGGAATGAAGTATGTCTACCAGAGGGGGGTGAATGGGAGTTTTAAAATTTCTTTCGAAAATATCAAAACACTCGGAACCCAGCAGCGGAGCGAATGAAAATAGTGTACAGTGAGTGAATACAAACTATCGAATGGAAACTAAAGCATGCATCAAGACAAATCACATGATTGAAACAATTCGAATGTAGAGAGGAGAAGTAGAGGTAACCAGTGATGCTTGATGGCGACAAGGAATTTGGTAGGCCAGTTCGTCCTTCTGCACAAGGACTACGTCTGGTTGGAGGGGTTGTGATTTAACACAGAAGATAAACTCTCTTCGCCCTATTCTCCTCGATAATTGGTTCGTCAACCAATGTCGATCACTCGTGGTAGATACTTGAGGCGATCTCCTAACCTTTACAGACTTTTTTGAGAACCACAATTACTCTTGGTCTCTGAAGAAATTGACACCTAATCGTCTAGAGAGTTTGCAGCCCTCAAGAGTAATAGGCGTAGCGTACTGGACTTAGATTCGAGTGGTGCTGAACCACTATCTAATTTTTCGGCTCTAGGGGTTTTCTCTCGGTGGATTTGAAACTCAAATCACTCTGGAGAGGGGGTTGCTCAACAATCTTCTCACAATCAAACAGAGCAGCCACCGAAAAACGCCGGTGCGGGGTGGCTATTTATAGCCGCAGCCTTCCCTGGTGGGAAATGACCATTTTGGACACGCGGTCCAGCCAATGGCCAACCGACACGTTCTCAACGGTCGGATTTCAAGAGCAATGGTAACATTACTTGAGGACCAAGTAATGCTAACTCCTCGGTCAGAGACAAATCTCTCGCAGCAAAGAAGATCACAGTCTCTTGCTGGCAAGTATTTTCTCGGAACACAAAGAGATTTCTCTCGCAACTTTCATAGGATTTGGGTTTAGCATTAGAGAATCAAAGTTTCGAACGCTATACCCCTCTTAGTAGTACGGTGGTCCTGTGACTCAATAAAGAGAAGAGAAACAACGAAATAAATGCTACGTCTTCACTTCGTCTTCAAACTTCTCGGTCGTAGTCACTCCCTTCGGACGAGCACCGAACCAATTGCTTCGCGTCAACAATTTTTGAGGGCTCACTCTTGTTATCATAATCTTCGGTGATAACCTTTACTGGCACGCAGGGGATTATCTTCGTCGTTTGAATCAAACTCCTCTTGATTCTAGGGACCTGTTACTCTGTGTGCACTGGCAAACACATAAGTCCCATGTTGTTTATGTCAACAAACTCCAAAACATAAGGAGGCAAATTATTGCACCAACACCAATAGCAGTCGCACGCAGGTCCTATGGAGTGCGTGTTTCTTCACCGCAGCGGAGCTATCATGTGTTTACTCCTCCCATATGAGCAGGCTTCCCGATTGGTTTGTGCTTGTGATCTCCAAATTTGCCATGACAAATGATTTGTAATTCATACCATTTTTCTACATTATCTCATGAATTAGACATCATTTTTATTTCATATGCCATGACAAATTACAATGAATTAGAGATCGTTTGCCATGGCAAATTATCATCAATTAGCAAATTTACAATCTTTTATAGCTAACATCTTATTTTGGTAAATAGTTGCCATGGCAAAATTGCTATGAATTTTCATAGACCATGTCAAAATGCTATTCATTTTTAGAGACTGTTTCCCATGTAAAATGCACAATGTTCTCTAAATCTTCCATGTATTAGAGATCTCTAAATTTTGCCATGAAAATGATCTATAATCCATACCATTTTTCTACATTTCTCATGAATTAGATATTGTATAGTTTCATATTCCATGGCAAATTACTATGAATTCGAGGTCGTTTGCCATTGAAAGTTATACATCACGGGGTCTGTAATGCCTGTTAAAGCTAGGCAGTTTGTTTTAAAGATGTGTTTCCATGGCAACTAAAAGCATAGGTTGCCATGACGGTAACTTTTTGTTGTGTATTTTCCATAGCAATTTGAAGAATATTGCCATGGTTACTTAAACAAATTTGCCATACTTTTTCTAAAAAATTACAATGGCATAGATTTTCCACATTTGCCATCAATTAGGAATCATTTCCTTCGTCTCTATCATGGCAAATTCATTTTTGTACCATGGCAAAAAAATTGGACCATTCAATTTTATTTTGAGGCCATGGCAAATATATCTTGTATGTGCAATGGCAAATCTCCTTTTTTGACCATGGAAAATCTTTTTCTTTGACAATGGCAAATCTTTTTCTTCACAATGGCAAAACTCCTTTCTTTGACAAATGACAAATTTCTTTACGGGCGACGAAAAATGTATTTATTTTACAATGGCAAATTCCTTTTTTGGACCATTTGCTATTATTATTTTCAAATTCTTACTTTATGGACCATGCAGATTTTTTCTTTGGGGCTTTTGAAAAATTTACCAAACAACTCTTGGTCTTGTTTTCGTTATGTCATCATAGCAAATTTATTTTTTGGACTGAGGCAAAATATTGAATATTTCTTGTACCATCACAAAAAATGATTATTTTTGGACCATGTCAGATTTATTGTTTGCACCATGGCACAAAAATTGAAAAAAAAAATACCACGTCAAAAACAATGGACCATTTGCAAATTTATTGTTCAGACCATGGCAAATTCGTTTTTCTACGCAACAAGGCAATTTTTATCTTATGCACCATCATAATTTTCTGTTTGGATTTTTTTTAAACATGGCAAATTTTGTTGAACAAAACATGGTAAATTATGTTTGTATACCATGGCAAATTACTTGTACATCACATGAAAAAAATGACTTTTTCATTAGGCTTTTCACAATTTTTCTTTTTATCAACCATTTTTGCCATCATATTATTTGAAACAACTGGCAACTTATAGGTTCATACATAATTGTTATGTTCTTTAGTTTTGCATCCATGGCAAGTGTAACATTTCATGTACGTCATTTTACATACAACCACCATGGCTAATTTTTGTGTGTGTATAAGATATTTTAAAATTTTAGCAAACTTTTGTACGAACACCCACCCACTAGCTGGTTGTTTGTATTTCTTAAGGCATTGCAAAATAAAATTAAGGCATTTTTTATCTAATCCATTTTGAACATGACGGCAGTTTTGTTTTTATATTATGGCAATTTGATTTGTTTTAGTTTTGATATTCAAAGTCATGTCCAAATAACGGTCTTAGGCTTTTGTTTCTAGTAGCATGAAACTAGGCTTTTTATTTGGTATAAGAATGACGCTGGGAGGGGGGAGGCCCATGAAAAAGGCCCCGCCTCCGGTCCTACTCCTTCCTGCCCCAGGCTCCAGCTAACGAATCGTTCGCTCGGGAGGTTTGAGAGTTTTTTGTCCTCGCAGATCTGATTATTCGGATCTGATGAGTTTATATTGTTGTGTCAAGTTTTTTTTGTTGGTCTGATTCTTTGTGAAGGTGAAATTTTGCATCGACACCATGGTGAAGATATAGTGATTCGACGGCCTGCACTTCTAGGGGATCATCCCCTGCCCAAGTATGTTCATCAATCAAGGCTTCCCATCTTTTTGGATGGGCGACTCGAGGCGCTTTCGAAAACCATTATTGGTAATGTTCATGCGGGTGAAAGAGTGACAACACCGTTGCTTCAGTCCAATTGCAGCTTCTTTATCAGTCTTTGGAGTATTTCTTCAAGCAGAGATTGATACCGCGAAGAAGGTGATTTCAAGAGATTTCATTGTAACTCTTAGCCATAGGAGTTACTTTGTATTTTCCTGGATCTTAGGTCCAAATCAGTGTATCTGTAATTGTTATGAGTATGAATAAGTTACATGTGTTCCTAAAAGAAAATCTGTCGTTCGCCTGGTTTTGGGGTTCTTTTGGAATGGTAGGAACATTTTCTTAAAAATTGCACGGATATTTTTTTACACTATATCTAAAAGTGTGGTTAAATTTTTCAAAAACTTAAGCAAATTAATGTTTGAATTATATGTATTTAGAATATTTCAAAATATAAACAAATGTAATAAAACGGAAAAAAAACATGCATACGTGCTCTAGCTCGTAGAAGTGCGAGTCTCGCTGGCAAAAATGGTAGACCTACGTAATTTTAGTACGTAAAGTTACCAAAACAGGCCAGGTCATCCTCTTGGTAAGTTACGTAATAATGTCTACGTAGGTGTAGCAAACCTCGTCTCGCTCGTGTCACGCATTGGACCTGGCCCAACTAGGGGAGCTGCACGTGCTGTTGTCTAAAAAAGAAGAATCGTTTAACAGCACTTCTAGCAGATGTTGTATATTTTCATCCCGCAAAAACAGGTTATGGCTCCCCCTAGAACGAATTCACAGTATGATATGTGTGTCGGCATAATAGATCCCGTATAAATTATTGTAAATCAGCATAAAGTCCCCTAAAAACAAAATCTAAATTGCAATTGGATCCATGCACAACCAAGGCAAAGATGAGGATGGCGTTGATGCCATAGTGCAGGTTGGGGTTGCGCAGGGAGATGGTCACCATGGCGTTGTACGACAGGAGCTGGAGCGGTGGCCTCACAGTGGAGTTGGAGGACAGGGTGAGCTCGAAGCGCGTGAGGAGAGTGTCGCTGGCGCTGGCCATAGGTGGCTTCACAATGACGAAGGTGAAGATGAGGATGGCGAGGATGAGATGGCGGCCGTGGTCCAACTGCAGCAGTCCCACTCGCACTGCTGCCACCATTCGTGCGACCAATCACGCTGCTAGAAGCCCATGGCTGGCTCAGCTGGTCAGTAGATCTCTCCGGGTGGAGGTTGGGGGAGGTGGCTCGCCTAGGAGCATGGAGCTGGAGCGCGCACAACAAGGGGAGAAGAAGGGGTCTGGAGCCGGAGACTTGTGGCAAGGGATGGGTCTTGGGACGCCATCGTCTCTGTCATGCGCCCGCCGCGCGAGTGCAGTCGCGTCCGGGGAAGGGGAGCAGCACGACCGCGTCCAGGGGAGGGAGCAGCACAGCTGGCGGCGGGGATGGCCGGAATCGAGTTTCGGACCGTGGCGGCGGTGACGGGGATGGCCGGCGCAAGAGTTGAAAGTTTCCTCCCGCCAACCATTTCTCATTTTACAGGTCCCTGCAAAAACTGCCCCTGATTCTAAATATCTACAATACGAGTGACATTTTTAGGGGAGCTGTATAATTTTTAAAGGACATTTGTGGTATCTGAGATGGACTTTAAAAAAAAACGGCGGTTATGCGGGATGTGCTAGAGTATAGACGCCCCGTTTATAAACCCCAAAACCACCATCCAAAAAGAAATCTCAAGAAAATAATAATTAAAACCCTAACCGGCCTTGCCCTGTCGCCAGTCCCCTCCCGTCGTCGGTCGTCCCAATGCTGTCCGCCGGCCGCCGCCGACTTTGCCTCTTCCCCTTCCCTCTCCGCCACTTCACTGCGGCCGTCTCCTCTACTACCACCACCACCACCTTCGCCGCTGCCGCTGCCGACCCCACTGTCTTCTACCTGGAATCCACCTGCGCGCTCTCCCCCGCCGCCGCCGCCCGCGCTGCGGACTCCATCCGCCTCGCCTCCCCGGAGTCCACCGCGCAGGCCGACGCCGTCCTCGACCTCCTCCGCCGGTATGGCTTCACGGACGCCGAGATATCCGCCACCGTCCGCAAGTTCCCCATCGTCCTTGTCTCCGACCCCGTCAAGACACTCCAGCCCAAGCTCGACTTCCTCGCCTCCGTCGGCATCAACGCGCCGCTCCTCCCCAGGCTCGTCTCCCTCAGCCCCGTCGTCCTCCACCGCAGCATCCAGGACCACCTCGCCCCGCTCTTCGGATCTCTCCGCGAGCTCCTCGGTTCCAATGCCCGCGTCGTCACCGCGCTCCGCCAGATGCCGTTCGTTGTCCGCTGCAGCCCCAACAGTACCCTCAACCTCGTGCTCCCCACACTAAGGGATGTCTACGGCTTGCCCCCGGAGGACGTCTCCAAGCTCGTCGCCGTCCAACCCGGCGTCATCATGCAGGGCCCCCACCGCTTGGCCGAGATCGTCCAGGCCGTCAAGGACGTCGGCATCGAACCCGGTGAGCCCATGTTCGTCCACACATTTGCCATCATTTCCAAGATGAAGACCCCCACACTGGAGAGGAAGTATGCACTCTACCAGAGCCTTGGCTTCGAAAAGGACAATGTTGCCTTAATGTTGCGGCGGTACCCACTCATGATGGCTATCTCAGAGAAGAAGATGAAGGAAAATGTCGGATTCTTGGTCGGAAAGGCGGGTCTGAGCCTGGAAGATATCGTGGCCTATCCGAGCATGCTGGTGCGGAGCTTGGAGAACCATTGCAGGAGGTGTGCGGTGCTCGCGTTGCTGAGGAAGGAAGGGAAGCCAGAGGGGAATCATCGGCTGCCCGTGGTCCTCGCGGCTACCATGAAACGGTTCTTGCAGGTGTATGTGCAGCCACACCAAAACGAGATCCCCGATGTCGTCCGGGCTCTCAACGGAGAGATCCCTTTCGAGGGCTTCAGTGTGTTGGAGTAGCCACAGCCGCCCAGGAAGATGAGCCTTTGATGTCATCGGCCTATGCAGTTCTTGGTGGGATTTGCTTAGGCAGTTTTCTGAAGATTCTGTTGCTTGGCCAATGTTTGTTCTTGGTAGGATTTGCTTAGGCAGCTTTCTCAAGATTGGTGTTGCTCTTGCAACAAGACTGCCAAGGAGTATGGTTATGCAAGAACAGATTTTGAGCTACTGGGTGGTCATCAAAGCTTGTAGTGTACTCCTTCCGTCCCAAAATTTGCCTACGGATGTATCAAGTCACGTTTTAGTATTAGATACATCCGTATCTAGACGAATCTAAGACAAGAATTTTGGGACGGAGGGAGTAATAAAACATTAACCGGAAGCTAACTTGTTGAGCAATGATCATTGGTAATTCTAATTTCAGGCCTCAGAATGTGTAACATGAATTGAAAATGGATGTTTCTCATTAATGAACAGTCATTTGGATGCAGTGAGGGAGTTATTTACCCAAAACCCTCACACTTGGGGCTAGAGTAACAACTTGGTACCAGATTTGAATCAGGACACAAAAAACCACCGAAAATGCGCCTAATGCGTAACGAGGAGCACTAATGCTGGAATTTGATCGCGAAAACAGCAAAACCGACAGGTGGGTCCTACCTGTCGGGCTGACGTGGCAAAGACCAAGAACAAAAAAAAACTTTGACCAGCTGAGGTGGCAGATGAGATGCGGGCCCCGCCTGTCATTGACTACATGGTCATCTTCATCCCATCTCTATTTCTATGGAGCATTGCGTCGAGCAGCTTGTGAGCGGCCGAACCTGTGCGTACCGAGAGGTCCATGGCCATGGAGCCGAGCCCTTGCTCAAGCTAGGCGCAGCCTAGCTCGACGTCCATATCCTCCTCTCCATTTCCCTTCGTCTGGAACTCGCTCCCATCCTCCAGCCCCCTCCCTGCTGCCGTCCGAGAGCTAGCCGTCGACGCCGCTCCGCACCAGCGTGGCCACCGTCGTAGTTTCGCCGAGACACAGTGTCCCAGAGCTTTGCCTCCTCATGCTGGTCATCCTCGATGACGAACAAGAGCGGAAACGCCGCAGAACGACCGAATCGACCGCGTCTTCAACCTCGAAGCCGCCGGTTGTCGCCATCGAATTCAACACCTTTAGAGCAACCCTGACCTCGCTGGCCTTCTCATCTGAATCGCCATGCGCCCCTCTTCTTTTACCCCTTTCTCCCGTTGTCGATTTCATTCCGTAACTAATTCCCCCGCCATGGCTAAGAGCTCCGGCAGCCGTGCCTCTCCGCTGTTGTTGTTTGAGCACGAATTGATTGTGCGTGAGCACTGTACCGAGATCATAGAGCTCCAGTGATGCCATCTAGCTGCTTAGCTCGCTTGCTTGCAAGCTATAGCTCAGCGCTCATGCAAGCCCGAGCTCCGCCACCGCCCAGCTCACCGTCGTCAACGCTACTGGACACCCTAGCATCTTACCGCCGGCGCGGCCGCCGGCAGCGGGCCCTTCCCGCGGCTCCTCCCTTTCCTCTCGAAGGTCATCTCCCGCCAACGCGCCCGCATGCTTGCCTCTGGTCCGGACTAGCCGCCGCAGGGCAGATTAACAGATGAGGAAGAAGATAAAAGGAGTATAAGACGATGAGTGGCTGACTGGTGGGTCCCCCGTCCACCTCAGCGGGTCAAACATTGACTTGGATTAGTCTTTGCCACGTCGGCCCGACAGGCGGGACCCACTTGTCGGTTTTGCTGTTTTCGCGATCAAATTCCAGCATCAGTGCTCCGCGTTACGCATTAGGCGCAATTTTGGTGGTTTTTTGTGCCCTGGTTCAAATCTGGTACTAAGTTGTTACCCTAGCCCCAAGTGTAGTGGTTTTAGGTAAATAACTCGCAGTGAGGCCATAACGTTTTACTCTTTTCTTTTTTGACATATTTGCACAATACTCATGGAAATCTTGTTCTTGCTTGGCCGAGTTTGATCTCGAGTGGTCGATGTGGAACAGGTGGATGAAATCAAAGGAAGTCCACATTTTCAGCCTGCCAAAGACAACCCATTTGTAAGAACATGGTATATTTTGTGTAATTATGTCTCTATTTTGTATATGGTACACCCTCTGTTCATAAATATAAGACGTTTTGGCAGTCTAAATTGAACTGCCAAAACGTCTTATATATTTATAAACAAGAGGTAGTACGTGCGAAGACAGCACCCTGTAAGAATACCACAGTTGGTATCTAACAAATAGTGTAGTACATGTCTGTCTACTTCTGCATTTCGGCATGCAGTCGAGCAATTTTTTTTCTTGACCGGGAACAAAGTAGGAAAAGATCCTAGTAGTATGTGTATAGTTGAGCAAATATTATAGAGGAAATAGAAGAAAGTGGAGATTGACCTGGTTCAGCCAAGAGGAAGAACCAAGAGCTTAGAATGGTTGGCAGTAGACGCCTGCACTAAACTAGAATTTGCCTTATCAATGCCCAGTTGTGCCATCTCTCCTGAATGAGCTTCCAGAACTTGAATCAAATTTAACCGGATACCTGTGATGTTAGATAACAGTCGAATAGGCAAACTAGATACTAGAATTGGCAGTCGATTCATGCCCCATGCTCAAATTCATGTTAGTGCGATGGAGAAAAGTCCGCGGTCCTGTGCTTGTGGAATGTGGACGCAGCGTGTATTGTTACCAGGATCAGGACTTGGATCATTGGTGATATGGAAGGAAGGAAAAAACTGAGGTCAAATGCATGAGGCACACGATGTATTTGTAGTTTGCGTCTCCTGTTATTCCATAATCTATAACCCCTCTTTTGTTTGCAGGGGGGTCTGTAACACCTTTTTGACACTAGCGTCGACGGTCGAGATACTGAGGCTAGTTTTTGTGAAGCAGCTAGCGAGCCCAAGGGAACAGAACAAACAGATATAATAAGAGGTAAACTACTGATATGATCTCCAGAAAACCAATTTGTTTACTGAACCGAGGCGCGAGGGATCATTCTCTCGCCTCCAGCTAATGACAAGTGGATCATCATATGCAGGGTGCGCAACTGCACACAAGAGTATACATCTCCAGCTTTTAACATGCCGAATTCCTCCAACTGGTTGCTCTGCGTTTCATTTGAAATGGGAATGGAACGGGTCCTGGAGACTTTTGATCTGAGAAATGGAATTCTTCCAACTAGGCACTCTGGCTTTAGGAACATGCTGCTGCTGGTCAGACAAAACACCCTCTGAACTTCTCATGACCCACTTATATACGTGAGGATGCAGTTGCCTTGTTGCCGAGATTATCATGCATCAAATTGAACCATCCGTGCAAGTTAACAATAGGCCCCCGCTTATCTTTTGTCAATTGCAAGTGTTTTTTCATGCCTGACCGACACGACACGAGTACGTGACCAAAAGGATTTTAGGTGAGATTTCAACCAAGAAATGGCGGCCAAAATAAGGTGGACGGGAGCCTTGGGATTGCGATGCTACGGCCTACGGGCGAGTTGTGCCGGCTACATCTTGCAGAAAAGGCACGGTAGCTTAGCCTTGCAACATAAGCTCCGTCAGGATATGGATCGCCGGTGGCATCTCACGAATGGACATGGCAACAACCAGTTAGGTGCAAATGCGCCACTCAACCAGACTGACAAGGATTCCAAACCCAGAATGAACTTTGCCAAATGGTCTTGTCACGGAAAATAGCTACGGGGCTGATCACTTGATCAGGACTTGAGAATCTCATGAGCTTGCTTTGAGAGAGACAAGTTGGGACAGACGATGGAGTAGCCGTTTCCAACTGCGAGACAGGCTCGTGCCCACCTTCCACTACTGTAGATCGGCGGCGACCCCGACATTCCTCGTGCAGTGCTTTTTTTTTTTTTAGGAAAGGTAGCTTGTATTCATATGCCCATACATAGTACAGAACCCCAGCACATACAAGCAGACCGAACACATACGACAACACATACAGACCAACTGATCTTTGTAAAGAAACCCCTGAAAAACAGAAAAACAGAACGAAGCCATTCCAGGGCGTCTTCCTCATCCTCGGGTACTCCCCTCTCCTTGCGTATAGATGCTTTGCGATTTCGATGGAAACGGTTATGTATTGCTCCGTCGAATATATTACTCCCTCCGTCCCAAAATAAGTGTCACTTATTTTGGGACGGAGGGAGTATGTCTTAGAAATAGAGACAGTCTTCTTTCTTTCTTTTTTTTTGCGTGGAATAGAGACAGTCTTCAAGAAGACCATTTTTGCATGGCTGAAGTTAAAGAACAAAGAAGGTTTTATCTTTTACATCTCGTATAATACATACACCGATAAGCTTAGTTTTGCGGTTGCTAAGCTACGAAGTGCTGAGATCATTTTATAATTTTCTTAGGAAAAGGCGCTAAGAAAGCAATGATAAGTTGGGTAACCCAACGAGAAAATAGGCAAAAGTTGGGTTAGAAATGTTTGCCAAACTAAGTAACTTTACTGCACACTTGGGTTTTCTGAACTGAAGCACCAAGTTTGAGCTTTGTTTTTTTCAACTTGTGTCATCTTTGCATCTTAGTTCAAAACTGCGATACTTATTATGGATCGGAGGGAGTACTACTTATCATGCATACAATGTATTCTATTTTATTGATTTCTTCGTTGCCATGTCACATATCAACATGGGTGCCGCTACGTGTCAAGGTTTTCACTTGGCTCGCCATGCAAAACCGATGCTGGACCGCAGACCGTCTAGCCCAACGCGGCCTTCCACATGAGATGTGTGCTCTTTGCGACCAAGTTCCTGAGGACCTACAACACTTGTTTGCCGGCTGCCCCTTCTCTCGGCAGGTCTTGCACGAGGTGCTCTCTTGGTGCCAGTCTACGGCCACGGCGATGATCTTCGCCGACTGGTGGGATGTTTCTTGCTCTTCCTCCTGATCGGCTCTCCGAAAGGGTCTTTCCTCCATCATTGCGCTCACCGCATGGGGAATTTGGAGACACCAGAATGGGTGCATTTTCCATGAGCATAGACCTTTGATTTTGCGCCATTCAATAAGACACCGGCCTGTGGGCTAGCGTTGGCACTAGCGTATTGGCTATTATGTTGCCCGAGAGATAGAGCCCCATGTCTTTGTTGTGGGCTGAGCACCCCCTGTCCTCCTGCTCCGGTCCCTTGAGCTCATGCCGACTCGTGTACGTGATGCTCTTGTAACCGCTACATGTACACTTTCGCCTCTCCTATCAATGAAATGATACACAATATTTACGTATTCACGAAAAAGAAACATATCGACATGCACCTACACAAACAATAATACATGGCGGTTCGAACCATGGCGGAGCTACACCAGAATTCCAGGGGGTGGAACACAGAATATGAACATTTGAGGGGGCAAAATGATAATTTTCCTTGCAACTAAGCCCTCTCATTATTATTTTTCTTCACAGAATTGTGCAAGGCTGGGGGCACAGGGAGAATATCTGGTGCTCCGGGAGCACCTAAGCTCAGGTGCTCCCGTGCGAGCTCGGCTGTTGGATCTTTGATCCAGCGAACATGTGAGGTGCTCCGAAATTTTTGCAAGAAACTCCTCCAAAAGTCACTAAATGACGTGCAGGTCCAGGGGCTCCCGAGATGTCCGTTGGATCGAGATCCAACGGCTGAGCTCGAACGGGAGCACCTGAGCATAGGTGCTCCCGGGCAGCACCAGTATGCGCCCGTGGGGCAAAGCCCACCCACCCCCCCCCCACCCCCCCCCCACCCCAAACCACCCCCCCCCCCCCCCCCCCCCCCCCCCCCCCCCCCCAACTAGTCCATTGGTTTCAGTCTTTGTCCTACTAAATATTTGGCTAGAAGCTCTTGTTTGCGATGACCTGGTCATGTATTAGCAAGAAGGTTAAACAAAAGCAGTGCAAAGAACCATCGGTCTGCAAAAGTTGGCAATATCTGAATAAAAATTAACTTTTGCAGTGTGATAAAAAATGGGAAGGATTAAATTTGGCTGCTATTCAAATGGACTAGGATTCTCTGTTGCTTAACGAATAAAAAACTATGTTCGGCTTTGTTCGTTTAAACCTTGTGAAGCTCGTGAGCGCTCGCGGGCTATCATTAACAGATTACTATGTGTTAGGGCCTTTGAGATGATAGGTTAATGTTCCATGAAATCTTGTCATGTATGATAAGAGTATGTGTTGTGTTGTACTAACAAGCTTAACGAGTTGCTGTTATTTTTTAGCATGCTCCTAGCGAGACTAATTGTGCTGCTCATGATTTAGTCAAACTAGCTAGAAGTAAGGTGTGTGCGGGGTGGATAGAAGATCCACCCGTAGAGGTTGTTGGTACTCTTGTAAAAGATACTATGATGATCACCTTGCAATAAAGAGTACTTTGATGTCCAAAAAAAAACTTAACGAGCTATTCGTGAAACTCGTTCCTTAAGTTTAACGCTCGGAAATCAGTGATTGACTCTGTTCATTAAGAAGTGAGCTACGAGGTTAACGAGTTGAGCTATCGAGCGTTCACTAAGTTTGCGAGCTGCGAGCTTTTGGTCCAGCCCTACAAGCCATGATCCATGGACCATCTATCTACATGGTGGTTCCACGGCCGGTGTTTGGCTTCGGTCGAAATTTGTTCTACTTGTCTAGCACTAGTAATTTTCATGAAGTTCTTCTTGTTTGCCAATGACTTGGTCATGTATTAGCAGGAAGGTTAAACAAAAGCAGTGAAAAGAATCACCCGTCAAAAGTTGGCAATCATCTGAATAAAAGTTAAACTTTTGCAGGATTGATAAAAAAATTGGAAGGATTAATTTGGCTACTATTCAACTGGCCTTGGATTCTCTGTTAAGTCACCTGACTTTGGGATGACTGACATGTGACCCCACAACAAGCTAGCCTCAGCCACATAAAATTAGATACTCCCTCAAAGTTGTACTAAATCTACGTCAATTAATTTGGATAGGAGGGAGTAACTTAAGTTAGGGTATCTAACGTATCCAAGGCATCAAGACGAAAGAATATGGAGCGGGTCGTACGCCTTGGCCTAGGTGATCATCATGTTATTATGTCGCCTGCTGCTCCCTGCATCTGCATCGACTGCAGCATGCCAACATACCACATGCACGCCAAATGGAACAAAAGGTACCCGGTCAAGAGTGTATGGTGTCACTAGCTAGTGGGCAAAAGACCATCGAATGGCGACGAGCAACCAGGCACCCCTGAACATGGACGGATGAGAAGGGAATCTTCGTAGATAGTACAGTACAATATACAGAACTTTTTTTGTTTTTAAGGGGGCATTATACTAAGCCGGGCTTTGTATCCTTGTGCGTAGCTGCATGTGAAGCGACACTAGTGACACACTGAGTTCACGATCGCAAGTTCCATGCACATGAAAAGCCCGGGAACCAGAGTGTCTGGATCGGGGAAGGTCGGGGTCATGACAGGGTCAGAGTTAGATGCAGAAGGCAGGTAAGACAATGATGCGAGAGCTTTTCTCATTTTTGACATTTGATCCCAGAGCTAATTGGCTGCCCGCATGTGTATACTACTCCTATTTCACATGCACCTTGCGGTCCATGCTTCGCTGTATTGGATGGGGGCGTGTGTTGAGCTGGCTCTAGGTAGCCTCTGTTGGGAATTAACACCTGGTTAATGGTGATCTGAAACACTCGGCGAAAAAAATAACTTTAGCATCTTCTCTATGTGCTAACTCACGAATCACCAGCCATGGAAGAGAACATATGCGTCTGCATATATGGAGTAAGTTTTGTCAGCCAAAACTTAGGACAAAACTTAATACTTCCAGTCAGTGGTGGCGCCAGGATCGGGCAAGACTCGGATAAGCCCGAGGCCAAACACTAGCTACAATACTAGACAGTACAATATTTGCTACAGTGAATGAAGGAACCCAGCATCACGATCCAGACCACCGCCCGAGAGTATATAGAAAAAAACTACCACATTACACGCTAGATCAGCAAAAAACTACCACTTTTCTTGATGTTTCAAAAACCTACCACAAAATTGATTCGTTGTTCCAAAAAACACTAGTGACTGAACCATTAAGTTTTAAACAAAATTATGACAGCTTGGGTCCATCCGTCAGATTGACTGTTAGCTTTGACCATTAGGTTGACCGTTAACAGGTCATGACAGGTGGGCCTCGCATATTTTAGAAAGGCATTCAGGTCCCTAGAAAAATAATAAAAAGCAATCAGGTACCTGTAATATTTTTAAAAAAGCAATCGGGTCCCTGTGAAAAAGTATAAAAAGCAATCGGGTCCCTGCCGGCGACGAGCTCGCCGGAGCCGACGAAGGGACCCTGTGCGCGTGGTCCGGCCTTGCTCTGGAGGCGGAGCTCGAGGGCGTTCCGGTTGCTGCACACGGCGGAGCCGCTGCTCCCGCTGCTGCACGCGGTGGCTCCCGTTGTTCCGCTGCTCATGGCTGACAATGGCGGGGGGTGGCAGCAGATTGATTCAGGGCAGCAGGGCTGGCGGGCAAGACGACGGAGGCTGCTGCGTCCCGAGGAGCTCCGGGTCGGGGTAGCGCCATGGTCGGCATTGCGTTCGGTCACCGAGCCGCGCGAGCAGGTGCTATGGTCGGGCGTCCATGGCGAGGTGGTCGGCGGACTAGGCCGACGGGAGGTGAGGGAGCTAGGGGAGGCAGCCATGGCAAACTCCAGGGCAGGGAGTAGCGGCGGCGGTCGTGCTGGCAAGGAGCAGCAGCAGTTGCGCGCTGCAGACGTGTAGGGGAACGTTGCATGGAAAACAAAAAAAAATCTACGCACACGCAAGATCTATCCATGCAGATGCATAGCTACGAGAGGGGAGAGTGTGTCTACGTACCCTCGTAGACCGTTAAGCGGAAGCGTTTATCAACGCGGTTGATGTAGTCGTACACCTTCACGATCCGCCCGATCAAGTACCGAATGCACGGCACCTCCGCATTCACCACACGTTCAGCTCGATGACGTCCTCGCCTTCTTGATCCAGCAAGATGGGCGAAATAGTAGATGAGTTCCGGCAGCACAACGGCGTGGTGACGGTGGTGGTGCAACTATCTCCGCAGGGCTTCGCCGAGCACTACGAAAATTATAACCGATGACGAACTAGAGGGAGAGGGGCGCCGCACACGGCTTGGGGGTCGTGGTGTATGTTGCCCCTCTCCCTCCTCTCATATATATATATATATATATATATATATATATATATATATATATATATATATATATATATATATAGGTGGGGGAGGAGGGGAGGCATCCTAGGGCGCCCCAAGGGGGCCGGCGGCCAGCCCTAGGGTGCCTGCCCTAGGCGCCCCCCCCCCCTTCCTTCCTAGGGGGGTGGAGGAGAAGGCAGGAGGGGGGCCGACGGCTCCCTTGCCTTAGGCGCCCCCCTTTCCTTCCCTATAGGGCCGGCGGCCAGGGAGAGGGCGCGCCAGCCCCTTGTGGGCTGGTGTGTTCCTCCCCTTGGCCCATTAGGCCCATATACTCCCCGTAGGTCTCCCGGAACCCCTTCCGGTAACCCGATGAATACCCGGTGCATTCCGAAACCTTTCTGGAGACCAAATAGCATCGTCCTATATATCAATCTTTACCTCCGGACCATTCCGGAGCTCCTCGTCATGTCCGTGATCTCATCCAGGACTCCGAAAAATATTCGGTCACCAACTCACATAAGTCATATAATACTATATTGTCAACGAACGTTAAGCGTGCGGACCCTACAGGTTCGAGAATGATGTAGACATGACCGAGACGCTTCTTCGGTCAATAACCAATAGCGGGACCTGGATGCCCATATTGGTTCCTACATATTCTACGAAGATCTTGATCGGTCGAACCTTTATGACAACATACGTAGTTCCCTTTGTCTGTCGGTATGTTACTTGCCCGAGATTCGATCGTCGGTATCTCCATACCTAGTTCAATCTCGTTACTGGCAAGTCTCTTTACTCGTTCCGTAATACATCATCTTGCAACTAACTCCTTAGTCACTTTGCTTGCAAGCTTCTTGTGATGGTGTATTACCGAGAGGGCCCAGAGATACCTCTCCGTCATACGGAGTGACAAATCCCAATCTCGATTCACGCCAACTCAACAGACACCTTCGGAGATACCTGTAGAGCATCTTTATGATCACCCAGTTACATTGTGACGTTTGATAGCACACAAGGTATTTCTTCGGTATCCAGGAATTGCATGATCTCATGGTCGAAGGAATATGTATTTGACATTAAGAAAGCAGTAGCAATAAACTGAAGGATCATATGCTAAGCTAAACGGATGGGTCTTGTCCATCACATCATTCTCCTAATGATGTGATCCCGTTATCAAATGACAACTCATGTCTATGGTTAGGAAACCTTAACCATCTTTTGATCAACGAGCTAGTCTAGTAGCGGTTCACTAGGGACACGGTATTTGTTTATGTATTCACACATGTATTTAAGTTTCCGGTCAATACAATTCTAGCATGAATAATAAACCTTTATCATGAATAAGGAAATATAATAGGGATTTTTACATCTGTGCCCCTGGTTCCTTAGCCATACTCATTCATCCCCACGCTCTTAACGTTTGCTCACTTTTCCCCACTCTCTTGTTCGAAACCCTCAGAAATGGTCACAAACGGTGGATGTCGTCGGGTCAGTGCTTTGACCGTTAACTCTGACGAGTGGGGCCGCGCTGGACTGTGTCGCCCGTTGGACCTGACAATTGGGGCTGTGTCGGACGGTGCCGCTGTTCGCCCGTTGGGCCATGGTTTTTTTAGACTATTGGGCCGTTGGATGAAAGGCCTGCGCGCGCCGCCACGACAGAAGCCTGCTATGCATGCACGACATTTCCAGCTAGCCTGCTATGCATGCACGTAACTAGCCTGCCTACATGCGTCGATGCCCGTCGCCATGATGCGCTGACTGAGCCTCTTTCCTGCACGCGAGCCGCCACGGACGCAGGGACGGTCGCTGCCGCTGGTTCGTCTCTTCTCGCACGCGTGTCTCCTCAATGTAGAGCATCGTTTCAGCCTTTTCGATCCACTCATGGCAATTAAAACCTATTGGCAATTAAAGTGGCATATCGATCGACGCGGCTCGTTTGAACGTAGCAAATCCAGAGCGCGGCCGGTGCCACTCCCCTTCCCTATTTAAACCACCCACCCCTCCACCTATTCTCCACACATCCATTTGCGCCGCCCCTTCTCTTCTTCACCCAAACCCAGAGCACTCTCAAAGCGAGCGAGGATGCAGTACAACAGCCCCACCTTCGAGCCCCCACCGACCGTGCCGGAGAGGCGGTATCCCGCCGGCGTCATCGTGGAGACGACGCTCCACGTGTGGGCGTTCTAACGCTGGAGGGGTGCAAAGAAGTTTGCCCAGTGGTTCCTTGGTGCGGGCTTCGCCCACCTCCCGGCGGGCTCGCCGGTGATGTTTCGACTGGAGGAAGTGCGTCCAAACTCCAGCACTCCGCCGACAGGGCTCATCGCCAACTTCACCAACAGATTTGATGCGTACTACCTCCTCGGCAAGGTGTTTTGGTGTGGGTGCGAGTTCATCGCATTCACCACCTACAACATCTTCACGGACTTCAACAGCATCTTCCCCACCCGCAACGGTATGCACAGCCCCCCCTACTACCTCGGCGAGGACGGCAGTGAAGAGGAGCAGTGAAGAGGAGGCGCAGTGAAGATGGTGGTGAAGGCCCGGTCTCGTGAAGCTTGTCTTGCCCTAGGGTGTTAGGGCTTTTTATATATTTCTATCTTAATTATGTCGTTTGTTGTACCGTGAATTTTTATCTTTGTCGTGCTATATCATGTTGGGAACCCTATCCCCTAAGAACTATGTTATGCTTGCTACTTTTATTTGATATGTCGTTGGTTATCTGTGTTTTGCTTGCTACTTTTATCTGTGTTTTGCTTGCTAAATCAATGAAGGGATCCCATCAATGAAAGGGTATCCCTCAATGAAAACCAGCAAGTTTTGGGGTTAGCCTTGTAAAAATGGTTGTAGGGTAGCCCATTCGTCTTGTTATATTCATGTTGTGTAATATTTGTATTTTGGCCCTTATATTTTAGGGTCAAGTTTTGGCACGCGCGGGTAATGAACTAGTTGAAGTGTCAAAAAGGAAACTAAAGCTAGAAAAAATGAGCCATGTTGATGTTGAAAAGAAGAAGGAGAAAAGCTAATTTTTTTTGAATTGTTGGTGGCCCAATTCCCTATATTGTATGAACAAAAACAAGCTAATTTTTGAATAGTTTGTGGCCATTTGGCATGATAAAAATAATTTTGGCCCTTATATTATAGGTTTTATTGGTTCCAAGTTTTGGCACGGGCGGCTAATGGACTAGTTGAGGTGTCAAAAAGGAAATTAAATCTAGAAAAATGAGCCATGTTGATGTTGAAAAGAAGAAGAAAAAGAAGCTTTTTTTTTGAATTGTTGGTGCCCATATATATTGTAGGATACCTATATTGTATGAACAAAAAGAAGCTAATTTTTGAATAGTTTGTGGCCATTTGGCAGGATGAAAATAATTTTTGAAGGGTAGCCCATTGTTTACTTGTTGGAGGCAATATCAATTGTTGTGGCCATATTGCATGAAACAAAACGGTAATTGTTGACTTGTTGGTGGCAATATCAATTGTTGTGTAATTTCAAACGATGTAACCAACGTGCACTCAATCTCTGTAGGTGCAATCAAAACAATCAAGAAAAAAAAGGGGGGGAAACAGAGCCAGCGCATGCACTATTTTCTAGGCCTCTTTAATCTTTGTGGGCCTTCGACAGTCAACGCAATGCGACGGCCCAACCAGAGCTTGGTTTCATTTTGGGCCGAATAACTATGTTTTTTTCTCTTGCCCTCGGTGTTGTCTGACAAAACTGAAAGTGTCAAAACTAACACCTACAGAGATTCAGAGATGGAGATAGAGACATAGTTTAAGCAACACAGAGAGCACATGATCCACAAATTAAGCAACACAGAGAGCACATGATCCACAAACCCTTAAGCAAATCGTAGAGCACATGACACGACACAAATAACATCTCTAACGAGTGATGACCAGCAAGTAAGCAAATCCTAGAGCAACTATACAAAAATAAAATCCTAAAGCTATCAGGATTCGCCTGCTTGTTCAACTAAATCATCTGCCTCAAGTTCTTGTTCATCTTCTTTAATTCCTCCTTCAGATCTGCATCCCCAACTGTCGGAGCAGCACTTTTAGAGACCAAATTCCGAGTGGCTGACGGCAGATTGACCTCCCGGGTTGCGGCCCCATTGAATTGAAGCAAGCCCTCCCCTTGAAGCCTCCGAACGTAGTCATCCATCCATTCAAAATGTGTGCATTTCTTCATGATCTGAAATGAAATCATGAACCCTAAATCTCAGATCCAACGAAAAAGAATTAGAAGCAAAGAGAAAAAGAAAGGGTCAGAGAAAAATCGTGAGATCTAACCTGCCCCTCTGGCTTGCTCTCGCATTTCGTGAACTCGCGCCCAAAGTTGCCATTCTTGTCCTCCCTCGAAGTCAACCTTTTCAGTGGCGCGGTGCGTGGGCAGTCAGGACATCGCTCCATGGGCACTGGACCATACTGGGGCCACGAGGGGCGGGAGGCTGAAGTGGAGCTCGACATATCTAGTCGCCGGAGAAGAAGAAGCAGACGAGTGGCTCCTCTGGTCGCCACAGAAGAAGAAGAAGAAGACAGGGGAGGCAATGGTGGGCGAGCACAACCAATGTCTCGCGGATCACCTCTTGCGGATCGCCCAAGGATCCAACGATGCGGAGCCGTCCTTGTGATCCAATGGCGCGGAGCCTGCACGCAGCCTGGCCTCAGAATTCCTTCTAGAAGACCATATCTGAGGGCTGTCGCTTGGCGCTAGGGTATGATCGGACGGCTGATGTTTGGATCTAGGGTTAGGCGAAACCCCACGGGGTTTAGAGGGGTTTTGAGTTGGTCAACGGGGTTATCTAGTGTTTGACCAATATTCAACTGAGCATAACTAATTTAAAAAAAATACAAAAAATATGAAACCTTCGCGAATCGTCGTTTTATAAGACACACTAACGAGGAAAAATACTAAACTTGGTCTACGGTCATTTAAAAAAACCCTAGTTAGCACGATCGTGGTTAAATGAGCACCATTAATTTAAAAAAATCAAAAAAATATAAAAGCTGTGCACAATGTTGTCTTATGTGACATGTTATCAACAAAAAATCATAAACTTGTTCTATGGACATTTTCATGAAAAAACCTTCACACATATGAGCTATCACGTACAACGTTACAGAGAGTTCAAGGAAAGGAGGTAGGTTTTTTGAAAATTAAAAAAATAAAAAAATTCACCAAAGCTTCATTTCAAAGTGAATAAGAAGGATCTAAACTTAGTTTTCCTTTTTCATATTTAAACGTGATTTTTAATGGTTTTCTATTAAATCACATTATTTAAAAAAAATATAAAAATATGAAGATTAATTCAATAAATAGTGAGACTTCGAATCTACATTATATAGATCGAATAGGTGTTAATAAAAAATATTTGGCACATTTAGATTAGGTCCAAAAAATACTTGATTGCAAATGGGCAGTTTACCTTAGTTTCGGAGCACATTTGGAGCACATTTCCCATGACTATAAGTTTTACCACGCAAAAGAGATCGGACTGATCACCTAACGTTTACAATAGTTCAGCAAACATTGCAACATCACACCACAGACCGGAGTTCAAGTGTTGGTTCAAATTCAAATTTTGCCTAAAATTCAAATTCTGCCTAAAATTCAAATTTTGTCTCAAATTTCACATCAAAGTATGAATAGCATTATTAAACCTTACAAGTTTTCACAGTTGTTCAAATTAATGATAGAAACCTTTGTACAAATCCTTAAAGTTCAAAGTTTACAACTTGCATTCAATGTTCGAAGTTCACATCTTTGCCTAACTCTTTGTGTTCCGAGACGGCTTAACAGCCTTGCTCCTGGTTTCCCTAGGTGGGATATCCACCTTTTTCTTCTTCCTTCTGATCTTCACTTCGGGTGGTGGCTGTCGAGGTGCCGACGGAGAACTTGCACTGGCCAGTTGACGGGGTTCAAAACCTTCATAAACCACGGCTTCATATTCTAATTCTTTCTCTCTTGGCCTTTTCTCTCATTTTCCTCTATTTTTCCTAGAGCTAGGTTAAACAGAAAAAAGATTATAAGCCATCGATAAAAAGAGAAGAAATGCACAAAAAAGGGAAGGTTGTTGCACACATACCAAGCTGCTGGCAGTGCTAATTCAGTTGCTTCATCCTTATCTGAATTAGCTGCAATCTGCTTTGCTGCTTCATTCTCCTCTGTATTAGATTCAATCTGCTCTAATGCTGCATTCTCCTCTGCATTTGTTGCTGGCCATTGTTCCTCCTCTCCAAATGAAGCATCCACTGGATTGGTACATAGCCTAGCAATGTGCCCTAGGGTTCCACATTTTTTGCACTTACGCTGTCTTTTTACACGACCCTCTTCACCTCTTCTGATCCTGTTCTTCCTTGGTCTTCCTGGTGGTCTAGTCAGTACAGGAGAATGTAGTTTGAACCCTGGATCTACTATGTTCCATTGGTCTTTTCCTAAGAGTGCAGGCACATTGGAAGCATAAGCAGCCCTGAATTTGGCAACAGAAAAATATTCAGAGATGTATTGATCAACTTCACCAACTTCACCACCTATAACAGTCATCAGATGTAGGGCATGTATGCATGGCTTCCCACGGAGCTGCCATTGCCTACAACTGCATTCCCTAGTTGCTAGGTTAACTAGATATCTCCATTCCCTGTTTTTACTATCAGTATATGTTACCTCAGCCTCGTGTGTCGCTGCTCGAATCCATTTCATGTTCAGTCCTCTTGCCTTGGCATGCAATGACTTAATAAGAGACGGGAGCATAAGATGGCCAACATATTCTGTTTCTGCAATTCTTTTGCGAAAAGCCATCTTTATCATGATCATCTGTCGAATCTTATCAAATATTTTCCATATTAGAAGCCCTTTCAATGGCTTGATCTTTGCATTGAAACACTCTGCCAGGTTACTGGTCACATAGTCTACTTTGCAGATTTCATTGAATTTGCTTCTTGACCACAACTTTCCATGATGTGCATCTAGGTACCCCTTCACCAGAGGATTGTGAGCATACAACACTCTCAAATGATGCTCATGCTTCCTCTCACTGCATGTGTATGATGCTGGCCATAAGTTCTCATCATAAGCTTTACCTTTGAATTTGTTTCTGAAATTCTGCGCTAGGTGTCGCATACATTCCCTATGCTCCACTCCAGGGAATACAATTTCCACTGCACTCTCCAAACCCTTGCAAGCATCTGTGTGTATAGCTAAACCTGGGGGTGTACCTATAAGGTTGCGCAACTGCTGCAGAAACCAGACCCATCTTTCCTCAGACTCTGCCTCCACCACACCAAATGCAACTGGGAATAGCCAGTTGTGTCCATCAACTGCAGAAGCTACCACTAGTTGTCCTCTCCACCTTCCATTCAAAGAAGTTGCATCAACAACCAAATAGGGCCTGCAACCATCAAGAAACCCCTGCCAACAAGCCTTGAAACAAACAAAAGCCCTCCTGAAGCACTCATTCTGAAATGACTTCCCTTTTATTTTGTATGTAACTGTATGCTTGCCAATCTCTACAACACTCCCTGGAGTAGCAGCTTCCACTTCAGATTTAAATGTGTAGAGCAACTAAAAGCTCTCATTCCAAGGCCCATTAATCCTGTCAAGAGCCATTTTCTTAGCATAGAAAATCCTCATGTAAGGTATATCAATCTTGTACTTCTCAAATAGCTTCCCATGGAGTGCTGTTGGACCAAGTGTTGGTGTTTCTCTCAACCAATCCAAAATTGCTTCTGCCACCCACCTAGTCTTTGCTAACTTTGTTTTAGCCTTCCCTCCTCCACCTCCAGGTGGACAAGTGTACTGGTGTGGGTTCTTTTTTATCTGAAACAAAATGGGACCCAAACAAAATATTGTTAGAAAACATTACACAATGATCTAAAAATAAAATGAATTAGTATAAACTAAAATACACAAACCTGAATGAACTTGCTCCTCAACATATGTGATGCATGCAACCTCCATCTACACCTATCATATGGGCAATGAACAGTGAACCTTGTTGGCTCACTCCTATCAATCACATATGTATTTTCAGTGAGAATGCAATATGTAGTCACTGCATTACGACAGTCCACCATCGACTGGAATATGGTGCCGACAGCTAGCTGAGGATCTTCCCTGTTCCACTCAATTGTTGGCATGTCCTCACCATCATATTCATCTAAAACTAGGTTGTCGATGTTCTCCTGCCTCTCTTCATCGTCAGTGCCATCAAATCTAGCACGACTGATAGGTTCCTCCTGATATTCATCTTCCATTGCTTGTTTACTGACAGTATCTACAAGATCAGGGAACATATTCTCATCCTCATCATCATTTCGAGGCACCTCTTCGTCTGGCTCTGCATCTTGCTCTACATCGGCTGCAGCAGCGATAGGAGAAGCGGCACAAGAAGCGGCAGCAGACATATTGTGACTTTCAGAACCACTAGCTTTGCTTGGTTTTGACCTACAAGGAGTGCCGGGGCACTCGCTATTAGCAGAGACAGAAGATTTCTGAACAACCTTCCCCTTGTCACGTTCATTGCGTGGCTGAAGCACCTCGATAAGGATTTTACCAAAGCGGCTTTCAGCATTCAAAGTAAAGAGCAATCCAAGACGCTCATTGCAAGTTAGTGGGATAAATTTTTGCTCGGTACTGCTGAAAAATTTCAGTTCAACAACATCGGCAGGGCTCCACCCATATGAAGAATTTTGGAGCGCCGCGAGCAAATCTTTGAATGACATACTTGTTTCTACCACCTTTGGATAGAAAAAATCCAGTAATTATATGCGGTTTTCTACCGCGCAGCACACTAACTTCCATCCTAACCGCCAGCCGAAAAGCAAGCGCAGGATCAATCCTATTCGATTCAAATAAGGAAAAATTACAGTTAGGCCGGGAACAATTCAGCAAAATTTGATCGATTCATGCGACTAGCTGTCAAATAGGGCCGAATTTATGAATCAGCAAATCAGTTAGAGGGGAAACGACGCTTACCCAGGTGTAATCCATGAATTATCCACCGCCGATTCGACCCAATCCTCTCCACGGTCGATGGGCTTGAGAACCTGCTCCCCCGACATCGCTGATTAATCCTAAGGGGGGTGTGGGGGTAGATCTAGCAGAGGGCACGATGGCGGCAGAGGCGAAATGGGGTTAGTGGTTGGAGGGCATGACGGCGGCGGAGGCTGCACGATGACGGCGGAGGGGGCAGAGCGGCGTGGTGCTGTAGTGGCTCGAGGTTCAGACAAGGGGATCCCTCAGACAAGCTCATCTGACGTGTCTCAATGCAACCCCACTCGTCAGGTCCAACGGGCAACAGAGTCTAGCGCAGCCCCACTCGTCAGAGTTAACGGTCAATGGTTTGACCCGACGACATCCTCCGTTGTGACCATTTATGAGGATTTCGGACAAGGGAGTGGGGAAAAGTGAGCAAAAGTTAAGAGCGTGGGGATGAATGAGTAGAGCTAAGGAACCAGGGGCACAGAAATAAAAATCCCAATATAATAATAACAACTTTATTATTGGCTCTAGGGCATATTTCCAACAGTCTCTCACTTGCACTAGAGTCAATAATCTAGATTACATAGTAATGAATCTAACACCCATGGAGTCTTGGTGCTGATCATGTTTTGCCCGTGAAAGAGGTTTAGTCAACGGGTCTGAAACATTCAGATCCTTATGTACTTTGCAAATTTCTATGTCTCCATCCTTGACCTTTTCACGAATGGAGTTGAAGCGTCTCTTGATGTGTTTGGTTCTCTTGTGAAACCTGGATTCCTTTGCTAAGGCTATTGCTCTAGTGTTGTCACAAAAGATTGTCATTGGACCCGATGCACTGGGTATTACACCCAGATCGGATATGAACTCATTCATCCAGACTCCTTCATGTGCTGCTTCCGAAGCAGCTATGTACTCCGCTTCACACGTAGATCCCGCCACAACGCTCTGCTTGGAACTGCACCAACTGACAGCTCCACCATTCAATATAAATACATATCCATTTGTGACTTAGAGTCATCCGGATCTGTGTCGAAGCTAGCATCGACGTAACCTTTTACGATGAGCTCTTCGTCACCTTCATAAACGAGAAACATATCCTTGGTCCTTTTCAGGTACTTTAGGATGTTCTTGACCGCTGTCCAGTGATCCACTCCTGGATTACTTTGGTACCTCCCTGCCAAACTTATGGCTAGGCACACATCAGGTCGGGTACACAGCATGGCATACATAATAGAACATATGGCTGAGGCATAGGGAATGACTTTCATTTTCTCTCTATCTTCTGCCGTGGTCGGACATCGAGTCTGACTCAATTTCACACCTTGCAACACAGGCAAGAACCCTTTCTTTGACTGGTCCATTTTGAACTTCTTCATAACTTTGTCAAGGTATGTGCTTTGTGAAAGTCCTATTAAGCATCTCGATCTATCCCTATAGATCTTGATGCCCAATATATAAGCAGCTTCACCGAGGTCTTTCATTGAAAAATTCTTATTCAAGTATCCTTTTATGCTATCCAGAAATTCTATATCATTTCCAATCAACAATATGTCATCCACGTATAATATTAGAAATGCTACAGAGCTCCCTCTCACTTTCTTGTAAATATATGTTTCACCGTAAGTCTGTATAAAACCATATGCTTTGATCACCTCATCAAAGCATATATTCCAACTCCGAGATGCTTGCACCAGTCCATAGATGGATCGCTGGAGCTTGCACACTTTGTTAGCACCTTTAGGATCGACAAAACCTTCTGGTTGCATCATATACAACTCTTCTTTAAGAAATTCGTTAAGGAATGCAGTTTTGACGTCCATTTGCCAGATTTCATAATCATAAAATGCGGCAATTGCTAACATTATTCAGACAAACTTAAGCATCGCTACGGGTGAGCAAGTCTCATCATAGCCAACCCTTGAACTTGTCGAAAACCTTTTGCAACAAGTCGAGCTTTGTAGACAGTGATATTACCATCATCGTTTGTCTTATTCTTGAAGATCCATTTATTCTCAATGGCTTGTCGATCATCGGGCAAGTCCACCAAAGTCAACACTTTGTTCTCATACATGGATCCTATCTCAGATTTCATGGCTGTAACACCCCCTTGTAATAAGCTCTGTGACACTCTGTTAAAACTGCCAAGTCACGATCATTTGCAGTGCGAAGTCACATGGGTTAATAATCCAATTCAAATTCACATCTGAAAATCAACTCAAATTCAAAGGTGAGTTATAAAGTTGATCAAACACTGTTGGGAAAATGTTCATTAAATGGCAAATAATTCAGGAACATTCCTAAAATCAATATCAAAATATTTGGAGTTGGGCAAGTGACTCAAACAAGATGAAACAGCATCCAAAACAGCAATATTAATTCATTTAAAATCATTACAGATTCAAATGAACTCCAAATCTGCCCAAACCACTTTTTGATGAGAGATAATATTGCATTGCAATATTTGGGCCAACATTCACATTTTTCAAAAGAGCACAAGTGGCCTAATCATTTTGAAACAGAAAAAGGGATAAAAGAAAAGGGAGAAGAGAAATAAGAAAAAAATAAAACGCTACTGTTGGCTGGGCCTAAGTGCACAGTGTGCGGCCCAGTCCAACAGCGGCCCACCTCACCTCCCTCCTCGTGCGTGTCGGCGCGCCCCTGGCCGCGCGCGCCAACGCCAGCCGGGCGGCGACACGCCGACGGCCACCGACGCCCGGAGTCGACGAGGGGATAAGGTGGACGCCCTCCTCTTCGCCTCGGCCTCTCCGTCATTCCTCCCCCTCCTCTCCTGGCTCGCCTCGCCTTCTCTTCCCCTCAGATCCACGCGAGGCCGAACGAATCCGCCGCCGTTCGCCGCCGTTCTCGTGGCCAGTGACGTCGCCTCGCCTCGCCTTCGTGTCCAGGAGACGCGCCGTGATCGACCACGTCGCCTGCTCCGTCGAATCATGGCGTGGAGGCCCTGCAGCTGCTGCTCGCCGTCGCCCCCTTTCTTCCTCGATTCCGAAGCTCGCCGGCGGCTGCGACCCTCTCTGCTGCTACTAAGCTTCCGCAGGTCTTTCGTGACCACTCGGTGAGCTCCTCCTCCTCCTGTTCTTCCTCGTTGCCCTCCTCGCACGCCGTAGTTAGCTGCCGCCGCGCCCGAGCTCTGTCCGTCGTCGACGAGCTCGTGCCCGTGGCTATGGCCACTGTCACCTACACCTGAGCACAGCTGCGTGCTCCTGGTGCTCCCAGCAATCTAACGCGCCCGCGCACACGCTTTCCCGTACCCCCTAGCTAAGGATTCGTCGAAGCCCGAACTCCGGCGACCGCTTCACCGCTCGCCGCCGTCGCTAGAGGCCGTGTTCGGTCGAACTACCACCGTAGTTAGATGCGCGGGCAAGAGGCCGATCGAACGCAAGTGGTTGCAGGCGATTTGACGCAGCGTAGCGGATTTCTGGGCAGCTCCGGCGAACTTCCGCCGCTGGGAAGGTCGCCGGCGCATCTTCGGCCGCCGCGCTGGCGTGGCACCCACGTGGCACCACCTGGGCCACTGACGGGTGGGCCCAGGGACCCCACTTTGACCTCGTTGACCAGAGTCAACGCGGCACTGTTCACCACCTCTCACTGACATGTGGGCCCCGGCGGCTAATTAACCTAATTAAGCATCTAATTAACTAAAATTAATTAGTTTAGCCTAATGTCTCACTGACAAGTGGGGCCCGCCCCCTAATTAACCCTGGTAATTAAATTAATCCACTGATTAGCCTAAACAGAGGCTGACATGTGGGTCCCACTGGACCCACATGTCATATTTGACTGGTCAGCGGCGCTGTTGACCGCTGACATCACAATGACGTCATGCTGATGTCATAATTCATTTTCTGTAAATAAATAAATTCCAGAAATTCAAATAAACTTTAAAAATTAATAACTTTTAAACCGTAGCTCGGATCGAAAAACTTAAAACATGAAAGTTGCTCAGAACGACGAGACGAGTCTGATCGTGCCGTCTGTTTCTCCATCGGAACCCCCTACGTAGAAGAACTCGTAACTCCGGACCCGAATCCGGCAAATGAATAGTGCACACACGTCGGATATTAAATCCCAGATTAATTCTAAAAATAACTAAAATGACTTAGATGCATATTTAGGCAACCCTGCACTGCATCATAGCATCACACGCACCGTATTGCATTTGTTTGCATTATGTTTACCTGTTTCTTCCCCCTCTTCTCTCTCGGTAGACCCCGACATTGACGTAGCTCCCGAGGCAGACGCCGCACAGGAGTACGACTACGTCCCCGACGATACTACTGAAGACCTTGCCCTTGCCCCCGAGCAAACAGGCAAGCACCCCCATTTTGAGCATGCCTATATCGCCTACTCTCTTCTCTCTTATGCTTGCATTAGAACTGCTGTTGCTACTATTTCCTATATCTGTTGCATAGCCTGTTTATTGTAACCTGCCTTGCTACCTTACTGGTTATCCTAGACTGCTTAGTATAGGCTGGGTAGAGACACGACAGAGACCCCCCTTGATCCCGACTGCCTGCTGGACATCAGAAGACCCGACCATCGGGATTGAAGACTAGACCCTGGCACCGCACGTCACTTCCCCTTAGTTGCCGACACTGCTGGGTTACCATCGAGTGCCGAGGGTGATACCTCGTCAGCACTTCTGATGTTAACCTTGTAGGTTAGTTACTCGGTCGTGGTAAGCGAGGGTGATTCCTCCTACACCACCCCCGATAACGACGTCGTCGCGCAACTCCTCAAGGTGGACCTCGAGGGTGATTCCTCCTTCGTTCACCTTGATGATAACATCGAGCGGGAATTCCATCGAGGGTGATTCCTCAGGGTTCCCTTCGGTGTCAGACACACAGTTACCTTGGATATTATGACTTGCACTAAACTATGATACTAAAGACGGGTCGGCCCTGAGGGGTACCCGCGCGAGCTTAACGCGAAGTGATGTGGAGTCGGGTTGACCTGGATGGTGCCCGCGAGATAACTACGAGGCGTGGCTGGGCATTCTTAGCCCTTGCCGCAAGTCCTCGAGACGGGGCGACGGGGTCACATCGATCGTGAGTCTCTGCTCGTTTCCGCGCGCTCCTAATCCACTACGGTTTGGATATTTGATCCGAGGGGCCTCTGGCCCGATAGCACTAACCATCACGTGGGCATAGTATGGGCGTTCTGCGTCGTACACATCAGCCGAAGCTTGTTTGACATCAGTAAGGAGCGGCGCACGCCGAGTTGGACTGGTAACGCAACCGCGCTTGTATAAGGGGTTGCTAGGTCTGCTCTCGGTGGCCCCGTAACGTGCAGGAGTTCCCGGGGCGATGGCCCAAGACCCCTGGGGGCATAGGTTTAGTCCGGCGTGCTGACCTCTCTTATAAGCCTAGGTCGGGTTGCGGCGTGTTGCTTAGCCGAGGCCGGGCATGACCCAGAAAAGTGTGTCCGGCCAGAGTTAAGCGAGCGTGGTGGGTAAGTTGGTGCACCCCTGCAGGGAAGAAACTTCTATCGATAGCCTGTCCTACGGTAACGGACACTCGGAGTTGTATCCCGATCGGTACAACTAGAACTTGATATGAGAACTGGATAGTACGGCTCTGGGATTGCTTTCTCGCAGGGAGTCGAGAAAGGATCTCGGGTCGAGGTTGATGATATTACTACTACTACTTTACATTATGTTCATCTGCTCTCTCCTGATGCTGCAAGACTGTCGAAGATTGTTGAAGATGCTAGTCTTCGATAGGACTAGGCTTTCCCCCTCTACTCTGGCATTTCTGCAGCCCAGTCCACATATACAGCCATTCCTTTGACAATGATGCATATGTAGTGTAGATCCTTGCTTGCTGAGTACTTCGGATGAGTACTCACGTTTGCTTTGTTTTCTTTTTCCCCCATATTCCATTTGATGCCACCAGACGACGGAGCCCCTGAGTCAGAAGCCCCAGCCCACGACCAGTACTACTATCCGCCTGGCGAGTAATACTACTACGAGGAGCCGTTCGACGACCAGGAGTAGGATCGGAGGGTCCAGGGCAGGAGGCCTACGCCTTTCGATCGTAGTATTTTATTTTACCCCGCCTCTGTGAAGGCCTAATTCTCTCTATGTAATATATCTGTACCCAGATATCTAATGCTTCCGCTGACGCTTGTATGCCATCGAGCTATGTATTCAAGCCCTCGAGGCCCTGGCTTGTAATATTAAGCTTGTATGACTTTATTTATGTTTTAGAGTTGTGTTGTGATATCTTCAAGTGAGTCCTTAGGCTTGATCGTGCGCATTTGCGTGTATGATTAGTGCACAATTAAGCCGGGGTCGTCACAATGGCCTCAAGCCATTTGTTGGAATCTGGGCTCATCATAACTTCTTCATAGTTCGTAGGTTCCCCGTGGTCTAATAACATGACTTCCAGGACAGGATTACCGTACCACTCTGGTGCGGTACATGTTCTGGTTGACCTACGAAGTTCAGTAGTAACTTGATCTGAAGTTTCATGATCATCATCATTAGCTTCCTCTCTAGTTGGTGTAGGCATCACGGAAATGGTTTTCCCTGGTGTGCTACTTTCCAATTCGAGAGAAGGTACAACTACCTCATCAAGTTCTACTTTCCTCCCACTCACTTCTTTCGAGAGAAACTCCTCTAGAAAGGACCCATTCTTGGCAACAAAGATCTTGCCTTCGGATCTGTGGTAGAAGATATACCCAATTGTCTCTTTAGGGTATCCTATGAAGACGCACTTCTTCGCTTTGGGTTCGAGCTTATCAGGCTGAAGTTGTTTGACATAAGTATCGCATCCCCAAACTTTAAGAAATGACAGCTTAGGTTTCTTGCCAAACCACAGTTCATACGGTGTCGTCTCAACGGATTTAGATGGTGCCCTATTTAACATGAATGCGGCAGTCTCTAATGCATAACCCCAAAATGATAAAGGCAAATCGGTAAGAGACATCATAGAACGCGCCATATCTAATAAAGTACGGTTACGACGTTTGGACACACCATTACGCTGTGGTGTTCCAGGTGGCGTGAGTTGTGAAACAATTGCACATTGTTTTAAATGAAGGCCAAACTCATAACTCAAATATTCACCTCCACGATCAGATCGTAGAAACTTTATTTCTTGTTACAATGATTCTCTACTTCACTCTGAAATTCTTTGAACTTTTCAAATGTTTCAGACTTGTTTTTCATCAAGTAGATATACCCATACCTACTCAAATCATCTGTAAAGGTCAGAAAATAACGATACCCGCCGCGTGCCTCAACACTCATTGGACCTCATACATCGGTATGTATTATTTCCAATAAGTCATTAGCTCGCTCCATTGTTCCAGAGAACGGAGTTTTAGTCATCTTACCCATGAGGCATGGTTTGCAAGTATCAAATGATTCATAATCAAGTGATTCCAAAAGTCCATCTGCATGGAGTTTCTTCATGCGCTTTACACCAATATGACATAAACGGCAGTGCCACAAGTATGTTGCACTATCATTATCAACTTTGCATCTTTTGGCATCAATATTATGAATATGCGTATCACTACGATCGAGATTCAACAAGAATATACCATTCATCAAAGGTGCATGACCATAAAAGATATTACTCATATGACCATAAAAGATATTACTCATATAAATAGAACAACCATTATTCTCTGACTTAAATGAATAACCATCTCGTAATAAACAAGATCCAGATATAATGTTCATGCTCAACGCTGGCACCAAATAACAATTATTAAGGTCTAAAACTAAATCCGAAGGTAGATATAGAGGTAGCGTGCCAACGGCGATCACATCGACCTTGGAACCATTCCCGATGCGCATCGTCACCTCGTCTTTAGCCAATCTTCGTTTATTCCGCATCTCCTGTTTCGAGTTACAAATATGAGCAACTGAACCAGTATCAAATACCCAGGCGCTACTACGAGCATTAGTAAGGAACACATTAATAACATGTATATCAAATATACCTTTGTTCACTTTGCCATCCTTCTTATCTGCCAAGTATTTGGGGCAGTTCCGCTTCCAGTGACCATTTCACTTGCAGTAGAAGCACTCAGTTTCAAGCTTGGGTCCAGCTTTAGGCTTCTTCACGGGAGCGGCAGCTTGCTTGCCGTTCTTCTTGAAGTTCCCTTTCTTTCCCTTGCCCTTTTTCTTAAAACTGGTGGTCTTGTTAACCATCAACACTTGATGCTCCTTCTTGATTTCTACCTCTAGGGCTTTAAGCATTGCGAAGAGCTCGGGAATTGTTTTCTCCATCCCTTGCATATTATAGTTCATCACAAAGTCTTTATAGCTTGGTGGCAGTGACCGAAGAACTCTGCCAATAACACTCTCAGCTGGAAGATCAATTCCCAACTGAGTCAAGCGGTTGCGGTCCCCAGACATTCTGAGTATGTGTTCACTGACAGAACTGTTCTCCTCCATCTTACAGCTAAAGAACTTGTTGGAGACTTCATATCTCTCAACCCGGGCATTTGGTTGAAATATCAATTTCAGCTCTTGGAACATCTCATATGCTCCGTGGCATTCAAAACGCTTTTGAAGTCTCGGTTCCAGGCCGTAAAGCATGTCACATGAACTATCGAGTACTCTTCAGATCAAGCCTGCCAGGCATTCGCAACGTCTACATCAGCTCCTGCAGCAGGTCTGTCACCTAGCGATGCATCAAGGACATAATTCTTCTGTGCAGCAATGAGGATAATCCTCAAGCTACGGACCCAGTCCGTGTACTACCATCATCTTTCAACTTAGCTTTCTCTAGGAACGCATTAAAATTCAAGGGAACGGTAGCATGGGCCATTGATCTACAACATAGATATGCAAAAACTATTAAGACTAAAGTTCATGATAAATTTTAGATCAGATAATCAAATTACCAATGAACTCCCACTTAAATCAACATCCCTCAAGTTGTCTAAGTGATACATGATCCAAATTGACTAACCCGTGTCCGATCATCACGTGAAATGGGGTAGTCCTCAATGGTGAACATCTCTATGTTGATCATATCTACTATATGACTCATGTTTGACCTTTCGGTCTCCAGTGTTCCGAGACCATGTCTGTACATGCTAGGCTCGTCAAGTTTAATCCAAGTATTCTGCATGTGCAAAACTGGCTTACACCCGTTGTATGTGAACGTAGAGTCTATCACACCCGATCATCACGAGGTGCTTCAAAACGATGAACTTTAGCAATGGTGCATACTCGGGGAGAACACTTTTATCTAGAAATTAAGTGAAGGGATCATCTTATAATGCTACCGTCGTTCTAAGCAAAATAAGATGCATAAAGGATAAACATGCAATAAAAAATGTGACATGATATGGCCATCATCATCTTGTGCTTTTGATCTCCATCTCCAAAGCATCGGCATGATCTCCATCGTCACCGGCGCGACACCTTGATCTCCATCGTTGCGTCTGGGTCGTCTCGCCAACTATTGCTTCTATAACTATTGCTAACGCATAGCGATAAAGTAAAGTAATTACATGACGCTTAATGATTGACACGCAGGTCATACAATAATTAAAAGACAACCCTAAGGCTCCTGTCGGTTGTCGATATCACAAAACATGATCATCTCATACAACAACGTATATCACATCACGTCTTGACCATATCACATCAGAACATGCCCTGCAAAAACAAGTTAGACGTCCTCTACTTTGTTGTCGTAAGTTTTACGTGGCTGCTACGGGCAACTAGAAAGAACCGTTCTTACCTACGCAAAACCACAATGATGATTATCAAGTTTGTTGTTTTAACCTTCTACAAGGACCGGCCGTAGTCAAATTCGATTCAACTAAAGTGAGAGAAACAGACACCCGCCAGCCACCTTATGCAAAACAAGTTGCATGTTAGTCGGTGGAACCGGTTTCATGTACGTGGACATGTAAGGTTAGTCCGGGCCGCTTCATCCCACAATACCGCCGAATCAAAATAAGACATTGGTGGTAAGCAGTATGAACATCACCGCCCACAACTCCTTTGTGTTCTACTCGTGCATATCATCTACGCATAGACTTGGCTCATGATGCCACTGTAGGGGAACGTTGCATGGAAAACAAAAAAAATTCACGCACACACAAGATCTATCCATGGAGATGCATAGCTGCGAGAGGGGAGAGTGTGTCTATGTACCCTCGTAGACCGTTAAGCGGAAGCGTTTATCAATGCGGTTGATGTAGTCGTACACCTTCACGATCCGCCCGATCAAGTACCGAACTCACGACACCTCCGCGTTCAGCACACGTTCAGCTTGATGACGTCCTCGCCTTCTTGATCCAGCAAGACGGGCGAAGTAGTAGATGAGCTCCGACAGCACAACGGCGTGGTGACGGTGGTGGTGCAACTATCTCCGCCAGGCTTTGCCAAGCACAACAAAAATTATGACCGAGGACGAACTAGAGGGAGAGGGGCGCCGCACACGGCATGGGGGTCGTGGTGTATGTTGCCCCTCTCCCTCCTCTCATATATATAGGAGGGGAGGAGGGGAGGCAGCCTAGGGCGCCCTAAGAGGGCCGGTGGCCAGCCCTAGGGCGCCTGCCCTAGGCGCCCCCTTTCCTTCCTAGGGGGTGGAGGAGAAGGCAGGAGGGGGGCGGCGACTCCCTTGCCTTAGGCGCCCCTTTCCTTCCCTATAGGGCCGGCAGCCAGGGAGAGGGCGCGCCAGCCACTTGTGGGCTGGTGTGTTCCTCCCCTTGGCCCATTAGGCCCATATACTCCCCGTAGGTCTCCCGGAACCCCTTCTGGTGACCCGATGAATACCCGGTGCATTCCGAAACCTTTCCGGAGACCAAATAGCATCGTCCTATATATCAATCTTTACCTACGGACCATTCCAGAGCTCCTCGTCATGTCTGTGATCTCATCCGGGACTCCGAACAACATTCAGTCACCAACTCACATAACTCATATAATACTATATCGTCAACGAACGTTAAGCGTGCGGACCCTACGGGTTCGAGAATGATGTAGACATGACCGAGACACTTCTCTGGTCAATAACCAATAGCGGGACATGGATGCCTATATTGGTTCCTACATATTCTACGAAGATCTTTATCGGTCGAACCTTTATGACAACATACGTAGTTCCCTTTGTATGTCGGTATGTTACTTGCCCGAGATTGGATCGTCGGTATCTCCATACCTAGTTCAATCTCATTACCGGCAAGTCTCTTTACTTGTTCTGTAATACATCATCTTGCAACTAACTCCTTAGTCACTTTGCTTGCAAGCTTCTTGTGATGGTGTATTACCGCGAGGGCCCAGAGGCCAGAGATACCTCTCCATCATACGGAGTGACAAATCCCAATCTCGATTCATGCCAACTCAACAGACACCTTTGGAGATACCTGTAGAGCATCTTTATGATCACCCAGTTATGTTGTGACGTTTCATAGCACACAAGGTATTCCTCCGGTATCCGGGAGTTGCATGATCTCATGGTCGAAGGAATATGTATTTGACATTAAGAAAGCAGTAGCAATAAACTGAACGATCAATATGCTAAGCTAATGGATGGGTCTTGTGCATCACATCATTCTCCTAATGATGTGATCCCGTTATCAAATGACAACTCATGTCTATGGTTAGGAAACCTTAACCATCTTTTGATCAACGAGCTAGTCTAGTAGAGGCTCACTAGGGACACGGTATTTGTTTATGTATTCACACATGTATTTAAGTTTCCGGTCAATACAATTCTAGCATGAATAATAAACCTTTATCATGAATAAGGAAATATAATAATAACAACTTTATTATTGCCTCTAGGGCATATTTCCAACAAGATGCGCGCGGGGCCGCTCAAGGTGGCCGGCTCCGCGCAGCCTCGCCGGCGCGTCGTCATGCGGCATGTGGCGGCCGCCGTGCCGACTGTGGCCACTCGAGGTCCTCCGGTCATCGCTATGGCCGACCATGGCGGGACAGGGAGAGATAGGGAAGGAGAGGGAGAAAGAGGAGGAAGAAGAGAGAGCTTACATGTGGGACCAACATGTAAGCTAGTGGTCAAAGAAACAATCAACAAACGATTTTTTTAGGAGCGGGCCCGACCTGTCATAAACTGGGTTAATTCTAAATCGGATGGTCATTTGGTTTTTTTTGAACAGCGAACCGATTTTGTAGTAGATTTTTGAAACATCAAGAAAGGTGGTAGTTTTTTGTGACCTAGTCTGAAATGTGGTGGTTTTTTGCTATATACTCACCGCCCGAGGAGTCTGGGGCATGTCTCCGCCGTTGCTTCTAGTAAACCTCTTCCTTTGTATGGTGTTTTCACTAAACCTTATAAAACTTTATTTCCTAAATTCTGACCGGTTGTTCCTCATATGTTAGGTCATGTGCTAATTCCAAATGTGTTCCACTGAACCTTATAAAACTTTATTGCCTTGCTCATGTTCTATTGTCTTTGGACAACACAATAACTATGTTCCCAAAAACTATACTAGACTTTACCGCAGTATTGTGTACCTTCGTCTGGCATCCTTAGTATAATGCATATCATTACTCATACACTACTCTGATTCGGTAATTCATCCTGGAAACTTCTTTCCGTACTGACTTATTGTCGTGACGGTGTTCTCAGGGAGTCGGATCATACCTCTCGAGTTCTTATACTTTCTTAAAGGCATTTGCCTCGGTTGGTGTGAAAATGGAGTATCCTTTCTGCTCACTTCCTAGTGTAGGGTCCTCTATTTGCGACATGTGTACCTTCTAATCAGGCCCTAGGCGAGTTGAATGAAGTGTAATGTATCACTGTATGCTATCTTGGCGGTCTATCTCTGCATGCAGCCTTATGGGACAAATAAATGTGGGAATGAAATTAATAATGATCTTTCTGAGAATTTTTTTGTTTGTCATATCATATTGGTGGTCTTATTATTCCGCCACCGAGGTGACTAAATCATCTGCATTGACCTTTCGTGTTGGATCTTATCCTCGTGGGGTCAAAGACATCACACCTTTCTTGGCTAGATTTGACCATCTTCCATGTCCCTAGTTTAGTTTGGTGGTGTGGACATATAATTTCATATCCTTCCTTATCATGGCAAGAAAATTTACGACGCTTTGTTTGTTCCATGTTGTGAAAATTTTTGCCTCGCGAGGTGATGGAGTCCTGGAGTAGGGGGTGCTTGGCGTGTCGGTTACCGGTCCATTGGGCTGGGCCGAGGACCCCCCTAGATCCATCCACTTGTGGGCCTCATTCGTCTGGCCTAGGAATATCGGGAATGAATTACCCAAAGAATTAGCGCGTACTCCAAGGCATAGAGGTAGTCTCCAACACGTTTACCTCTAGTTGCAACCGACTTATGTGTAACCTTACCCTAGGCATCCCTGGTATCTATATAAACCAAGGTGTTAGGGCCGCAGAGGACATATTCATTCACATACGATCTCGCGTTAGATCACTTGTACTTTGTACCCCGTCCACAATCAATACAAGGCAAAAGCAGGACGTATGGTTTTACCTCTTCAAGAATGCCTGAACTTGGGTAACACCTGTGCCCCTATGTCTTTTTTACCATTTGGCCAAGGCTACCAGATCGCGACCCCCTACCTGAGATCTGTTGGATTTAGCTCCGACATTGTTGGCCCATATAGGTCCCTCTGGGAAGTCAAAGCGTCTCGATGGCATCAACCGTCGATGATCAAATTGGCACTGGCGTCGCCTTTGTGCCACACCTCAGCTTGACCAAGCTGTCAGAGAAGAACAAAACTCCAATCACCAGTCGAGACATTCAACTCGACGAATCTGATCTTGTTGTGGTCTCCTCCACCATGATGTTAGATTTGGCCGAGGAACCACATGCTATATCCGCCCAAGCACCAATATTCTATTTGGCTTGGGGCAGAAGCTACACTTCGCCGGACCAAGCCTAGAGCTCGGATCCGGCAACACAATACGGCGGCTAGGCAAGCCAGGCCCCGCAAAAAGTACCAGGACCAACATTAGATTGACCTTGGGAAAACTCATCGAAGGCGCCAATGTTAGATCGGATCGGGGTGCTATTTTCGCTCCCAACCACCGCTGATACGTCTCCAACGTATCTATATTTTTTTATTGTTTCATGCTATTATATTATCAATCTTGGATGCTTTATATGCTATTTTATATCATTTTTTGGGACTAACCTTGCCAGTTCCTGTTTTTTGCTTGTTTTTGGCTTTTTAGAAAATCAGTATCAAACGAAGTCCAAACATGATGAAACTTTATGGTGATTTTTTGTGGACCAGAAAGGACCCTAGAAGCTTTGCGAGGAGGCCAGAAGAGCTACAAGAGAGCCATGAGCTCACATGGTTTGCTCAGGGGGTAGGCGCACCCCCCGAGTTCGTGGGCCCTACACAACTCCGTTTGACCTAATTCCACCTCTATAAATTCCCAAACCAACAAAGAGCCACCTAAAACACCTTTTCTGCCACCGCAAGTCTCTGTTCTTCCGCGGTCCCATCTGGAGGCCTTTTTCGGTACTCTGCCGGAGGGGGAATCGATCACAGAGGGCTTCTACATCAACCTTGCTGCCTTCTGATGACGCGTGAGTAGTTCATCACAGACCTACGGGTCCATATCTAGTAGCTAGATGGCTGCTTTTCTCTCTTTGGTCTTCAATACGATGTTCTCTTCGATTTTCTTGGAGTTCTATCCGATGTAATCTTCTTTTGCGGTGTGTTTCTTGGGATCTAATGAATTATGGGTTTATGATCAAATTATTCACTGAAAGTAATTGAGTCGTTTCTAAACTTTATTATGCATAATTGTTATAGCTTTGTATTTCTCTCCGATCTATTCGTTTGGTTTGGCCAACTAGATTGATTTATCTTTAGTGGGAGAGGTGCTTTGTACTGGGTTCAATCTTGCAGTGCTCTATATCCCAGTGACAGAAGGGGACGAGACACGTATTTGTATTGTTGCCATTAAGGGTAAAACGATGGGGGTTTATTCATATTGATTGGGTTTACTTTGTCTACATCATGTCATCTTACTTAAGGCGTTACTCCGCTTTTTATGGACTTAATACCATAGATGCATGTTGGATAGCGGTCGATTGGTGGAGTAATAGTAGTAGATGCATGTAGGAGTCGGTCTACTTGTCTCAGGCGTGATGCCTATATACATGATCATTGCCATGAATACGTCATAACTATGTGCTTTTCTATCAATTGCCCAACAGTAATTTGTTTACCCACTGTATGCTTTGTGTTCGAGAGAGAAGCCTCTAGTGAAAACCATGGCCCCCGGGTCTACCTTAATCATATTATAAAAACCAAAATTTCTTTGTTGCAATTTATTTACTTTTATTTTGTTTTGCAATTTATCTATCTACCTATACAAGATTTGATCCTTGCAAGTAACGAGTTCTAAGGGGATTGAGAACCCTCTTGCCCGCGTTGGGTGCAAGTATTTGCTTTTGTATGTGCAGGTGTTGTTCACGAGGCTTTGCGTGATTCTCCTATTGATTTGATAAACCTTGGTTCTCACTGAGGAAAATACTTATCTCTACTGTACTGCATCTCCCCTCCTCTTCGGGGAAAATCCCAACACAGCTCACAAGTAACAAACGCCCATGTCGAGTACTGCCCGGATGAATCGGGACTGGCCGACGGCTAGGATCTATCCCTAGTTGTGCAAAAGACAAACTAGACGACCTGACAATTTTGGACATGTTTTTTGTTCACAAACAATGAATTTCCAGATTGCACGGATCGGGAAGCCATAGTGGCATTCCACAAAAACATTGACGACGAAGGGATTAGGAGGGAAGTCTGTCAACAACGTCTTAGGACTTTTGCCGAACTCTCTGACCTAGTGACAAAATATTGCATCATGGAGAACGCCTGGATAGCCAATCAATGGCGCTAAAACCCTAGCTTGGATTTAACCAAAGCGGAAGAAGGAAGTGTACGCTCACGCGTAACCGACGGTCCAAGCGCAACAATGCCGATAAGCTTGACGAGTAGCATTCATGAAAGAGAAACCGGTTGAACAACGTTGGAGCCAAATCACAACCGGATACTATACTCGACAAGCCATGTGCAATTCACTCCACCTCTTTGGATAAACCGGCTTCCCATAAACTTAGGAACTGCTGGATCCTCCGGCAGGTGGCGAAATTAGGACCGGAGTTCCTTGACAACCCCGACACCCATATAGGCCGAGGTGTGATACGTCTCCAACGTATCTATAAATTTTGATTGTTCCATGCTATTATATTATCAATCTTGGATGTTTTATATGCATTATTATGCTATTTTATATCATTTTTTTGGGACCAACTTATTAACCTAGTGCCCAGTGCAAATTGTTGTTTTTTCCTTGTTTTTGTCTTTCCAGAAAATTAATACCAAACAGAGTCCAAATGGAACAGAACTTTTTGATGATTTTTCTTGGACCACAAGACACCCTGGAAGCTTCGGGAGGAGGCCAGAAGGGCCACGAGGCGGCGACAAGCTCAGGGGGCGTGCCCCCAGACTTGTGGGCCCCTCGTGGCACTTCCAACCCTAATTTTTCTTCTATAAATACCCAAATATTTCCCGTAGAGCAGAGGTCACACCAAAAATACTTTTCCGCCGCCGCAAATTTCTATCTTCGTGAGATCCCATCTGGGGACCTTTTCCGGTACTCCGTCGGAGGGGGATTCGATCACGGAGGGCTTCTACATCAACCTTGCTGCCCTTCCGATGATGTGTGAGTAGTTTACCACAGACCTACGGATCCATAGCTAGTAGCTAGATGACTTCTTCTATCTCTTTGATCTTCAATACAATGTTCTTCTTGATGTTCTTGGAGATTTATTCAATGCAATCTTCTTTTGCGGTGTGTTTGTTGAGATCCGATGAATTGTGGGTTTATGATTAGATTATCTATGAATATTATTTGAGTCTTCTCTGAACTCTTTTATGCATGATTTATATAGCTTTGTATTTCTCTCCGATCTATTGATTTGGTTTGGCCAACTAGATTGATTTTTCTTGCAATGGGAGAGGTGCTTTGTAATGGGTTCAATCTTGTGGTGCTCAATCCCAGTGACAGAAGGGGACATGACACGTATTTGTATTGTTGCCATTAAGGATAAAAAGATGGATTTTTTATATTGTTTGGATCTATCCCTCTACATCATGTCATCCTGCTTAAGGCGTTACTCCATTCTTGTTAACTTAATACACTAGATGCATGCTGGATAGCGGTCGATGTGTAGAGTAATAGTAGTAGACGCAGGCAGGAGTAGGTCTACTTGTCTCGGACGTGATGCCTATATACATGATCATTGCCTTGGATATCTTCATAACTATGCTCTTTTCTATCAATTGCTCAACAATAATTTGTTTACCCACCGTATGCTTTCTTTCAAGAGAGAAACCTCTAGTGAAAACTATGGCCCCCGGGTCTATCTTTTATCATATTATTTTCAAATCTACAAAATCAAAAACACAAAAATACCTTGCTGCAATTTATTTACTTTTATTTTATTTTGCACTTTTACTTATCTTTTATATCTATCTCTATCAGATCTCATCCTTGCAAGTAACCGTGAAGGGATTGACAAGCCCTTTATCGTGTTGGGTGCAAGTATTTGTTTGTTTGTGTAGGTGCTATCATTGGAGACTTGTGTGTTCCTCCTACTAGATTGATACCTTGGTTCTTAACTCAGGGAAATACTTATCTCTACTTTGCTGCATCACCCTTTCCTCTTCAAGGGAAATACCAACACAAGCTCAAGAAGTAGCAAGGTGTAGCAATCAACCACAAACCAAGGGGAGCACCCACCCGAAGCCAGGGATGCCCTTATGATATACGAGACACACTCATCAAGAAATCAACGAAAAAGAGTTCTTCGAGTGATCCGCCATGTTGATTGTACGACAACTTCGAAAACAGATGGTCTGACATTCTGATCACCTTTGATCATCAAGATCAGCCGATAGGAGTTCACAGTCGAGGGGTTGCGGCTCTCGTCCTTGACGGTTATCGTCTATCCAAATCCTGATGGATGGAGGCAACAGCCTCAACCTCATCTACGAGGATACTCTTCAAAAGGTGTAGTTTGATAGATCTCGCATCCAGCCGAGCAGGACCACGTTTAAAGGAATAGTCCCCGAAAAAGAAGCGCGATGCACTGAAAAGGTTATACTTGACGTGGTATTCGGATTGCCTGATAACTACATGGTTGAGGAGTTAATTAACCTTCGACATAGTTCCAATCCGGAGTGGCTACCACGCGCTGCTCAGACGATCTGCTTTCGCTAAGTTTCACGCTTTGCCCCATTATGCATATATGAAACTAAGATGTCGGGGCTACACAATGTGATTACAATAAAACAGCAACCCTGATTGGTCGCTTCGAGCCGAGGACGAGACTACAACTCTGGCCCTCGAGGCTGAATCTGAAGCCTTGGTAGCCGAGGAGTTATCCGAGCTATGGACGACTGTTGACAAGGATGATGTTATTCTCGCAAAACGCTCCAAGTCAACATCTTTCAAACGAGCGAACGAAATTGTCAAGTTTCAAGTTCATCCTGATGACTCGTCTAAAACAACCTCTATTGGAACTAGCATGGATGCCACGCTGGACGAGGCAATCCACGGTTTTCTTCGGGAAAACAGAGACATATTTGCCCAGCACCCTTCCGATATGCCAAGCATCCTGAGGAACCTTGTCGAACATAGCCTTAACAACATTGTCGGATTTAAATCAGTCAATCAGGCACTACGAAGGTTCTCCAAACCCAAATGACAAGCCATGGGGGAAGAATTGGCCAAAATGCTAGAAGCCGGATCTGAGAAATCAAACACTCGAACTCATTGGCAAACCTGGTTATGGTGCCGAAAAAAGACAAGTCTTGATGCCTCTGTGTCGACTTCAAAGATGTTAACAAAGCTTGCCCAAAGACCCATTTCCTCTACCTCGGATTGACCCGATCGTCGACGCCATGGCTGGACATGACCTGTTATGCTTTCTGGATTCATACTTGACATACCATCAAGTAAAGATGAAGGAATCTGACCAGGAGGCAACTACTTTCATTACCCCCTATGGCCCGTTTTGCTTCAACACCATGCCCTTTGGGCTAAAAAACGTTGGCGCTACTTATAGCGAATGATATAAACTTGCCTACACCTACAGATCGACAGGACTGCCGAGGCATATGTGGACAAGTGGTCGTGAAGACCAGGCATGAGGACACACTATTTCATGACTTGCATGAGACATTTAAAAACCTCCATGCACATAACATCAAATTAAATCTGGAAAAATGCGTTTTTGGTGTCCCATCCGAAAAGCTCGTCGACTTCATTATCTCTTGACGAGGGATTGAAGCAAACCCTGACAAGATCAGTAGGTACCACCCCTTTATCGACTGCTTAAATAGACCAAGGGCATCAAGTGGACATCCGAGCTCGGCTCTAGAGGAAATTAAAACACTTCTGGCCACTAATCCCGTCTTAGCCACTCCTCACCCCAGTGAGCCAATGTTGTTATACATCTCGGCAACCAACCAAGCGTCCTAGTCATCGAGCGCGACATGGAAGGGCGCAATTTAAAAGTGCAAAGGCCGGCATACTACGTTTCTGAGGTACTCATCCAGTGTAAAATGAGGTACCCACATTACTATAAGATAGCCTATACAGTTTTTATGGCTTCTCGGAAACTCCAACACTATTTTCAAGAATGCTCGACAACAGTGGCTTCCGAGGTACCGCTTAACAACATCATCAATAATCGGGACGCCGCCGGTCGCATTGTGAAGTGGGCCATTGAGCTCCTCCATTTCGAAATCCTTTATCGACCACGTCGGGCTATCAAATCCCAGGTGTTGGCCGATTTTGTCGCAGAATGGATGGAAGCCGAGCTCCCTAAAGAGCACACAAATTATTCTAACTGGGTAATGTACTTCGATGGGTCTAAAATGCTCGCTGGACTAGGAGCTGGGGTGGTTCTCATCTCACCCATCGGCGAAACCATGAAGTACGTACTCCAAATCATGTACACCGACTCCAACAATGCAGAGGAATATGAGGCACTACTCCATGGACTTTGGATGGCAGTTTCCATGGGTATCCAACATCTAGAGGTCCGAGGCGATTCCAGCCCCGCGATCTCCAAGATCAATGGCGATTTCAACGCCAAGGACCCAAAAATGTCGGCCTACAGGGACACGTTAATAACCATGCCAACTCGTTTTGAGGGTTTAGAGTTCCATCACATCTAGTGGGACACCAATCAAGTTGCACACACGCCGTCAAGGATGGGTTCATGACGTGAACCCGTGCCCCAGAACTCATAGTTTAAAAAACAGAATATGAAATCAAACCGACATAGCTATCGATTTAGGTTTTTACCGGTTGGACCGCCGGTTCACCGGTTCGATTGTCGGTTTTTAAGCAATAAAATAATAAATATTTTATCAATAAATACACCAATCAATAGATAAAAAAAATGATCAGTGGGAGATGACCGCAGGCGTCCTGGTCCTCCTACTTGGCTGCTCCTAGTCCGGACTCTGGACCGGAGGGAGGCAACTGGTGGGAGCCCTGGTCGTTTTGACCGGAGCGGAGGGAGATTGGAGTTGAACGTACCAGTCTGACCAGGCGGCGGCGATTCCTCTCCCCAGCTTTCAACAGAGGTGGCGCAGGACGACGCGACGCGGGAGTGGCAACATGGACTCGTGGCCTGGTGCTGTCGTGCGAAGCGGTGAGGGGGAGGCGGCGTCGCCGCATCATGGCACTCGACAAGAGTTGCGCCGGAGGGGGGCGGCTGCGCCCGACGGGGTTTGTCTGTGGACAAAATCGAGAGAAATGGTCCCAATTTGGCCGAAACCCTACCAAAAGAGGGGTTTCCTTCCTTTTCGATCCTACCCCCAGCTTGTTCGCACAAAAACGAGTCGATTGAGGGGCCTTTTCATGAAATGACATCCAACCGTCCAGTTTTCTATGAACCGCCCGATTAATTGGTTCTTAGAAAAACCGGCGGTTCAATCGGCTTTTTCCGGTCCGCCCACGGGTCCGGTCTGGTTTTTTAAACTATGCTTTGAGACCATTATAAGGGTTTCAAGATCATAACTATGCAGACTGGGCGGCTTTGCTATCAAAATATTGTCAAATTTTGATGAAATGGATGGTGTAGAATAGGTCATGGACGTCCAACTATTTGTGTGTTTTTGTTTCAAAGAGCCATCCGCAATTCTCAATGGCGACCCTATCCTATTTCCAATCTGTGTTTACTTGAAAAAGAAAACAATGTACACTCCAAACAGCCCCACAGTCCACACTCACGTGCCCTCCGAAGTCGCCACTTGGCGGTGCCACAATCCTTTGCTTAACAATCACGCTCGAGGGGCAATTCGGTCATTCCATCCGGGTCCCGCTCCTCCCACCCGAAAAATTTCAAAATCCGGAAGACCCCAACGGGCCACCCGACGCCAACGCGAGTGGAGCCGCCCGATCCTCCTCATCGGACGGCGAAGCGGCTCGGCCGTCCGATCCGGTGCCCTAGCCCCACGCGCCGCTATAAAAAACCCGCCCCCATTTTGGCCACACCAAGAACACACACACGCTCCTCTCTCCCCCCAACCCAATCCCCGTCCCCTCTCACTCCCCCACGCGCGACGCGAACGCTTCAATCCCGTCCCCAGGTAACGCCGCAACCCAATCTTCCCTCTGCTCCTCAATTTTCCGGTGGATTTCGTTGGGTTCTCCGCGCCTAGCTTGCTTCGATTTAGTTCGATTTGTTCGGGATTTAAGCTGTTGTTTCCGACGGATCTGACGCAAAAATCTCGGCTCGATTTTGCAGGGATCGTAGGGAGGCGAAGATGAGGGAGATCCTGCACATCCAGGGCGGGCAGTGCGGGAACCAGATCGGGTCCAAGTTCTGGGAGGTGGTGTGCGACGAGCACGGCATCGACCCCACGGGGAGGTACGTCGGCACCTCCGACCTGCAGCTGGAGCGCGTCAACGTCTACTACAACGAGGCCTCATGCGGCCGCTTCGTGCCGCGCGCCGTGCTCATGGATCTCGAGCCCGGCACCATGGACTCCGTCCGCACGGGGCCATACGGCCAGATCTTCCGCCCCGACAACTTCGTCTTCGGCCAGTCAGGCGCCGGCAACAACTGGGCCAAGGGCCACTACACCGAGGGCGCGGAGCTCATCGACTCCGTCCTCGACGTCGTCCGCAAGGAGGCCGAGAACTGCGACTGCCTCCAAGGTACTTTCCCCTTTCTTCTTCAGGAGTCGCCCCAGTTACTCCGTTCCGCAGATTCCGGCGAGCGATTCGGACTTCTGTTCATGTGCGTGTCGTCAGGCTTCCAGGTGTGCCACTCCCTGGGCGGGGGCACCGGTTCCGGCATGGGCACGCTGCTGATTTCCAAGATCAGGGAGGAGTACCCGGACCGGATGATGCTCACCTTCTCCGTGTTCCCATCCCCCAAGGTGTCTGACACGGTGGTCGAGCCCTACAACGCCACCCTCTCGGTTCACCAGCTGGTGGAGAACGCCGACGAGTGCATGGTGCTGGACAACGAGGCCCTCTACGACATCTGCTTCCGCACCCTCAAGCTGACCACACCTAGCTGTAAGCAGATCTGTGACATCAAGTTATATTTCCTGCTTGTACTTTTATTACTAATGTGAATGGTAAATGATCATTATGCTGGCAACGTGGTGAATTATAGTAGTTTTATTACTAATGTGAATGGTAAATGATCAATTGCCAAAGAAGCTCGTTTGTCTATTGTCATATTGTGGTAGTTTTGTTTTTGTGATACACACTGATTGCCTATTGTGTCGGAAATGCTGTCAGCAACTAATCCTAGTTGGTTGATGCCATCAGTTAATTATATCACCTGACAGCCATCTAAGTAGTGACTTCTTGTTACGTTGAAGAAGTTCATTTTTCAAGTGTCATATTTTGCCAGTTTTAATTTTGGTCGTAGGAACTGCTGCAGCCTGTAGTGTCCACAATGCAATTACCGACTTATCCCAACTGGTTGATGCCATGTTGGAAGCTGAATTTGTTTTATCTGCTGGGAATATGTTCATTCTAGAGATGATATTTTGTAGTTGGTGCTTTTAGCTTGTTTGAGCGCTGAGGTTGGATGTAGTTGGAGTGATTTTTGTGCTCTGTACATAGGGAGCTCACCTACCTGTCATTAAGTATTGATGGGAAAAGGTGATTTCTTATTAAACTGATAAATGCTGGTAGATGTAGTGTGACTTCAGAGTGGTTGTTCTATTGTAGCTTTCTCAGCACCTTGATGTGATGCATGCTATTCGCTTGAATTGAACCTAGACATCATTACGCACAGTTTTCTAATCTGAGTGAAAGGGACCCTGATTCCACTTGATAAGATTATATACATGTTAATTTTGTTAGTTAGGTTTGCTGCTAGTGCATTTTCTTTGAGTATTTTCCTGCTGAAGTGTAGGTTGTGCTATGAAAAACTTCCAGCTAATATGGTAGTTGCTTGTTAAACACTCCTTATTATGCCAGTATTGCTGATCTGTGAATCTTGCCTTTTTGTTGACAGTTGGTGACCTGAACCACTTGATCAGTGCCACCATGAGCGGTGTCACCTGCTGCCTTCGCTTCCCAGGACAGCTGAACTCAGACCTCCGCAAGCTCGCAGTCAACCTGATCCCCTTCCCGCGCCTCCACTTCTTCATGGTGGGCTTTGCGCCGCTCACATCTCGTGGGTCACAGATGTACCGCTCCCTCACTGTCCCTGAGCTCACACAGCAAATGTGGGACTCAAAGAACATGATGTGTGCTGCTGACCCGCGCCATGGCCGCTACCTCACAGCCTCGGCCATGTTCCGTGGCAAGATGAGCACCAAGGAGGTTGATGAGCAGATGATCAACGTGCAGAACAAGAACTCTTCCTACTTCGTGGAGTGGATCCCGAACAATGTCAAGTCAAGCGTGTGTGACATCCCACCACGTGGCCTCTCCATGGCGTCCACCTTCATTGGCAACTCCACCTCCATCCAGGAGATGTTCCGGCGTGTGAGCGAGCAGTTCACGGCCATGTTCAGGAGGAAGGCTTTCTTGCATTGGTACACTGGTGAGGGGATGGACGAGATGGAGTTCACTGAGGCGGAGAGCAACATGAATGACCTCGTCTCTGAGTACCAGCAGTACCAGGACGCCACTGCCGATGAGGAGGGCGAGTACGAGGAAGAGGAAGAGCTGGACCAGGAGTAAGATCGGTGACGATTGCATCTCCGTTTATGTGGTATTGTGGTTTTCGTACAACTGGAGCTTGTTACTAGTAGAGACTATAGGGTACCATGGCTACAACTCTGCTGCTTGTTTGTGTGTCTTGGCATGTATTGGATTTGTACTGCGTTCCTATGTAGGCATGTTCACTCGATGCTATGTTTCTTTGCTTGAATTATTTATTCTATGTGAGGTTTCAAGCAAGTGGATTTGAAATACAGGACTAGAATGCTTTCAAGTTTGAACAGTGATATGCTCATTCTGCATGTTGTCCTGTCCCTTGCCCGGTTTTGAGATTGCAGTGTCACTTTACTCGCTGCAGAACTTGAAAATCCCGGATTTGTGAGAAATATAAAGGTTTGTGACGGAAGCAGATTGTAGGTTCATAGATATATCTTGTTTACTTATACTACTACTAATATATATTATATAAATGGTAGCCCCTTTCTTTAACACCCCCACCCCACCCTCGTAATTTAATCCTCACCAACAAATTGCTACTGTATAATTCTCCCACCAAACACAATCCTGTCGCATGGCAGCGATTCTAGCTCCTTGCGGCTAGAAATCAAAGAAATTCGATGCGCAGTGACGGAGGGAGTACTAAATTGACATACAATAAACAAATACAGCCGAGGCCGTCCTCCGATCACCCGCCATGCCGGTTTGGTCACCCTAGCCATGGGCGATCGTACCGCGTGTCTATTTTAGCCACCATGTGACATCCTCGTCTCGTATATTAGGTTCGGGTTACAGGTGCTCGACTTACACATTTTTTTTACAAGTCCAACTCTAGCACAACTTATATGTATATTCAAACAATTTCAACAAATAAAACGTTACATATCCTACAGGATGCGGTTGAATCATCGTATCTCTCTAGGTTGCTTTCCAGTGAATTGTTCGGTGCGATTACTATCAAAGAAACAGATGACTAAGAACCGCTTTGGTTATGAGTGTGTACAGTAGTTTTTTTTTTCTCGAATCGGAGGCATAAGATTTGCCTCATCCATTAAATAAGAAGCTAAGGGTATTACAAATGTCACGGTTAGACAAAACACTCACTCTTCCGACATTAATTTACCCAAATGCTTGGCTCCCATAGTAAACCAAAGAACGGTTTCTTCCTTGATGTTGGCGAGGAGGATAGGGGGTGGTGTAGACTTGTTTCGAAAGACCCATACATTGCGCTCGGTCCAAATGACCCAACATGAAAACGTGGTGAGAGAAGCCATGGGATTCCTATTAGAGTTATGGGTCCTTGGCATGTGAACCACCAAGCATTGATGGTAAGTCCGCCACTCTTTGACCATGGCCCATAGCCTAACGGTGTAGCAATACTTGAAGAAGAGATGATCCACTGTTTCATTCCCCCTCTTATAAAGAGGGCACATCCCACAATTTGGCCAACCCTGCTTTGCCAATCTATCAGCTTGACTTTCGGGGCGGGGGGGGGGGGGGGGGGGGGGGGGGGGGGGGGTGGTTCACACCGCAAACATCATGCTTGAGTCAGTGAGGCCAAGAACTTGCAGTGACCACTAGTCGCATGCTTCCGATGTCGTCCTCTATTTCATCATTGAGTTCGACCTCATGCATATTGACCCAAAGGGAGACAATTTGGCGAATATGGTCAATAATCCAATTGGTAGTGTAACGCCCCGGTGGTTCACCCACCAGTTCCTGGCCTTTACGTCTGTGATCTATGTTGAATATATTGTGTGCATGTATATTGTGTCTTGGGCCCACCTCCTAGTTCTCCTGTATAGTTGAGGTTGTGGTCCCATTCTGTACACCATATATACGTGCCCTGTGCATCGATCAATGTAATTGTGTTGCACGACCTATTCTAGTCTTCTACATGGTATCTATCGCAAGTCGTTCCTAGCCTTAGCCGCCGCCGCCGCGCATCCATTGCGCCGCCGCCGCCGGTCCCTCTGGTCGCCGCCGCCCTCCCACCCGAAGCCGCCGCCACCGCCGGCTTCCCCTTAGCCGCCGCCGCCGCCGCTCTCTCCCGCTTCCGCACCCCTCCCCACCACCCCCAACCCGCGCCGCCCCCAAACCCTAGCCGCCCACCCGCGCCGCGCCACCCCCACCAAACCCTAGCCGAGCCATGAGTTCCTCCTCCACCGTCTCCAACCCCTTTGCCGGTCCCGATGTCACCCTCGTCCGTGATCTGAACATCCACGAGCGTGCTCCGGTGGTGCTTGATCAATCCACCGCGTCCTACTCCGCTTGGAAGCGGTACTTCTCATTGGTGTTTCGCGAGTACCTGCTCCACGGCCAGGTCGATGGCACCGTGGACTCCAGCCTCATGATCCACGACGAGGAGTGGATGATCCTCGACGCCACCATCATCCGCTGGTTCTACCTCACCATCTCCAAGGACCTCTTCCACACGGTGGTGGATGATGATGACGACGCCTACGTCGTCTGGACCAAGCTCAACGGCCTCTTCACCGACAACAAACTGCAGCGCAAGGTCCTCCTCCACGGTGAGTTTTACGGGTGCCACCAGCTTGACTCGTCCATCGACGATTTTTGCATGCGCCTCAAAAAGCTTGCCGATGAGCTCCGCGATCTCGGCGAGACGGTCGGCGACGAGCTCCTCATCAGCACCCTCACTGCCGGTCTCAACGAGGACTTTGGGAACGCCGCTTCCAACCTCACCCTCATCCCGGAGCCCACCTTTGCAAAGGTGGTGGCGTATCTCAAGTTGGAGGAGCGACGGATGAAGATGGCCCGGACTCGGGCGACCCATACCGTCCTTGTCGCCGGCACCCGCGGGGGCTTGGCGCCACCTCCGCCGCGTCCCGCGCCGGTCCCGCCGGCCGCCCCCTTCCCGCCACCCCCGCCAGCAGCTAACGGGGGTCATCGCGGTGGCCGCAAGCAGCAGCAGGGCGCCGAGGCTCAGGGAGGAGCAGCCCGCCACCAGCAGCAGTATCAGCCGGCCCCGTGGTATGCCGATCAGAACCCGTGGACTGGCGTTGTGCACGCCTACTCCATGCCGGTTCCCCGTGCCCCTGCCCCGGGTATCCTCGGCGCGCGGCCTCCCTCCCATAAGGCGTTTTACGCCACGCCGCAGCCCTACGTGGCGCCCTACGGGCCCCTCTCCTCAGCAGCCTGCACTCCCACCCGCGCCGTGGGACCCGGCTCTCCTGGCGGCCCTGCACTCCGCTCCCTCTCCGTCCACCTACACCGGCGGCGGCGACTGGTATATGGACACTGGAGCTACCGCGCATATGGCTGCTCATCCCGGTAACCTCCACACCTCCTATCCCGTCCACACCTCCGCTCGCATCATCGTCGGTGCCGGTTCCTCCCTTCCCATTACTCACATAGGACATGCATCTTTTCCATCCACATCTACTCCGTTGTCATTATCTAACATCTTAGTTTCTCCTGATCTTATTAAAAATCTTGTCTCTGTTCGTTCTTTTACACGTGAAAATCCTGTTACCGTTGAGTTTGACGAGTGTGGTTTTTCTGTTAAGGACGCTCGTACCCGGATGGTACTCCACCGATGTGACAGCCCCGACGAGCTCTACCCGGTCCACTCCACCGCCTCCACCACCTCCGCCGCCCCTGTCGCCTGTGACGACCCCGGCTTAATCGTGCACTAATCATACACGCAAATGCACACGATCAAGCCTAAGGACTCACTTGAAGATATCACAACACAACTCTAAAACATAAATAAATTCATACAAGCTTAATATTACAAGCCAGGGCCTCGAGGGCTCGAATACATAGCTCGATGGCATACAAGTGTCAGCGGAAGCGTCAGATATCTGGATACAAATATATTACAGAACAGAGAGCTAAGCCTTCACAGAGGCGGGGCAAAATAAAAACTACGATCGAAAAGGCGTGGGCCTCCTCCCCTGGACCCTCCGATCCTACTCCTGGTCGTCAGACGGCTCCTCGTAGTAGTAGTACTCTCCGGGCTGGTAGTAGAAGTGGTCGTCGACTGGGGCATCTGGCTCCGGGGCTCCGTCGTCTGGAAGCGACCAATGGATAAAGGGGAAAAAAGGAAAATAAAGCAAACATGAGTACTCATCCGAAGTACTCAGCAAGCAAGGATCTACACTACATATGCAACATTTTCAAGGGGGGCTGTATATGTGGACTGGGCTGCAGAAATGCCAGAATAGAGGGGAAAAGCCTAGTCCTATCGAAGACTAGCATCTTCAACATCTTCATCAGTCTTGCAGCATAAGAAGAGAGCAGGATAACATAATGTAAAGTATAGTAGTAAAGTCATCAATCCTCGGCCAGAGATTCTTCCTCGACTCCCCGCGTGAAAGCAATCCCAGAGCCGTACTATCCAGTTCTCATCACATGTTCTAGTTGTACCGATCGGGATACAACTTCGAGTGTCCGTTACCGTAGGACAGGCTATCGATAGAAGTTTCTTCCCTGCAGGGGTGCACCAACTTACCCACCATGCTCGCTTAACTCCGGCCGGACACACTTTTCTGGGTTATGCCCGGCCTCGGCTAAGCAACACGCCGCAACCCGACCAAATACTTAACAGAGAGGTCAGCACGCCGGTCTAACCTATGCCCCCAGGGGTCTTGGGCCTTCGCCCCGGGAACTCCTGTGTGTTGCGTGGGCGGTCGGAAGCAGACCTAGCTGTCGTGGTTCTAAGTCTGACAGTAGAATGGGGGGTAGGTACGAGGAGGCAAGATCCTAGCTACGGTGAGGTTGTGCACGCAAGATTTACGAGTTCAGGCCCTTCTCGGAGGAAGTAACAGCCCTACGTCTCGGTGCCCGGAGGCTCGGTCGATTGACTTATGCGTGAAGTTACAGGGGGTGCGCACCCCTATGCCTGAGGAGGGGGGTGGCTTATATAGAGTGCGCCAGGACCCCAACCGTCCCACGTTACAAGGGGTTCAATGTCTATAAAGACAGGACGTTACTGATAACGCCAGCAATAAAGGCAAATAAATGATCATTAAGACTACGGAGTGAACGCCTGACCCTTGCCATCCTGAGTGACTTTAGATCTTCTGTCTTTCGAGTGGTTTCTGGTGTGGTCGAGTGAGTACACCCCGGTCGAATGGAATTGGGTTATCCGAGTGAACTGTTGGTCGAGTGGGTTGCACCCTGTGGTGATTTCAGTCGGTAGATGGTGCTATCCTTTGAATGTCCTTGGCCTTAGGGCAGTGTCCTCGGGTAAGGGTGTCTAGGTCAGGCCTATTACCCTACCCTAGGTACATGTCTTCGTCATTAGCCCCCGAATGGATCTGGGTCCGAGTGGAGAAGGGGTTGAAGATGGTTCCGACCCGATTTATATGCTTCAGGGGCATCCTAACCGGGTCGGTGATCTTTGTAAAAACTTCAACTTCATTTTCAGTCGCCTGGGTCCATTCAGAGGTCGTCGAGTGATTTTTGCTGATAAGCTCCGAGTGTTGATATGGTATAAGATCCTTGGCGCGATTGGTCACGCTGCCGCTTTCCGGATCTCACGGGATTCGAAATTTGGAGAAGCGCGCGGGACGGAGAGTACCGCAGTAGACGGAGCGGGTTAGGCAGGGACGCCTCGATTCTCGCGCCACCTTTTTCGCCACGTATCCAGCGTGCGACTGTTGCGGGATTTGACTGGATTGCCTGGGCCCACTAGTCAGCCACTCGGGAGCTGGCCCATATAAGGCGTCGGGGTCGATGAGCCCGGTACTGTGCTCCCCATCTCCTTCCTCCTCTCCTGTTTCACCACCACCTTCGACGCTGCCGCCCCGCCCGAGCGCAGCCTGCCGCGATAGGGAAGGAGAAGACGGCGGCCTTGGAGTGTGCGAAGAAAGCGACGGCGGCAGCGAAGGGCAAGAAGACGAGTCGGGGTGGCTCGTCGTCGAGATCCGGCCTGCCGCCCGGCTGGATCCAGGGCGATTGGATTCGCTCCACGATTCAGCAAGAGGATATGGAGGATCTGGTCGAGGGGGGCTTGATCGCCCATGGGTCCTGGAGGCTGCCAGGTGATGAGACCGAGCCACAGCCGCAGGAGAGTGAGTGCGTCCTCCTCGCGACCCACGTCGACCGTGGTTTTTCTCTGCCCCCTCATCCTTTTTTTCGAGGTTTTCTGAACTTTTTCGGGGCCCAACTTCATCACTTTTCTCCGAACACCATCACATACCTTGCTGCGTTTGTCTCCATGTGTGAGAATTTCCTAGGTTGTCGACCGCATTGGGGTCTCTTCAAACACATCTTCACCTGCCGCTCACAGTCTGTGAAAAAGGCCAATCCAAGTGATGAGAGGACGCACGTGATCCAGATGTGCGGAGGTCTAGGGATCCAGATGAGAGGCAAAAGCACTTTTCCACCTATGACTCTTCCCGATTCGGTCAGAGGGTGGCAGTCGACCTGGTTTTATTGTAAGGACAAACCAACTCCTGGTCAGTCGACTGGCCTTCCTCCCTTTACCATGGGGCGAATTGAAAAGCCCTCTTCCTTGAAAGTGACTCCAGAAGAAAAGGCGGAGGTGAACATGTTGGTTGACCGCGTAATCCAACTTGTCCGCGATGGCGTGACCGGCATGGATTTGCTAGAGGTATTTCTCACTCGCCGCATCCAGCCGCTCCAGGCCCGCGATCATCCTATGTGGATGTATTCGGGCGCCGATGATTCTGCTCGGATCCACCCGGAGGAAGTTGCCGAGGAGACGGTGGCTGCAGAGCATTACCGGAAACAAAGACAACCCCAGGGGGTCTAGGAGAGTTCTGCCACTTGGCGCTGATAACGAACCAGACAAGGTCAGACCTTCGATGTCGAGTGACTTTTACTCTAATTTGTAAACTATCTTTGGAACCGACTGATGCTTGTTCGATTCTTTGCTTCGCAGATATATACTGAGATGTACTCGATGCCCAATGGAGAGCAGATCCAGGAAGGAGAAGAGAGCGGAGGCGACAGCGGCGACTGGAACTCCGATGGGGAGAGTGATGAAGAGCACGAAAACTCGAGCAGTGAGGAGGAGGTCGATTCTCCACCTCGCACGGAAAAGCGTTCCAAGCACAAGCACGACCCAGCAAGTATCCGGGGCCAGGTGGCAGCACCGACTGGACAGACTTCGAAGCGCACTCGGACATCTTCTCCGGTGCCGACTGAGAAGGCTCCGAAGCAGCTCAAGACCGCGCCGTCAAAGCCACGGAAGGCTTTGCCCAAGATCAAGGTTGACGTTCCCATCGCCTCTGCGTAAGCGTTTCGTTTTCACCCTTTGTTTGAAGAATCTTATATCAGTTGTCGACCCATTCACTTGCTTGACCGAGTGAACCTTGAGATTTGCAGCGCTGCTACCTCCGGGACTTCTGCTTACCAAGATGATGGTGACGAGGAGATGGAGGACGCGGTCACCTCCAAAGCGGGTATGACCCCTGTTATCTCATCTTTTCTTTGCTAGCCAATTCTACAGTCGACTGAACTCTTGTGGTCGATTCTTATGCAGCTCCGCAAGATGTTATTGAACTTCAAGACGATGATGAAGATGAGCCACAGGAACTTGTGGGTAGGAGGAGCAGGACCTCAGTCAAGAAGGTACCAGCTAGCAAGACGCCTCAGTCGACGCCAGCGACGGAACCAGCTATCCAGCAATCTGGGGACTTCAACCGTGCCTCCGTTACTTTTGCGAATCCCTTGTCGAGTGTTCGTCCTTCGTCGTCGACTGTGCCGGCCCTTGCTCTGTCTGTCCAACTTCATGCCTCAAGCTCTCAAGCTACTGCAACTGATACACCGACTGCACCTCCCACCGCCCATCAAGTCCCAGAAGACCAAGTGAGTGCTGCCAAGGAGGCTATACGCCAGGCTGGCGTTATGATGGAGCAGATGAAGGTGGTGCGCGAGGCCAGTCAAGCTGCCTATGATGCCAGCTCAGCACTTCAGGCCAATGTCCAGGTTAGCTTACTTCCGACTGAACTCCATCTTGACGCTTGTTCTGTTGGGATATGATATTTAGAAACTGCTGCTTTATCTGCAAGACGTCCGTGGATGAGCGTTTTGGAACCTTAATTGCACACCCATTGTCAATCTGCACACCCAGTGGGTGTTTTAATTTCTGTTGAGTAGTTTTTCCACTTGAGTCGACTAGGTTGTGCTGATCGAATCTCTGAACCAGTGGGGGCACGCTGAGTGCACCCACTGGGTGTAGTCCCCAAGACCGCCGTCGAATGTTTGATTCGGCGGGGGTCTTTTAACAGATCTTTTTCACTCGGGCTGGGCAGATCATGCCGAGTGGAACCTTTACCAGTGGGGGCACGCTGAGTGCACCCACTGGGTGTAGTCCCCGAGACCGTAGTCGACTGCGGGCAGTCGGCTATGGTCTGAGTTTTTTTTTTGACTGGACGGACCAAGTAGATTGAAAGAGTCGGACCAGTGGGGGCACGCTGAGTGCACCCACTGGGTGTAGTCCCCGAGACTATTGGCGAATGTTTGATTCGGCAGTAGTCTTTGTGTATGCCGACTGACTCTTCTGAACACAGAAATCTTGTGATCTTGGAGCCCGGTTTGCCGACTTGGAGAAGAAGCAAACTCAGCTCAATCTTGACCTGGAGTTGGCTCGAAACAACTTGCAGAAGGCTAAGGATGACGCTGCTGGTAAGGAAAGTTTGTCGACCGGTTCTCTTGCCACCTTTTCTCCTCCTTTTTCTGATTCGAATGTTATTCTTTCTAGAAACAATGAGACAAGCTTTGGAGAAGAAGGACCTTGACCTTGCGGTTGCGAAGAAAAGCGCCGAAGACAAAACGGCGCTTGCCGACCAAAAGATGGCCTCAGTCGGACAGCTGGAGGGAGAGAATGCCAAGCTGAAGGCTGCTCTTGACGAAGCCAACAAAGAAGTGACTCGTCTGAAGAAGGACAAGCGAACCCTGACCGACAAAGTAGAAGACATCACCCGCAGGAGGGACGAGCTGGAGAACTACCTGGGAGGACTCGCCAAAAAATTATTCCTCATGCTTGAAGGTACTTTTCTCTGTGCGATTGGTTTGCTTTCGTCGACTCATCATACCGCTGTCGACTCATTATTTCTGTGCGAGTGCAGAATTCTGTCAAGACTTCGAGGAAGAAACTGGGCGAGTCGAGACGAACTTGGACCCTATCAACTCCCCTGTCAAAGATGAAGCAGCCATGAATGTGCTCCGACTGGAGTCTCGCCTCGCCAGTGCCTTGGAATATCTTGCTCGACTCAAGGTTGCAGTTTCGCGGATCGACATAGCGCTCTGGCCAGGGGACACGCTCCGAAACGATCTCGAGTCTCTGATGACTCGACTTAACGAGATTCCTGGTCGAGTGCAGGAGTGGAAGAAGTCCGCTGCTCGATGCGGTGCTGACGTAGCTTTGTCCCTGGTTCGCGTCCACTGCAAGGAAACCAGAGAAGAGAAGCTAGCGGCAATCAAGGTCGCCAACACCAAGAAACTCGACTTCCAGTCTTTCATGGAGACCTTCATTGCTGCTGCTACTCGAATCGCAGATGGAATCTACCTGGACGAGTTTGTCGAGCCTGCCAGCCCCTCTGCGGAGTGAATGAAACTTTTATGATCTGATTCAATTTGCCTCGGTATGCCGAGTGATTCTGTAACCGTAAAACTCCTTCGGGCCTGATGCCCGAGTACTTTGAGCTCCTTCGTCCGAACTTTTATGATCGGGTTCAATTTGCCTCGGTATGCCGAGTGATTTTGTAACCGTAAAACTTCCTCGGGCCTGATGCCCGAGTACTTTTAAGCTCCTTCGTCCGAACTTAGTTTGCCCTTAAATATGCTTGTTTTTATTTCTGAGTGGAACTTGTATCTTCACTCGGAACAGGCGCAGTTCTGAGGAGAGGATCGCGGACGACCTGCACCTCGTCGTCCTTGCAGATCAGGATGGAGCATGTTTTACACTTAGGCGAGTACAGGACTGCAGCTAAGCCTCCGAGTGAGAGGGTTGCTCATCACTCGGTAGGATTTTTTAAACTTAGGCGAGTACAGGACTGTAGCTAAGCCCCCGAGTGAGAGGGTTGCTCATCACTCGGTAGGATTTTTTAAACTTAGGCGAGTACAGGACTGCAGCTAAGCCTCCGAGTGAGAGGGTTGCTCATCACTCGGTAGGATTTTTTAAACTTAGGCGAGTACAGGACTGCAACTAAGCCCCCGAGTGAGAGGGTTGCTCATCACTCGGTAGGATTTTTTAAACTTAGGCGAGTACAGGACTGCAGCTAAGCCCCTGAGTGAGAGGGTTGCTCATCACTCGGTAGGATTTTTTGAACTTAGGCGAGTACAGGACTGCAGCTAAGCCCCCGAGTGAGAGGGTTGCTCATCACTCGGTAGGATTTTACAAACTTAGGCGAGTACAGGACTGCAGCTAAGCCTCCGAGTGAGAGGATTGCTCATCACTCGGTAGGATTTTTTAAACTTAGGCGAGTACAGGACTGCAGCTAAGCCCCCGAGTGAGAGGATTGCTCATCACTCGGTAGGATTTTACAAACTTAGGCGAATCGGATTCGCGGCTAAGCCGCCCATTGGGGGATTTTGGACACATGTATTAGTAACAACAATCATTTAGGAGACTGTAAAACCATGTCTTTGATAAACGAACTGAAAGGTACTCTTTATTACATCTCATCAGTCTGAACACTTAAGTATAAAAACGGCGGAGTAGCTCCGCATTCCAAGCGCGCGGCTCGTCTTTATTATGCTCCACATTGTGGAGGTGATACACTCCGTTGTGGAGCACCTTGGTGACGATGAAGGGACCTTCCCAAGCGGGGGCAAGTTTGTGAGGCCGTTGCTGGTCCACTCGGAGCACAAGGTCTCCTTCCTGAAATGCTCGACCCTTCACATTTCTGGCATATAATTGACGAAGGTCTTGCTGATAAATGGTCGATCGGATCAAGGCCATCTCTCTTTCTTCTTCCAGAAGATCAACAGCATCTTCTCGAGCTCGTTCTGCTTCAGCTTCTGAAAAAAGTTCTACTCGGGGCGCATTGTGAAGCAAGTCACTCGGCAGCACAGCCTCAGCCCCATAGACCATGAAGAAGGGGGTTCGACCAGTCAACCGATTTGGTGTTGTTCTTAATCCCCAAAGGACTGACGGTAGCTCATCTACCCAAGCGCCGGCCGCATGTTTGAGGTCGCGCATCAATCAAGGTTTCAGACCTTTGAGAATCAAACCGTTCGCTCTTTCTGCCTGTCCATTCGACTGAGGGTGGGCGACTGAAGCATAGTCGACCCGAGTACCTTGGGATGCACAGAAAGCTCGAAACTCATCAGAATCAAAGTTCGACCCATTATCTGTGATGATGCTGTGTGGGACTCCATATCTAAATGTTAACCCTCTGATGAAGCTGACCGCAGTACTTGCATCCAGGTTTTTGACAGGTTTAGCTTCGATCCACTTGGTGAACTTGTCGACTGCTACAAGCACATGGGTGAAACCACTCCTGCCAGTCTTCAGAGGTCCCACCATATCCAAACCCCAAACAGCGAAAGGCCAGACAAGTGGAATGGTCTTCAGGGCTGAAGCGGGTTTGTGGGACATGTTGGAGTAGAACTGACAGCCCTCACATTTGTCAATTATCTCCTTTGCCATCTCATTTGCCCGCGGCCAATAAAATCCTGCTCGATACGCTTTGGCCACGATGGCCCGAGAGGACGCATGGTGACCACAGGTTCCCGAGTGAATATCATCGAGGATCATTCGGCCTTCTTCCGGAGTGATGCATTTCTGAACGACCCCAGTGACACTTTCTCTATAGAGTTGCTCCCCCATTACTGTGAAGGCTTTGGATCGACGGACAATCTGGCGAGCCTCTTCTTCATCCTCTGGAAGCTCTTTCCTGAGAATATATGCGATGTACGGCACTGTCCAATCTGGAATAACAATCAAAACTTCCATGATCAAGTCGACCACAGCTGGGATTTCAACTTCAGTCGGATCAGTGGAACTTTTAGGCTGTGGGGGCTCTTCTGTGAAGGGATCTTCTTGAACTGATGGTGCGTGAATATGCTCCAAAAACACATTGCTGGGAATAGGCTCCCGCTTGGATCCTATCTTCGCCAAGTCATCAGCTGCTTGATTCTTCAGTCGGGGTATATGGTGGAGCTCTAGCCCTTCAAACTTCTTTTCTAACTTTCTCACCGCATTGCAATAACCAGTCATAGCTTGGCTCCTGACGTCCCACTCCTTCATCACTTGATTAACCACTAAATCTGAGTCACCGTAAACCATTAGGCGGCGGACGCCGAGTGAAATGGCCATACGCAACCCATACAAGAGTGCCTCATATTCAGCTTCATTGTTGGAGGAATCAAAGTGAATCTGAAGAACATATCTGAGGTTGTCGCCTCGTGGAGATACCAGGACTACTCCAGCGCCTGAACCATTCAACATCTTGGACCCGTCGAAGAACATAGTCCAATGTTCCGACTGTATCTGGGTCGGTAACTGTTGTTCAATCCACTCGACGAGGAAATCTGCTATCGCTTGAGACTTGATCGCTTTCTTTGCCTCGAACTTGATATCCAGCGGAAGGAGTTCAATCGCCCACTTTGCCACTCGGCCAGTTGCATCTCTGTTGTTCAGAATTTCTGACAACGGAGCGTCACTGATGACTGTAATCGAATGATCTGAGAAGTAATGTGCAACCTTCTTCGTGGTCAAGTAGATTCCATAGACAAGCTTCTGATAATGTGGATATCTCTGCTTGGATGGAGTTAAGACTTCAGAAATATAATACACTGGGCGTTGAACCTTGTAGGTTTTACCTTCTTCTTCCCGCTCGACCGTGAGTACTGTACTGACAACCTGTCCAGTGGCTGCTATATAAAGCAGTAAAGGCTCTTTGTTGATTGGAGCAGCAAGCACCGGCTGGGTGGAAAGCAGGGCTTTGAGCTCTGCAAACGCTGTGTCAGCTTCAGGAGTCCACTCGAACTTATCAGATTTCTTCATCAGTCGGTAAAGAGGCAATGCCTTTTCACCGAGGCGAGAGATGAATCGACTCAAAGCGGCCAAACAACCAGTAAGCTTCTGAAAGTCGTGTACACGCACAGGGCATTTCATTCGGAGGATTGCACCAACTTTCTCTGGGTTTGCATCGATCCCACGTTCGGAAACGAGGAAACCGAGTAACTTTCCACCTGGAACTCCAAATGTACACTTCGACGGATTAAGCTTGATATCATATCTTCTCAAATTGGCAAAGGTTTCAGCAAGGTCAGTCAGCAGGTCAGAACCTTTACGCGATTTAACCACAATGTCATCCATGTATGCTTCCACGTTCCGACTGATTTGAGTTAGCAGACACTTCTGTATCATGCGCATGAATGTGGCACCAGCATTATTGAGACCAAAGGGCATGGTGACATAGCAAAATCACCCGAATGGGGTGATAAAAGCTGTTTTTATTTCATCAGGTCCATACAGTCGGATCTGATGGTACCCGGAATATGCATCCAGGAAGGACAATCGCTCACATCCCGCAGTCGAGTCGACTATCTGACCGATGCGGGGGAGAGGAAAATGATCTTTCGGGCAGGCCCGATTGATATGCTTGAAATCAATGCACATACGGAGTGAATCGTCCTTCTTGGGAACCATGACAACATTGGCGAGCCACTCGGAGTGGTAAATCTCGCGGATGAACTCAGCTGCCAAAAGCCGAGCCACCTCCTCGCCGATTGCCTTTCTCTTCTCCACAGCGGACCGACGGAGGTGCTCTTTCACGGGTTTTGCCTTTGGATCGACTCGCAAACGGTGCTCAGCCAGCCCCCTGGGTACACCCGGCATGTCAGACGGCTTCCATGCGAAGATGTCCCAGTTCTCACGGAGGAACTGGATGAGAGCTTCTTCCTATTTGCTGTCGAGTGTTGTTGAGATATGAGTCGGTGCAACACTGGGATCGGTCGGGTGAATGTGAACAGGCTTTGTTTCACCGGATGACTGAAATGCAGACTCAGAAGCAGGCTTCTTAGCGTGCAACAAATCACTCGGATCTGCAGTCTTCTTATATTCTTCCATTTCAATTGCTACCATCTGTTCATCGGCAATCTTAGAGCCCTTCTGGAGGCACTCTTCTGCTCGTTGCCGATTGCCAGTGACCGTGATCACGCCCCTGGGGCCAGGCATCTTTAGCTTGAGGTACACGTAACACGGTCGAGCCATGAAACGGGCATATGCAGTTCTGCCCAGAATAGCGTGATAGGCACTGTGAAAATCCACAACTTCAAATGTCAGCCTCTCCTTGCGGTAATTCTTTGAGTCACCGAAAACCACGTCAAGAGTGATCTGTCCGAGTGAATCAGCTTTCTTCCTTGGAATGACACCGTGGAACCGCATGTTGCTCTCACTGAGCCTGGACATCGGAATGCCCATCCCACGAAGAGTCTCTGCATACAAAATGTTCAAGCCGCTGCCACCATCCATCAAGACTTTGGTCAGTCGGGTGCCCCCAACGACCGGGTCGACCACCAACGCTTGCCTCCCGGGGGTGGCGACGTGCGGTGGGTGGTCAGATTGGTCGAATGTGATGGGAGTCTTTGACCATTTCAAATATGTCGTCGTTGCCGGAGCAACCATGTTTACCTCTCTGTTGATGACTTTCAGTCGACTTTTACTCTCAATGTCAGCAAAAATCATCAAAGTGGAATTGACGTTAGGGAAACCGTCATCATCTTCTTCCTGATCACCATCCTTGTCAGACTCTTTTTCCTTTTCATTGGGCCGTTTCTCTCGGAACTGCTGGATCAGGAGCCGACATTGTCGAGTGGTATGTTTGGGATAAATCAGATTTCCCTCTTCATCCTTCTTGGTGTGAATGTGACATGGCAAGTCCAACACATCGTTCCCAGCCTGATCTTTCACCTTCTTGGGAATCCAGGGTCCCTTGGGCTTCCCCTTGAATTTCCCTTGAGTTACAACTGCAGCTTCACCTGGACCTGCTGGCTCGGCTTTGCGTTTCTGCTTCCGACCCACTCCGGTGTCTTGGGCGACTGGCTTGCCCTTCCCACTGCGGAGTCGGTCCTCTTCTTCACCATTAGCGTACCGGGTGGCTATTTCCATCATTCGGGTCAAAGACATATCTCCTGTCCGACCGAATTTCAAGTTCAGCTCCCGATACCGAACGCCTTCCTTGAAGGCACAAACTGCTTGGTGTTGGGATACATTCTCTACTGTGTGGTGTAACGTGGTCCATCTTTGGATGTAATCCCTCAGAGTTTCATTCGGCTTCTGTACACAATGTTGCAATTCTGTCAACCCCGCAGGTCGTTTGCATGTGCCCTCGAATGTCCTGACAAACACTCGGGCTAACTCCTCCCAGCTGAATATACTGCCTGGAGCCAACTGATTCAACCATGCTCTGGCCGACCCTTCCAGCATGAGAGGAAGGTGTTTCATAGCTACCTCATCATTTCCACCACCGATCTGGACAGCCACTCGGTAATCTTCCAGCCAAGTGTCAGGCTTCGACTCACCGGTGAACTTACTAACCCCAGTCGCCAACCTGAAGTTGGGGGGGATCTCAGCGGCTCTGATAGCTCTGCTAAAACACTCGGGACCCGAAACATGAATCCTGCTTCCACTCGGGCGATCCCTGCCTTGCCCCTCTCTGTGTGCTCGGTTCCTGTCGACCAAACCTTGCACTAAAATTGACCTCGCATCAAACCCTGGCTCTCTTGGGTCGACCGGCGTCCTCCGCCCTCCGCTGTACGGGCGCCTGTCATCATAGTGCCGGGGCACATATGATCCGCTTCTCGGAGGGGGTGTAGGCGCTCGACGGCGGTCATCACGGCCGAGTCGATGATCGTACTGCTCGTGGATCCGACCCAAGTGCTGATCCTGGCGATGCACCCGCCCCTCATGCCGCGGAGGCGATCTTGGGCTGTGAGCCGACTGAACTGTGTCAGCCACCACAGATCTGCTATGGATTCTGTCACGCGACTGTGATACTGCAGTGTTTTGGTCTCCTGCCGCCCAGAGCAGAGCCCGGATCTGCATCAAACCTCGTCCAGCTTCTGATTGGGATGGTTGGATGGATTCTGCTATACGAGCTGCGGCTGCAAGATTCTGAATCGGAGTGCGGTATACCTGAGGTTCAGGAGGGAACAATTGCTGCCGTCGACTGGACTCAGGAATCCGCTGCCGAGCACGTTCGTCGAGTGCATGCTGAAGATTTTCCAGTCGAGTGCGTTCAGCCAAAGTGGCCAAGCGCGCTGCCTCCAAGGCCCGAGCCTCAGAGGTCTCTCCGACGATGGGCGTGTGGAGTGCTTCCTCGTTATGGCGGTGAAGTTCCTCCCTCCGCTGTGAAGAGAGGGTTTCGGGGTGGTATTCCTCGTGAACACGCGACGGATCGCCACCGCCGTCGCCGCCTCCGTTGCGACGCATGCCAGGCGGGCTACGCGGCGTGTCGACCATCAGGACCTCCGCCGCAGGATCGCTGCTGTCGCACTCGGACAGAGTCTCGACGGAGCGAGTCGACAGATCGAACAGGCCGTAGAGAGATTCATCGGGCTCGATTGCCGCAACTTGAGGGGTGGCCGATTGATGTGCCACTGCATGCTTCACCCACCACTGAAGCCGCGATCGACCAGATCGCTTGCGACGGTGAACAGCGGGGAACGAAGACGCCGTAGGAAACGACCGATATTGGGTCGACGGCTGCCGCAGAAGGACGCCGGGGACACATGCGCGAAAGTGCGTCGCCCCGCGGACGGGGAACGTCTCGACGTCGAGGGGGGCCTCCTGGAACCAGGCGGAGTCGTCGGCGATGAAGACGAGCGCGCCGAGACGGATCTCGTGGCCGTCAGCCAAACCTCCACCTGAAAACATGATGATGGGAATCGGAAAAAATCGCAACCTCACCGGAAAGTCGCTAAGACACCAGCCCCATGGTGGGCGCCAACTGTCGTGGTTCTAAGTCTGACAGTAGAATGGGGGGTAGGTATGAGGAGGCAAGATCCTAGCTACGATGAGGTTGTGCACGCAAGATTTACGAGTTCAGGCCCTTCTCGGAGGAAGTAACAACCCTACGTCTCGGTGCCCGAAGGCTCGGTCGATTGACTTATGCGTGAAGTTACAGGGGGTGCGCACCCCTGTGCCTGAGGAGGGGGGTGGCTTATATAGAGTGCGCCAGGACCCCAACCGTCCCACGTTACAAGGGGTTCAATGTCTATAAAGTCAGGACGTTACTGATAATGCCAGCAATAAAGGCAAATAAATGATCATTAAGACTACGGAGTGAACGCCTGACCCTTGCCATCCTGAGTGACCTTAGATCTTCTGTCTTCCGAGTGGTTTCTGGTGTGGTCGAGTGAGTACACCCCGGTCGAATGGAATTGGGTTATCCGAGTGAACTGTTGGTCGAGTGGGTTGCACCCTGTGGCGATTTCAGTCGGTAGATGGTGCTATCCTTTGAATGTCCTTGGCCTTAGGGCAGTGTCCTCGGGTAAGGGTGTCTAGGTCAGGCCTATTACCCTACCCTAGGTACATGTCTTCATCACTAGCAACCCCTTAATACAAGCGCGGTTGCGTAACCAGTCCAATCCAGCGCGCGCCGCTCAGTCGCCGACGTCCATTAAGCTTCGGCTGAAGTGTACGACGCAGAACGCCCATACTATGCCCACATGATGGTTAGTGCTATCAGGCCAGAGGCCCCTCGGATCAAATATCCAAACCGTAGTGAATTAGGAGCGCGCGGTAACGAGCAGAGACTCATGATCGATGTGACCCCGTCGCCCCGTCTCGAGGACTTGCGGCAAGGGCTAAGAATGCCCGGCCACGCCTCGTAGTTATCTCGCGGGCACCTCTTAGGTCAACCCGACTCCACATCACTTCGCATTCATGCTCGCGCGGGTACCCCTCAGGGCCGACCCGTCTTTAGTATCATGTTTCAAAGTCAAGTCATAATATACAAAGTAACTGTGTGTCTGACACCGAAGGGAACCCTGAGGAATCACCCACGATGGAATTCCCGCTCGATGTTATCACCAAGGTGAACGAAGGAGGAATCACCCTCGAGGTCCACACTTGAGAGGTTGCGCGACGGCGTCGGTATCGGGGGTGGTGTAGGAGGAATCACCCTCGCTTACCACGACCGATTAACTAACCTACAAGGTTATCATCAGAAGTGCTGACGAGGTATCACCCTCGGCACTCGATAGTAACCCAGTAGTGTCGAGCAACATAGGGGGAAGTGACGTGCGGTGCCCGGGTCTGATCTTCGGCCCGTTGCTCGGGTCTTCTGAGAGTCCAGCGGGGCAGTCGGGATCAAGTGGGGGGTCTCTGTCGGGTCTCTACCCATCCTATACTAAACAGTTTAGGAGAACAGGCAGGTATCAAAAGTAGGCTACAATAAAGCAGGCTATGCAGCAGATGTAGGACAACAGTAGCAGCAGTATCTTCTAATGCAAGCATAAGAGAGAGGAGAGTGGGCGATATCGAAATGCTCAAAATGGGGGTGCTTGCCTGTTTGCTCTGGGGCCAGGGCAAGGTCTTCAGTGGTGTCGTCGGGGACGTAGTCGTACTCCGGAGCGGCGTCTGCCTCAGGAGCTACGGCAACGTCGGGGTCTACCGAAAGAGAAGAGGGGGAGGAAACAAGTAAATATAATGCAAACAGATGCAACACAGTGCGTGCGATGCTATGATGCAGTGCAGGGTTGCCTAAATATGCCTCTAAGTCATTTTAGTTATTTTTAGAATTAATCTGGGATTTATTTACCAGTGTGCATGCACTATTCATTTGCCGGATTCGGGCCCGGAGTTATGGGTTCTTCTACGTAGGGGTTTTTGGCAAGGAAACAGACGGCACGATCAGACTCGTCTCGTCGTTTTGAGCAACTTTCATGTTTTAACTTTTTTCGATCTGAGCTACGGTTTAAAAGTTATGAATTTTTAAAGTTTAATTGATTTTCTGGAATTAATTTTATTTACAGAAAATGAATTATGACATCAGCATGATGTAATGCTGACATCAGCAAGTCAACAGTCGGCTGACCAGTCAAACCTGACATGTGGGTCCAGTGGGACCCACATGTCAGCCTCTGTTTAGACTAACAGTGGATTAGTTTAATTAGCAGGGTTAATTAGGGAGTGGGCCCCATCTGTCAGTGAGACATTAGTATAACTATTTTGTTTTTATTTATTAAAACGTTTAATTAGGTTATTTATCAGGAGGGGCCAACATGTCAGTGACAGGGCTGCGCCCAGTCAGCACATTGACCACGACCAATGGGTCAACTGGGCCCCCTGGGACCCACTGGCAGTGGCCCAGGGGTGGACCCCATCATGCCACGTCGGCGGCTGGCGTCGGAGACGCGTCGGCGACCGTTTTCGCGGCGGAAGATCGCCGGAGCGACTCGGATTCGCGCATCAGTGGGCCATTCTGCGTGCGCTCGGGCTCGTTCGAACATGCACACCTAGCCGCATCCATCTAGGACGGAGGCGCTGCCGGAAACGGCCTGGAACGACGACGACGAGCGACGGGGCGGTCGCCGGAGTACAGGATCAGGGGATCTAGCGCTACGGAGCATGGGGAAGCTCGTGCTCAAGCTCGTTGAACTCCTGGAAGCACCAGGAGCACAACGGTGGCCCCTGGCAGCGATGGCAAGGGCCACAATGCCGGCCCCGAGCTCATCGGCGGCGAGCAGAGCACGGGCTCGGGGGCATCTAGCTACGGCGCGCGCAAAGGCTAATGCAGGAGAGCAGAGGACGGGGAAGCTCACCGTGCGACACACGGTGGCCCTCGAGTGAACGGGAGCGCAGAGGGAGGCCGGCGGTGACGGGACTCACCGGCGTTCAGGAAGAAGAGGGGCGGCTCGATCTGCTTGTCGTGGAGCTCCCCGGCGCCATCCAGAGGCACCAGAGGTTGAGGAAGACGACGGCGGAGCTCCTTGGCGCGTTCAGCGGGCACGGGGCCGCCGGTGGCCGCGGGGACGACGGAGTTGCGGCGGCGAACGCGCTCGGCAGTGGCGGATCTAGCGAAGGGGGAAAAGGGGAGGAGGACGAGCGGGAGTGGAAGTGAGCTAGGGTTCGTCGGGGAACCGCTGGGGATGCTCATATCCTCCTCGCAGCGGCAGTGGCGCCGGGGGATGGGCGACAGCTGCCCATCGCCGGCGCTAATGCGCGTGCGTGCTGACACGGGGAGGAGGAGGACGACCCAGGTGGGCTGGGCCTGGCCTGCGACGCTAGTCGGGGCACTGTGCACTAAGGCCCAGTGCACAGTGCCTCGCTTTTACTTTTCTGTTTCTCTTTTTCTTTTATTCTTTTTTGTTTTGATTTAGTTAGGGCTTTTATGCATTTTTGTAAAATGTGGGACTTGTCTCAAATATTGCATTGCATTATTAGCTCTCACCAAAAAGTGGTTTGAGCAAAGTTGGTCTTCATTTGAAATTGATATGATTTTAAATGGATTTATTAATTCTGTTTTGGTGCTGTTTCAATTTGTTTGAGTCACTTAATTAATCCAAGGATTATTGGTGATATTTTTATGTGTGCTCTTGGAATATTTGCTAATTAGTGAACATTTTTCCAAAGGTGTTTGAGCAAATTTATTTTGCACTTTTGAATTTGAGCTGATTTTCAGATTGGAGTTTGAATTATTTTGGTTAACCACTATGACTAGTCTCTGCAAATGATATGACTTGGCAATATTAGCAGTTGATCACAGTGGCTATTACACAGGGGTGTTACATCGCCCTCGCCACCGGTGTGGATCTCTGGCATGCTCGCTTGGGTCATCCCAACCCCGCCACCCTTCGTCATATACTTCGCAGTTTTTCTTTCACGTGTAATAAGATCGATGATCACTCTTGTCATGCATGTCGCCTCGGCAAACATGCTCGTCTTCCTTTTAGGGCGTCTTCTCATTTTGCATCGTACCCGTTTGAGTTAATTCATAGTGATGTTTGGACCTCTCCAGTTGCAAGTAATACAGGCTATCTTTATTACCTTGGTATTCTTGATGATTTTTCGCACTATGTGTGGACCTTCCTGTTGCGGCGTAAGTCCGATGTTATCTCCACTCTCGCTGCATTCTACTCCTATGTTCTCACGCAGTTTGGTCGTCCCATCCTTGCGTTTCAGACAGATAACGGGAAGGAGTTCGACAACTTAGCTGTTCGCACTCTCCTCGCCACACATGGCACGACTTTTCGTCTCACATGCCCATACACTTCGCAACAGAACGGTCGCGTTGAGCGCGTCCTCCGCACTCTTAATGACTGCGTTCGGACGCTTCTCTTTCATGCCAATGTGCCTCCGCGCTTTTGGCCTGACGCTCTCGCCACCGCATCACTCCTCATTAACATCCGCCCCTGTCGTACTCGCGAGAACTTTGCACCTCATCATCTTCTCTTCGGTGCACCACCCTCTTATGATGAGCTTCGCATTTTTGGCTGTCTCTGCTATCCTAGCATCGCCGCCACTGCGCCACATAAGCTTGCACCCTGCTCCGTCACATGCATCTTCCTCGGCTACCCACCTAACACTAAAGGCTACCGCTGCTACGACCCTGTCTCACATCGAGTATTCATGACACGTTTACTTTGATGAGAAGGTGTTTCCTTTTCAGCAGCAGGTACCTCTCGTCGCCCCGTCGCCGCCGGCCACTGGCGGCCCTTCGGCGACCCCGCTCGGCTCTCGGACCGCCTCCGGGCTTTGGCAGTCCTCGCGCCATGGGACGAGTTGCGCCTCGCGCCCCCACGCCGCCTTCGCCGTCCCCGCCGGCCTCGTCGCCGGCGCCCTCCCCGGCTGCCTCGGGCGCCGCCCCTTCGCCGGCCACCTCGCCGACGCCCTCGCCCGCGGCCTCGCCGGCCGCTTTGCCAGCTACCTCAGCGACCGCCTCGCTGGTGGCCCCTTCGCCGGCCGCCTCGTCGGTGCCATCGCTGGCGGCCTCGCCGGTCGCCTCGCTGGCCTCGGCTGCTCCCTCGGGCCTCGTCCCGGAGTTGCCGTCTCGCCCCCTCACTCGGGCTCGAGCCGGCGTTCAACCCCCGAGTCTACGGTACTCCAGCGACGAGTATCTCCTCGCTGCCTCCACCACCGAGGCGTCCCCGATTCCTGTGTCCGCTAGAGCAGCCTTACGTGATCCTCACTGGCTTGCTGCGATGCACGAAGAGTTCAACGCTCTTCAGCGGAACCGTACCTGGACACTGGTTCCCCGGCCTTCTCGCGCCAAGTCATCAACGGCAAGTGGGTCTTTCGTCATAAGACCCGCTCGGATGGTACACTTGAGCACTACAAGGCTCGCTGGGTGGTCCGTGGGTTTCGGCAACGTGCTGGCGTTGACTTCACTGAGACGTTTGCACCGATTGTCAAACCGGGCACGATCCGCACCGTCCTTCAGCTGGCGGTCTCTCGTGGCTGGCCGGTTCATCAGATGGATGTCTCCAATGCCTTCCTTCATGGCCATCTTGAGGAGCAGGTTTACTGTGAGCAGCCCACTGGTTTCGTCGACGCCTCTCATCCTGGCCATGTGTGCTTGCTGACCTAGTCTCTATATGGTCTCAAGCAAGCACCTCGCGCCTGGTACCAGCGTATCGCCGAGTTCCTTCAGACACTGGGCTTCAGGATCACTCGCTCGGATGCCTCATTGTTTGTCTATCACCGCGGCGACACGACTGCCTATTTGCTCCTCTACGTCGACGACATCATCCTGACGGCCTCCTCCACAGCCCTTCTTTAGCAGATTACTCTCCGGCTGCGTGATGAGTTTCCTATCAAGGACTTGGGCGCTCTCCATTATTTCCTTGGCATTGAGGTCGTTCGGCGACCCGACGGCTTCTTTCTTCATCAGCAGAAGTATGCGCATGAGCTACTTGAGCGTGCTGGCATGCTCAATTGTCACCCTGTTGCTACTCCTGTTGACACGAAGGCCAAGGTTTCTGCTCTCGAGGGCTCTCCCGCGTTGGATGCTCCGTTCTACCGGTTCATCGTCGGTGCTCTTCAGTATCTGACACTCACCCGGCCAGATCTACAGTATGTTGTTCAGCAGGTGTGTCTCCACATGCACGCCCCTCGTGACTCTCATTGGACACTCGTGAAACAGATTCTCCGATACATCCGTGGCACGATGTCTCTTGGACTCACTCTCACAGCGTCCACTTCTCTGGAGATGGTGGCTTATTCCGATGCTGACTGGGCTGGCTGCCCTGACACACGTCGCTCCACCTCTGGCTACTGCGTCTACCTCGGTCCTTCACTCGTCTCGTGGTTGTCCAAGCGACAACCAACAGTTTCGCGCTCCAGCGCGGAGGCCGAGTACCGAGCAGTGGCTAACGCAGTCGCCGAGTGCACCTGGCTACGACAGCTACTTCAGGAGTTGCATCATGATGTCTCCCAGGCTACGGTTGTCTACTGTGACAACGTCTCTGCGGTGTACCTTTCCGCCAACCCCGTTCATCATCGCCGGACCAAGCAAATTATGCTGTTTCAATTTGTTTGAGTCACTTAATTAATCCAAGGATTACTGGTGATATTTTTATGTGTGCTCTTGGAATATTTGCTAATTAGTGAACATTTTTCCAAAGGTGTTTGAGCAAATTTATTTTGCACTTTTGAATTTGAGTTGATTTTCAGATTGGAGTTTGAATTATTTTGGTTAACCACTATGACTAGTCTCTGCAAATGATATGACTTGGCAATATTAGCAGTTGATCATAGTGGCTATTACACAGGGGTGTTACAAGTTCTCCTCCTCTAAAAGAAATTCTTGTCCCGAGAATTTAGGAGGTAGTAGGAAAGAGGTCGGGATATTCTTCTCGAAGATGATCCTCGCGTTCCCAAGTGGCTTCATCTTCCGTGTGATTTGACCACTGCACTTTAAGGAACTTGGTCGTCTTCTGACGAGTACGACGTTCAGCTTCATCAAGGATGCGGATCGGATGCTCCTTATAAGACAAATCGTCTTGCAGTTGAAGCTTCTCGTGATCCACTGCACGGTGCGGAGATTCCTTGAAGCATTTACGAAGTTGCGATACGTGGAAGACATCATGAATATGAGAGAATTGTGGCGGCAACTCCAATTTATAAGCCACCTGTCCATGTCTGGCAATAATGCGAAAGGGACCAATATAGCGGGGAGCTAGCTTGCCCTTGATTCCGAAACGACGGGTGCCCTTCATAGGAGTGACACGAAGATAAGCATGATCACCTGGTTGATAAGTCAAACCCCATCATTTGCGATCATAGTTGCTCTTCTGACGGTCTTGAGCTGCTTTGAGATTCTCTCGGACAATGCTGACTTGTTCTTCAGCGTGTTGAATAATGTCCGGTCCCACGAGAGGCCGTTCCCCAGTTTCTGACCAGTTCAGAGGGGTTCGACATTTACGTCCATAAAGAACTTCGAAGGGGGCCATTTTCAAGATGGCTTGATAACTATTGTTATAAGAGAACTCGGCATACGGGAGAGATTCCTCCCATTTCTTACCGAAGGATATAACACAGGCTCGAAGCATGTCTTCAAGCACTTGATTAACGCGCTCAACTTGGCCTTGGGATTGGGGATGATAAGTTGAACTCCATGTAATGTGAGTTCCCATAGCTTCTTGAAAAATTTCCCAGAACTTGGACGTGAAAAGACCACCACGGTCCGAACTGATCTCCTTCGGAATAGCATGGAGTGAAACGATTCTGGAGATATACAGCTCTGCTAGCTGGCTAGCAGTGATAGTCTCCTTAACAGGCAGGAAATGAGCAACCTTGGAAAGTTGGTCGACGACGACAAGAATAGCGTCGTGACCTTTCTGAGACTTGGGAAGACCAGTAATGAAATCCATCTGCACTTTATCCCACTTCCATAGAGGAATAGGGAGCGGTTGCAGAATTCCAGCAGGCTTCTGATGTTCTGCTTTCACGTGACGACATACGTCACATTCAGCAACGTATCGAGCAATGTCCTGCTTCATTCTGGACCACCAGTACCTTTGTCGAAGATCGCGATACATCTTGGTGCTACCCGGATGGATAGACAGTGGTGTATCATGAGCCTCCTTCATGACCTTGTCAGTCATAAGCTCGAAGCGAGGTACTACGATGCGGTCTCTGAAATATAATGTTCCATCTTCAGCAACTGAGAAATCCCGGTACTTATCAAGGTGAAGCTCCTTCTTCATCAAGTCAATTTCAGCATCTTTGGCTTGCGCTTCCTTAACAGCCTTCTGAAGGTCTGGCTGTACCACAAGGTTATTAAGAGAACCTTGGGGAACAATTCGCAGATTCAGCTGATTCAATTCTGCATAGAGACGAGGTTGAGCTCGCCTAACCATGAGGTTGTTACAATATGACTTGCGGCTCAGGGCATCAGCCATGACGTTAGCCTTGCCCGGGGTATAAGAAATACCACAGTCATAGTCCATAATTATTTCTAACCATCGTTGCTGACGGAGATTAAGATCCGGTTGAGTGAATAAGTACTTCAGACTTTGGTGATCGGTATAAATCTCACACCGATTACCCAGAAGGTAATGACGCCATAACTTTAATGCATAGATCACTGCAGCCAGTTCAAGATCATGCACTGGATAATTTTGCTTCATGTGGACGCAATTGACGTGAAGCATACGCAATTACTCTTCGTTCTTGCATTAGGACACAGCCTAATCCCTGACAAGAGGCGTAGCAGTATATGACAAAGTCCTTGCGAGAATCAGGAGGAGCAAGCACTGGAGCAGAAGTAAGCTTGTCCTTGAGGGTCTGGAAACTTTCCTGACACTTGTCTGTCCACTCAAACTTCATGCTTTTGTGGAGCAGATTAGTCAAGGGCTTGGCGATCTTGGAGAAGTTCTCGACGAATCGGCGGCAATAACTGGCTAGACCGAGGAAGCTTCGGACTTGCTTGGCATTCTTCGGAGGAGTCCAGTCAAGGATAGCCTGAACACGCTCCGGGTTAACGGCAGTACCATCCTTGGAAATCACATGTCCAAGGTAGGTCACTTCAGAAAGCCAGAATTCACATTTGGAATACTTGGCATATAACTTGTGCTCTCGAAGTCTCTCCAGAACAAGGCGAAGGTGCTCAGCATGTTCTTCCTTATTCTTTGAATATACTAGGATATCGTCTAGATATACCACGATGAACTTGTCGAGGTAGTCCATGAATATGTAATTCATCAGACAGGAGAACGTGGCTGGAGCATTCGTGAGGCCAAATGACATGACAGTGTACTCATAGGAGCCATATCGAGTAACGAATGCAGTCTTTGGAATATCCTCTTCGCGGACACGGATCTGGTGATAACCCAACCTCAAGTCGAGTTTAGAAAACACCGAAGATCCAGCAAGTTGATCATATAAATCATTGATCCGAGGAAGCGGATATTTATTCTGAATAGTTGCCTGGTTGATAGGACGGTAATCTTGAACCAACCTATTCGTACCATCTTTCTTTTTGACAAAGAGAGACGGTGCTCCCCAGGCAGAGGAACTGGGTCGGATGAAACCCTTCCTTAAGGATTTATCAATTTCTTCCTTGAGCTCGATAAGATGGTGCGGAGGCATCTTGTAGGGACGCTTCGCAATAGGAGTGGTGCCAGGCTTCAAGTCAATGACGAACTCGATAGCTCTAGCAGGGGGTATTCCTGGAAGTTCTTCTGGGAATACATCCAGGAAGTCGCAGACAACTGGGATGTTCTCGATCCCCTCAAGTGGAGAAGCGTTCAACGCATTCAAGGCATAAATCTGAGCCTCGGCGTTCTGAGTGATATGAGCTTGATAATTCACTATCTCGTTCGATGGATGTAGAAGGTGTACCACTTTAGTGGCACAATTGATTGAGGCGTAGTGGGCCTTCAACCAATCCATTCCCAGAATAAGATCAATATCAGAGGAGTTGAGAATAATGGGGGATGCTCGGAACTCCAACCCTTCGATATTAATCACGACATCGGGGCTAACCAAGGAGGTGTGACAGTGTCCCGCGGGAGTATTTACTCGTATCTTTTGGGGTAGCATATCACATTTAACTTCATGCATGAGTGCGAATTTATCTGACATAAATGAATGCGATGCTCCTGAATCAAATAAAACAGATGCTGGTACTGAATTAACGAGAAGTGTACCCATCACAGTATCTGGTTGATCCGGAGCTTCAGACATGTTAACGTGGTAGTACTGCCCACGACCATAAGAAGGTCTGGCATTGTTGTTGCACTGCTGAGGAGTACCACGGCCAATACCACGGCCAGCAGAAGGTAGAGCCAATTGATTCTGATTCTGAGAGCAATCTCTGGCACGGTGACCTGGCTGGCCACACTTGAAGCAGAGTCCATTGTCAGGACATGGTGCAGGAGCTCGGGGTGCTGGAGCTTGCAGAGGCTGCCTCGGTGGTGGAGGAGGCAGACGAGGTGCAACATAGGAAGGCCTGTGCACTGGTGCTGCTGGACGGTACATGCTCTGTGGTATCCATATGCGGCGCTTCTGGGAGGACGAGCCCGAAGATGAGCCCATCTCACGAGTGTGTCTGGTAGCTTTCTTGTGCTTCTTCAATACAGTCTCGACCATAATAGCCTTATTCACCAAGGTGGCGAAATCAGGGTAGTCTTGAACAAGTAGGCTAACTGAATGTCATGGTTCAGCCCTTCGCGGAATTTCTCCTGCCTTCGTTCATCAGTGGGAACGTCCTCTTCAACGTAGCGAGACAAGTCCAGAAACTCGCGCTGATAAACTTCCACAGATTTGTTGCCCTGAACGAGACTATGGAACTCGGCCTTCTTCCGAGCTATGACAGCTTGAGGAATATAGCGGGCACGGAAAGCAATCTTGAATTCTGCCCAAGTGATGACGGTACCAGGTGGTAGGGTCTGTCGGTGAGTAGCCCACCACTGTGATGCGGGACCCTTCAGAAGGTATGTCGCAAAGGTGACATAGTTGACCTGGGCGACACCAGCAGACTCCATCTCATGGGAGATGTCACGCAGCCAATCATCGGCATCCAGTGGATTGACTGTGTTGCGGAAGAACGACGGATTAAGTCGCATAAACTCTGGCAAGGTGATGGAAGGTAGCGGCTGGTCGGCATTGGGACGGGGGAATTGCTGCATAATCCCCGTCATGAATTGGCGGTTGAGTTCGAACTGTTGCATCATCGCAGCCATATAGTCAGGTGGCGGCGGCGGTGGTGGATTGTTGTCAGCCATCCTGCTAAATCGACAGGGGTAGTTTAGCAGAAGCCAATGCGATTGTTTAGCGACATGCATGATGTAACACGACGGAATGTAAATAGTACAGCAGATGCTTAATAGTAGTCATTAAGTCATACAGAACCATACAGAGTCGGTTACATTCGGGCAGCATAACGGCGCAAATTCAAAAGCTAGACATGCTAGGCGGCGCACAGGCACGCGGTAAGGAAGTACACAACGAGACATAGCAAAGGCTACATCAACGTCGGAGAAAACCACTGAAACGGGGTAGCTGCAAGTGCGGACGACGGACGTTCGTCGCAGAAGGATCCTGCGCTCCATGCGCACTCTGATGCAGAACCCGGTCTCGAGCTAAAAGAAGAGGTCCACGTGCAGGCGTGTGACCTCCCACAGCAGGCCAATCGATCCCTGATGGCATCTCGGTCCTGCTCGGGTAAAGAATGTGCTCCGGATGTATCCCTGCACGAACAGCTGGTAGCAACTACGTCATAGCCTCGTAGAGTCATGCTCGAGTGGAAAACAACTCGACAACAAGAGCGCGAACAGTACGATCCAGAGCCTGAATACAGTGAATCAGAACTCGCTGATCGTAACGACGAGGCTCGTACGGGGTACAGACAGCTGTGTAGAATCCAGAAGCATCTCCAGCAGGGGCATACAGAATATAACGATACTTGGAGGCATCCAAGTCAGCACTGAACTGTCCTCGAAGACGTGCGACAGCAGAGTAGGCGGCATCATGGACTGCCATCTCAATCGTCACGCCGATACCGTGAAAATGGTGTAGCTCAGTGTCTGAGTCATCGTGCTGATCGTAGATGCGAACATCAGCATAGTACTGCTCCTGGTTGAACTCACGATAAACCTCGTAGACCATATACTCGGGGCACCAGCGGTATCCCAGCCTGATCAAGAGGGCGATCAGAACAGCTGGAAACCCAGGGACGTCTCGAGCACAGGTGCGAAGCACAAGCTGCGTCGTAGGGCGAGGTGGAAATAGACGGTCCATCTAAAATAAGAAGATTCAGGATTGTCATTCGACGACGAGAAATATAACAGATCTCGAATGGAAAGATTAAACAAAACAATGGAAAGGAAATGGTTATCAGACTAATCAGATCAAAGACAGGGAAATCGCATTGAATCCAGCTCTCCGGGTGGATAGAATTAACGAGATCCTAAGTGTCGGTGTTAGTAATTTTATTAAACCCGAATAGAAGAGAGATCAGAGTCCCAGAGTAAAGACGAGAAATAAAAGATCCTAATACCACCCAATTGGCGACGTGGGCCCGTAAGCCACACAGCCAGGTTAGTAAAACAGTTTTTGACCACTAGACTCAACTTCGGCCAAAGAGTTGGAAAGGGGGACTCCTAGAGGCAGTCGGCTCTGATACCAACCTGTGACGACCCCGGCTTAATCGTGCACTAATCATACACGCAAATGCAAACAATCAAGCCTAATGACTCACTTGAAGATATCACAACACAACTCTAAAACATAAATAAATTCATACAAGCTTAATATTACAAGCCAGGGCCTCGAGGGCTCGAATACATAGCTCGATGGCATACAAGTGTCAGCGGAAGCGTCAGATATCTGGATATAGATATATTACAGAACAGAGAGCTAAGCCTTCACAGAGGCGGGGCAAAATAAAAACTACGATCGAAAAGGCGTGGGCCTCCTGCCCTGGACCCTCCGATCCTACTCCTGGTCGTCAGACGGCTCCTCGTAGTAGTAGTACTCTCCGGGCTGGTAGTAGAAGTGGTCGTCGACTGAGGCATCTGGCTCCGGGGCTCCGTCGTCTGGAAGCGACCAATGGATAAAGGGGAAAAAAGGAAAATAAAGCAAACGTGAGTACTCATCCGAAGTACTCAGCAAGCAAGGATCTACACTACATATGCAACATTTTCAAGGGGGGCTGTATATGTGGACTGGGCTGCAGAAATGCCAGAATAGAGGGGAAAAGCCTAGTCCTATCGAAGACTAGCATCTTCAACATCTTCATCAGTCTTGCAGCATAAGAAGAGAGCAGGATAACATAATGTAAAGTATAGTAGTAAAGTCATCAATCCTCGGCCAGAGATTCTTCCTCGACTCCCCGCGAGCAAGCAATCCCAGAGCCGTACTATCCAGTTCTCATCACATGTTCTAGTTGTACCGATCGAGATACAACTCCGAGTGTCCGTTACCGTAGGACAGGCTATCGATAGAAGTTTCTTCCCTGCAGGGGTGCACCAACTTACCCACCACGCTTGCTTAACTTCGGCCGGAGACACTTTTCTGGGTCATGCCCGGCCTCGGCTAAGCAACACGCCGCAACCCGACCAAATACTTAACAGAGAGGTCAGCACGCCGGTCTAACCTATGCCCCCAGGGGTCTTGGGCCTTCGCCCCGGGAACTCCTGCGCGTTGCGTGGGCGGTCGGAAGCAGACCTAGCAACCCCTTAATACAAGCGCGGTTGCGTAACCAGTCCAATCCAGCGCGCGCCGCTCAGTCGCTGATGTCCATTAAGCTTCGGCTGAAGTGTACGACGCAGAACACCCATACTATGCCCACGTGATGGTTAGTGCTATCAGGCCAGAGGCCCCTCGGATCAAATATCCAAACCGTAGTGAATTAGGAGCGCGCGGTAACGAGCAGAGACTCACGATCGATGTGACCCCGTCGCCCCGTCTCGAGGACTTGCGGCAAGGGCTAAGAATGCCCGGCCACGCCTCGTAGTTATCTCGCGGGCACCTCTCAGGTCAACCCGACTCCACATCACTTCGCATTCATGCTCGCGCGGGTACCCCTCAGGGCCGACCCGTCTTTAGTATCATGTTTCAAAGTCAAGTCATAATATCCAAAGTAACGGTGTGTCTGACACCGAAGGGAACCCTGAGGAATCACCCTCGATGGAATTCCCGCTCGATGTTATCACCAAGGTGAACGAAGGAGGAATCACCCTCGAGGTCCACACTTGAGAGGTGGCGCGACGGCGACGGTATCGGGGGTGGTGTAGGAGGAATCACCCTCGCTTACCATGACCGATTAACTAACCTACAAGGTTATCATCAGAAGTGCTGACGAGGTATCACCCTCGGCACTCGATAGTAACCCAGTAGTGTCGAGCAACATAGGGGGAAGTGACGTGCGGTGCCCGGGTCTGACCTTCGGTCCCGTTGTTCGGGTCTTCTGAGAGTCCAGCGGGGCAGTCGGGATCAAGTGGGGGGTCTCTGTCGGGTCTCTACCCATCCTATACTAAACAGTTTAGGAGAACAGGCAGGTATCAAAAGTAGGCTACAATAAAGCAGGCTATGCAGCAGATGTAGGACAACAGTAGCAGCAGTATCTTCTAATGCAAGCATAAGAGAGAGGAGAGTGGGCGATATCGAAATGCTCAAAATGGGGGTGCTTGCCTGTTTGCTCTGGGGCCAGGGCAAGGTCTTTAGTGGTGTCGTCGGGGACGTAGTCGTACTCCGGAGCGGCGTCTGCCTCAGGAGCTACGGCAACGTCGGGGTCTACCGAAAGAGAAGAGGGGGAGGTAACAAGTAAATATAAGGCAAACAGATGCAACACAGTGCGTGCGATGCTATGATGCAGTGCAGGGTTGCCTAAATATGCCTCTAAGTCATTTTAGTTATTTTTAGAATTAATCTGGAATTTATTTACCGGTGTGCATGCACTATTCATTTGCCGGATTCGGGCCCGGAGTTACGAGTTCTTCTACGTAGGGGGTTTTGGCAAGGAAACAGACGGCACGATCAGACTCGTCTCGTCGTTCTGAGCAACTTTCATGTTTTAACTTTTTTCGATCTGAGCTACGGTTTAAAAGTTATGAATTTTTAAAGTTTAATTGATTTTCTAGAATTAATTTTATTTACAGAAAATGAATTATGACGTCAGCGTGATGTAATGCTGACATCAGCAAGTCAACAGTCGGCTGACCAGTCAAACCTGACATGTGGGTCCAGTGGGACCCATATGTCAGCCTCTGTTTAGACTAAAAGTGGATTAGTTTAATTAGCAGGGTTAATTAGGGAGTGGGCCCCATCTGTCAGTGAGACATTAGTATAACTATTTTGTTTTTATTTATTAAAATGTTTAATTAGGTTATTTATCAGGAGGGGCCCACATGTCAGTGACAGGGCTGTGCCCAGTCAGCACATTGACCATGGTCAACTGGGCCCCCTGGGACCCACTGGCAGCGGCCCAGGGGTGGACCCCATAATGCCACGTCGGCGGCCGGCGCCGGAGACGCGCCGGCGACCGTTTTCGCGGCGGAAGATCGCCGGAGCGACTCGGATTCGCGCATCAGCGGGCCATTCTGCGTGCGCTCGTGCTCGTTCAAACGTGCACACCTAGCCGCATCCATCTAGGATGAAGGCGCTGCCGGAAACGGCCTGGAATGACGACGACGTCGCCGGAGTACGGGATCAGGGGATCTAGCGCTACGGAGCACGGGGAAGCTCGTGCTCAAGCTCGTTGAACTCCTGGAAGCACCAGGAGCACAACGGTGGCCCCTGGCAGCGATGGCAAGGGCCACAATGCCGGCCCCGAGCTCATCGGCGGCGAGCAGAGCACGGGCTCGGGGGCATCTAGCTACGGCGTGCGCAAAGGCTAATGCAGGAGAGCAGAGGACGGGGAAGCTCACCGTGCGGCACACGGAGGCCCTCGAGTGAACGGGAGCGCAGAGGGAGGCCGGCGGTGACGGGATTCGCCGACGTTCAGGAAGAAGAGGGGCGGCTCGATCTGCTCGTCGTGGAGCTCCCCGGCGCCATCCAGAGGCACCAGAGGTTGAGGAAGACGATGGCGGAGCTCCTCGGCGCGTTCAGCGGGCACGGGGCCGCCGGTGGCCGCGGGGACGACGGAGTTGCGGCGGCGAACGCGCTCGGCAGCGGCGGATCTAGCGAAGGGGGAAAAGGGGAGGAGGACGAGCGGGAGTGGAAGTGAGCTAGGGTTCGTCGCGGAACCGCTGGGGATGCTCATATCCTCCTCGCAGCGGCAGTGGCGCCGGGGGATGGGCGACAGCTGCCCATCGCCGGCGCTAATGCGCGCGCGTGCTGACACGGGGAGGAGGAGGACGACCCAGGTGGGCTAGGCCTGGCCTGCGACGCTAGTCGGGGCACTGTGCACTAAGGCCCAGTGCACAGTGCCTCGCTTTTACTTTTCTGTTTTCTGTTTCTCTTTTTCTTTTATTCTTTTCTGTTTTGATTTAGTTAGGGCTTTTATGCATTTTTGTAAAATGTGGGACTTGTCTCAAATATTGCATTGCATTATTAGCTCTCACCAAAAAGTAGTTTGAGCAAAGTTGGTCTTCATTTGAAATTGATATGATTTTAAATGGATTTATTAATTCTGTTTTGGTGCTGTTTCAATTTGTTTGAGTCACTTAATTAATCCAAGGATTACTGGTGATATTTTTATGTGTGCTCTTGGAATATTTGCTAATTAGTGAACATTTTTCCAAAGGTGTTTGAGCAAATTTATTTTGCACTTTTGAATTTGAGCTGATTTTCAGATTGGAGTTTGAATTATTTTGGTTAACCACTATGACTAGTCTCTGCAAATGATATGACTTGGCAATATTAGCAGTTGATCACAGTGGCTATTACACAGGGGTGTTACATCGCCCTCGCCACCATTGTGGATCTCTGGCATGCTCGCTTGGGTCATCCCAACCCCGCCACCCTTCGTCATATACTTCGCAGTTTTTCTTTCACGTGTAATAAGATCGATGATCACTCTTGTCATGCATGTCGCCTCGGCAAACATGCTCGTCTTCCTTTTAGGGCGTCTTCTCATTTTGCATCGTACCCGTTTGAGTTAATTCATAGTGATGTTTGGACCTCTCCAGTTGCAAGTAATACAGGCTATCTTTATTACCTTGGTATTCTTGATGATTTTTCGCACTATGTGTGGACCTTCCCGTTGCGGCGTAAGTCCGATGTTATCTCCACTCTCGCTGCATTCTACTCCTATGTTCTCATGCAGTTTGGTCGTCCCATCCTTGCGTTTCAGACAGATAACGGGAAGGAGTTCGACAACTTAGCTGTTCGCACTCTCCTCGCCACACATGGCACGACTTTTCGTCTCACATGCCCATACACTTCGCAACAGAACGGTCGCGTTGAGCGTGTCCTCCGCACTCTTAATGACTGTGTTCGGACGCTTCTCTTGCATGCCAATGTGCCTCCGCGCTTTTGGCCTGACGCTCTCGCCACCGCATCACTCCTCATTAACATCCGCCCCTGTCGTACTCGCGGGAACTTTGCACCTCATCATCTTCTCTTCGGTGCACCACCCTGTTACGATGAGCTTCGCATTTTTGGCTGTCTCTGCTATCCTAGCATCGCCGCCACTGCGCCACATAAGCTTGCACCCTGCTCCGTCGCATGCATCTTCCTCGGCTACCCACCTAACACTAAAGGCTACCGCTGCTATGACCCTGTCTCACATCGAGTATTCATGACACGTTTACTTTGATGAGAAGGTGTTTCCTTTTCAGCAGCAGGTACCTCTCGTCGCCCCGTCGCCGCCGGCCACTGGCGGCCCTTCGGCGACCCCGCTCGGCTCTCGGACCGCCTCCGGGCTTTGGCAGTCCTCGCGCCGTGGGACGAGTTGCGCCTCGCGCCCCCACGCCGCCTTCGCCGTCCCCGCCGGCCTCGTCGCCGGCGCCCTCCCCGGCTGCCTCGGGCGCCGCCCCTTCGCCGGACACCTCGCCGACGCCCTCGCCCGCGGCCTCGCCGGCCGCTTTGCCAGCTACCTCACCGACCGCCTCGCCGGTGGCCCCTTCGTCAGCCGCCTCGTCGGTGCCATCGCTGGCGGCCTCGCCGGTCGCCTCGCTGGCCTCGGCTGCTCCCTCGGGCCTCGTCCCGGAGTTGCCGTCTCGCCCCCTCACTCGGGCTCGAGCCGGCGTTCAACCCCCGAGTCTGCGGTACTCCAGCGACGAGTATCTCCTCGCTGCCTCCACCACCGAGCCGTCCCCGATTCCTGTGTCCGCTAGAGCAGCCTTACGTGATCCTCACTGGCTTGCTGCGATGCACGAAGAGTTCAACGCTCTTCAGCGGAACCGTACCTGGACACTGGTTCCCCGGCCTTCTCGCGCCAAGTCATCAACGGCAAGTGGGTCTTTCGTCATAAGACCCGCTCGGATGGTACACTTGAGCACTACAAGGCTCGCTGGGTGGTCCGTGGGTTTCGGCAGCGTGCTGGCGTTGACTTCACTGAGACGTTTGCACCGATTGTCAAACCGGGCACGATCCGCACCGTCCTTCAGCTGGCGGTCTCTCGTGGCTGGCCGGTTCATCAGATGGATGTCTCCAATGCCTTCCTTCATGGCCATCTTGAGGAGCAGGTTTACTGTGAGCAGCCCACTGGTTTCGTCGACGCCTCTCATCCTGGCCATGTGTGCTTGCTGACCTAGTCTCTATATGGTCTCAAGCAAGCACCTCGCGCCTGGTACCAGCGTATCGCCGAGTTCCTTCAGACACTGGGCTTCAGCATCACTCGCTCGGATGCCTCGTTGTTTGTCTATCACCGCGGCGACACGACTGCCTATTTGCTCCTCTATGTCGACGACATCATCCTGACGGCCTCCTCCACAGCCCTTCTTTAGCAGATTACTCTCCGGCTGCGTGATGAGTTTCCTATCAAGGACTTGGGCGCTCTCCATTATTTCCTTGGCATTGAGGTCGTTCGGCGACCCGACGACTTCTTTCTTCATCAGCAGAAGTATGCGCATGAGCTACTTGAGCGTGCTGGCATGCTCAATTGTCACCCTGTTGCTACTCCTGTTGACACGAAGGCCAAGGTTTCTGCTCTCGAGGGCTCTCCCGCGTTGGATGCTCCGTTCTACCGGTTCATCGTCGGTGCTCTTCAGTATCTGACACTCACCCGGCCAGATCTACAGTATGTTGTTCAGCAGGTGTGTCTCCACATGCACGCCCCTCGTGACTCTCATTGGACACTCGTGAAACAGATTCTCCGATACATCCGTGGCATGATGTCTCTTGGACTCACTCTCACAGCGTCCACTTCTCTGGAGATGGTGGCTTATTCCGATGCTGACTGGGCTGGCTGCCCTGACACACGTCGCTCCACCTCTGGCTACTGCGTCTACCTCGGTCCTTCACTCGTCTCATGGTTGTCCAAGCGACAACCCACAGTTTCGCGCGCCAACGCGGAGGCCGAGTACCGAGCAGTGGCTAACGCAGTCGCCGAGTGCACCTGGCTACGACAGCTACTTCAGGAGTTGCATCATGATGTCTCCCAGGCTACGGTTGTCTACTGTGACAACGTCTCTGCGGTGTACCTTTCCGCCAACCCCGTTCATCATCGCCGGACCAAGCACATTATGCTGGACATTCACTTTGTGCGTGAGCAGGTGGCCCTTGGACGCATTCGGGTCCTCCATGTTCCGACCGCACAACAGTTCGCCGATGTGATGACTAAGGGACTGCCTACTTCGACCTTCGAGGAGTTTTGTTCTAGTCTCTGCGTCTCTGGCGACACTTCGACTGCGCGGGAGGGGGGGGGGGTGTTGAATATATTGTGTGCATGTATATTGTGTCTTGGGCCCACCTCCTAGTTCTCCTGTATAGTTGAGGTTGTGGCCCCATCCTGTACATCATATATATGTGCCCTGTGCACCGATCAATGTAATTGTGTTGCACGGCCTATTCTAGTCTTCTACAATCTAGACTGGCCCCACAGTCCAACACTAGTCCTTTCGGTGCACTTTGTGCTCACTCGTGTGCATCCAGAATCCACTTCCCAATCGGTTACCCAACCTCAAATTGCTCCAAGTCATCCATGCTTAGCTTTGACGTTCCTTTTGGATGGGCTCCCGGAAAAGAAGGTGCACCTTGTTGATATGAGTTGTCTATCTTTCATATTAAGCCAGGAATCCAAGACGTCACACACACCCCTCTCAAAGGAATCGACGTCCCCATCGACCCAACATGAATGTTCCCTCTTGGCACACGTCTGTGCACGCCTTTGGCAGCATCCACATGTGCCCCATGTATGCACCACCCGAGCACGCCAGTGTAACAGCGAAGGTCGGCTCTGATACCAATTGTAACGCCCCGACCAAACCCACCAATTCCTCTCCATTATGCATGGGATCTAGACTGGCCCCATAAATGCTGCATTTTATCCTCACTCGTTGGGGGCGGCAAACGATATTCGATTGACCTTGCATTTTACACCGGTTATTTTGTCCGTCCCGGACCGAAGAAAAGCCCTTTCAATCTTGCTGATGCTATGCAACACACTCAGTGGGATGAGTAGGGTGATGTGGTAGATTGCTTGGGAGGTGAACATAAATTAACAAGACCACCATGACCCATGGTGGTGATGTTCTTGCCATCCCACTGGAAAAGTCTTTTGGCAATCTTGTCTTCAATGAACTAGAAATAAGCTCTTTTAAGTTGCCAAACCGAGAGCGTGAGGCCTAGATACTTGATTTGGAATGAAGCATGGGTGGCCGGGAGGCTCTCAAGGATAGCATCCAAGTTTTTTGCCACAATGAATAGGAACAACATATATCTTTTGGAAATTTGTGGATAGCCCGGTGAATTCTCCAAAGCAACGAAGAATGAACGCAAGATTGTTAATGTCCTCTTTAATGGGGCCCATGAAGACGGCTACATCTTCTGCATAAAGTGATGTTATCATTTTAGTATCACGTTCCCTAATCTTGTGAAGAATACCATGATTATTGTTAAATTAAGTATTTGTTGAAGGGGATCGATGGCTATGACGAAAAGGAACGAGGATAGGGGGTTCCCTTGAAGCCGGCCACACAAATCGAGAAGGACTTGTGAAGGCGAGGAGTGCAATAAGGCGGTGACCCAATTCTTAAATTTGCTCTGGAGCCCTCTCCGTCGGAGGAGGTCAAGAATGTACTCCCACTGGATCGAGTTGAATGCCTTACGAGTGTTGAGATTAAATAAGAGGGATTGTGGAGCCTCCACGCAAGGTTACACACATACATGAAGTTGTCGTGGATACTTCTTCTCTTGATAAAGGCACTTTGGGCCTGCGAGATTAAAGTGTTCATATGTGGACCAAGCCGCATGGTACATATAATGGCAGGAAATATCTATTGAAGTAATATTGTGCTAAAATGTTATGCATATTTAAAAAGGATATAGGATTAACACATGGTTGATCCATTAAGCTGATTGCTGCATGGAATGTTCAGTTGTATTTGTTTATCACTCCTCAAAATATCTAGGATGAAATTGTTAACACATGCGTGCAAGAAGATTAATTGAGAAAAAAACAAAGACTTGCTTGGTTAGAGGCTTGTAGCCTTGTAGGCCGTGCCTCTAGAAATGGTGACTAGATAGAATAAGACGATAAGAACTTTTGCTTAACCAGGCTAGCTGGTGTATGTGTGTTTGGTTCATGTCCATAACATGCTGATGTCTATCAAGCGTTCAAAATGATTTTTAAACATCATCAAATAGCAAAGTATTGTTCCCAACTCCTGGGAGGTGTTTGGTTGCCCGCATGCTTCCCATGCAGGCTCTGGCAGTCCAATATTCAATTGTTTGCTTACTTGCATGCTTGGTTGGGCCTGCATGACAGAAACCTCAAAGCACCCCTCAGCCAGGCTCTAGAGGAACGCCCGAATCAGCCGTTTCCTCATATGCAAGCCCGTTGTGGTGAAAATTACACTTCAGAGGAAGGATGGGGTTTTACAAGCAAGCAAACGTGAACATGACCCAAAGCCTGCATTACCTCAACAAGCTACACTGGGCCAAGCTCTGGGGAAACGCAAAAAGGGTGCAGGGAACCAAACGTGCCCTTGATTACTTCCAGACTGCTGCTACATCACGCCCGAGCGCCAGAAATGGGGCACCAGGGTAATCATTCACACTGCTTAGATTAAGTACTTTTCTTATACTACTAATGGACCGGACTAATCACACTAATGGGTATGAACTTGGCCTTGCAGGCCTTTTTTATCTTCCAGAACAAAACAAAACAACTATGCAGATTCCAGAGATAGCATGCACTGTCGTGGACACCAACCAAACACACTCTAAACGTGGAAAAAGATGTGATCTACTTTTGTCCCGTGGAGGCTCATATCTGACAATACTATGACGTACAAGTACATTCATTACTTAAAGATTAAGAAGAATAAAATTCGGTCAATGACACTCAAATTGGACATGGCCAAGGCGTATGATCGGGTAGAATGGGAATACCTTCGGGCAGTGGCGGAGCCAGAACTTTTGTGGAGCCTGCGCAAATAGAGCCTAAGTGTATGATCTAGAAATAAAATTCGGGTATTTGTATACACAACATATAATATAGCACCAAAGTTCCGAAGCAGAAATCCACATTAATAATCAAATGAAAACATAAACATAATAGTCACACAAAATGTAATTTTAATCCCGTTTCATAGACCAAATAAAGTTGAGACTTGACAAAAAAAAATATATAACCAGTCTTGCATAGAGGCAAACTCGCCATGTTGCCAACAAAAGTAAAACTATCCGTACCAGATGTCACCATATGTCATTGTGCAATTTCTTCCACCACAGTCAAAAGCATCTCTCACTTGTTCATAGCACATAACTCCTTGCATCGACATGTATCGTATTATAAAAAATTCAGTTTGAAGGTAAGAAATATCGCATGAATTCCACGGTCTGCAAGTTGCCCTCTTCTTACATACTTTGATTTTGTAATTTACAGTAGCCAACAAACAAATACAATTTTTCTCTAGTCATGAATCCATGATTACCCCCAACGATTTTCCCCCCAAATTTAAGCCCTAACCCCTAAGCCCGACCTTGAACTCTCACACCATTAGTTGCATATCACACACACCATAGCCTGCATACGTATAATTAGTGGGGTGTGTATGTATTCGATCCGTACCTCGCATCAATCCTTACTTCCCTAACCCAGACCAATTATTCAGACTTCAGAGATGAGGGATCCTTGGCCCTAATTTCGACAGAGATTTCTTACCGAAGGAAGCCGAAACCGGATGAGAGGAAGGAGGGACTGAGGGACGACCGGACGAGTAGACTGCCTGGGAGCCTGGCATCGCTCGCCGCCGTCCGTGTGTCTAGCCGCCTAGGGCTCAGCCTCAAGGCCAGCCGCCAGCGCCCCTCTGTCGCTCAGTCCCTGCGCTCGCGTGTGAGAAACGAAGAGACAGGAGGAGGGAGTTGGAGGCTTGGAGCGATCGATCCGTCCGTCCGTAGGTATTTCCTGCGTTGTTTATTTTTTTTTGGCCTGGGCTGCAGCAGACTGCTGTCCTACTCGTTTGTTGGGCTGTGAATCAGTGAGAAACAAAGGCCCAAACTTTTTGCCCGGGTAAAGCAAAGTTACCGATCAGGTTTTCCACCTGTCGATCGCCGCTGTTACGAGCCAGCGAGCCCGGGCAAGTGCCCAGGGTCGCTGGGCGGTGGCTCCGCCACTACCTTCGGGCCATCATGTCAAAGCTTGCTTTTGTGGCGGCTTGGATTTATAGAGTGATGAAGTGTGTTGAAACAATGGACGCGAAGTATGTGATCGCGAGCGCACAGGCGCTCGGAATCTACCCCGTCGAGGAGAGCTTTGCGATTCGTCGTATTTAATGCGGCTGGCAGGACCATGGGCTACATGGAAAGATAAACATATTCATACGACCTGACCAGTGGGTCCATATTTGCACGGCCGTTTGGACGCCGGCGACGGAGCGGGGAAGAGCCGTGGCTCGAGATGTTATGGCCGTCCCGATCCATGGAACAGAACGAATGCTTTCCGGCAAACGCCGGCAACACGTGCAGTAAATGCAGTGTGTGGGGCGGTTACAACGGCTATCTCCTACCTCCCGATTCTGGATCCCCCATTGCTGAAATCGGTGCTGCGGCGGACAAACCTCCAGCCACAGGGCGATTTGGAGCTGCAGCGACATGGAGTCTTTGATGCAGCCGATTAATAGAGGTACGGATCTGCTCTCTCCCTGATGCCCAGTAGCCGCCATTTAGTTCTAGGGTTTATACGAAGATCTGCTTTTTTTCTACTGGCTACGTGTGCAAGCAGCAGAACTCTGCTAGAGGAGGTGAACGAGAACATCGCGGGGATGGAGCCTCTTCATTACCCTGTGATGCCGCCGCTGTTGTGTGAGTTGCCGGCCAGGACAACATCAAGTACAGATGGGTAGATCTTTGCTCGAGAAGCAGAAAGTGCAGACAAGGGTCAAGCTTCAGAGCATTCCATTGAGCAGGTGGATCCAAAAACACCTGGGTGGACTAAAAGGTATGCAGACTAGTATGACCAAAAAAATGCATATGCCCTTAGTCAGTGCCTTGCCTATATGATTAAATCTAGCTTGTAGAGATACATTCAGAAAATGATTAGAATCAGATTTGCCTGTATGGTAATAGATGAACAAACGCACATATCCCTGTCCACTAATGATTTTGTGTATAAACCACTTAGAACCTGTGTACATATGCAATGACAAATCCATACACTTGATCTCGTTGTAATCTGCTGTAACACATCGACACATCAAAAAAATTATACTCTAAAAAGTGAACCTGATTCTGTAGTCATGTTTCCATGGCATTGCAGAGTGCGCGTTGGAGCTACTGCGCTAGGCAGAGCCCCATGCCCTGATAGGATTTCAGCACCGGAGAGAACGATTCCTGAGATTGTCATTGTGGCAAAGATAGAAACTAGTTTTGACACGCTTGGTGAGGCCTATGATTTCTACAATTTGTATTCATGGGAGAAAGGTTTTGGCATCAGATATGGAAAGAGCAGACTAAATGTGAACCACACAAAATGCATGGAAGAGATAGTCTGCGGATGCTTGGTACAGCTATTTTGGAGCTTTTTTCTGAGATTTCTTAGTTGCCTGTCAGATATTTGTGTTAGAAATAACTGAATTTTAGTGATTGAATTTTTTACAGGGGAAACAAATAGTTGAAAATACTCGATCGTGTCGTTGTGAATGCCCAGCCCTCATAAGATTGCTGCGTTCGAAGGACAGCGGTTGGTACATAGCTGAACATCGGGATGAGCACAACCATGCATTGTTTGCAACATACGGACAGACAATACTGGCCATCACACAAGCATATTGATGTCTACAGTAGAGACCTCATGAAGCAATTACGGCAGAACAATGTCAACCTCGCCAAGGTGTACAACATAATTGGGTGCTTCTTTGGGAGGATGGAGAATGTACCTTCCACTAAAAGAGCGCTGCGGAATCTATGTGGTAAAATAAATCGTGAGCAAGCAGAAGATGATGTTAGGAAAACAATGGAGGTGTTTCAGGAACTTTGCTCGAAGGACCCACAGTTCACCTATACGGTACAAGCTGACAAGGAAGAACGGATCATCACTCTAATGTGGGCTACTGGTAATAGCAGATTGCAATACACATTCTTCGGAGATGTTATTACATTCGATACAACCTACAGGAAAAATCTGTACGACATGCTGTTTGGCCTTTTTGTTATGTCAACAATCACTTTTAGAGCATTATCCTAGCTGGCGTGCTGGTTCGTGATGAGAAGGTTGAGACATTTGAGTGGGTTTTCGATGAATTCATTAGGATAATGGGTGGGTCTGCGCCGAAGACAATTCTTACAGGTAACATAACATGGTTTTTATGAAAATAGCATAGATATTCTGACATGAAATTTCATGTTTCTTGCTCATTATTATATAAATAATGAGTGTGCTGACAATCATTTGCAGATCAAAATCGAGCAATGGAAATAGCAATTGAAAATGCGATGCCCGACATGGCTCACCGTTGGTGCAAGTGGCATGTGCTTAAGAAGGCGAAGGAATCTTTAGGACCGTTGTACTAAAAAAAGAGTTACTTCCGTCCCGAGTTTCACAAGGTGGTACATCACAAGGAAATACCTCATAGAGAAGTACAACCTGAAGAACCACACATACATGACGCAGTTGTTCGAGATTCGTCATAAGTGGGCAAAACCTTACTTCAAAGGTGTATTTTGTGCTACGATGACCAGCACACAGCGGAGTGAAAGTGCAAACCACATGTTGAAGAATTATGTACCTCCAGGATGCCCCATGGATATGTTTGTGAGGAAGTACATGAGATTGCTTTGACAGAGAGGTTGAGAGAAATTACGAGGAGAAACGGACCAGAATTGTAAGTTGACTACTACCTGTGGAATACCTAATTTATCTTGTTGTGAACAGCACTCTGAGATAATAATTTGCTGAATTTTGCAGGGAAGGCCCCTTCTGCGAGCAAATATGGCAACCGAGAGGCATTCTGGGAAGATATACACTAGAGTTATGTTCGAGCAATTCGTACATATAATATATGAGTGTGGTGCATATCAAGTGGATGAGATTGAGAGAGGTAAAACATATGTTGCAGTACATACCGAGACAGACGGCAGGGAGAAGTGGTGTAGAACTAAGTACAAAGTGACAGTGCTGAACGGTGGAGAAGAATTTGAGTGTGAATGTGGGCAGTTTGAACACATGGGACTGCTGTGCAGCCATGTACTAAAGGTGATCACATATATTAAAATATGTTGACAGAGGTTCAGTCAAACTCATGAAGATGAAAGCTGGATTTTTTGCTGAATATTTATTTTTGTTGACGCAAGTACTGGACTTTATACGCGTTACAGAAATCCCAGAGAAACACATAGTAAAAAGGTGGACTCGAGATGCACGGGATATCCTTCCCCCACACCTAACACAATACCCGAGGGACCATGCTCAAGAAAACCCATTTAGTTACAGGCCTTTCAATATGTATATGCATGCAATGGAGCGTGTACGAATGGTGGACAGTAGAGTCGAAGCATATGAGCACCTAATTTCATTATTCAAGCATTGTGCAGCTGAAATGAAACCATTTTCAGAGATGCGAGATGGGCTTGGGCTGGAAGATAGGTTGGCAGAAAATGGAGATGTTTTGAATTAGGTTCAGTCAGAGGGCGGTCTGTATGCAAAGGTGGTTGAAACAAATATTGTTATATGGAATGATGACAATAACTCGGCCAATGAGTCAGGAAATATGTTAGCAGGGTTATTACCTCTAGCTGAACGGAAGGAAATGGGTAGGCCTGCCACTAGTATGGAGAAGGCAACATATGAAGGATTAAGTAAACGAACCAGGTTCTGCAGCATATGTCGGCGCTAAGGTCACAAACGAACAACTTGTCCTGATCGCGGGGATGCACCGAAGCAACCTCGGAGGCCAGTAAGATGCAAGAATTGTGGTGTTGAGGGCTACCGTCCCAACAATTGCCACAAGGCAGCTGAGCTGAGACTAAACTAGCTGATGACATTTTGTTGGCCATAACATAATAGGTGTAGCTATAATTTGTGGACCCTTGAAAATTAGAACTTGCTTGTTATTCAGTTGCTTGTAAAACATTATGATTTCCACCAGGTTTGTCAGTGCACATTCAGAGTTGTATGAGTGATTTCCGCCTTTTATGCTGTCTTCCTTCGAACTTAATAAAATTGTATTGCCTACTATTGGTTTGTTTCAATGACTTTTCCTGGCATTATGGTTCTGCTGACTTTAATTGAGGTGACTATTTGGTAGCTTCTATTTTCAAAATCCATATAACACAAACTTGCAGGAGCCGCTCACAGCTGCATGCATGCGTTTGCTTTCTGATTTGGGTTGAACTAGTAAATGCAGGAAGTAAGTGTTCGGTCAGGCAGAGCTATCCAAATGAGCAGGCTTGCATTCGAAATTTGAACCTAGTGGGCTCGAGATGACTGCTGGGTGTATACAAAAGGGCTTGTGGCTGCTGGCTCAAGCCGTAGCTCCATCCAGTGGCCTCGCAAGTTAGTTGGGATGAGCTGATCTGCGTTCTCCCTAGGTGCATCTGCTGTCACCAAAACCGAAGACTGCTCGCAAGGTTGCGATGCCTCTGTTCAGGTGCGTTGTAGTCATTCCGGTTTAGATCCCACCTCTTTCAGCTGACATTCAAATCACACCTCTCTCTGATCTGTTGCCCCCTTGTAGGCAAGAACTGCTTCGGAGCCGTCGGTTAATCAAGGAGGGTCGAATGGCTGCGTTCACTGCACAGTAATAAGAAGGCGACGAGCAGTGTTCGCGAAGATTGGTAGGTCCAACTGGTAGCTGTCATTAATGGGCTTAGCAGTTCCCGCTAGTCCAAAATATAACTGAAGACGGCTCATTCCATCCATCTACTTCTGATCCATTTTAACGGTAACTGACGGAGTTACCTGGCCGCTATATGATTTGTGGGCCATAGTCTGTTAAACAATACTGCACTAGAACAGTACGCCTTTACCAGGGCCTGCTGTTGCACGGATCATGAAATAAATTGGTGGTACAGATACCGGGCTCACTGCAGCTCGGGATCACATCAACACTTTCGTTGAAACAACCACTTTCTCTGTCGAGTGAATCGGAAATTCTTCAATTTTCTCACATCATCTAGGGGTATCGGCCGAGGGGGGGGGGGGGGGGTTCGATATCTTCGTATCCTCTTTTTCGTACTGACGGGCTAAGCTGCATGTTGGAATTCAGTGGACACACACATCTGTCTTGGTGTCTGGGTTGGATCCATGCACCTTGGACGTCACATCTTCTATTTGCCGATGATTGAATTGTGTTTTCCCATGCTTAATAGACGGTGCCCAGAGACTCCAATCAATTCTGTAAACATATCATATTGGCTCAGGTCAGTTGCTTAACAAAACCAAGTGTGCTACATATTTTAATGCTAATTGCACAGAAGACATGAAGGTTGTAGTGCATGCGAGTACAAAAATCATGTCAGAATCCTTAATGGAAAAAATAACTAGGCTTCCCATGGTCCTACAGGATCAACTGAAAAAATGTTTGAGCATATCTACTCCATGATCAAAAAGATGGTTAATGGATGGTCGCCAAGGTTGCTTAGCAAAGCGAGGTGTGAAGTATTGGTTTAATCTGTGTGTCAAGCCATTCCAACATATTCAATGAGCTATTTTAAGTTGTCGAAGAATACATGCAAGAAAATTACTGGCATTATTGCAATGTATTCAGGAGGAAGAAGATATGATCACGGCGCACCACCGATGAATGCAGGGGGAAGAAGACTTCGGCACCCCCAAAGATTTTTCTGTATGGGTGTGATTGTAAGGACATGTGATGCTTAATATATGGCATTAGGTCATCTCCAACACATACCCTCAAATAGCCCGCAAACATCGAGGTTGAGCTGTCCGGACACAATTTGCCATCTAATGCTGGCCTGTATTTGGGAGGGCACGCGCCTGCTTGTCCGTTTTCCGCAAACCTAAAGCAAACCTATCGAAGCTTTATGGGAGTCTGGACATTCACATGACGAATCAAAAGCCACCACGTATCCTCTCTCCGTCTGGATGGTGGAAGGCTGCTAGGGCGGAAGCACTAAGTTGTTTAACTTTTTTCTTTTCTTCAAGTGCTCATTTAGTGTTGGCGGAAGGCTATTCGGTGTGCTAAGTTTTTTCTTAAAGTGTCATTGGTGTTGGTGGAAGGCTATTTGGTGTACTAATAAGTTATTTCACTTTTTTTTAAAGAGGAGGCGCTTGCCCGGCTTTAGCGAACTGAAGCCCTTAAAGTGTTTACACAAGGTCTAGTGGTAGCATAGAACGGAAATAATGACAACATAACCAAAGGTATGATACAAGCCATGCAAGGCTAATGATCACCGATCAAAGGAGGGCTGAAATGTCTTGAACTGCAGGAGCAGCTTAGGGGGGCTCCGTCTCCTCCGCTGAAGTAGCGCCACTGGCACGTCGAAGCTCCGAGGCAAGACGCCTGAGCGCTCTCACCACCTCCTTAATGGCTGGTGTATCTGACGCCTTGCTCAAAAGCGTCCAAAGCTGTAGAAAGATAGTCATTTTGTATAGCGCGTCAGCCCGATGCTTAATAAATTTGCCCTCAATCAACGCTTTGTTTCTAATCTGCCAAAGAGCCCACGACATGGCTGCAAAAATCAACCAAGTAAGCCTACGCGTTTTGCCAGAGGATCTTGAGGCTTAGGTATGGAAAGTCCCGAATGTTGCCGGTGCCCACCTGCAACCGGTAACATCGCGGAGACAACTCCATAAGAATTGAGCTATAGCGCATTTGAAAAAAATGTGATCAACGTCCTCGACTGCGCCACATAACGGGCATCGTCCGTCACCAGGGCCATGCCGCGCCTATACATGAACTCCTGAGGGGAGTCGATCCCGAATCAACTGCCACATAAAGATTTTCACTTTGGTTGGGACCCGGGCTTTCCAAATATCCATAGCCTGAAAAGGAGCTGCACCATTATGCAACGCGCGGTAGAGGGAGCTCGTGGAAAACTGTCCAGATGCCTCTAGCTTCCAACGAAAGGTATCAGGAGAGTTGGAAAGTGAAGAAGTACGCAACAAGCTCGCCAATTGGTTCCATTCAACCTGTTCCAAGGACCGAAGAGACCGGCAAAACTGTGGACACCACTGTCCGTTTCGCCAAATCTCACTAACGAGGGCATTCGGCAAAGATGAGATAGCAAACAGGCCAGGAAAAGCGTCAGCTAATGGGACAGAACCACACCATACGTCACGCCAAAAGACCGTGGCCCTACCGTCCCCAACATTATGGACCGTACCCACCCGCAGAAGGTGCCGAATCTTCACAATTGACTTCCAAAACTGGGATCCGTTATTAACAGCGGCTGTGGACACTGGGGCCTGGCGCAAATATTTATGCCGAATAATATCCAGCCATAGGCCCCCTAGCCCAGTGAGAATCTTCCAAGCCCATTTCGTCATTAAGCACCAATTCATGTGTTTCGTATTAATAATGCCGAGGCCCCCTACATCCTTTGGAGCGCATATCGTGCTCCAGTGAACCATGTGGTATTTCTGCTTTCCCAATTCTTTACCCCAAAAGAATCAAGACCGCACCGTGTCAAATTTAGCATGAACTCCATCCTGGAGTAAGAAGAATCCCATAATGAACATTGGCAGACTAGAGAGGCAAGAATTGATCAGCGTGGTCTTGCCTCCAGTAGATTGGTATTTACCGACCCATGGCTCCGCCCGCTGGGCCACACGATCGGTAATGAACAGAAAGTCCTCAATAGATAAATGCATATTGGTGAGCGGCATCCCCAGATATTTAATTGGTAAGGATCCCAGGCAACAGTTCAGTATATGGGCAGCACGCAAACGTTCCTCCAAATCTCCCTTAGAGACAAAAACTCCGCTCTTGTCATAGTTAATTTTAAGCCCGGACATATATTCAAATCACATCAGCAGAAACTTTAAGTTGACTAGACTAACAGGGTCATTCTTGATCATGATTAGCGTATCATCCGCATATTGTAGATGAGTGATTCCGCCTTCCATGAGGTCGGGGAAGATACCCTGTATGTGGCCAGCTTTCCTAGCACCCTCTAGGATAACTGGCAGAGCTTCGACCACTATATTGAAAAGGAGAGGAGATGCCGGGTCACCTTGTCTCACCCCTCTCGAATTCCTAAAGAAAGGACCTGCCTCCCCATTAATATTAATCGCAGTCTGACCTCCTTTAACTGTTTGCATGATCCAACTCACCCAAAGGGGCGAGAAGCCTTTCAGCCGCATGACCTCTTCGAGAAACTGCCAATTTACTCTGTCGTAAGCTTTTTCAAAGTCTAATTTAAGAATGATATAGCTCTCGGTTTGCTGAACTACGGAATGAAGCACCTCATGAAGAACCGAAATTCCCTCAAGAATGCTGTGACCACAGATAAAAGTTGACTGACTTTGGCTAATAACCCGGTTGGCAACTGGAGATAAATGAGTGGCAAATCCCTTGACCATCAAGTGGAATCCAACATTAATGAGCGCGATTGGTCGGAATTGCTTAATAAGGTCTGCCCTAGGAGCCTTAGGAAGCAGAGAAATAATCGCGTAATTCAGACGTTTAATATCGATCTTTCCTTTAGTAAAATCCCCCAAAAGCCGGAACATCTGGGGGCCCACCATGGGCCAGCACCTTTTATAAAATTCGACCGGAAGACCATCCGGGCCAGGCGCCATATTATTCCGCATATCGCGAAGCGCATTTTCCAGCTCCACCATGGAGAAAGGTGCAGTGAGCATTTCATTATCTGCGTCGGATACTCTGCCTTCCTCCGCCCAAGCAGAGGCGTCCAAGAATGCACCTCCGCGCTCCTCCGAGGCCAACAAGTTCCGGTAAAAGGCATATATGTGTTGGGATAATTCTGTTGGATCGGAGATTATTGTGGTGCCATCCCGCAGCGCAACGATCTGGCACTTCCGCCGTCGCCCATTGGCCACGACCTGAAAGTGGGCGGTATTCAAGTCACCCTTAGTGATCCAGTTCTGTGTTCCCCTCTGGCGCCAATAAATTTCCTCACAAGTGGTAATAAATACCAAGTCATTCTCTAAAGTATAGCGTCGCTCCCACTCGTCTTCTGATAAACTCGGCCCATCTGCTAAGGTATCAAGCTCTTGAATAGCACTCAACAGGTTCGCTTTCTGAGATTTTAGAGCACTACCGATATTGTTACCCCACCCGCGAAGGTGCCGTCTGTTGGGAAATGTAGCATCCAATTTCAAAAAAATTCCTACGCTCACGCAATATCTATCTAGGAGATGCATAGCAACAAGAGGGGGAGAGTGTGTCCACGTACCCTTGTAGACCGAAAGCGGAAGCGTTTGTTAACGCGGTTGATGTAGTCGAGCTTCTTCTCGTTCCGACCGATCAAGCACCGAACGTACGGCACCTCCAAGTTCTGCACATGTTCAGCTCGATGACGTCCCTTGAACTCTTGATCCAGCAAAGTGTCGAGGGAGAGTTCCGTCAGCACGACAGCGTGGTGATGATGATGGTGAAGTGATCCGCGCAGGGTTTCGCCTAAGCACTACGTGAATATGACCGGAGGCGTAAACTGTGGAGGGGGCGCCGCACACGGCTAACAATTGTTGGTGTGTTGTGCTAGGTGCCCCCTCCTCATATATATAGGTGGGAGGGAGAGGGGAGAGGCCAAGGGGCGCCCTAAGTGGGGCCGAATCCCACTTGGGCTCCTGCCCTGGTTTGCCCCCCCTTCCTTGTATAGGCGCCAGGGGAAGGAAGGGGGAGGTGGCGCCCCCCCCTTTCCTTTCTCCCTTGAGGAGGGGAAGGAAGGAGGGACTTGCCCTCCCCCTTTCCTTTCCCTAGGGCTGGCCGACCTGGTGGAGGGGCGCACCAGCCCCTTGTGGGCTGGTCTGTCCCTCCCTTGGCCCATTAAGCCCATATCTTTGCCGGGGGGGGGGGGGTGCCCGGAACCCCTTCCGGTGACCCTATATGTACTCGGTACCCTCCGGAACATTTCTGGTGTCCGAATATCATCGTCCTATATATGAATCTTTACCTCTCGACCATTTCCAGACTCCTCGTCATGTCCGTGATCTCATCCGGGACTCCGAACAATATTCGGTCACCAAATCACATAACGCATATAATACAAAATCGTCAACGAACGTTAAGCGTGCGGACCCTACGGGTTTGAGAACTATGTAGACATGACCGAGACACCTCTCCAGTCAATAACCAATAGCGGAACCTGGATGTTCATATTGGCTCCTACATACTCTACGAAGATCTTTATCGGTCGAACCGTTATGACAACATACGTTATTCCCTTTGTTATCGGTATGTTACTTGCCCGAGATTCGATCGTCGGTATCTTCATACCTAGTTCAATCTCGTTACCAGCAAGTCTCTTTACTCGTTCCGTAGTGCATCATCCTGCAACTAGCTCATTAGTCACATTGCTTGCAAGGCTTCTTATGATGTGCATTACCGAGAGGGCCCAGAGATACCTCTTCGATACTCGGAGTGACAAATCCTAATCTCGATCTATGCCAACCCAACAGACACCTTCGGAGATACCTGTAGAGCATCTTTATAATCACCCAGTTACGTTGTGACATTTGATAGCACACAAGGCATTCCTCCGGTATCCGGGAGTTATATAAACTCATAGTCGAAGGAATATGCATTTGACATGAAGAAAGCAATAGCAATAAAACTGAACGATCAATATGCTATGCTAATGGATGGGTCTTGTCCATCACATCATTCTCCTAATGATGTGATCCTGTTCATCAGATGACAATGCATGTCTATGGCTAGGAAACTTAACCATCTTTGATTAACGAGCTAGTCTAGTAGAGGCTTACTAGGGACACAGTGTTTTGTCTATGTATCCACACATGTATCAAGTTTCCGGTTAATACAATTCTAGCATGGATAATAAACATTTATCATGAATAAGGCAATATAAAATAACAACTTTATTATTGCCTCTAGGGCATATTTCCTTCAGTCTCCCACTTGCACTAGAGTCAATAATCTAGATTACATTGTAATGATTCTAACACCCATGGAGTCTTGGTGCTGATCATGTTTTGCTCGTGGAAGAGGCTTAGTCAACGGGTCTGCCACATTGAGATCCGTATGTATTTTGCAAATCTCTATGTCTCCCTCCTTGACTTGATCACGGATGGAGTTGAAGCGTCTCTTGATGTGTTTGGTTCTTTTGTGAAATCTAGATTCCTTCGCTAAGGCAATTGCTTCAGTATTGTCACAAAAGATTTTCATTGGACCCGATGCACTAGGTATTACACCTAGATCGGATATGAACTCCTTTATCCAGACTCCTTCATTTGCTGCTTCCGAAGTAGCTATGTACTCCGCTTCACACGTAGATCCCACCACGACGCTTTGCTTAGAACTGCACCAACTGACAGCTCCACCATTCAATATAAATACGTATCCGGTTTGTGACTTAGAGTCATCCGGATCAGTGTCAAAGCTAGCATCGACGTAACCATTTACGACGAGCTCTTTGTCACCTCCATAAACGAGAAACATATCCTTAGTCCTTTTCAGGTACTTCAGGATATTCTTGACCGCGGTCTAGTGATCCACTCCTGGATTACTTTGGTACCTCCCTGCTAGACTTATAGCAAGGCACACATCAGGTCTGGTACACAGCATAGCATACATGATAAAACCTATGGCTGAGGCATAGGGAATGACTTTCATTTTCTCTCTATCTTCTGCAGTGGTCGGGCATTGAGTCTGACTCAACTTCACACCTTGTAGCATAGGCAAGAACCCTTTCTTTGACTGATCCATTTTTGAACTTCTTCAAAATTTTATCAAGGTATGTGCTTTGTGAAAGTCCAATTAAGCGTCTTGATCTATCTCTATAGATATTGATGCCTAATATATAAGCAGCTTCACCGAGGTATTTCATTGAAAAACTTTTACTCAAGTATCCTTTTATGCTATCCAGAAATTCTATATCATTTCCAATCAACAATATGTCATCCACATATAATATTAGAAATGCTACAGAGCTCCCACTCACTTTCTTGTAAATACAGGCTTCTCCGAAAGTCTGTATAAAACCATATGCTTTGATCATCTCATCAAAGCGTATATTCCAACTCCGAGATGCTTGCACCAGTCCATAAATGGATCGCTGGAGCTTGCACAATTTGTTAACACCTTTAGGATCGACAAAACCTTCTGGTTGCATCATATACAACTCTTCTTTAAGAAATCCATTAAGGAATGCAGTTTTGACGTCCATTTGCCAGATTTCATAATCATAAAATGCGGCAATTGCTAACATGATTCGGACAGACTTAAACATCACTACGGGTGAGAAGGTCTCATCGTAGTTAATTCCTTGAACTTGTCGAAAACCTTTCGCGACAAGTCAAGCTTTGTAGACAGTAACATTACCATCAGCGTCAGTCTTCTTCTTGAAGATCCATTTATTTTCTATGGCTCGCCGATCATCGGGTAAATCCACCAAAGTCCATACTTTGTTCTCATACATGGATCCTATTTCATGGCCTCAAGCCATTTCTCGGAATCTGGGCGCATCATCGCTTCTTTATAGTTCGTAGTTTCGTCATGGTCTAGTAACATGACTTCCAGAACAGGATTACCGTACCACTCTGGTGCGGAACGTGCTCTGGTTGACCTACGAGGTTCGGTAGTAACTTGATCTGAAGATTCATGATCATCATCATTAGCTTCCTCTCTAGTTGGTGTAGGCATCACGGGAACAGATTTCTCTGATGAGCTACTTTCCAAATTGAGAGAAGGTACAATTACCTCATCAAGTTCTACTTTCCTCTCACTCACTTCTTTCGAGAGAAACTCCTTCTCTAGAAAGGATCCATTCTTAGCAACAAAAATCTTGCCTTCGGATCTGTGATAGAAGGTGTACCCAACAGTTTCTTTTGGGTATCCTATGAAGACGCACTTCTCCGATTTGGGTTCGAGCTTATCAGGCTGAAGCTTTTTCACATAAGCATCGCAACCCCAAACTTTAAGAAACGACAGCTTAGGTTTCTTGCCAAACCATAGTTCATACGGTGTCGTCTCAACGGATTTAGACGGTGCCCTATTTAACGTGAATGCAGCTGTCTCTAATGCATAACCCCAAAACAATAGTGGTAAGTCGGTATGAGATATTATAGATCGCACCATATCTAATAAAGTACGGTTACGACGTTCGGACACACCATTACGCTGTGGTGTTCCAGGTGGCGTGAGTTGTGAAACTATTCCACATTGTTTTAAATGAAGGCCAAACTCGTAACTCAAATATTCGCCTCTGCGATCAGATCGTAGAAACTTTATTTTCTTGTTACGATGATTCTCCACTTCACTCTGAAATTCTTTGAACTTTTCAAATGTTTCAGACTTGTGTTTCATTAAGTAGATATACCCATATCTGCTCAAATCATCTGTGAAGGTCAGAAAATAATGATACCCGCCACGAGCCTCAACACTCATCGGACCGCATACATCGGTATGTATTATTTTCAATAAGTCAGTGGCTCGCTCCATTGTTCCGTAGAACGGAGTTTTAGTCATCTTGCCCATGAGGCATGGTTTGCAAGCATCAAATGATTCATAATCAAGTGATTCCAAAAGCCCATCCGCATGGAGTTTCTTCATGCGCTTTACATCAATATGGAATAGACGGCAGTGCCACAAATATGTTGCACTATCATTATCAACTTTGCATCTTTTGGCATCAATATTATGAATATGTGTATCACCACGATCGAGATTCAACAAAAATAGACCACTCTTCAAGGGTGCATGACCATAAAAGATATTACTCATATAAATAGAACAACCATTATTCTCTGATTTAAATGAATAACCGTCTCGCATTAAACAAGATCTAGATATAATGTTCATGCTCAAGGCTGGCACCAAATAACAATTATTCAGGTCTAAAACTAATCCCGAAGGTAGATGTAGAGGTAGCGTGCCGACGACGATCACATCGACCTTGGAACCATTCCCGACGCGCATCGTCATCTCGTCCTTAGCCAATCTTCGTTTAATCCGTAGCCCCTGTTTTGAGTTACAAATATGAGCAACCGAACCGGTATCAAATACCCAGGCACTACTACGAGCATTAGTAAGGTACACATCAATAACATGTATATCAAATATACCTTTGTTCACTTTGCCATCCTTCTTATCCGCCAAATACTTGGGGCAGTTCCGCTTCCAGTGACCAGTCCCTTTGCAGTAGAAGCACTCAGTTTCAGGCTTGGGTCCAGCTTTGGGCTTCTTTCCGGGAGTGGCAACTTGCTTGCCATTCTTTCTTGAAGTTCCCCTTCTTTTCTTTGCCTTTTTTCTTGAAACTAGTGGTCTTGTTAACCATCAACACTTGATGCTCCTTTTTGATTTCTACCTCCGCAGCTTTGAGCATAGCGAAGAGCTCGGGAATTGTCTTTTCCATCCCTTGCATATTATAGTTCATTACGAAGCCTTTATAGCTTGGTGGCAGTGATTGGAGAATTCTGTCAATAACACTATCATCTGGAAGATTAACTCCCAGCTAAGTCAAGTGGTTATGATACCCAGACATTTTGAGTATGTGTTCACTGACAGAGCTATTCTCCTCCATCTTGCAGCTATAGAACTTGTTGGAGACTTCATATCTCTCAACTCGGGCATTTGCTTGAAATAGTAACTTCAGTTCCTGGAACATCTCATATGGTCCATGACGTTCAAAACGTCTTTGAAGTCCCGATTCTAAGCCGTAAAGCATGGCACACTGAACTATCGAGTAGTCATCAGATCGAGCTTGCCAGACGTTCATAACATCAGCATCTGCTCCTGCAGCAGGTCTTTCACCTAGCGGTGCATCAAGGACATGTGCAGCAATGAGGATAATCCTCAAGTTACGGACCCAGTCCGTGTAGTTGCTACCATCATCTTTCAACTTAGCTTTCTCTAGGAACGCATTAAAATTCAAGGGAACGGTAGCACGAGCCATTGATCTATAACATAGATATGCAAAAACTATCAGGACTAAGTTCATGATAAATTAAGTTCAATTAATCATATTACTTAAGAACTCCCACTTTGATTGACATCCCTCAAGTCATCTAAATGATCGCGTGATCCATATCAACTAAACCATGTCCGATCATCACGTGAGATGGAGTAGTCTTCAATGGTGAACATCTCTATGTTGATCATATCTACTATATGATTCACGTTCGACCTTTCGGTCTCCAGCGTTCCGAGGCCATGTCTGTACATGCTAGGCTCGTCAAGTTTAACCCGAGTATTCCGCATGTGCAAAACTGTCTTGCACCCATTGTATGTGAACGTAGAGCCTATCACACCCGATCATCACGTGGTGTCTCAGTACGACGAACTGTCGCAACGGTGCATACTCAGGGAGAACACTTATACCTTGAAATTTTAGTAAGGGATCATCTTATAATGCTACCGCCGTACTAAGCAAAATAAGATGCATAAAAGATAAACATCACATGCAATCAAAATATGTGACATGATATGGCCATCATCATCTTGTGCCTTTGATCTCGATCTCCAAAGCACCGTCATGATCTCCATCGTCACCGGCTTGACACCTTGATCTCCATCATAGCGTCGTGGTCGTCTCGCCAACTATTGCTTCTATAACTATTGCTAACGCATAGTGATAAAGTAAAGCAATTACATGGCGTTTGCATTCCATACAATAAAGAGACAACCATAAGGCTCCTGCCGGTTGTCAGATATCTTACAAAACATGATCATCTCATACAATAACGTTTATCACATCATGTCTTGACCATATCACATCATAACATGCCCTGCAAAAACAAGTTAGACGTCCTCTACTTTGTTGTTGCAAGTTTTACGTGGCTGCTATGGGCTTCTAGCAAGAACCGTTCTTACCTACGCATCAAAACCACAACAGTGTTTCGTTAAGTTTGCTGTTTTAACCTTCAACAAGGACCGGCCGTAGTCAAATTTGATTCAACTAAAGTTGGAGAAACAGACACCCGCCAGCCACCTTTATGCAAAACTAGTTGCATGTCTGTCGGTGGAACCGGTCTCATGAACGTGGTCATGTAAGGTTGGTCCGGGCCGCTTCATCCAACAATACTGCAAAATCAAAATAAGATGTTGGTGGTAAGCAGTATGACTATCACCGCCCACAACTCTTTGTGTTCTACTCGTGCATATCATCTACGCATAGACCTGGCTCGGATGCCACTGTTGGGAAACGTAGCATGCAATTTCAAAAAAAATTCTACGCTCACGCAAGATCTATCTAGGAGATGCATAGCAACGAGAGGGGGAGAGTGTGTCCACGTACCCTTGTAGACCGAAAGCGGAAGCGTTTGTTAACGCGGTTGATGTAGTCGAACTTCTTCTCGTTCCGACCGATCAAGTACCGAACGTACGGCACCTCCGAGTTCTGCACACGTTCAGCTCGATGACGTCCCTCGAACTCTTGATCCAGCAAAGTGTCGAGGGAGAGTTCCATCAGCACGACGGCGTGGTGATGGTGATGGTGAATTGATCCGCGCATGGCTTCGCCTAAGCACTACGTGAATATGACCGGAGGCGTAAACTGTGGAGGGGGGCTCCGCACACGGCTAACAATTGTTGGTGTGTTGTGCTAGGTGCCCCCCTCCTCATATATATAGGTGGGAGGGAGAGGGGAGAGGCCAAGGGGCGCCCCAAGTGGGGCCGAATCCCACTTGGGCTCCTGCCCTAGTTCCCCCCCTTCCTTGTATAGGCGCCAGGGGAAGGAAGGGGGAGGTGGCGCCCCCCCTTTCCTTTCTCCCTTGAGGAGGGGAAGGAAGGAGGGACTTGCCCTTCCCCCTTTCCTTTCCCTAGGGCTGGCCGGCCTGGTGGAGGGGCGCACCAGCCCCTTGTGGGCTGGTCTGTCCCTCCCTTGGCCCATTAAGCCCATATCTTTGCCGGGGGGGTGCCCGGAACCCCTTCCGGTGACCCTATATGTACTCGGTACCCTCCGGAACACTTTCGGTGTTCGAATATCATCGTCTTATATATGAATCTTTACCTCTCGACCATTTCGAGACTCCTCGTCATGTCCGTGATCTCATCCGGGACTCCGAACAACATTTGGTCACCAAATCACATAACTCATGTAATACAAAATCGTCAACAAACGTTAAGCGTGCGGACCCTACGGGTTCGAGAACTATGTAGACATGACCGAGACACCTCTCTGGTCAATAACCAATAGCGGAACCTGGATGTTCATATTGGCTCCTACATATTCTATGAAGATCTTTATTGGTCGAGTCGTTATGACAACATACGTTATTCCCTTTGTCATCGGTATGTTACTTGCCCGAGATTCGATCGTCGGTATCTTCATACCTAGTTCAATCTCGTTACCGGCAAGTCTCTTTACTCATTCCGTCGTGCATCATCCCGCAACTAACTCATTAGTCACATTGCTTGCAAGGCTTCTTATGATGTGCATTACCGAGAGGGCCCAGAGATACCTCTCCGATACTCGGAGTGACAAATCCTAATCTCGATCTATGCCAACCCAACAGACACCTTCAGAGATACCTGTAGAGCATCTTTATAATCACCCAGTTACGTTGTGACGTTTGATAGCACACAAGGCATTCCTCCGGTATCCGGGAGTTGCATAATCTCATAGTCGAAGGAATATGCATTTGACATGAAGAAAGCAATAGCAATAAAACTGAACGATCAATATGCTATGCTAACGGATGGGTCTTGTCCATCACATCATTCTCCTAATGATGTGATCCTGTTCATCAAATGACAACACATGTCTATGGCTAGGAAACTTAACCATCTTTGATTAACGAGCTAGTCTAGTAGAGGCTTACTAGGGACACAGTGTTTTGTCTATGTATCCACACATGTATCAAGTTTCCGGTTAATACAATTCTAGCATGGGTAATAAACATTTATCATGAATAAGGAAATGTAAAATAACAACTTTATTATTGCCTCTAGGGCATATTTCCTTCAGCAGCTTGCGGATACAATGCTGCCAAACGTCCACAGAATCAGCAACAGGTCCATAACGATGGGGCGGGTTGGACAGTGCCCTCTGCCAACTCTCCCGCACCATCTCCAAAAAACCCGGATGCTCGAACCACTGAAGCTGGAAGTGGGAACGGGAAGGGCGCACCACCCGCGCCTCTCCGGAATCCAACATCAAGGGACAGTGATCCGAGCCCAAACGGGTCATTGCAACCAAGGTGCAAGACGGAAATTGTCGCTCCCATTCGGGAGAAGCGAAGACCCGATCCAGCACACAGCGATTAGGGTCTAATTGCTTGTTTGTCCAAGTGGAACTGGCCCCCACCCGGTCGATTTCTAACAACTCCAAATCAGCGATCCAATTATTAAAGGTGTCTACTAGCGAAAGGTTTATTAAATGTTGGTTTTTGCTCTTATCCTCCAGGGACCGCATCAGGTTGAAATCCCCACCAATGACAACCGGATGTAGGGTCCCGGAGGTCTTGTCATGCAGCTCTAACAGAAAGCTAATGGAGCGCGAATGGTCGGCAGGACCATAAACCACAATCAACTCCCACGGGAATCGGCAATTACGTTGAATTATATCTGCACTAATAAAGGACCGGCCCGTAGAGAACCTCACCACCTCAAATGTGTCTTTCCTTACTCCCAACAGGATACCACCCGAATGCCCCTGCGCGGGTAATCACTTCCACTCAAAATTATCACCCCCAACCGCACGTAAGTCACCCGCAGAGAATGATTCTCTAATTGTTTCCTGAATAGCAATGAAATCTAAGTTCTCTACTCGCACCGCCTCGGCCAGTTGACGCCTCCTGTCAAGTTGACCGAAGCCCCGAATGTTCCAGAAGATACCTCTCATTGGAACAAAGGGGAATGGGTCCCCGCCCCATCATTGGTTTTCATGACATGTGCCGACGAGGCACAATTTCTTCCTGTACGGCCCCGACCCCTACCACGGCCCCGACCTCTACCACGCCCCCTACCTGGGGCGGGCCGACGAGGCTGTGAGGTATCTTCCTCCACTGGAATGACATCCCCAGCAGCCACGTCCGCGGCACGCTCAGCCTCCTGCCGCTGCGCCCGAGCCTTCGCCTCAGCCGCACGAGTGCGCTGAAGGTCATTATTGGCCTCCTTCTCAGCCAACGCAGCCTGCACCAAGTGCTGCGCTTGGAGAGCAGAAATCTGAGCTAAAGGGGATCCCAGCTCAGGCCGAAACGATATATGACTATCCTTGGCTACTTTTAAAAGATGTTTGGATTTCGCGGCAGCAAGTAGTTTAAAAGAAGACATAGAACGAGTAACCGGTTTCGAGATCATACCTTGCAGCTCCTTGTTAGCTTTGAGGGCCATCGCCCGCTCCATCATGGGTGTAACGACGCGAACCCGCGAGCTTTGTCTCTGAGCGGTGGGCGGAGAGGCCACCGGCACCTCCGTCTGGACACCATCCTCCACCGCCGGGCCTGCCTCCACCAAGTCCTGGAAGGCCGCCAAGCAATCCTCCACTGGCATCAGGTTATCCGAGAACGCTTCACACTGATCAAGATCTGGGAGCCCACCGTCCACTGCTGCCTCCATGTCAAGCACCTTCGCCGTCGAGCCCAAGGCAGATCCTTTGGAACCAAGAGAGGAGGCCTCCGAGTCTTTCGCACTGGGCATGGAAAACGGCGAGTGTTCATCAGTAAGCGCCGAACCCGCCGCCACACCTTGACCCATCAGCGCCGGCACCGGGTCAGGCGAACTGTCTTTGTCAGAAGCGCCGGGGCCCGGCGACTTGTCCTGAGGAAAAGCACGGGCCAGCTCCGACGCCAGAATGGTGCGAAGGGCCTCAGCCTGCACCAGATTGGACCCATACTGGTTCAGAGGAAGCGGAATGGCCCGAGAGGTCTTCCGGCGCATCCGAGGCACATCAACTGGACGGAGTTGCAGCGGCCCCGCCGATCTCTGGACAATCTCAATCGCACGGGAACGAATCGGGCCGGGAGCCGAGCAGACCTCCAGAGGCGGCGCCAAGCAAATCGAAGGAACAACAGCCATTTGCTGACCCTTGGGGGCACTCGCAGCCTGAGAACCTTCCGCGGCCGGAGCAGATTTGGCCGCGGACTTGTCTTTGGCACCCAAAGCATCCCAGGTCTGAGTATCAATACTGTTATCCTCCTCTTTGTCATCATATGGGGGCCTAGGATCAAAGCCAGGGGGAGGCGGATCGGACGGGGCGCTGCCCGAAGAGCCACCCAGTTCAGGCTCAACGTGCAGAATGTACCCCTTCCGACGACGGAAAATCTGAAACGGGCCTTTGACCTTAGCTAATTCTCTGCACCAGATCTTCACCCGGACCGGACCACGAGAAGCAATGGAGGCATCCTCAATATCCAGCACCACCCCAAGAACCTTACAGATTGCCTTAATGATCGCCTTGACTCTCAGCTTTTTTGGAACATTGTGAATACGCACCCATCCCTCCTCCAGCACAGCAATGTCGGCTTCATCATCAATAGGAGCTCCCACCTGAACTGTCACGTCGTTGATGGGCAGATTGAGCTTGCCCACCGCCCTTGAGAGCCGGAGCATATCCTTGGTCGGAAAAACCACCGAAAAGAGCCTCTCATTGATTTGATGAACCCGCCAATCCCAGTCATCCTCTGAGAGATTGCGAAGCTCCTCCTTGAGGTGCTCATTTGGTGTTTTTCGAAAAGGGGATTAACCGTGTTGATCATTTGGAGTTGGCGAAAGACTTTTTTCTTTTCTTCAAGTGCTCATTTGGTGTTTGGCAGAAGGCTAGAAGAAGAACACCACTGCTCATTCATATCTCGGGGTTTTAGTACACGCGTGTCTGGGCGGAAAGCCCTAGTTAGAATGGGAAATGCTATTAGTACATTGGAAGACACTAATGGCCGTGCTAGCTATTTGGCGGAAGGTGGTTGTTGTTTGGTGCGGACAATGAATGTATAGAGTCGGATGGTTGGCTCTAGTATCGTGTCCGACAACGTTTTCATTGTCCGTTTTAGAGGATATCATTGAAGATGCCCGTAGACCCTTTCCAAAAAATGTCTCCATCCAAGAATAATCACCATGTCACACACGTGGTTATGCTTCTTCAACGCCCACTAAACATGTGTCTAGCACTGTAAAAGTTTGAAAACGCAGAGCATCGTACTTCTCTTGGACCTGTTTTTCCCAGCGATACTTGTGTTGGACTCACTCGGGAGTCGGGACTCCGCTTTCTCTTCTGTTCCTGCGACCAAAGTGGCCCGGCGCACTCGCCACCCGCTAACAGTTAACACCCAAATCCAGCCGTCGCGGGCATCTCCCTCCACCTTTCCACCATGGCGGCCTCGGCGGCGCGCTCCCTCGCGCTCTTCTCCTCCGCCGCCTCGCTCGGCCTCGGGCGCTCCTCGTCCCGCCTCGCGCTCTCCTCCTCCCCCTCCCACTCTGGGCTTCTCCCCCGGCCGGCGCTCGCCTTCCGCGGGCGCGCCTCCTTCGCCGCCACGGCCGTCGTGATGGGGAAGGCCGGCGCCGTCGACGCTGAGGCGGACGCGGGGATGGATGCCGTCCAGCGCCGCTTCATGTTCGACGACGAGTGAGTGTCCCGGCCTCCCAATCTCGTCTCGTCAACTTGTCCTGGCTCTGCTGTGAATTGCGCCCGTCTCCTCGTGGAATTTGTCGTTAAATCTGAGGTGTCCGTCTGGTGCTTTGATGTGAAGAATATTGTTAAATTTCTAGGTTTCGATGAATTTTCTAACCGGGCTATTCCCCTTTCTCTCACCACTCACCAGGAGCGGAGTAGCATAAGCAGTTATTCTTCTCCTTGTCTGTCTAGCTTTGACGCTGTTAGCATATTGACAAATTCAGATTACTCGGCTACCAAAATCAAACTGAGATAGATCGTTGCTTCCATTTCATCTTCTGCCAGTATAGCTGAAGAGTTCGACTTCCCATGCAGGTGCATATTAGTCGATGAACAGGACAATGTTATCGGCCACGACTCTAAGTATAACTGTACGTGTTAATCATATCCTTCATTATTTTGTGATTGCGTTCTGTAATGCATGATTTTAACATCTACTCCCTCTAAAATACGGATCAAAATGAATGAATCTACACTCTAAAATATGTCTATATACATCCGTATGTAGTTTGTAGTGAAATCTCTTCAAAGACTTATATTTAGGAACGGAGGAAGTAGTTGCTGGCTGCTATGTTATCTTCATACTTGGTTGGATAGGCATTGTGTGTTTGACAACATGCATTGAGCTGCCTTAAATTTCGTTGTATTACCGTTGACAATTGGATACATGGATGGGTACTCAAGTTTGGCTTAACTTTATCTATGACCTCTGTCCTACGGAAGGGGTTTGTGCCTAGGCACTAGGGAATTACATTGGACCATACTATTCCAATTTCCAAACAGTCCCCAACAAAAAAATATAATCCTAACCAATAGGGTGATGATGGCTTCCAGTACTATTTTTACTGCAATATATATAAACTTTAAAAGTAGTTGGTCATAAGTCTTTCACCTTGAACAAAATTTCACAAGGTAATCATAAATGACAACTTTTTTCTTCAAGAGAGATAACGGTTGGAGCAAGACATGCATATAAGGAGGTAATCGGACGGCCAACAACACTCGGAATTGTGGAGATAGTACATATGATAAATACTTTCTCCATTAGAAGGGGTGCACTGAGTATAATCATGGAAAATTCTAGATAGTACACATCGCAGAATCTGCTGTCATAAGGAGGTAATCGGACAGCCAACAACACTCGGAATTTCCACCTCTCAGCCATCGGATCGAGTTCATCAAATGGGCTGTATTCAAAGTTATTTGTATACTATATAATAGTATAAATATAGATGAAAAGCATGCAAAAAGTTTTTTTTGCCCATGACGATGAGAAGCAAACAACTTTTCCAGCCAAGACAAACTTTAGGTGGAACTTTGAGGCACATTGACAGCAGAATGAGATGAGCAGGATCTAATTAAATGCATAATTGCAATTTTTTCTACCATCACATAGAGTTTGCATGCTTTGCTGCTTGGTAGCTTGTTGCATTTGGACAAGAACTAGGATTGAAGTATTTATTTTAGCAGCCATTACTCTTGTTTATTAATCGCGGTCTTATAATTTTAGGTCATCTCATGGAAAAGATAGAATCAGGGCATGCCCTTCACAGAGCGTTCAGTGTTTTTCTTTTCAACTCCAAATATGAGTTGTTACTTCAGGTATATACACACAAATACATATGTTTTCCTTGGTTTAAGATGTAATCAACTTCCATTTTACCATATATCATGACTATGATCCACTTTTGTTATACTCCCTCCGTCCGGAAATACTTGTCGGAGAAATGGATTAATCTAGACGTATTTTAGTTATAGATACATCCAATTTTATCCATTTCTCGGACAAGTATTTCAGGACGGAGGGAGTAGTTTCCAATCAAGTACTCCCTCCGTACGATAATATAAGAGCGTTTTTGACACTACACTAGTGTCAAAAACGCTCTTATATTATGGGACGGAGGGAGTAGGAGATATGATTATTTCTTATGAGGCTTAAGAATGAAAAAATGCGTTTTGTTTTCAAGATTGGTTCGGGTGATCAAATCTGGTTTGTGTAAGGATGTGTGCATAGCACAGTGAAATTATGAAAAAAAAATCAATTTCAGAGGTATTATTGAAACTTGGAATAGATGAGCTTGTGATCGTGTAAACATTTATATGCCCATGTATTCAAGTCTGATCTTATAGCTTGGTCCATGTAGAGTTCAGCTTGAAACTAGAATCAAACTTAGTGTAAATCATCTTTGTCAGGTCTAGTTTTTTTCATGATGAGGTGTCAGGGCCTAATTGCTGCCCCCATGGTTCAAATTGTCAGATATTGGATCCATATCAGTGGCTTAAGCATATATGATGTCAGATATAGGATGATGTATCAGATGATATGTAGTTATATCAGTGGAAAATATCTGTACTTCTTTGTTATTCTTGTTCATATCATGCCTTCTTATTGAAAAATGTAGAATAACTGTGCTTGAGCATAATGAGTATATAAATGATTCCAAACTTATTCACTAGTTGATTATGAAATAATAAATGTAGACTCGTGGAATCATTATGTAACCTAAGAAAGTACATCATCGTACATGTTATATAGCAAATTTACGCATAGTATTTGAAACTTCAATAATTCTATGAACTCATAAAGGCATCATATTATTTCCAAGGCTTTTTTAATAGAGAATTATTGCCATATACACATCCGTCCATATCAAGGGAAACATTAGGTGAAATACCTGCCATTTTGGTTGATATATAGGCCGATGTGTGTGAAAATAATATTTTCATAATGATATACTGCATCGGTTTTGGTAGGCCGTGAATACCGATATATCTTGTTCTAAGTAAGATATTGTAGTTCTAGCCTTGAATGCACATAATCAATCATTTGGGGGGTTGGTAAGGCCCCTCTTTGAAGGGTGCAATCTCCAGTTCTTCCTTCACTCCTTCTGTTAAAACAAACTGCTGAACTCACTGCATAGAAAAAGGGCAGCACACCTAACCTTAATCATATGTTACCGTATTTTTTTACTGCCTTAACCTGCAACTTTGTTTCTGGTTTTCTACACTATCTTATCATATAAATATCTCTTACGTTTTTCTATTACAGACAATTTTGTAATACTGTAGTCTTTACAGCAACGGTCTACGACAAAAGTGACATTTCCACTTGTGTGGACAAACACTTGCTGTAGCCACCCTTTACACCGTGAATCTGAGCTCATTGAGGAGAACTGCCAAGGTACATCAATCTGCCCTGGGGCGTGAAGACTGGTTTCATAGCATTAGTTGCACAATCCACATTGTTGCTTCCACCTTACTGAACACCAGTCGCAATCTTTTATTCTGGTTCAGGGGTCAGAAATGCAGCACAGAGGAAACTATTTGACGAACTGGGAATACAGGCTGAAGATTTACCAGTTGACCAATTCATCCCACTCGGGAAGATTCTTTACAAGGCTCCATCTGATGGAAAATGGGGCGAACACGAGTGTAAGTACCTGCCCTTTGTCATAACCGATGGATTTCCAGTTTTCAGGAAATTTTGGTTTTCTGGCACGTTGTCCTATCCGTATTTTAAAGCGCTGACTTATAGATCTTGTGTTTGTTGATTTGTGATCATTATAGTGGACTACCTTCTGTTCATGGTTCGCGACGTGAAGCTCAACCCAAACCCCGAAGAAGTGTCCGACATCAAGTACGTGAACCGTGAGGAGCTGAAGCTGCTGATTAAGAAAGCAGATGACGGGGAAGGTGGCATCAAGCTGTCCCCTTGGTTCAGGCTGGTGGTGGACAACTTCCTGATGGGCTGGTGGGATCATGTTGAGCAAGGGACTCTGAAGGAGGCTGCCGACATGAAAACCATTCATAAGTTGTAGAACGTGTAGAGCGTCTAGTACTGCTGTTGCTATTCGATAGAGAAATAAGCACTGCTGCTGCTGCTGTTGGTGCATATCTTTCATTTCATTTCTTCTTTCCCTTTTGTTCACAGATGTTTTTTCTTCTTGTTGTTGTTGAGAAATTTGGGCTGCATATTTTGTAAAAGAAAAATTTCAATAAAGAGCCTCCGCTCACAATCCTACAAGAGCTTCTGTTGTTTTGTTACAGGGTGATTCATCCATTCGATGAGGGTGCTGGTTTGAGACAATGGGTGTTTTTTCTTCCTGAAACTTGAAAATTCAGTGGGCCGTGCGCAGGATAATGGACCGGGCTGCCAATCTAAACGGTGAACCTGTCGGCCAGAAATGTCTCAAAAAAAAAAGAAGAAAACTGTCGCCCAGACGGCCAGTAATGTGCGTTGCCATTTGCAGCCACGGCTTGCTCAAAAAATAAATAATAAAATTGCAGCCATGGCCTTGCTTCAATTATTTCTTTTTGCAGACATGGCCTTCATTTTAACACGCAGTCATGCCCTTTCGGAACGAGTTTTCAGTCATGGCTTGGGTATATCTTACAATTTTAGTTCGGGGCTGATGAACACCACATAATTGAAGAGCTATATATATGCGTTTCTTTTGTCTGCAATCAGAGGTATATATGGTTCAATGACCAGGAGAGCTTCAAATACTCCTATATCCCACCCGAAGAGCGTGTATTATTTTGTGGTAGCTTCACTTGTGGCGGGCGACATTCGATCACCTCAACGATGAACGTACCACGTTTTCCCTTGATCGGTGCATGCATCCGTGTTAGCTAGCGCCACACGGTACGAGAGCGACCGGCCAACGCGGCATGGCATAAACAGTATTCTACTCAGTCACTGCTTGCTGATCGATTCCCGACAGAAGAAGCAGCATCGTGATTAACGACGGCGAGGACATAAATAAAAGAGGAACCGAATACGACCGGAGAAATAGCAGCCGGCGGCCAATCGGTCTGCAGCGCGAGCGAGCCCATGACGCTGACGGGCACGGACGAAGGCCGTCGCCTTCCGCCGTACGCACTGACCGCCGTGGCACAGCGAATGCGACGGTGCAGGACGACGCAAGAAACTCGCCGCTCGCTCCCTCGATCTGACGTGAAAACAAGTCCAGGAAATCCTCCAACGGATAAGACCTCCTCGTCAGTCACGGCATTTTCTAAACTAAAGTAAACTAAGAACATGTTTGGAACGCACGGATTTTATTTTATACTCCCTCCGTCCTAAAATTCTTGTCTTAAATTTGTCTAGATACGGATGTATCTAATACTAAAACATGACTTGATACATCCGTATTTAGACAAATCTAAGACAAGAATTTTGAGACGGAGGGAGTATATGAATCAGTTTGATGGTCATTTCCAGCAGGAACCGAAGAGTGTTATTTATTTCCGCGTTCTAAGCGAGATGTGACGAACTACTACTACTCTTTGGCACAAGAACCGTGCATTGCCCCCTTTGCCGACAGGTGCAGTTGCATGTCTACTTAAAACGTAGTAGGAGCATTGCACGTTTATGCAGCCGAGAGCATGACATGGTGACACGGCGACGCGCACAATACCACCACCACTACCACGCCACGTACGTCCTTTTCTCCCCGAAAACATGCACGGCACAACCACATCTCTTCTCAAGTGAAAGTTCCATGGTGGATCGAGTAGTTGAGTTAATCTGGCCGGCATGGGGAGTGAAAGAGAGAGGACATGAGATGAGGATCGATCGAGATCACGAACGGGCGGTGTCGTGGTCCAGCACCCAACAACACCTGCCACCAACCACGAACAAAATCACTAGGCGATTACATTACATTACGCCACCAGCGAGCAGAAAGAGAAAGGGTTGAAAGAACCAACGGAGGGAGGGAGGGAGGAGAGAGCCAGAGGCGCCGCCCAACAACCTCCTCCCCCTCCTCCGTCCAGATAATCATCGCCACTGGCTGGGGCCCAGGGACCTGAAAAATCGCAATTAGCTAGTAGCTTTTTTGATTGACTGAGTCGACCACAAGCCTATTTTTTCTTTCTTCTGTGCAAAGCTAGTTGGCGCTACAGTTCTACTAGCACTGCTCGTCCCAAGCAAAAAGGGTCACTGTCGAGGAGAAAGCTAGCAATTGCGAGTTGTGAAATGCGATTTGGACAATGGCGGTCACGTGGGAAAAGCTTTGCTTTCACAGTTCAGTGCTCTAGCCACTCGTCGTACTCATCACCCTTGTACGCGTATCTCAGTATCACTAGATGGAAAGGCAGGGCCGGGGCCGTCCATGCCATCGTCTACCATGGTCCTCCCTTTGGTTCAGACTTCTGAATCAGAGGCATCAGATATTCAGAATTTCAGATACCATGCTGCCATTCTTACATCAACCTGAATCTGGACGTAACTAAACTCGGACAATTCTGTCTGGCCCCAGGCCGCAGATATCCGGAAATCAGAGGCTCGGTCCAACCCCAACCGTCACCTACTTATAAGTATACCTACGTACTTATGCTAAGCTATGCATTAGGTGTCCCGTCGTCGCAAACAAGCTCTCTCCCATGGTGTGTCACCTCACCTACCAGGAGAGTGGAGAGCGACGCGAAGAGTACAGACAAGGACAGATAGGGGAGATGAACAGGGATGGCAAGTCGCGGAGACTACCCAACCAACCAGGTGGCGGACGTGGGCAGTGGCACAGCGCGGGTAGACCACCCCACCGGCAGCGCACCCAAAAAACATGGACCCCAGACCGAGCCGCAAGTCGGGTTGCCGCGTTCACATTGCGATTTGGATTTGGGCGCGTCCGGGTCCAGGCAGCGGCCTCCGCGGCGCCTGCCTACAGGCTACTACGGTCCTGCTGCACGGCACACACGCGGCTAGTTTCCCCGTCAGCGCTTGCAAGGGATCTAAACTCGTCAATCATAAATTAAACAAAAACCGATAACCTTAAGCTGAACCCGCACGACCATACAAACGGACCTCCATAAGGACATCTCCAAGGCAGGCCCACAAATCGTCGACATCCGTCCGGACCGCCGAAGCCTCCAACACGGGCATGTATCGGTCCGTGAGGCGGTCCGGGCGGGTTTTCTTCCGCAAATCGAAGACAAAAGTGGGTGAGATTTGCGGGAGTACGGACATCAGACACGTGGGACTCCGACACCCCCGGTCCACCCAAAACCCTTTTCAGACCCCACGCCTTCATCCTTCCCATTTTATCTTCTTCCTTCTTTCTCTCTTGCCTTCGCTGCCGCTCCACCATCCCGGCCGCCACGCCACACATTGGCAGGAATTGTACGTCTCCGTCACCTCCAGCGCTCCAACAGGGCTCCACCCTGCTTCTCCTCTGTCGCTGTTCAGCCCCTATCCTCCAACCGCCCCGCGAGGTACCGTCCGCTACTGCTATACTCACGATGGCCAGCAACAGTTCGATGAATCATCAGACCTAAAAAAGTTTTTCCTTCTTCTTTCTAGCAATGGATTCCGATTTGGAGTACATATACAAACAGTATGTTGAGTCGTCCGACGAGGAGGAGTACTCCGATGAGACGGCGATGATGCAAGGGGCCTTGAAAACGCAGAGCGTGCGGAGGAGCATGTTCTCAATTTCACGGGCTCGATCAAGGGTCATCGAATGCTCAACCGCAATAGGGTGCGCGACCATTTGACACTGATGGCTGACTACTTTGCCCCCGATGCACTCTTCGCCGACCATTTTCGCCGATGTTTTCGGATGCGCAAGACCGTCTTCGATCGTTTGTACCATGGCGTCCGGTCCTATGATGACTACTTCATCCTGAAGAAGGATGTTGTGAGAACGATTGGGTTCTCTGGTTACTAGAAGTGCACGACTGCACTCCGGATGCTTGCATATGGCACGGCCGTTGATTCGTGGGATGAGTACCTACGGATGTCTAAGAGCACATGCGGAGATGCCATGGTCAGGTTTGAACTGCAGTGGTCGAGGTGTTCAGACCTCAGTACCTGAGAAAACCAACTGTGGCAGACAGGGGGGGGGGGGCTCTTGGCAATCTCAGAAGTAAGAGGGTGGCCAGGTTTAATTGGATCTCTTGACTGCATGCATTCGAAATGGAAGAACTGCCCGAAGGCTTTACAAGGGCTATATCAGGATCATGTTAAGAACTGATACGTCCCAAACGTATCTACTTTTCCAAACACTTTTTGCTCTTGTTTTGGACTCTAATTTGCATGATTTGAATGAAACTAATCCGACTGACGTTGTTTTCAGCAGAATTGCCATGGTGTTATTTTTGTGCAGAAATAAACGTTCTCGGATTGAGCTGAAAATTCACAGAGAGTATTTCCAGAATATAAAAAAAATATTGGCGAAAAGAACTACTGGAGGGAGGCCACCCAGGAGCCACAAGCTCAGGGGCGAACCCACCCCCCAAGGCACGCCCTGTGAGCTTGTGGGTCCCACGAGCCTCCATTTGCCCTAAGTCCAACTCTATAAGTACCGTCTCGCGGAGAAAAAACCCAGAGAGAAGGAATCGTCTTGTTTTACAATATGGAGCCGCTGCCACCTCCTGTTCTTCATCGGGAGGGTTGATCTGGAGTCCATTCAGGGCTCCGGAGGGTGGAATTCGTCGTCGTCGTCATCATCAATCCTTCTCCATCAACAATTCCATGATGGTCACCATCGGGAGTGAGTAATTTCTTCGCAGGCTTGCTGGACGGTGATGGAGTTGGATGAGATTTGTCATGTAATCGAGTCAATTTGTTAGGGCTTGATCCCTAGTATTCACTATGTTCTGAGATTGATGTTGCTATGACTTTGTTATGCTTAATATTGTCACTAGGGTCTGAGTGCCATGATTTCAGATCTGAACCCTCTATGTTTTCATGAATATATTTGAGTTCTCGATCCTATATGCTAGTTATATGCACTTGTTATTGTTCTAATTCGTAGACCCCAAAGTGACAATAATTGGGATACTCTCTGGAGATGACTGTAATTCGAGGAGTTCATGTATTCATCATATGTTAATGCTTTGTTCCGGTTCTCTATTAAAAGGAGGCCTTAATATCACTTAGTTTCCTTATGGACCCTGTCGGATTCAGGGCTCCGCAGACCCAAGAAAGGTTCGAACTCTGGGGCGTGTGCGAAGAACTCAACCTATCTAGCCAACCAGCTCATCGCCCTACGACCTAGCTCGAGGAACAAGGAAGAAGATGAACAAGGCAGTTTACCCAGGTTCGGGCCACCTTGCGGTGTAAGACCCTACTCCTGCTTTGTGGTGGATTTGCCTCATGAGGGGCTGAGGATGAACAAGTACAAGGGACGAACAACCTCGCGAGGTCTGCTCTAGTGAGGGTGGAAAGGATCCGATCCCGGGGGGTTCGTCCTGCTCTACGGTGGTGGCTAGCCTATATTTATAGTGGCCTTGGTCCTCTTCCCAAAACGTAGGCGGGAAGGGATTCTACAACGGCCAATTTGAAAGGGGACAAGTAGTACATCTTATCCTGATGAAAGGTGGTCTTCGCCTGCAAAGCTTCTGGCGTGACGCTACGGTGGGCTCGGTAGACATCCGTCCTACCGTCCTTGTGGTCTTGGTCTCGTTGCACAGGAATGGAAACCTTTGCTTGAGTCCTCGGGAACCCACGCCTGCACTTGCCTCCTTAGCACCAAAGAGGAAACTGTCTCCTCTGCGCCCACTGGCGCCCGCCTGGCCTTGGTCGTCATGGCTTGCCTCACCGCAACCTCATGAGGTTTGGGCACCTGCATAGGAATCTCCGCTCCTCAGGAGGCAGCCTGGGGAGGCCGCTCCCTCCGGAGGTCTTAGCGTCGTCTGCCTCGCGAGGCTTGGCCCCTCGCGAGGGTCTTGTCTTGGTGGTCTTGGAGGTGGGCCGTACCAGGCCTTCGAAGGTGCCACGCTGTGGGCTGCAGGCAGGCAAGTCTGGGTACCCTGGTTCCTAGAACACCGACAGACCCCGCTGCCACGGGAGGGTAGGACAAAAGATGCCATGCAAGTTCTTATTATAAGCATGTATGATTATATACGAAATACATGCCTACATTACATTGATGAATTGGAGCTATTGTGCATCGCTCTAGGTTGTGACTGTTATATGATGAATATCATCCAACATAAATATCCATCGCTGATCAATTGCCTACGCTTTTCTCATATTGGTCTTTGCTAAGTTACTTTCGTTGCTACTGCTGTTACAATCATCACAAACAGCTACTGTTACTATTCCTTTTACCATTTCTACAGTTGCTACTACTACTACCAAAACTATCATATTACTGTGCTACTAAACACGTTACTACAGAAATATAATTTCACAGGTGTGGTTGAATTGACAACTCAACTGCTAAGGCTCATAAATATTCTTTGGCTCCCCTTGTGTCAAATCAATAAATTTGGGTGAAATAGTACCCTCGAAGACTGTCGCGATCGCCTATACTCGTGGGTTATCAAGACCTTTTTCTGGCGCCATTACCGGGGAGCATAGCTCTATTTATTGAGTTCACTTGGGATTTCACACTATGAAGAATCTGAAAGACGCTAAGACTAAGATCATACCCTCTAAGACGAGGGGAGGTAAGGAACTGCCATCTAGCTCCGCACTTGATTCACCTTCTGTTTTGAGTAGGCTTGCGACACCACCACCTGCTATTCATTCTGATATGTCGCAAGTAATCGATGATACTACTTCTGCTATAAATGAAACTCGTGATGATGCTAGTACTCTGCTTGATGAAACTGTGCCACTAGGTGAATTTCTTGATGAACAAGTTGCTAAAGCTAAAGAACTTAAAAATGCTGAAACTGATGAAAACTATGATTCACCTATTATGCCTAGCTATCCTACTAGAGTTGAAACACCTAAGACAATTTCTTTCTTGTAATGATAGAGATGATGTTAAGAAACTATTGAGTAAGCTGAAAGAAAAGTCTATGATGGAGAGAATGAAATATGATCATAAGTTTGCTACCTCTCCTATCTTTGTTAGTGATAAGGATTATGAATTCTCTATCAATTATGAGTTAATTACTTTGGTTGAATCAGATCCTTTCCATGGTTATGAAACTGAAACTGTTGTGGCACACCTTACCAAATTAAATGATAAATCCACCATATTTTCTCATGAGGAAATTTTTTGCTACTATTATATTCTTAAGTTGTTTCCTCTCTCATTAATGGGTGATGCTAAGAAATGGTTTAATACTCTTGCTCCTGGTTGTGTGCGTAGTCCCCAGGATATGATATATTACTTCTCTGAATTTTTTTTCTGCTCATAAGAAACAAGCTACCTTACAGGAAATATTTAACTTTGTGCAATTTGAAGAAGAGAATCTCCCTCAAGCTTGGGGGAGGCTTCTCCAGTTGCTTAATGCTTTGCCTGATCATCCTCTTAAGAAAAATAAAATACTTGATATCTTCTATAATGGACTAACCGATGCTTCTAGGGACTACCTAGATAGTTGTGCTGATTGTGTTTTCAGGGAACGAATTGTTGAAAAGGCTGAAGAACTATTGAATAATATATTGAGAAATGCCAATGATTGGACACTTCCTGAACCACCACCTAAACCAACTCCAAAGAAGAGATGTATTCTATTCCTCAGTCCAGAAGATATGCAAGAGGCAAAGAAATCTATGAAAGAAAAGGTATTAAAGCTGAAGATGTTAAGAATTTACCACCTATTGAAGAAATACATGGACTCGATACCGAGACACAGGTAGTAAAGGTAAATTATCTTTATAGATTTGATGAGGGTGATATTCCCTATAATAAATTTGCTAGTCAATGCCTGGATGAATTTGATAACTACATTGTTAAGCAAGAACATTTTAATCTGTATGTTAGCAAACAATTGAAACGAAATGCTTTCATGATTGATCGTTTGAGTGACTTGCTGTTTAGAATTGCTAATGATGTTAAAGGTTTGAGTAAACATGCATACAATGTTCATACCCAGTTAGAACAAGTTGCTAAGTCACAAAATGATTTGCTTAATGAGATGAATAATAAAATGAATGATCATGCTATTAGGGTAATGACTAGAGGAGGTAGAATGACTCAGGACCACCATATCCTGAAGGTCATCCTAAGAGAATTGAGAAAGATTATCAAAGTATTAATGTTGACGCACCTAGTTCATCTAAGAATAAAAAGAAAAATGATAGAACTTTGCATGCTTCTAGTGAACATGTGGTAGAAAAACCTTCCGAGAGTTAATGATGTTTCTATTTCTGATGCTGAGACACAATCTGGTAATGAACATCCACCTAGTGATAATGATAATGATGATGTTCATGTTGATGCTCAACCAGATAATGATAAAGAACTTGACAATGATGTAGAAATAGAACCTGCTGTTGATCTCGATAACCCACCTCCTAAGAATAAAAGATATGATAAAAGGGATTTCATTGCCAGAAAACATGGTAAGGAAAGAGAGCCATGGGTTCAAAAACCTATGCCCTTTCCCACTAAGCCTTCCAAAAATAAGGATGAGAAGGATTTTGAGCGCTTTGTTCAAATGCTTAGACTTGTCTTTTTGCACACTCGTTTGACTGATATTTTGAAAATGCCTCCATATGCTAAATACATGAAAGACATTGTCAACTAAAAAAGGAAGATACCCGAGGATGAAATTTCCACCATGCTTGCAAATTATTCTTTTAAGGGTGGAGTACCTAAGAAGTAAGGAGATCCAGGAATACCTACTATACCATGCTCCATTAAAAGAAGTTATGTCAAAACTGCTTTATGTGATTTAGGCGCCGGTGTTAGTGTTATGTCTTTCTCTTTATATGGAAGACTTGAATTGAATAAGCTCACACCTACTGAAATATCTTTGCAAATGGCTGATAAATCAATTGCTATACCTATTGGAATTTGTGAGGATGCACCTATTGCAGTTGCAAATGTTACTATCTTAACAGACTTTGTTATACTTGATATGCCCGAGGACGACAACATGTCGATTATCCTTGGTAGACCCTTTTTGAATACTGCAGGGGCTATTATTGATTACAATAAAAGCAAGGTTACTTTTCATGTCAATGGTAATGAGCATACAGTTTATGGTGCAGAGCATCCTACGAACATCACCATGTCAAGAGTCCGTTCGGCAAGTGACACGTGCGACATCTACCTCACAAACATAAAGGTGAATCATCTCCTTTACACATGTTCACTTGACGCCTTCGAGGATGGTATATGATACATCTCCAACGTATCTATAATTTTTTACTATTCCATGCTGTTATATTATCATTCTTGGATGTTTTATATTCATTTTATAACAACTTTATATCATTTTTTGGGACTAACCTATTGACATAGTGCCCAGTGCCAGTTGTTGTTTTTTGCTTGTTTTTTACTTCGCAGAATATCCATATCAAACGGAGTCCAAACGCAGCGAAACTTTTTGGAGATTTTTTTCTGCCCAGAAGACAACTTGGGACCCAAGGAAGTGCAGGAGGGGAGGCCTGTGGGGCCCACAAGGCACCAGGGCACGCCAGACAACTTGGGACCCAAGGAAGTGCAGGAGGGGAGGCCTGTGGGGCCCACAAGGCACCAGGGCGCGCCAGAGGCCCCTAGCGCGCCCTGGTGGGTAGTGGGGCCCACGGGTGTCATCTCCACTGCCTCTCAGCTCTATAAATACCCAAATATTCTAGAAACCCTAGGGGAGTCGATGAAACACAATTCCAGCCGCCGCAAGTTCCAGAACCACGAGATCCAATCTAGAACCCTATTCCGGCACCTTGCCGGAGGGGAACACGATCATGGAGGGGTTCATCATCCTCATTGGTGCTCCTCCGATGATGCGTGAGTAGTTTACCAAGACCTACGGGTCCGTAGGAAGTAGCTAGATGGCTTATTCTCTCTTTTTGATTCTCAATACAATGTTCTCCTCGATGTTCTTGGAGATCTATTTGATGTAATTACTTTTTGCGGTGTGTTTGTTGGTATCCGATGAATTATGAGTATATGATCAAATCTATCTATGAATATTATTTGAGTCTTCTTTGATCTCTTATATGCATGATTATTATAGCCTCGTATTTCTTCTCCGAAACTTTGGTTTGGTTTGGCCAACTAGATTGATTTTTCTTGCAATGGGAAGAGGTGCTTTGTGATGGGTTCAATCTTGCGGTGCTCAATCTCAGTGATAGAAAGAAGTGACACACATGTATCGTTGCCATTAAGGATAAAAAGATGGGGTCTATTCCTACATGAATAGATCTTGTCAACATCATGTCATCATTCTTATTGCATTACTCCGTTTGTCCATGAACTTAATACACTAGATGCATGCTGGATAGCGATCGATGTGTGGAGTAATAGTAGTAGATGCAGAATCGTTTCGGTCTACTAATCTTGGACGTGATGCCTATATACATGATCATTGCCTTGGATATCATTATAATTATTTGCTCTTCTATCAGTTGCCCAGGAGTAATTTGTTTACCCATCATATGCTATTTTTTGAGAGAAGTCACTAGTGAAATCTACGGCCCCCGGGTCTATTTCCTATCATATTATTTTCAGATCTATTATTCCAAAAACCCAAAAATACCTTGCTGCACTTTTTTTATATTTATTTTATTTTGTGTTTTTGCTAGATCTATTTATCCAATCTCATACAATTTAATCTATCTCAATACTGAGGAGGGATTGACAACCCCTCTTACGCGTTGGGTTGCAAGTATTTGTTATTTGTGTGCAGGTGCTGTTTACATAGTGTTGCTTGGTTCTCCTACTGGATTGATAACCTTGGTTTCATAATTGAGGAAAATACTTACCGTTGCTGTGCTATATCATCCTCTCCTCTTCGGGGAAATACCAACACAAATACAAGCAATCAGGAAGAATTTCTGGCGCCGTTGCCAGGGAGACATCATCAACATCTACCAGGTACCCAATCACAAATCTCATCTCCTTGCAATTTACTTTATTTGCCATTTGCCTCTCGTTTTCATCTCCCCTACTTCTAATAGTTTTTGCAAAAATACAAAAATATTTTCCGTTTGCCTTTTTCTTGTTTGCTATCTTTGCTTGTGTTTCCATATGTCTTCTATTTGCTTTCATCTTCACTTGCTAAAAATCTATTAATATGGATCCTCATCCACTTGCTAATCTTTTCAAAATATCAAATTATGATGAACCAATTGCTAATGAATTGAGTTCACTAGATTATCTTTATGAAGTTTTGCTTGAGATTTGTGAATCTGAAAATTATGATGAAGTGTTAAGAGAAGAAATTTATAAAGTGATTCATGATAGCTCCTTGAATGAAAAGCATTATTGCAATGATGTTATTTTAAATTCTATTAATGTCAATTGTGCTAATAATATGCAAAACCCTAAACTTGGGGATGCTAATTTTGCTATGTCCATTACTTATTGCAAAGATCATGATTGGGGTGATAATGATTCTTATGATCTTGAAAATTTATTTAAACCTCATGATGAATATGCGTGCGATAATTTTAAAAGTGAGTTTGGAAGAGTGTCAACTTTAGCTAAAAATAATATCACATATTTGGAGAGTGCTCAATCTTATGAATTTTCAAAAAGTGGGTTTGGAGAGGTCATGACTTTATTTGATGATAATCCCACTATTTTGGAACAGTGTCAACTTTGCATGCATGTGGATCATGAAGAGAAGATTTTATATGATAGCTATATTATTGAATTTGATTATGATTCCACATGTAATTATTATGAGAGAGGGAAATATGGTTGTAGAAATTTTCATGTTACTAAATTACCTCTCTTCATGTTGAGATTGTCAATGTTTTATTTCTCTCCTTTGCGTATGCTAGATATTTCTTGTCTTGATAATTTGTTTGCATATAAAATGCCTATTCATAGGAAGTATGTTAAGACTTAAATTTGATTTTCACATGCTATATGATGCTTTCTTTGTGCTTCAATTCTTGTCTTTCATGTGAGCATCATTAAAAATATCAATGCCTAGCTAGGGGCATAAAACAATAGCGCTTGTTGGGAGGCAACCCAATGAATAAAATATTTTTTTCTATTTTTCTTTATGTTTTTGTGTGTTCACACAATTATGCTACTGTTATGATTGAGTTATTATGTTTTAGTTAGTGTTTGTGCCAAGTAAAGCCTTTAGGATCATGTTGGGTGATAGTTGATTTGATCTTGTTGGAAAACAGAAACTTTTGCACCCAGTAGCACAATTGTTAAAAATCACAGAAGCATGATAAAATTTTGAAGTCTTTACACAAGATTCATATACAAATTTCCTACGTTTTCCTAATTTTTTAGAATTTTTGGAGTTACAGAAGTATGGTCAAAGTCCAGATTACTACAAACTGTTCTGTTTTTGACAGATTCTATTTTCGTTGCATTGTGTGCTTATTTTGATGAATCTATGGACTATATCGGGGGGGGGGGGGTATAAGCCATGGTAAAGTTAGAATACAGTAGGTATATGCAATAATAAAATATGAATGGGTTTGCAATAGTACTTAAAGTGGTGATTTGCTTTATTATACTAACGGATCTCACGAAGGTTTTGTTGAGTTTTGTGTGATTGAAGTTTTCAAGTTTTGGGTGAGATCACGATGGATGAAGGAATAAGGAGTGAAAAGAGCCTAAGCTTGAGGATGCCCATGGCAGCCCAAGGTAATATTCAAGGAGAACCAAGCGACTAAGCTTGGGGATGCCCCGGAAGGCATCCCCTCTTTCTTCTAACAACCATCGGTAATTTTACTTGGAGCTATATTTTTATTTGTCACATATCATGAGTTTTGCTTGGAGCATCTTGTATTATATGAGTCTTTTCTTGTTTTGATTTTTAGTTTGTCACAATCATCCTTGCTGGACACACCTATTTGAGAAAGCCATAATGATGCTATGATTTGTTAGAATTGCTCTATGTGCTTCATTTAAATTTTTTGAGCTATGGAATTGCTCTAGTGCTTCACTTATATGTTTTTGAGCACGGTGGTGCTTTAATTTTTGAAGAAATTCTCTCATACTTCACTTATATTATTTTGAGAGATGAAAAAATTATTTATGCTCATGTTCTTCACTTAAATTTGTCTAAGATCTTGTTATAAGCAATGGTAATATATGATTTTAGTTCCAAAGTGATAGATATCCAAGGGGGATATAATAAAAACTTCCATGAAGATCATTGGATATTATAAACTTGATTCTTTGTAATAGTTTTGAGATATGATGATAGTAATATGTGAGTCATGTTGGTGAGTAATTATGCTTTTGTAACAATATTGATGTTAAGGTTTGTGATTCCCTATGCAAGCATGAAAGTCAATAGTTATGCAATGAAATTACATCCTACTTGTGGTGCATTATTCAGTGTTAGTTATGCTTAATGCTTGTTTATGATTGTTTTTGTTTCTTGGTTGGTTGCTCCTCAATCTATTTGCTAGCCTTTCCTTGTACTAAGTAGGAAAACTACTTGTGCATCCAAAATCCTTAAACCAAGTTGTGCCATATGAGTCCACCATACCTACCAATATGCGGTATTTCCGTGCCGTTCCAAGTAAATTTGTATGTGCCAACTCTAATTTTCAAAATGAATTTCCTTTTTGTGTGCCCGTACCGCTCATGAAGCGGCAGGGGGTGGCCAATATGTTTCCATGCTAGATGTGTTATTCTCAAGATGAGTGTTTATTCACTTGTCATTGCACGGGAGTGTGGCAGTAATAGGGATGCCTAGTCCCGAAATGAAAAAGAAATTTACTTTATGTCAAATAATAAATTCCTTGGAAAGTGTTGGTATGGAAGGTACCCGTGGGTACGGCTAGCCATGGATTGTGAAAGAATGGTGGAAAAAGGAGTAAACTTTATTTTATGCTTGGGAACCGCCTATGATGCATATAGCATGGAAAGTATTGGGAATTACTCGGTCATTTTCGTTGACAGGAAAAGTATGCCTCTCAAAATATTTTTATCTCTCAATTTAAGCTTTGAGCTCTGGCACCTCTACAAATCTCTGCTTCCCTCTGCGAAGGGCCTATCTATTTACTTTTTTATTTTTTTATTTTTCCGAGTCTCCATCTTCTCTTATAAAGCACCAACTAGGGAGCACTATGATCATACTTGTGCATTGGATGTAGCTAATATTCTAGTGTGTTTCATGAATGGATCAATGATTGAGCATGATGGGCTAGGGATAACTTTCTTTAGTGTTGATATTTTGAAAGACATGGTTGCTTAATGATATGCTTGAGTATTGAAATCTTCATGTCAAATATAGACTATTGCTTTGAATCATCTAAAAGTCCAAATGTCCATGTTACAAAAGAAAAGAATATGTGATGAACATGTTAGGCAGCATTCCACATCAAAAATTCTGTTTTTATCATTTATCTACTCGGGGATGAGCAGGAATTAAGCTTGGGGATGCTGATATGTCTCCAATGTATCTATAATTTTTTATTGTTCCATGCTGTTATATTATCATTCTTGGATGTTTTATATTCATTTTATAGCAACTTTACAACATTTTTTGGGACTAACCTATTGACATAGTGCCTAGTGCTAGTTGCTGTTTTTGGTTTGGTTTTACTTCGTAGAATATCCATATCAAACGAAGTCCAAACGTAGCGAAACTTTTTGGAGATTTTTTTTCTGCCCAGAAGACAACTTGGGAGCCAAGGAAGTGCAGGAGGGGAGGCCTGTGGGGTCCACAAGGCACCAGGGCGTGCCAGAGGCCCCTGGCGTGCCCTGGTGGGTAGTGGGGCCCACAGGTGTCATCTCCACCGCCTCTCAGCTCTATAAATACCCAAATATTCTAGAAACCCTAGGGGAGTCGACAAAACACAATTCCAGCCGCCGCAAGTTCCAGAACCACAAGATCCAATCTAGAACCCTATTTCGGCACCTTGCCGGAGGGGAACACGATCACAGAGGGGTTCATCATCCTCATTGGTGCTCCTCCGATGATGCGTGAGTAGTTTACCACAGACCTAGGGTCCGTAGGCAGTAGCTAGATGGCTTCTTCTCTCTTTTTGATTCTCAATACAATGTTCTCCTCGATGTTCTTGGAGATCTATTTGATGTAATGACTTTTTGTGGTGTGTTTGTTGGGATCCGATGAATTGTGAGTTTATGATCAGATCTATCTATGAATATTATTTGAGTCTTCTTTGATCTCTTATATGCATGATTATTATAGCCTCATATTTCTTCTCTGAAACTTTGGTTTGGTTTGGCCAACTGGATTGATTTTTCTTGCAATGGGAAGAGGTGCTTTGTGATGGGTTCTATCTTGCGGTGCTCAATCTCAGTGACAGATGGAGAAATGACACGCATGTATCGTTGCCATTAAGGATAAAAAGATGGGGTCTATTCCTATATGAATAGATCTTGTCAACATCATGTCATCGTTCTTATTGCATTACTCTGTTTCTCCATGAACTTAATACACTAGATGCATGCTGGATAGCGGTTGATGTGTGGAGTAATAGTAGTAGATGCAGAATCATTTCGGCCTACTAATCTTGGACGTGATGCCTATATACATGATCATTGCCTTGGATATCATCATAATTATTTGCTCTTCTATCAATTGCCCAACAGTAATTTGTTTACCCACCATATGCTATTTTCTCGAGAGAAGCCACTAGTGAAATCTACGGCCCCCGAGTCTATTTCCTATCATATTATTTTCAGATCTATTATTCAAAAAACCCAAAAATACCTTCCTGCACTTTTTCTTTCTTTATTTTAATTTGTGTTTTTGCTACATGTATTTATCCAATCTCATACAATTTAATCTATCTCAATACCGAGGAGGGATTGACAACCCCTCTTACGCGTTGGGTTGCAAATATTTGTTATTTGTGTGCAGGTGCTGTTTACATTGTGTTGCTTGGTTCTCCTACTGGATTGATAACCTTTATTTCATAACTGAGGGAAATACTTACTGTTGTTGTGTTGCATCATCCTCTACTCTTCGGGGAAATACCAATGCTGATACAAGCAATCAGTATACTACTTGACACTCCTCTCGTGTGCATGCATAGGTATTGCCAGAGCTTCATGGATGTCGAGAAGGAGTGCAAGCACCAAGGAACAACTACACCATCCGCGAGGGAAGCATGGAAGCGACGATGAAAGAAGATGATGCTGTTAAAGCTACATCGGTCGGACATCCGATGCAACCCCGGACATCCGGCCTTCCCCAAAAATCCGGCGCCACAAGTACAACAACGAAGGCCAACTCCAGGCCGGACATCTGGCCCGTGCCCCGGACATCCAGCGTCTCATGTATGACCGGACATCTGCCTCCTAGCCCGGACATCCGGCGCCTGCCTGCACGCAGCCTCGAGCCTAGGGCCCATGTATCCCTTTCCCCTTCCACTTCATGGCTAAGACTATAAATAGACCATTTCCCCCCTCTTTCTAGGGTTAGGAAAGGATTGGCTCATCTAGCTGAGCTTTGCTCCTACCACTACTCCTCTTGAGAGAGAGACACTCCAATGGAGTTCAAGACCTCCATATGAGAAGATCCCGAGGGGTTCAAGACCCCCATCATGGGAAGGATTTACCTAGATCATCAAGACCTCATATCCTTCATAGGATTTGTGATGAACCCTACCTTGTATCTTTCCCTTTGATTGTTCATGTACCTTGTGGATCTTATGTGGATTTGAGTCTAGTGGATGCATGATTGGGCTTGTTCTTAAGTGTTCCTCTTGTGATTTCTCCCCGTTCTTCCCCGTGTTCTTTGTGTTCTTCGAGGAATCCCCCTCCAATTCGTGAAAGATCGGCCATTAGGGTTCCTACCTACATCATCTTGGTATCGTGTGCCACGTTGATCACAAATTTGGAGTCCTCTCCTTCGTTTTCTAGCCTAATTTTGTTTGATTTCATCCCAATTCAAAAATCCCCACCAAAAATAGCCCTCCTAATTTTTTTTCCATTTTGTTGGTTCTTGTGAGATTTTGTTGTGTTTGATCCACGACTTTGTTGTTTTGCAAGTGGATCTTGGCATTCCCCACCTCCCCATCATGAAATCCATCCAAAAAATTTCGTCTTCCCCATCAATTTTGACCCCAAAATCATCTATTTAAGCCTCGAACTCGAGAATTTCGTCCAAATCCCGATCTGGAATCGTCGGGCCGGGAATCCGGGCCACCGGCTGGACATCCGGGCATTCGAGCCGGACATCGGGCACCTAGAGCACAAAAACGCACAAGTTTCTGGACATACAGCCCCAGAAATCCGGGCTCCCCCCCGGAAATCCGACCCCTGGGATTTCAGTCATCAGTGTTTCACCGTTTTGACCATAACTTTCACATCCGAAGTCTAATTTTGACATTCTTTAGCTCGTTGGATAGCTATTGACATCCCCCATCCATCTAGATAGTTACCACCACCATTTGAATCCATCAAAATTTTGCCATTTTGGCATCCTTGCCTAGGCCCTCCACCATATCATCCGCAAAACCACCATAGCCTTCTGCAACCTAACCAATTTTGATACCCATTGCATTTGTGGTTGCTTGAGCTGTGATTTGAGTCTCCTAAGGTATTTCGGCTACTTAGGGACGGTTACTTCTTCATCAACCAACACCATTACTTCCGCATAACCTTTCCCACCATACTCTTCCGCCACCTTAACCCAATTTTGTCGGTTTTCTTTGAGATTTTGAGTTGCGGCTTCCGTTTCCTAAGGTGTTTCGGCTAATTAGAAACGGTTCAACATTAACACCACTGATGCGTCTACAATGTATATATAATTTTTGATTGTTCCATGCTATAGTAACAATCTTGGATGTTTTATATGCAATTATATGCTATTTTATTTCATTTTCTTGGACTAACCTATTAACCCAGTGCCCTAGTGTCCGTTGCTGTTTTTGGTTTTCCGAAAATTAGTACCAAACGGAATCCAAATGCTATGAAACTTTTTGACGATTTTATTTGGACAAGAGAGACCCTAAAAGCTTTGGGAGGAGACCAGAAGGCAAACGAGGAGATGACAAGGCAACAGGGCGCGCCTAGGGGGTAGGCACGCCCTGATGCCTTGTGGGCCCCTCGTGGCTCTGTATGACCTAATTCCACCTCTATAAATTCTCTAAAATCAGGAAACCAACAGAGAGCCACCCAAAATACTTTTTTCGCCGCTGCAAGTTTCTGTTCTTCCGCAATCCCATCTGGAGGCTGTTTCCGGTACTATACCAGAGGGGGAATCGATCATGGAGGGCTTCTACATCATCCTTGCTGCCTTCCGATGCTGCGTTAGTAGTTCACCACAGACCTATGGGTCCATAGCTAGTAGCTAGATGGTTTCTTCTCTCTCTTTGATATTCAATACAATGTTCTCCTCGGTGTTCTTGGAGTTCTATCCGATGTAATCTTCTTTTGTGGTGTGTTTGTTGGGATCTGATGGTCTGTGGGTTTATGATCTGAATATTTATGAATATTAATGGTGTCTTTTCTGAACTTTATTATGCATGATTATTATAGCTTTGTATTTCTCTCCGATCTATCCGTTGGGTTTGGCCAACTAGATTAATTTATCTTCAGTGGGAGAGGTGCTTTGTAACGGCTTCAATCTTGTGGTGCTCTATATCCGAGTGACCGAAAGGGACAAGACACGTATTTGTATTGTTGACATTAAGGGTAAAACAACGGGTTTATTCATATTGATTGGGTTTACTTTGTCTACATCATGTCATCTTGCTTAAGGCGTTACTCTATTTTATACTAAATACCATAGATGCATGCTGGATAGCTGTCGATTGGTGGAGTAATAGTATTAGATGCAGGTAGGAGTCGTCTACTTGTCTCGGACGTGATGCCTATATACATGATCATTGCCTTGAATATCGTCATAACTATGCGCTTTTCTATGAATTGCCCAACAGTAATTTGTTCACCCACCGTATGCTATGTGTTCGAGAGAGAAGCCTCTAGTGGAAACTATGCCCCCGGGTCTACTTTTATCATATATAAAAACACAAAAATACCTTGCTGCAATTTTATTTCTTTTCTTTTATTTTGTAAATTACTTTATTACCTACCACTACAAAATTTAATCCTTGAAAGTAACTGCCGTGGGGATTGACAACCCTCTTATTTGCGTTGGGTGCAAGTATTTGCTTTTGTGTGTGCAAGTGCTGTTCACGAGGCTTTGCGTGATTCTCCTACTGGATTGATACCCTTGGTTCTTAACTTAGGGACATACTTATATCTACTATACCGCATCATCCTCTCCTCTTCGGGGAAATCACAACACGGCTCACAAGTAGCAATCACTGCCACTCATCATCGCCATGTATTCGACATCGGCAACGACTTCTTCACCTTTTGACACCGCAACCGTAAGAAAGGACGGTAACTTTGACGACACCATGGTACATTCCTTTGCCATTGCATTGATAGCCCCGAGCCTATTGCATACCTTTCCTATCGAGACTGGGCGTTGAGAATTGCCGGGCCACGCTATTTGTGCACCTTAGTGATACGCTTACTCCGAATAGCTATATTTCGCGTGCAATCATCTTGCTATCGTCATCGTGCCATTAAGTCTCTCCCGTGCATATCTTACATACTTGTCTCATATATTGGCCCAAGCATCAAGCATAGTGGCAAAGCATTAAAAAAAGAGGAAAGGCTTTTAAGTAAGAGAGGCGATACAAAAGAGCTTGTAAGCAATAGAAATAGCATTGAGCCATTTTGCATAGTATCTCATATTGGATCATACATACATAACATACTTGGGATTGAAGACGGCATGGTTTCTCGCTTAGGTTGGTGCACAAGCATATCTAGCCCATTTGAGCAATCGAGTCATTGTCTCTCTAGTATCCGTGCGACAAGATCTTTTTGCATGGTAACACATTTTGTGCTCATTCCTTGGTTATGCGGATCCCATCTATCTATTTGTGTGTGTGTTTCCTTTGTGCCACCATAGCTATTGATCTATTTGCTTTACATTGCAATTTTGTGAATCTTCCTCAACATTTTCAATATCATTGACTAACACTTGCTTGAATTTTGTGACACTTGTCCTAACCAAGCCACTCGATAAGCTTTACTTTGTAGGTGTGAGTGAACAAGTCCGGTACCAATTCCACTATTCTCTCACTTCACATTGAGTGACACGGGATACATCCTAAACTTTGGGAAAAGGTATCTTGGTATTGTTTATCTCATTTCCTACTCACCTTTGCTCGAGTCTTGTGATGGATAGGCAAAGCACATCTACTTGGGTCTACAACAACAACGACGAGTTTGATGCCATGGCGAACCACTTGGACGCCAAGATGGATGATAAAACGGAGGAGCTCAAAGCCCTCATCAAGACCGGCAAGAGGTCACGCTCAAGTGCACATGCTTCCGAGCTACCATCTCCGGCAAGGTCACATCGGCATCGACACCATCACCGACGAGAACATGAAGGTCAAGAGCTCAACACCAACAACTGCTCTACAACTTCACCATCTACCTTGGCATCTTCGCCAAGCGACTTCAAGGCATCTTCGCCTTTGGACATGCGACGTCTTCGCCAACAAGCACCTCAAGATTATGCTCAAGAGAAGCTCCCCAAGCTCAAGTCCGCGACTTCCACGAGCTACCACGACCTCGACACCGACCACGAGATTCCTTTCTATGGGACTCAAGACCCCGAGGATTACCTCACGTGGGAGCGTAATATGGATGACTACCTCAAGCTACATCAAATCCCCTCTGAAGAGCAAGTAATGTGTGCCACAAGTAACTTCCATGACTACGCGTCGACATGGTGGCTTTACACACCTTCGAGGAACCTCGACATGAGTTGGCCCAAGACAAAGAAAGCAATGCGATGAGAGTTTTTGGCTTCCACCTACACGGAACATCTTCTATGCCAATTGGAGAACACCATCCAAGGATCCAAGTCCCTCAACGAGTACTTCAAGGAGATGAATAAAGCCTTGCAACGAGCCAGCGTGGACGACCCAATCTGGATGAAGTTCCACTTCATGATGGGATTGCACAATGACATCTCCAAGACTATCTTCCTCGAGAACTACAAGTCCCTCAACGGCATCTACATTGGTGCTCTCAAGGCGCAACAAGAACTCATGAAGGCCAAGGCTTCTCCACGACAAGCACACTCGCGACGACCAAGCTCCATCTACTTGTGAGCTGCGTTGGGATTTCCTCAAAGAGGAGAGGATGATGCAGTATAGTAGAGATACGTATTTTCCTCAGTTAAGAACCAAGGTTATCAATCCAATAGGAGAACCACATAACACCTTGTTAACAACACCTACGAACAAAATAACAAATACTTGCACCCAACACAAACAAGGGGTTATCAATCCCTTGGCGGTTAATTGCAAGGATCAAATCTCGTAGTGATAGATAGGTAAACAAAAACACAAAATAAAATAAAATAAAGTGCAGCAAGGTATTTTTGGATTTTAATATATGATTAAAATAGACATGGTGGCCATATTTTTCACTAGAGTCTTCTCTCTTGAACACAGCATAGATCGGTAAACAAATTACTGTTGGGCAATTGATAGAAAAGCGCATAGTTATGACGATATCCAAGGCAATGATCATGTATATAGGCTTCACATCCGAGACAAGTAGACCGACTGCTGACTGCATCTACTACTATTACTCCACACATTGACCACTATCCAACATACATCTAGAGTATCAAGTTCATAAAGAACGGAGTCACGCCTTAAGCAAGATGACATGATGTAGACAAAGTAAACCCAATTAATATGAATAAACCCCATCTTTTTGTCCTTAATGGCAACAATACAAGTTCGTGTCATGTCCCCTTTTGTCACTGGGATTGAGCAACGCAAGATCGAACCCATCACCAAGCACCTCTCCCATTGCAAGATAAATCAATCTAGTTGGCCAAACCAAACGGATAGATCGGAGAGAAATACAAAGCTATAACAATCATGCATAAAAGAGTTCAGAGAAGACTCAAATAATATTCATGGAATAATCTGATCATAAACCCAAAATTCATCAGATCCCAACAAACACACCGCAAAAAAAGATTACATCAAATAGATCTCTGAAAACATCGAGGAGAACATTGTATTGAAGATCAAAGAGAGAGAAGAATCCATCTAGGTACTAGCTATGGACTCGTAGGTCTGTGGTAAACTACTCACACATCATCGGAGGGGTAGCAAGGTTGATGTAGAGGCCCTCCGTGATCCATCCCCCCTCTGGCAGAGTACCGGAAAAGGTCTCCCGATGGGATCTCCGAAGAATAGAAACTAGCGGCGGCAGAATAAGTATTTGGGGTGGCTCTCTGATGTACGGGGAATATTTGGGAATTTATAGAGATGGAATTAGGTCAAGAGGTGCCACGAGGGGCCCACAAGCCTGGGGGGCGCCCCCCTGGGCGCTCCTGGCAGGCTTGTCGCTGCCTCGTGGCACTTCAGGTCTTCTCCCGAAGCTTCTAGGGTCCCTTCTGGTCTAGGAAAAATCGTCAAAAAGTTTCATAGCGTTTGGACTCCGTTTGGTACTGATTTTCTGAAAAGCCAAAAACAAGCAAAAAAAATAGCAACTGGCACTGGGCACTAGGTTAATAGGTTAGTCCCAAAAAATGATATATAATTGCATAATAAACATCCAAGATTGATACTATAATAGCATGGAACAATAAAAAAAATATGAATACGTTGGAGAAGTATCACTCCACGACAACGAGCATGAGGATAGTACCACCAAGATGTCCAAGCCCGACGAGCTCCAAGACGACCCTCCCAAGTTAGACTTCACCGCCATCCCTCTATGTGGCATTGATGATGCCGAGTCTACCATGACTCTTTTTGAAGACGGCGCGGCGACGACTACGACTATGAAGCATCTCAAGGAACATGCTTTGGAGGCGAGCGACATGGTGGCAAGCAAGAATGATGCTTCCATCTTTGGAGATGAGAGTGAGATGGTTGAGCATGGGATTTTCCCTTCGTCCACGGTGGCGTATGATGATGAGTTGCGAGACTTGTGCCACCATATTGAGAGTGGGAGCGAGTTCACCACTAGCCCTATATATGATGAGATGCCCCAATTCCCATGTGAGGAGAGCCACAACCCCCACTACTTGAATGAGTTAAGTGACTCCACCATATTCGACTTTGAGTGCACCTACCTTGAGGGAGTGAGTGAGCCACCACAAGAGTTGAGTGAGGAAGTTGATAGATCTTGTGAGGCCATTTTGAACTCTAACGACTTAACCTCTACCTCTATTGTGTCTTCTCATTTGGTGCTAGGTCCCATATATGATGATGCACCGACCCTCGACGACTTCGTCCTTCCTATGGACAAGACGATGGCCATGGTGGAATATGATGCACCCCCACATGGTTCGATCAAGATGAAGATGACCAAAATTTGTTCTTGGCCACCTCACCTTCACCACATGAGTGGAATGAAAAAGGTAACATAGGTGAAGGTGATGCTCTTGTCCCACTAGTGGACATTGATTGCTTGCATGATGTCGATCTACCTATTACCGTGCTTCATGCTAGTGTGACTTCCTCATGTGATAATTTATTGCCTATTTATGATGAGTATGATGGTTGCCATGTGGAGTCTATTATTTGTGATACCATGTTGCATAGGATTTCTTGTGATAATTCTCTAGGTCACATCATGTTTGACAATCTGCTTGACTTGTCGTATGCTATGCATGAGATCAACAATATGTCATATATGCAATCTCATCGTAGTAACTATGCACATACCATTAAAATAAACCCAATTTGCACATATGGAATAGATGACAAGCCCATGGTTATTGGCATTTGTTTTTCTTGTGATTATACTGATATGCTCCCTTTGCATCATTTATCTCATATGCCATGCCATGACAACATAGCTTCGGACATGCATTGTTTGCCATGTTGTCAATTATCTCCATATAATGCTTCTGCTATTGCTCATGAGGATACCCCATAGTTTTCTAATACATTTTAGGAGATTTTGAACAATCCCATCCATTGCATGATTCCCATGATTGTGTGCACCATATGCATCCCATGAACAAAAATACTATTGTTGTGCCACACACTTGCTATAATTGCATGCTCAATTTGGGTCCCCATCGTGTCATACATAACAACTATTCTTTCATGATGGATGACATGTTCTTATACCATGCCTCAAATTTCTTTGAGCGATGCTTATCTTGTACTAACTCTCAAGTGCACATACACATCATGATGGATGATGTGTACATTTACCACGCACACACATTGTTTTGTTTGTCTACTTCTTGTGTAGGTCCCCATACTTACTCGTCAACCTCGCAAGCGCACGAGTTGATGAAATGAGCTCTAGAGAGAAATGAAGATGTGCGCCACCATGGACTGCTTACCCTCCACCCACCCTCTTTGCGGAAGGACTTTGCGCATTTCTTCTACATGGCCCACACATGGTTATGGGTTATTTTCCATTATATATCATTTGCCCATATTGCCTTGTTCACTTTGCATGATATGCTCATTCCTACACCTTTGCCATGCATTTGTGACCCATGCTTTGCATTACACATGATGATTGATTCTAGTACTTGTATGTGTATTTGCAAGCTTGGAGGAGATCTCACTTGTTATTGCGATATTCCATTTGTGACCCATGACTGTGATGATACTTTGATCATGTTTCATTTTCGTGCTTGCAATATGTCATGTGCATTGCCTATATCTACTATTTGCTCACATGACATGATTGCGATGATTTCCTCTAGTGTGTTGCATCTTCGCTCCACTAGTTTGCATGACATGATTAATTTGCTTGCTTTGTGTAGTGCATCACCCATGATTCATACTTGCTCATTTCATGCGGTTGATAGCACCTATTGCCATGCTTTGCACATGATTGCTATTGCTTCTTGTCACATATCTCCATATGTTGCCTCTCTCATGCTAGATTTGCCATGTATTGAGTGCATTAATGATTTTAGTCTCGCTAATGAGATTGCCCCCATAGCTTTCTCCCATATGTTTGGAGCTTTTGCCATCTTTCATGTGAAGCATGCTTGCCTTCCTTCTTTGCACCATATGCATAGTGCCATGAACATTAAGATTGTTGCATCATATTATTCATGCACTTTTGCTTCTAATGGTTATGTGCAAGAGAAGAGAACCATCATGATGGATGATGTGTTTATCTACCATGCATATACGATCTTTCCTTTTGTTTGTGCATGTGTAAGATCGTTCGACTTCATGTCAACCCCCACTTCACGTGAGTTAACAATTCAAGCTCTTGAGAGCGAACCACCTACGACCGATTCGCTTCTACACCACACTTGCTTGTGCTTTGGCACTGTGAAGTACGCACAAGAGCACACTTTTGAGGTGATATCCTTCTCTTTTGAGAACCCCCAAACCATGAGCATGAATATTGTGGATCATACTTCATGTGTTGCTTGCACCAGAACACATTGCACACATACTAGAGATCTTGTTTAGACTTGTCATTGCCACATTGCCATGCCTCATGACATATATACCTTGCGTGTTGCATTCGATTCTTGGATTAGTTGCTCCTATCATATGCTTGGTTGAAACAATGTCATCACTTCACATATGCCATGCCCCATTGATCGCTACATGCTTGCCTTGATTGCCTCACACATGATGAGCAATTTCTCTTTCTATTGTGTTGAGTGCCACACTATCTTCACTACACCCTATGCATGTTATGTTTGGATTGTTTTACACTTGACCCATGTGTTTAGACACTTCATTTTATTTGGTGTTGTGAATGATTCATATGCCTACCATAGACCATTTGTTGAGCACTTGATGCATGCTTGCTATGACCTCGAGGTAGATGCTTGTTCTCTTGTCACACATATTAGCACCTCTACCTCCCATTTGCATGCTTGTTTCTATGATGCCCTTGACTGTGCTCAATTTATGTGCTTACATGCCATGTCACAATCCTTTGTCACACAATATGCTATGCTTGATGACGACACTTGTTTGGTGACTCACCACTTGAATGCTTGGTTTTGCACTAACGCTAACCGCATTTGTTTTTCCAAGTGTTTGTTGTCCTTGCTACTTTAGAAGGAATCCCAAGAAGGTGCGACATTGTAGAGTGCCCATTTCAAGCTACAAGATGATGAGTACTTGGTGAACGTCCACTTCTACACAGCGACACCATCTTTTTCCCATGGTGATTTGGTTTTTGATCTGAGGTCGGATCTTTCCCAAGGGGGAGGGGATGATGCAAAGCATCGTACGAACATCACCATGTCAAGAGTTCGTTAGGCAAGTGACACGTGCGACATCTACTTCACAAACATAAAGGTGAATCATCTCCTTTACATGTATTCACTTGGCCCCTTCAAGGATGGTATACTACATAACACTCCTCCCGTGTGCATGCATAGGCATTGTCGGAGCTTCACGGATGTCGAGAAGGAGTGCAAACTCCAAGGAACAACTACACCATCCGCGAGGGAAGCATGGAAGCAACGACGGAAGAAGATGATGCTGCTAAAGCTACAGCGACTGGACATCTGGTGCAACCCCGGACATCCAGCCTTCCCCGGAAATCCGGTGCCACAAGTACAGCATCGAAGGCCAACGCCAGGCCGGACATCCGGCCCATGCCCCGGACATCCGGCGTCTCACGAACGGCCGAACATCTGGCCCCCAGCCTGGACATCCGGCGCCTGCCTGCACGCAGCCTCGGCCCCAGGGCCCATGTATCCCTTCCCCCCTCCACTTTGTGGCTAAGACTATAAATATACCATCTCCCCCCTCTTTCTAGGGTTAGCAAAGGATTGTCTCATCTAGTTGAGCTTTGCTTCTACCAGTACTCCTCTTGAGAGAGAGAGAGACCCCCATGGAGTTCAAGACCTCCATGTGAGAAGATCCCGAGGGATTTAAGACCCCTGTCATGGGAAGCATCTACCTACATCATCAAGACCTCATCTCCTTCATAGGATTTGGGATGAACTATACCTTGTACCTTTCCCTTTGATTGTTCATGTACCTTGTGGATCTTGTGTGGATTCGAGTCTAGTGGATATGTGATTGGGCTTGTTCTTGAGTGTTCTTCATGTGATTTTCCCCGTTCTTCCCAGTGTTCTTCGAGGAACCCCCCTCGAATTCGTGAAAAAATGGCATTAGGGTTCCACCCTACATCAGTTGTTTTCCCGAAGAAACAAAGTTCAGTGAATAGTATCAACACTATTGAAAAAATTGCTACAATTACTATTGGAGGTTTTGAATTCCCTCTTCCATCCATCAAAAAGAAATATGAAACTCTTATTGTGGGGGAGATGCATATCCTCATTGAGGTAACTTAGTGTTATACGAAATTCTTCAGTTTCATATTACTTGGAAATAGTTTGTTAATAAGACATGATCAACCTCATTAATGGATTCTTTTTAGGGGCATGTGGTCGTTGCATTTAGTAAGCACAACCTACTATGCCCACCATTTACTCTCTGTTATTTAAAGTTTAATAAAGTAGAAATACCCTGATTATCCTGTTTTCTGAATTATCCATGAAATAAAAACATTCCCAAAAATAAAAGCTCTCGGAATGACCTGAAAATTTAGTATGTTTTTTTCTGCAATATTTAAGTATTTTTGGAACTCAACACACCCAGGGGGGGTGCACCTATGAGCCACAAGCTCACAGGGCGCGCCTAGTGAGCTTGTGGGTCCCATAGGGGCCCCTCACTTATCCTAGCCAGCCACAACCTTCTCCTACCTCCAGAAAAAATCACCATTACTTTCAAACCCGTGTTCTTGCTCATTCCTGTGCGAAGCTTGTAGAATTCCCTATTGGGGGACATGCCTTGAACCTCGTAAAGCTGATTGCAATGAATTTCTTATGAGTATTACTAGAGGTGAAACTAGAGGCATAATGCAAGCTGGGATGGGGAGCATTCACTTTCCTGCTATCCATTATTTTGCTCTGTTCATAGGTAGGTGCATTAATGGTAAACAAGACCCTAGTCACCTATTCTCACCTAATTTGATCATTCTTAAGAGCACGGTATTAAGGGATAGAAGATTTAACATAGGGGCCATCATTGCACTCCATTTACATAATAATACCCTTGTTGGTTATCTTTTTGGTGGTATCTATGTTACTCGCTTAGCTGCTCATCTTGGCATTCCTGTAAAAGAAAATGATACTCCCTCTGTAAACAAATATAAGAGTGTTTAGATCACTACTTTAGTGATTTAAATGGTCTTATATTAGTTTACAGAGGGAGTACCATGTTGCCACCTAGATACCTACACTGGTACAGTGAGGTGCTATACAAATGGTTTTTAACCCCTTTCCGCGATGGCGTTTTGAACCATCGCCAAGTGAGTGTGTGCGATAGGGGGGTCCTTCCCACACGACCAAGAAACCATCGGGGATAGGGAGCCTTGATGCATACAGTTGTCCCTATAAAACTGTTTTTGATATCTCGAATATCCGAAATGCTTCATCCTTGCAACTCGTTTGTGCTCGCATTGCCATCGCAGTCGGTATTCTGTGGTGCTACGTTTACGATGCGCGACCCATCACAAACAGTTCACGATTATAGAAGCAGACAATCACACACATTTATTTTTCCTCGACTGTATGCGATTCGATGTAAGAGCGCATATAGTTGTCCCTATAAAACTGCATGCGAAGCTTGAATACATCCCACACGATTCATCCATCGTACCCGCGTCGGATGAAGACCTATCGCACGCGTTCTTCTATGACCAAATGTTTGCGATGCGCACAACATCATAAACAGTCCATAATTGCCAAGCGTGTGTGATAAGGTGACTTTCGCAAACATTTAATAAGAAGGAACTGTGTGCAATGCTGTTGTTATTCGCACATGTTTTTTCTTGGCTGATCATGTGTGTAGTAGAGATTGATCGCACACGTAGTGGATCCGAGAAACGTCTGATCTCCATGTCTATCGCGCTTTCGCAAACCATGTATAGTGTAATCCCTAATTTAATCCCAAATTTAAAAATCACATATTTTGAATTTGAAAGTAGGCAATCACTTATTTCATATCGAACCATGTTTATTACAAATATAGGTTCAACCACGAATGCATAATTCGATGCACAGGTACATATACTTAAGAACTACAGAAGCACCAAGTAAAGAATGATGAACCACAGTTGTACTAAAGACTGTAAAGAGAGAGGCGAAAGACATTCTGGTTGCTGGAGAAGGTGAAGCGGAATGCCCATATTGTGCCCTCCTCCATGCGTAATGCGCGCATGACTCTAGGCCAACCCCTTGTGATGGCTGCCCGTCCATCCTTCACTGTCTTCATTAGGACTTCTCGATGCTCATTGTAGTCTGGATGAAATACTTTAACCTTCATTGCGTGTCCACCAATCACGTACTTTGTGAGGTAATCTTGAGTAAACTGCTTCGGGAACCACTGCGAACAAAAAAGATTCAGACATTGTTGTCTAACAACTCATTATGGGCAGTAAAAAGAGAAGGCTGCAGAGTTTTTAGTTACCATCCTACAGCTCACTGTTGTGTTGGATAGAGCGTAAACAAATAATTTGCTTGCCACCGTTCGTATCTTTTTGCTAATAATCCTTATCAGTTTCCTCACTTGATGCTTGTTCATGAATATCTCATTGCCCCATACGCAAAAAGGGTCGATGCGTGGATCCTTGCCAAGGGCATATGTACCTACAAGCAACAAGTCAATATTAGAAGCTAACAAGTGTCCAGGCCTGGATCTATATGCACTACATTATGGAACAACGGGGGGAGTACAAGCCAAGGGATGAAACTAACCTCGGCGGAAAATGGTGGCCGCTCCCGTTGTTGTCCTGCATAAGTAGTGGAAATGCATGATAAGTACAACAACCTTAACATCAAACAAATATAGCAAAGGTAAACAACATCATCTCCAAATGATAGTTTGAATGTGTAGGTTTCAGCATGCTGTTAAAGCAGATATAAAATGGAAGGCAATGTTACCTACAACAGGCTTAACAACCATCAAATATTGCAATTCAAACTGGTATTGTTGAAAATGAATAGAACGTAGGTCATGCTTAAACATCACACTGGATAAATATGTAAAACCGAAATAAAGCGCATGTGTTAACTACACCAGGCATAACTGGAACCAAATATAGCCGTTCAAACTGGTATTAATGCAATCGAGCGGCACAGTTCTGACTTGCACATAATGAACATCACATTGTGAATGATTGAAATAAACAAGGCATAAATGATCAGTATAACAACCAAATATAGCCATTGAAAACTGGACAGAGTCTCACTGCAAGCAACCTAACAAGCAAATATAGATAAACAGGGCATATGCTTGAAAACTGGACAAATGCTCACTGCAACCAACCTAACAAGCGAATACAGATAAACAAGGCATCTGCTTGAAAACTGGACAAATGCTCACTGCAACCAACCTAACAACCAAATACAGATAAACAAGGCATCTGCTTGATAACTGGACAAATGCTCACTGCAACCAACCTAACAACCAAATATAGATAAACAAGGCATCTTCTTGAAAACTAGACAAATTCTCACTGCAACCAACCTAACAACCAAATACAGATAAACAAGGCATCTACTCACTATAAACAACCAAATATAGCCATTCGTGAAACTGAAGTGGACAATTCATACTTAAACATCACATTGCCCTATTGAACATTACATTTTTGCATAACTGAAATAATTAAACACGGCACAGTTAAAACACCGCATGGCAAAAGCTACTACAACAAAGGGTATGGGTTGGCAAGCTAGAAAAGGTAAGATTTGCTGATAGGATGTTGCCTCACATGTCATGGACGGGATCCTTCCAGTTGGAAGAGCACAGACCCATGGTGGGCTCTCTGATGTCACAGATGGGCTGTTTCACCTTAGAAGAACCTTTGTGGGTGCCCTCCTCGTGGTCGTGGTAGATGAGATCTGACTTGGCAATTGAGGATCCCAAGCCGCCGCCGTAGAACGTGTCCTTCAGAATGACAAAATGGGCTCGATGGCTTACAAGGATAGCGAATCCTTGACCACGTGGCGGAGGAGATCAGTGGCAGGGCCGTCGAAGAGATCGACGGTGGTTGAACCAGAGGAGTTGGGGATGGACCACTTAACCTGTGACATGGCCTGCGTGAAGCTGTTGCTGTCGACGAGCTTGATGTCGTAGCCAGCTTTCCCGAGATACAGTAATATGCTAGCCCGCTAACGTGAAGCCTTCGGTATGGCAACGTAGTCAACGTCTTCGCCGGCTTCTGCGGTGAGGTGTTGCTTCAGGATCGACAGGTCGGGGCAAATGGCGGCCACCTCGCCAACGTCCACCAGAGAGGCCATGATAAACGGCTTCTTGGCCGAACGCTCGTCGGGCTCCCCGGGATACGTGGTCGAGCTTAGGCTGCGACATTCTGGAGCAGGGGATGTGGGCGGGGAGGGGCACCGCAGGCCTCATCTAAAAACTCAGGGGAGTGGGGCGATGGTATGGGAATCGCTGGTTAACCTGAACTTTATTATCTAAGCTAGGAGGAACGGGCAGACCGGCAGGGGTTGGTGGCGGTGAGCTAGGGTTCGAGGGGGGAGGGGGGCTGGGTGGGGGGACTGTGGAGGGGGGGTGTTTGAGGATACACCGCGGCTATTGAAAATTTTAGTAATGGTGGGTGGAGATGGTGGTGGATGAGGGAGGGCGACGGTTCAAATGCCTCGGCTACTGCAATTTTACTATACGGTCGGTGCTGGAGGAGTGAGGGAGATGGTTGAAGTATGGTGGCTACTAAAATTTGGGTAAAGGAATTGATGCGAGGCGGGAGTACCCAAGATCGCACACGGTCCAATAAGAATATGCGTGTATGATAATAAGGAAAAGCGGCGGAACCGCCGATTTTTGCAACTCTCAAGGCGGGTAGTTTGTTTTTAGATTTCTAGCTAGCTGGTCTATCGCACACAGTTCGTCCTAATTTTTAGACGCAGACGTGGAATGCAATCTAAATAAACTACCCGCCTTTAGCTTGCGCAGGTGGTGATTTTACAGCGCACTAGCATCGCACACGGTTAAGCCAGTACCTCCACCTTTGCTCACGCTTGCGTAGTCGTGGTGATTCACAGCGCACTTGCATCGCACACGGTTAAGCCAGTATACCCGTGTCCGTTGAGCATCATCAGAGTCTTTGCAGCAAAAAAATGTTAGAGAGGGTCAGAAGACAGCCACACCAGCATGTGGCCCAAATATATATGAGTGAAAAGGGTGGTTTGTGATGTTCAAAATTCCAATGCACAACTTTGACTACGCGGGCCCACAGTTGGGCGCGTCGTCGAAGATCGATGAGAGGGGCCAGAAGTCAAGAACCACCTAGAAGTGGCCAAATATATGTAGGAATATAGGGTGTGATGTTTAAAACTTTAAATACACAATGCATTACTTTGGTGGCACCTGCCTCGCAAACCCGAAAGCACCCTTGGATATATCTATAATGACATAATGTCATAGCTACCTAGCTAGGGTGCTTGACCCACCTCCCACTTCGTGTCAGCGGGGCGGATGCACGTAATGATACTTTGGCCATACATGCATGTCGCCATGACCTACCATAAGACAGACCAGTGAATCTATCATTTGGTCAAATGACAACTGTAGTTGTCGATAAAAAATGGATAGAATATATATATATATATATATATATATATATATATAAACCGCTTGGGCCAATAGATTGAACCATCATAAAAAATCGCATGAAAGGGACCACAAAACCAGCACCGCCTGCATGCAGCCCAAAATGATGTACATTGGAAGGGGTGATGTGTGTTTTCAATATCGAATAATGTACAATTTATATGTGGCGCCTGCCTCTTGATACAGATAACAACCATGAAAGCCAGGTAGTTAAGGACGAGATACGCAGGGTACGGTGTCGGTCGAACCCAACAATCCGAGCATGTGGGAGGGAATCCTGACAACGCATGAGCTCGAGCTTTGGTTGAACAACATGTGACGGTGACCGGCCCTAACACGAACTAGGAGGAATCCATTCATGGCCAACACATACCCCTCGTTATCGGTCAAATGGATGATATATATACACTCGGGGAGCCCACAGATATGCGTGTCGTCACAAAAAACTGCACAAGGGAGACGTGGTCGATCAGAAGACCCCCTATACACTGCACGCGGCCCAAAAATATGTATGGGTACGGTGGTGTGTGATGTGTTCAAATCCTGAATGCACAACTTCGATGGGGCACCAACTACATTACAAACCGAACACCGTACCCGACCCCAAGCCAGGTTCAATACGTACGATGTCGGTTTCCCAACTTCGAGGCGGGGGGGGGGGGGTGTCGTCCAACGCATGCGCTCAAATTTTATTTGGTCTAACATGGCACACATAGCAATAGGAAACCATCATGGTCAAACCCTTCCCGTATGTTGGGTCAAAGGGATAGATTATGTGGGCCCCCTCGTTATCGGTCAAGGATGATATATATATATACCTCAGGGAGCCCACAGATATGTGCGGCATCCATAAACCGCACAAGGGAGACATGCTCGATCAGAACACCCGGCCCCCTATACCCTGCATGCGGCCTAAAAAAAATGTATGGGTCTGGTGTTTGATTTGTTCAAATCCTGAAAGCACAAGTTCGATGGGGCATGAACTACATCAGTAACATTACAAACTAACATCGTACCCCCATGGCCATGTTAAAGATGTACGATGTCGGGAACGCAACTTCGAGGCAGGTGGGGGGGTAGGGGCCGGGTGTCGTCCAATTCATGTCCTGAAACTTGATTTGCTCTAACATAGCACACGGAGCAAAGAGGCGTTCTATTCGACTAGGCTAGCGGATGGGAAGCCGCCCCTTGCCGATAGGAATTGCCTCCTTGCCTTTAAGGTGTTTCACGCTGGTCACCCTATGGGACCTACTCCGTACTATCACACACGTTTGTGCTTTTAGAAACTTAGTGCAATATTTACATGGCCGGTGCATCGCCGCCTAGCCTTCTATGAGCATTGACACTGGCAGTGGGAAAACGATGGGAGAAGAGGCGGGAAACCGATGGGAGGAGTGATGGGAAACGGTAGCGTGTTTGGATATATAACAACATTAATATGGAAAACTTAGTAGAGAAGGAAGCGTGAGCTAGCACGACGCATGCGCACAGTGCTTACCCATATAAATAAAATCACAACCAGAACTACATGTGCTTACGAAAGGGATGAGGATTGCCGTTCGATCTGGGAGCATCCAACGGTGCAGACTTACGATCCGTGGGGTTTGGGTTCTGGCCAATTAGAACATACGACTCAGATCGCGCGCGCAGCAGGGGGAGGCATCGGCCACGGTTTGGTAGGCACACGGCTTTCGTGAGTGAATCGTGTGCTATTTGAAAACATTTTGTGAGAAGAATCTCGGTTTTTAAATACCCGTAAATCCAAAACTCACCCAAAAATCGTGAAACTTGGCATGGTGTCACGACATGGCACATATATGTCGAGGAATTTTCTTTCCATTTTGGGGCAAGTTTTATTACAAGCCTCTTACAAACCGGAGCTTCTCTCAAGAAGCATCGTGGTTCCAATAGGGAAACGTGTCCCCCTTGTGGGCGAAACGGTAATCACTGCCTCTTTTCGCCTTGTATTTTCTTCTACAGGCAACATGGAACGACAGGATATCCATGCTGAAATTTAAAATTATTCAGGGTTCGTTTGGCCTTTTTATACATTAATTGAGTTTCCTAGGCATTTAGTGTCCATAATTCAAATCCAAACTACAAATACATACTCCAGTTCACCAAAATGGCTAGAAAAATCATACATGTGTCCTTGGGTGCATGTTTAGGTCCCATGCAAGGAATGGGAATGAATTACAACCATACCGGCATCCTGGGTCGTCCTCAAACATTTGGAATCTCGGTTTTTAAATCCCTGTAAATCCAAAACTCACCAGAAAGTCATGAAATTTGGCATGGTGTCATGTCATGGAACATATATGTCGTGGTAAAAACATTGTCCAATTTGGGCCAAGCTTTATTACAAACCAGAGCCTGTCGGAAGAATCCTCGTGGTTTCGATAGGGAAACGTGTCCCCTTGTGGGTGAAACAATAATCACTCCCTCTTCTAGCCTTGTATTTTCTTCTACACGCAACATGGAACAACGGGAGATTCGCGCTGAACTTTGAAATCATTCAGGGTTCGTTTGACCTTTTTTATTCATTAATTGAGTTTTCTAAGCATTTAATGCCCATAATTCATATCCGAACTACAAATACAAGCTCCAGTGCACCAAAATGGCTAGAAAAATCGTACATGTGTCCTTGGGGTGCATGTTTAGGTCCCACGGAAGGAATGGGAATGAATTCAACCGTCCCGGCGTCCTGGCTCGGCATCAAACATTGTGAATCTCAGTTTTTAAATCTCTGTAAATCCAAAAGTCAGCAGAAAATCATGAAACTTGGCATGGTGTCACTACATGGCACACATATGTCATGGTAAAAAAATTGTCCAATTTGGGTCAAGTTATATTACAAGCCTCTTACAAACCGAAGCTTCTCGCAACCCTCGTGGTTCCGTTAGGGAAACATGCCCCTCTTGTGGGCGCAATGATAATCGCTGCCTCTTCTCGCCTTGAACTTTGTTTCTACAGGCAACATAGAATAACAGGAGTGTCGTGCTGAAATTTGAAATTGTTCAGGGTTCATTTGGCCATTTTATATATTAATTGAGTTTTCTAGGCATTTAATGTAGTCCATAATTCAAATTTGAACTACAAGCACATGCTCCAGTGAAGCAAAATGGGTGGAAAATTGTACATGTGTCATTGGGTGCATGTTTAGGTCTCATTGAAGGAATGAGAATGAATTACAAACGTCTCGTCGTCCTGAAACATTGAGAATCTCAGTTTTTAAATCCCAGTAAATCGAAAACTCACCCATAAAACATGAAACTTGGCATGGTTTCATGAAATGGCACATATATGCCGTGGTAAAAAAATCGTCCAGTTTGAGACAAGGCGCACACATTAATAGCCAAGGAAGTCCTTTTGAAACAAATAGCTGACATGTTCATATCGCGAATGGTTGTATAATATGAACCATGTGTTCCCGTAACCATTTAAGTGCGGCCACGCATCCCTCTTTTCTTATGGGATAGTACTACCTCCATCCTCGTTCATTGGTCATCTTTGTATTTTGTGCCAAAATTTAACCATACTCGGGGCGTGCGTGCAGCTGTTTGATTAGACGGGATGAGCGCGAGAAGTCCGCCGTGCAGGCTCGACGGTACACGTGCGAGCAGTCCGCCGCGCAGGCTTGACGGGACGCGTGCATCCTGTCCACCTCGCAGGCTCGACAGGACACGTGCGAGCAGCAAGGCTACCCATGCTCACCGGGAAGCGAGCTCTTTGACCTCCATCCACCAGCTGCCCGCCTCGCTCACAACTTCTACATTAATGGTGGCCAAGCCGCTGTTTAACACGCAGTTAATTAATGCACCTGGACGGAGGGTGTTTGCTTGTGATCCCATGGCCCCGCTCAACGTTAGCATTTGCTTTGTTCGTGTTTTCAACTCGTACTCCGGCCTAATTTAAAATGCCACATAGGGCAACAGATAATACGATGACAAATAAAATGGCAACGGATAATACGACGTCAAATTTGTAATGGCGCGGATAATAATTGTCTTACATATTCCAGATAATTTAAAATGCCACATGCGGCAAAGCCCGGAAGACACGGGGGCAAGAGAAGAAGGAAATCGCAGACAACGATCTGGGTCGCTACTGTCTCTACTCCTCGATGGATCGCCGGGCGACGACATCCTCCGGCGGCCATTGCTGTTGTTATTTATAGCTAGCAGCTGGCTAGGGGATTGGGGATTTTACAATTCACCCCTGTGGAGCGCGGGAAGCTTTCACCGGAGCGCGGGAAGACTAAGTGGAGCACACAACCCAACAACCATATGCGGTGTCATGTGTTACCACACACGTGTTAACATAAGGAAACGTATGTGTAACTTATTAATCATCACACACGAGCACTCATACACGCATCATGTGCGATAGTCCTAGCCATCGCAAGCAACTAGTATGCATTTTTCAAAGTTTTTACTACACACAGAATCGAACACGAATTAACTCTAGTAACCGTCTGTGTTATATTTTCTCAGCGCAAACAGTTCATCCGAGTTGGCATTTTGCCGCATATCACACACACATCTTGTTTACACGAATCGTTTGTGTTCTTTTGGCTCATAGCAAACAGTTCATCTATGTGAACTGTATGCCGCATATCACACACATCTTGTTAAACTGAACCGTTTCTATTGTGTTCCTAATCGAAAACAGTTCGTCCGAGTGAACCGTATGACATATATCACACACACCCTGATCTGGCTGACCGTTTCTGTTGCATTCCCTAATAGCAAACAGTTCATCCGAGCGAACTGTATGCCGTGTGTTGCACACACAATGATATAGCTGCCCGTTTATGTTGTTCTGTCTCATCGCAAACAGTTCGTATGGATTAACCGTATGTCATGCATCACACACGGAATTAGAATATGAACCGTGTTTGATGTCTCCGCCATTGCAAACGTTTTGCATCTTTTTTGACGGTTTTTTACATCACCGTTTGCGATTAATGCATCGCACACAGTTTCGTCGAAGGATCTCTGATCGCAGTGTCGCGTTAGCAGCATCCTGCAGTAGTGCTAGATTATGAGGCTATGGAACGTCACCAGTTCCTTCAAAGGAACGACCCACCATTTCGATACAGGCTAATCTTTAATAGGCGTCGTGTCTTCCATATTACTTTGCCTACTCCTGCCTACTTTAACTTTCAGGAAAAACAAACATATTTTATACTTGAGGAGGAGGCCGAGGAGTACGAGAGGGCGGAGGTGACCACCCGCTGTAACGAGGCAGCCCGCCAAGCTATGGCGGCTGCGCTCCAGTACAACCCGAACTACTACCACAGATATTATCCAGGACAATAAGGGCCATACACCAACTTAGGCCAAAATCCTAAGCTTGGGGGAGTACGTATTTCTCACCGACATTACATTCATTCCAGTTGTCGATGTTCATCCTTTTTCATTGTATATCCATGTTAGTTTTATTTTCGCTTTCTTCTTGTGTGTTTGAAAAATTTAGAAAATCCAAAAATATTTCTTGCTTATTTTCGTTTTTTCTTTCTTATTTAGTTAGTTTGTAGTAGTAAAAGAAAACCCAAAAATATTTCTCGTTTATTCTTTAGTTTTTGGGAGCTTTCCTGTGTAAATAGTTTTTCTCGCTTTTCATTTTTTTTCCTTTGTTAGTTTGCTTTCTTCAGAAAAACTTGAAACCCCAAAAAAATTTCAGTGTATTTCTTTGAAATTCGTTTCTTTGAGTCATCGTAAGGAGAAGAACACGATGAAATATTGAGTAGCTCTCATATGCATTACTGTTGATCTAACAAAGAGCCCATATTACCTTGTCTTCTCCTTTGAATAAAATGTTCGCAGATTCCAGCTTAGTCCATGGCACACTTGCACTATTATTTTTTTCACATCATTCAGTCCTGCAAGTGAAATGCAATAATGACGATGATTTGATGAAGTGATTGCGGTGAAGGAAAGCTGGTATAAACTTTTCTTGTTTTCATTTTTGTAAATATGTTTAACTCAGTCGTTCTTGATTCAACATATTATGAGTAAACATGTTTGTGATGACAAATAGAGATTATAGTTGCTCATGCCATGCTTAAACAGTTAGGAGTGGACAATGATTTATCTTGAGTGTCAACATGCATTAAAATGGTTATGATGTAGTATGATAGTATGTTATCCTCCTCTGAATGATTCGAGTAGCTTGCCTTGGCACATGTTCACACACGTGGTTGAATCAAAACCAACAAAGCCTCCATGATATTTATGTTCATGGTGTTTATATCCTACTCATGCTCGTATTCAATGTTAATTATTCTCAATGCATGATTATGGCCATTTTCGCTCTCTAGTTGGTCGCTTCTCAATCTATTTGCTAGGGTTCACCTGTACTAAGCGGGAATACTGCTTGTGCATTCAAATCCTTAAACCGAAAGTTGTTCCAAATGAGTCCACTATATCTACCTATATGCGGTATTACTCTGCCGTTCCAAGTAAATTTGCATGTGCCACCTCTAATCATTCAAATAAGCATCTGTTTTGTGTGCCCATACCGCTCATGGAGCGACAGGGGGCGGTCAGTATCTTCCATGCTAAGCAGGTTATTCTCACAATGGGTCTTTATTCACTTGTCATTGCACGAGAGAGGCTAGTAATTCAGATGCCTAGTCCCGTAATCAAAATAAAGAAAAATATTATGAAACAAACTCTCTCGGAAAGTTGATTGTATGGAGGGCACCCGAGGATTCGGCTAGCCATGGCTTGTGTTTGAAAGGTTGAGGCGGAGTAAACTTTACCTTTCCGCTTGGGAACCGCCAATAATGTGTTTAGCATGGAAGATATTGAAAATCCTCGGTCGTAACGTTGACAGGAAAAGCACACGTCTCAAAATGTATTCATCTCTGTTTGAAGCATCGAGCTCTAGCACCTCTGCAAATCTCTACTTCCCTTTGCGAAAGACCTATCTATTTACTTTTATTGCTGAGTCAGCACCGTCTCATTCAAGCACCAATTTGGAGAGCATTATTGTCATTCTTATGCATTGATTATAGTTAATGGTTAGTGTGACATGACTGGATCTCTTCTACCATGAATTATAATGTTTAGTCGCTGCTTGAACTTCAGAGGTGCTCTACATTTATGTTTTGCGGTCTCAGAAAGGGCTAGCGAGATACCATGTTATCATATTATATCATGATTGTTTTGACAAATTGTTGGCATCTGAGATATCTTATTATTGCTTGCTAGTTGGTTATGTTATTGTCATGAGTAAATGTGAGACCTAAGTGTTATCATGCACATGGTTAGTTCAGAATCTTTGCTGAAAACTTGAACACTAGTTAAGTATATATACAACAACGAGGACAAAATGGTTTGTAAAAGTTTTTTTTATCACTTTCAGTTTGTCAACTGAATTGCTTGAGGACAATGAGTTAAGCTTGGGGGAGTTGATACATCCCAAACGTATCTACTTTTCCAAACACTTTTGCTCTTGCTTTGGATTCTAATTTGCATGATTTGAATAGGACTAACCCGGACTGACGCTGTTTTCAACAGAATTGCCATGGTGTTATTTTTGTGTAGAAATAGAAGTTCTCGGATTGAACTGAAAATTTATGGAGAATATTTCCAGAATATATAAAAAATATTGGTGAATAGAACAAATGGAGGGAGGGGGCGCCCAATAGCAACAAACTCAGGGGGCGCGCCCACCCCCCAGGGCGCCCCTGTGAGCTTGTGGGTCCCACGAGCCTCCATTTCCCCTAAGTCCAACTCCATAAGTAGAATCTCGCTGATAAAAAATCAGAGAGAAGGAATGATCATGTTTTACGATACGGAGCCGCCGCCGCCTCCTATTCTTCATCGGGAGGGCTGCTCTGGAGTCCGTTGGGGCTCCGGAGGGTGGAATTTGTCGTCGTTGTCATCATCAACCCTTCTCAATCAGCAATTCCATGAAGCTCGCCACCGTGAGTGAGTAATTCCTTCGTAGGTTTTCTAGACAATGATGGAGTTGGATGAGATTTGACATGTAATCGAGTCAATTTGTTAGGGCTTGATCCCTAATATCCACTATGTTCTGAGGTTGATGTTGCTATAACTTTGCTATGCTTAATGCTTGTAACTAGGGCCCGAGTGCCATGATTTCAGATCTGAACCCTCTATGTTTTCATGAATATATTTGAGTTATTGATCCTATCTGCTAGTTATATGCACTTGTTATTGTTCTGATCCGTATACCCCAAAGTGACAATAATTGGGATACTCTTCGGGGATGACTGTAATTCGAGGAGTTCATGTATTCACCATATGTTAATGCTTTGTTCTAGTTCTCTATAAGAAGGAGGCCTTAATATCCCTTAGTTTCCTTATGGACCCCGCTGCCACGGGAGAGTAGGAAAAAAGATGTCATGCAAGTTCTTATTATAGGGACAAATGCATTTTTGCCCTTAGTCGGAACCACCCCACGGGTTTTGCCCTTACTTTTCGGCTCTGCTCAGTTTTGCCCTTAGATTTGTCTCTGAGGTCGTCCGAGTGCCCTTTGACTGTTTGACCAATACTTTGAAAATTCATAACAAATACAAAAGAACCCATAAAATGAAAATAAGGTATCAAAATTTTCAGAAAAATGATACCTTTATGTGCATGCCATTTCTGTGAAGGAAAAAAGTAAAGTTTAAACAACCCGAGGTTGTTAATGTAATTAACATTATTAAAAATAAAAGGTATAAACAATACTTTTTTCATGAATAAAAATTAATTGCAAATGTAGTGATGTTTTCTGAACATCCTGATATCTTATTTGCCTTTTTCTGAGTTCATATCAACTTGTTATGAATTTTTCAAACAACTTTGACCATTATTTTGAAACTTCATAACAAGTTGACCTAAACTCACAAAAATGCAAACAAGATATCAGAATGTTCACAAAACATCACCTTATTTGCCTATAAATTTTATTCATGAAAAAAGTATTTTGTATACCTTTTTATTTTTAATAATGTTAATAACAATAATAACCTCGGGTTGTTTAAACAAGACTTTTTTCCTTCACGCAAATGGCATGCACATGAGGGTATTGTTTTTCTGGACATTTTGATGTCTTATTTGCATTTTTATGAGTTCATATGAATTTGTTATGAATTTTCAAAGTATTGGTCAAACGGTCAAAGGGCACTTAGACGACCTCAGAGACAAATCTAAGGGAAAAACTAAGTAGAGCCGAAAAGTAAGGGCAAAACCCACGGGCTGGCACAACTAAGGGCAAACGTGTAATTGTCCCCTTATTATAAGTACGTATGACTATATACGGAATACATACCTACATTACATTGATGAATTGGAGCTATTGTGCATCGCTCTTAGTTGTGACTGTTATATGATGAATATCATCCAACTCAAATATCCATCGTTGATCCAATGCCTACGCTTTTCTCATATTGGTCTTTGTTAAGTTACTTTTGTTGATACTGCTCTTACAATCATCGCAAACTGCTACTGTTACTATTCCTGTTATCATTGCTACTCTTGCTAATACAATCAAAACTATCATATTACTGTGCTACTAAACACTTTGCTGCAAAAATATAATTTCCCATGTGTGGTTGAATTGCCAACTCAACTGCTAAGGCTCATAAATATTCTTTGGCTCCCCTTGTGTCGAATCAATAAATTGGGTGAAATACTACCCACGGAGACTATTGTGATCCCTATACTTGTGGGTTATCAAGAACACCCACCATAATTCTTGAAGCAGTTGCATCACAAGATCTTTTGATTTGGAACGCTTTCTTTGGCATGCCCGGGTCTCACAATGACATCAATGTGCTGCAGCGATCACCGTTGTTTGTAAGGCTGACTGAAGTAAAAGCTCCTCCTTGCCACTATACTGTCAATGGACATGAGTACAACATGGGCTACTATCTGGTTGATGGTATCTATCCTCCATGGGCTACCTTTGTCAGCACCATCTCTAACCCAGTTGGCCAGAAAAAGGCTCACATTGCCCAAAGACAAGAAGTAGCTAGAAAGGATGTCGAGGGGGCATTTGGAGTTCTGCAGGCCCGTTTTGCAGTTGTTTGTGGACCTGCTAAACAATGGGATCCGGAGACCTTGTGGGAGGTGATGACATGTTGTGTGATCATGCACAACATGATCGTTGAGGATGAGGGTGACGATGCTGCCGCAACTCTAGAATTTGAGAACATGGGTGATCCTATCCAACTTTCAGACCAGAATCCGGCCACATTTGAAGAGTTTATTCAAATGCATCAACAAATTTGGCACTGATCAACTCACAAGCAACTGAAAGAAGATCTGATTGAGCATCATTGGGTGGTCAAAGGGGAAAACAATGTTGGGATGTTATATTTGAACTTTTTTAAATTTGAACAACTGTTGCATGCGGCTATTTGAATGTCTGTACACTTTGTATGCGGCTATTTGATTTTGTAGACTTAAAAAAATGAGGAAGTCCAGATGTATGCGGCTACGGTTGGATGGCGGCCTCCCGCAACAGTGTTCGCGGACTGATCCCCCCTGTTCATAGAGGGATGCGGGAGGAAATTTGCGGGTTGCCGTTGGAGATGCCCTAACCTCCTAAGGGCATCTCCAATGCTGACCCAAAAATTTGCTCCAGCATCTATCGGCGGACACTGATATGGGAGCCGGCCATCCAACGCTGTCCACATACATCTGACCCTAACTTTTTTTAAAGTCCGCACGTTCAAATATCTAGCATGCATCTATGGTATTAAGTTCATGACAAGCAGAGAATGCTTAAAGCAAGATGACATAATGTAGATAGAATAAAATCAAGCAATATGATTAAACCCCGTTGTTTTCCCCTTAATAGCAACAATACAAATACGTGCCTTGCTACCCCTTCTATCACTGGGCGAGGACACCGCAATATTGAACCTACTACTTGATACATCTCCAACGTATCTATAATTTTTGATTTCTCCATACTATTATATTATCTATCTTGGATGTTTTATATGCATTAATATGCTATTTTATATCATTTTTGGGACTAACCTATTAACCTAGTGCCAAGTGCCAGTTGCTGTTTTTTCCTTGTTTTTGTCTTTTACAGAAAATCAATACCAAACTGAGTCCAAACGGAATGAAACTTTTTAAGGATTATTCTTGGACCATAAGACAACCACGAAGCTTTGGGAAGAGGCCAGAAGACCCACAAGGGGGCCACAAGCCCTAGAGGCGCGCCCCCCCCCAGGGGGGCGCATCCTAGGCTTGTGCCCCCCCCCCCTGTGGCTCTCCTAACCCTAACTCCAGCTCTATAAATACCCAAATATTCCCCTTACCTCAGAGGGCACACCAAAAATACTTTTCCACCGCCGCAAGCTTCTGTTCTCGTGAGATCGCATCTTGGGGCCTTTTCCGGCACTCCGCCGGAGGGGGATTCAATCACGGGGGGCCTCTACACCAACCTTGCTGCCCTTCTGATGATGTGTGAGTAGTTTACCACAGACCTACGGGTCCATAGCTAGTAGCTAGATTGCTTCTTCTCTCTCTTTGATCTTCAATACAATGTTCCCCTCGATGTTCTTGGAGATCTATTCGATGTAATCTTCTTTTGCGGTGCGTTTGTTGAGATCCGATGAATTGTGGATTTATGATCAGATTATCTATGAATATTATTTGAGTCTTCTCTAAACCTTTTTATGCATGATTAAGATAGCTTTGTATTTCTCTTCGATCTATCGATTTGGTTTGGCCAACTAGATTGGTTTTTCTTGCAATGGGAGAGGTGCTTTTTGATGGGTTCAATCTTGCGGTGTCCTCACCCAGTGACAGTAGGGGTAGCGAGGCACGTATTTGTATTGTTGCCATTAAGGATAAAAAGATGGGTTTTTTACCATATTGATTGGATCTATCCCTCTACATCATGTCATCTTGCCTAAGACGCTACTCCGTTCTTATGAACTGAATACTCTAGATGCAGGTAGGAGTCGGTCGATGTGTGGAGTAATAGTAGTAGATGCAGGCATGAGTCGGTCTACTTGTCACGGACCTGATGCAATATTCATGATCATTGCCTTAGATATCATCATAACTTTGCGCTTCTATCAATTGCTCAACAGTAATTTCTTTACCCACCGTATGCTTTCTTTAAGAGAGAAGCCTCTAGTGCAACCTATGGCCCCCAGGTCTATTTTCCATCATATTATTTTCAGATCTATAAAACAAAAAACCCAAAAATATCTTGTTTCAATTTATTTATATTTACTTTATTTATCCTTTTACTTATCTTTTATATCTATCTCTATTAGATCTCACTCTTGCAAGTGACCGTGAAGGGATTGACAACCCCTTTTTCGCGTTGTGTGCAAGTGTTTGTTAGTTTGTGCAGGTGCTTATATTGGGGACTTGCTTGTGCCTCCTACTGGATTGATACCTTGGTTTTTAACTGAGGGAAATAATTATCTCTACTTTGCTGCATCACCCTTTCCTCTTCAAGGAAAAAATCAACGCAAGCTCAAGAAGCAGCAGGAAAAATTTCTGGCGCCGTTGCCGGGGAGGTTCTACATCAAGCCTACCAAGTACCTATCATAAACTCTCATCTCTTGCACTTACTTTATTTGTGATTTGCCTCTCGTTTTCCTCTCCCCCACTTCTAAAACGTTTTCAGAAAAACATAAAAATATTTGCCTTTTTTCCATTTGCCTTTATGTCTTACTTGGTTTGTTTGTTTGTTTGCTTGCCATAATTGTGTATTTATTCCAAATCAGAGAGGAAAAAGTTTATGGATCCTCATCCACTTGCTAATCTTTTTAAAAGATCCAATTTTGATGAACCAATTGCTAGTGAGTTGAGTGCACTAGATTATCTTTATGAAGTTTTGCTTGAATTTCGTGAATCTAAAATTTGTGATGAAGTGTTAAAAGAAGGAATTTATGAACTGATTCACGATAGCTCCTTGAATGAAAAGCATGATTACAATGGTGTTATTATAAATTCTATTAATGTCAATTGTGCTAATAATCTTATATTTACTAATTGGAGGCACCTTTCGAGACTCCACGTTAATCCACATCATCAAGATTAATTTAGCCATTAGATTTAAAATTTAGTGGCCAAGATCTATTATAAGACCTGCCTTATAAAAAATGCGTACATAAAGATTTAAATCTATACGTACTAAAAGAGTAGACCTTGCCTTATTATAAAAACAGTAAATTGGGTAATAGAAGGAGTCCTCACGCTATAAGAAAGGAGAGCCATACTCACCTACGTCCATGTTCCAATAAATCAGGTGCCTTCACCCTTTTGGAAAAAAAGAAACAAAATATACGTATAAACCATGTGCCTTTTCCCAACGCTAAAAAATGAGCGCACACCCCAATTTCCAACTATACAGAAACCACTTTCATGTCCATTTGAAGAGAAAAACATACGGAGTCCAGATGTGTCGGTGCAACAAACCCTGGGTCTGTTGCCCAGACTGTGCACAGGCACAGGGACGAGATTGAAGCACCAACCCAAGTCAGAATACAAGGGACTAAGAGGTTCAAAGGACTAACATGCAGAGCAGAGGGACCAAGGTCAAGCCAAAGAAGCAAGGCACCATCAGGAGTAGGGCCTCCTTTGCCGGGCAGGCGAGCTCGGCAAGGGGCGAGGCCACCCCCGGAAGACGTCGTCCAAGACATCCCGGCAGGGCCTGTCGGGACACACGGAGGCAAAACCACCTCACCAACTACTCCATCACAACCCACGTCATCGATCAGTGCGGTGTCAAACCGCGGAGTGACTAAGTGGCAGCCATTCAGCACATGGCAGCCTCTCCCTATAGGAAACACCTGCAGATGACACCCGTCCTGCGGCATGTCAAGCGAGCAGGCATGCAGCTGGCGAGATAGCCCGGCAAGCCATGCCGGGCAACCAACGATGTGACATTGAGTGGTGCATTTAATGCGCCCTGTCAGCCCACAGAGTTAGGTATGATAGCACTGTTTGTTATCTCATCAGTGCATAATGACTGTTTTGCCATTGTGGTGACCCCTTAATCTATAAAAGGAGGCCCATGGCGACTGTAGAGAGGGTTAGAAGGTTGGATAACTCAGACCCCCATACGCGCGTAGCCACCGCCGCCCTGAGGCAACCCTTGCCGGGAAAGTGTACTACGCTCCACCACCACCTTTCCACCATCAATCCACCAAAGCAGGAGTAGGGTTTTACGCCTCACGGCGGCCCGAACCTGGGTAAAAATGCCTGTGTGATCTCTGCCGTGCTGCCACACGCTCGTCTGCTCTTTGTGCAACGCGACACCCCCCTGCCGAACCAGCAAGGGGCCTCCTGGTCCCATAGGTGGCTGCGGTTTCCCGCGACATCTTTGGCGCGCCAGGTAGGGGGACCGCTTGCGCGAACCTGAAGGCGTGTGTAGCGCGTCACCTTCATCACCATCAACATCATCGACAATGCCATCGACCATGGCGCCCAAGAAGAAACCCGGTTCTTTGGCTCGTGCTTCCACCTCGAAGGCTCTGCCGCCCGCGGCCTCTAACGCTGCGGGGGGAGCGGAGACACGCGAGGACGCGGACGCTACTGGGGATGTGGTCGGAGCAGGCGACGCCGTCACCACTACCCCCGCGGCCGACGCAGGAGCAGGAGACATCGGAGGAGAGCAGCATCAGCAACATCCCAACAGCCACGCTCCACAAGGCCGAGTGAAGGGGTTACTCCATCTGCGCCCCTTCCGCCCGCCGACGGGCACAGCCGCAGCAACGGCACTTGGGTTGCGGTCGTAGCGCGTGCACCTCCCCCGGGACGGGTCGACCAAGCCGCTGTGCCCGACGGAGCCACTGGCTCTCGAGCGCCTTCGCCGCACCACCCCGCCATCCAAGTGGTCGCACCGCAGCAGCGGGGGCGCAGTGCTGCCGCCACTGGCACCATCAGGAGCCGAGCGACGGTGCGGTCGACTTCATCATCACCCATGCCAAGTACAGCTTCGGAGGCCATGGCGCGGGCTCAGCTGCTGCTGAGGTTTCCGCCAGCGGCCGAGCAAATGGATGAATGGCGTGCCACCATCCAAAGTCTGCTTGGTTTCACCGAAGCTGGGGGCTCACGGCGAGCTGGCCCGCCACGGCCGCCCCAAGCGACAGCAACAGCTCATGCTACTGACCGTACAGAAGGGGCCGTCCCCATGGTGCAGTCCCAGCCACGGCAGCCAGCACGAGCGCAACAGAATCAAGACCCCGACGACGTCTCGATGGCCTCTTCTGACCCTCGAGCGCGTCTAGGCCAACGACGCGCCCCGGAGGATAGGCGGAGAGGAGACAAGCGCGCCGTTGTTGAGCAACGCCGCGATGACCTCCACCGGACCGATGGGTGCGACGGCCCCGGCGTCGACGAGCCTTTGCTCGGTATTGGCGGGTGCCTACCTTTGGAGGTTGGCTGCCCTACCTTTACCCGTGAGCTGTGGCAAGTCCGTTGGCCGTCCGTTCGCATGTTCAAGCCAGAGATACCTGAGAAGTACGATGGGAAGCTGAACCCGATAGAGTTCCTGAGCATCTACACCATCGCTGTTCAGGCTGCCGGGGGAAGAGATGAGAAGGTGTTCGCTAACTACTTTCCTTTGGCCCTCAAGTCCAATGTGAGGTCTTGGCTTATGCACCTGCCGGAGAACTCCATTTCGTCATGGGTAGACCTGTGCCATGAGTTCATCGGTGCCTTCACCGGTGGCCACCAAGAGCCGGGCCGACCCAACGACTTGCAACTTCTCCAACAAAAGGAAGGAAAGACCCTCCGTAAGTATTTACAGAGATTCAGCAAAGTTCATAGAAATATCCCAAATATCCATCCGGCAGCCGTGATAGCCGCCTTCCAGTCCAATGTGCGCAACCGCTGGATTCGTTCCAAGATGAACGTATGGTTGCCCAAGACTGTGAAGGAGCTCTACACGTTGGTGGATAAGTGTGCTCGGATGGAGGAGGGAAGAAAGTTGCTCGGAGAGGAAGATTGCACCAATATTGATTCAGAGGATGAGGATGAATCAACCAGTCAGAAGAAGAGCAAGAAGCGCAGTAAGAAGCGAAGGGATAAGGCAGTAATGACTGTTGAAGGATCGGGTACGCCTAGTACCGGCAAGAAGGCCAAAGCTGAGGCCCCCGGCAAGGAAGCTGCCATGTCCGCTGACTGTCGGGAAGCCGCTGCTGCCGAGAAAGCCGGGAAAGGCGATGGGCCGTATTGCAAGATTCATCGGACCAAGGGCCACGACCTTCAAGAGTGTTATCAGGTTGAGCAGCTTGTCAAAAGACAGAAAGCAGAGTATGAGAAGCGTGACAAGGAAAAGGGTCAGAATGTTGCTGGCGGCAAGGGCCGGGGTGGTGAAGTAAATCGCCCCAGCAAACCCTTTCGGAACCAAGGAAAACCCGCCAGAGGTTGAGAGAAGGAAGCCTGTGGTGATGAGAGTGATGGAGGGGATGAAGAGGAAACCAGTGAGCAAGAGTTTCAGAAGGCCACCGACGCCCTGTGCATTGACGGGGGTGCATCTCTGCACACCCCTCATTGCCAACTCAAGCGGTGGCGCGAGAAGTCAATGCCGTGGAGCCAGCGCCCAAGGCCCGGAAGCCGCTCAAGTGGTCCCGTACGCCCATCATCCTTGACGAGGAGGATCATGCTAGCCGTACCACTGCGGTAGGGTGTTTGCCATTGTTGGTCTCCCCAACAATCCGCAACCTCAAGGTCACGAAGATGTTGGTGGACGGCGGGGCCGGGTTGAATCTGATTTCCCAAGCAGTTATCAGCAAGCTTCAGATAGCAGAGGAAGAGCTGGAGGTTACCGGCACATTTCAAGGAGTTAATCCTGGCAGGAGCCGTCCTAAGGGAAAGATCACGTTGCCGGTAACGTTTGGGGGAGAAATGAACTACCGGACCTAGAGGATTGTGTTTGATGTGGTTGATCTCCCCCTGCCATACAATGGGTTTCTTCGACGCCCGGCCCTGGCTAAGTTCATGGCAGCATCTCACTATCCCTACAACACCTTGAAGATGCCTGGGCCACTGGGAGTCATCACCATCCCATCAGATGAGAAGGATGCAATCATTTGTGTGGACAAGATGTACCGGGATGCGGTCGCAGCAGAGGCAGCGGCAGCACTAGCTCCTGCTAAGGAAAGCAAAGGAAAGAAGAGGGATTGCAGGGACTCTGACAAAGAGTCCGGGAAGCGTGCCCCCACCAAGTGCACGGCACCCGTTGACGACGTGCCGGAGTGTTCCAATGGCAAGAGATCCAAGGTCGTTGCACCCCAAGTGAAGAAGGTCACGGCAGGGCTGGCTGGCGTTGATGGTACTTTCACTATCAGCGCCACCCTCGATGACAAATAGGAAAGCGCGCTCATTGCCTTCCTGCGGGTGAATATCGATGTGTTTGTCTGGCAACCATCTGATATCCTCGGTGTTCACAGGGAGGTAATCGAGCACCACCTTGCTGTCTGCCCACATGCCCGACCTGTCAAGCAGAAAGTCCAGAAGCAGGCCTTGGAGAGGCAGCAGTTCATTGCAGAAGAGATCAAGAGACTAGAGGCAGCTAGATTGGTCAGAGGAGTACTGCATCCCACATGGTTGGCAAACCCAGTGGTAGTCCGGAAGGCTAACGGGAAGTGAAGGCTTTGCATAGATTTGACAAATCTCAACAAGGCTTTCTCGAAGGACCCGTTTCCGTTGCCGCGTATCGATCAGATTGTGGATTCCACTTCAGGTTGTGATTTGCTCTCCTTTCTGGATGCGTATTCTGGGTATCACCAGATCTTCATGTCCAAGGAAGATGAAGAGAAGACGTCGTTCATCACTCCATGTGGTACGTACTGTTTTGTCCGCATGCCATTCGGATTAAAGAGTGCGGGTCCACTTTTGCAAGGGCAGTCCAGATTGGTTTTGAGCCACAGTTGCACAGAAACATAGAAGCCTATATGGATGATATTGTGGTCAAGACCAAGGATAGGGCCACCCTTATTCAAGATTTGGAGGAGACGTTTGCTAATCTGCGCAAAATCAATTTGAAGCTCAACCCGGAGAAGTGTGTATTTGGTGTTCCCTCCGGCAAGTTGCTTGGGTTCTTTGTATCCCATCGCGGGATCGAAGCCAATCCCGACAAGATCAAGGCTATCGAGCAGATCCAAGCACCAAGGACAGTTAAGGATGTGAGGCTCCTGACAGGATGCGTTGCCGCGCTAAGCAGATTCATCTCCAAGTCTGCCGAGCGCGCCCTGCCGTTCTTCAAAATTTTGAAGAAGGCAGGACCCATGAAGTGGACCCCGGAAGCAGATGCAGCTTTGCAAGAGTTGAAGGCCTACTTGTCCTCCATGCCTACCTTGGTCGCTCCCAAACCCCAGGAGCCGTTGCTACTGAACCTAGCGGCAACCAACCAAGTAGTCAGTGCAGCTTTGGTAGCGCAGCGAGAAGTGGATGAAGCAGAGAGTGAGCAGAGACCGGCAGAGTCAGAGAAGGATCAGGACAACAATGAGCACGGCAACAAGAGCAACCCCAAGGACGCGGCAAGGAAGAAAGTGGTGCAGCGCCCAGTGTACTTCATCAGTTACTTATTACAGGGGGCTAGATCGAGGTACTCTGGCGTGCAAAAGTTGATTTTTGGTCTCATCATGGCCTCAAGGAAACTGCGCCAGTACTTCCAAGCCCATGAGATCACGGTTGTCACTCGTTTCCCGTTGCAACGGATACTACGAAACCCTGAGGCTACCGGCAGAATAGTGGAGTGGGCTTTGGAGTTATCCAGTTTTGGTTTGAAGTTTGAAAGCACGTCAACTATTCAGAGCAGGGCATTGGCAGAGTTTATTGCAGAATGGATGCCAACCCCTGATGAGGAAGTGACGGAGACAGCTATCCCCGGCAAGGAATCGCCCCAAGAATGGATTATGTATTTTGATGGTGTTTTTTCCCTACAAGGTGCAGGAGCTAGCGTGCTTCTTGTTGCCCCCTCCGGGGAGTACTTGAGGTACGTCGTCCAAATGCATTTTGCCTGGGAAGAAGCAACCAACAATACAGCAGAATATGAAGGGCTCCTTGCCGGGCTCAGGATTGCAGCTGAATTGGGAATTAAGAAGCTGATCATTCGAGGAGATTCACAGCTTGTGGTGAGACAAGTTAACAAGGATTACCAAAGTCCATTGATGGAGGCATACGTCGAGGAAGTGAGGAGATTGGAGGAGCACTTTGACGGATTGCAAACAGAGCACGTACCCCGTGCGGAAAACAGCATTGCTGATCATCTGTCAAAGTGTGCTGCGCAGAAGCTCCCTGTGGAACCAGGGACTTTTGTTCTCCATCTCACTCAGCCCTCCGTATCCCCAGCAACAATGGCCCAGAAAAGGAGAAAGTTGGACTCCGGTAAGCCTCTCCCGGTAGAGCCGTCCGCTCCTGGCCGAGACCCTGCCGGAAACAACTCCTCGCAGTCTGCCGGACCACACCCTCCAGCCGGGCCCATGGACCCCGCGAACGAGGCATGTGCTCCCGCAGCAGAGGAGGTGCCACTGGTCCTCGTTGCCGAGCCCCAGGCTCCAACTTGGGCAAGGCACATTGTCCACTTCCTCCAAATCGGAGAGCTTCCCGGCAACCAAGACGAAGCTGAAAAAGTAGCCCGGAGGGCTAGTATGTATCAGTTTGTCGATGACACTCTATACAGAAGGAGGCCCAATGGTGTGAAATTAAAGTGTGTCTACCGGGAAGAAGGAAAGGAACTGCTGGCTGAAATACACAAAGGCATGTGTGGCTCCCACATTGGATCAAGGGCACTAGTTGGGAAAGCATTCCGGCAAGGATTCTATTGGCCCACAGCCCTCCAAGATGCGGTCGAGCTAGTCACCAAATGTGAAGCCTGCCAGTTCCATTCCAAGAAAACCCACCTGCCTGCCAAGCTCTTCAAACAGTCCCTCTATCATGGCCATTTTCGGTCTGGGGGCTCGATATCCCCGGCCCCTTCCCCCGAGCAATCGGGGGCTTTGATTTCTTGTTCGTTGCTATCGACAAGTTTACAAATTGGCCGGAAGTGATTGCCGTGAGAAAGGTGACTGCTCAGTCAGCTATCAAATTCTTGAAAGAATTGGTGTGTCGTTTTGGAGTTCCGGCAAGGATCATTACCGACAACGGCACCTAGTTCACGAGCCGCTCCTTCATGCAATATGTTCATGCCCTCGGATGCAAAATCTCATTTGCCTCTATGGCACACCCCCGGAGCAATGTGCAAGCTGAGAGGGCGAACGCAGAAGTGCTGCATGGACTCAAGACGAGAACCTTTGATACGCTGCAGAAGCATGGCAGGCGGTGGATCGAGGAGCTGCCGGTAGTTCTCTGGTCCCTCAGAACGACACCAAACTGAGCTACCGGCAGACTCCCTTCTCCCTGGTCTACGGGGCAGAAGCAGTTATCCCCACGGAACTCATTTACGGGTCGCCTTGAGTGCTTGCCTACGATGAAGTAGCGCAAGATCAGCACCGGCGTGACGACACTGTGCTACTCGAGGAGAACAGTCTCCGAGCTGCTACGCATGCTGCACGCTATCAGCAAGCCCTGCGTCGCTATCATAGCCACAGGGTTCACGCCCGGTGTTTTGAGGAAGGTGACCTTGTCCTTAGGTGCGTTCAGTCCGCCAAGGGTACAAACAAGTTGTCACCAAAGTGGGAAGGCCCTTACTGGGTAGTACGAGTCACCAGACCTGGCGCAGTCCGTCTGGAGACCGGAGATGGCATTCAGTTACAAAACTCATGGAATATTGAGCATCTCCGCAAGTTCTACCCGTAAGGCGCGGCTGTCCGGCCCTGCCCGGCAGCCACCCTTTTGTACATGCCTTGCCTCAGTTGCATGTAACCCCTTGTACAAAGCCAGGGCGATGACCCTGTGCAAGAGAAAATAAAGAAGCACTGTGGGGGGGCCCCGACCAAGATTGCATGCATGCATGAGCATTCCAAGATCACTGCATAAGCATTTCATGAGCATTTGCATATGCGTATAGATTGGATCGCATCGTACATTCATTCTCATCCGCACGAAGCTGTAGGTTCCTGCCGTGAACTTGGCTTTGGCGAGGAGTTGAGAAGATTGCCCGGCACTGCGATCCCCGGCAAGCCAAACAGATAAGTTCTACCTCCTGTCCATTAGTGATCTGTAAGTTATAACTTGTGCATAAGAAAACCCCACCACTCTTTTGAGACTTAGGTGCTCCCATCCCTGACTCGAACGTTGCTTTGGACAAGATGGTCGTAGTGGCCTTTGGTAAAAAGAAGTTGGTGGGGGGCTGGCCCCTTTGCCTGTTGCCCGGTAGACACAGCTCTCCGGCAGACAGAAAAGGTGCCGGCAGGATAGCCTGCCGGGGAAAACTCATTTATTTACACTAAAGAGGCATCTCGCCTCTGCATGGACATACACATGCACGGGTTCCCGGCAAGGTTCATCTTTTTCATTAATATGCTGATACAAGTACAAGCATTACAGAACACAAACATGGACTCGAGAGATTACATTATTTGAATTACAATTTGGCAAGTGCCTGCAGATTTAAGATTGAAAAAAGATAAGTGCCCCGTAATGCCCTTTCTTGTCCCTCTCCTCCTAGGCACGGCCGTCGAACGCGAGGAGGGCAAAAGGAGTGCCTGGGCAGGAGCCCAGCCCGCCCCCCTGGGACTCCGAGAGAGGTAGCCCGACGGGAGCAGGAGTACCGGGGAACGCGTCGATGGAGAGCACGGCGGAGGCGACCCGCCGACCGCCGCCACCAGGGCCAGCAGGACACGACAGGGCTAACGGAGCTGCAGCCCGAGAGGAAGCCTGCCGGGGTCCAGCTGCAGGACTGCTGGAGGAGCCCGGGAGCACCATCCCCACCTCTGCATCCAACTCCCCGGCAAATCGCACCTATGGGAAGGAGATGCAGATGCAGATGACGGTGCTGCCGCCTGATGAAGATGGTGCGGGCGGCGATCAGCCGGAGTCAGAGTCATCGCTCCCCGGTCCGCTGCTGTCGTCATCACCGTCACGCTCCTCCTCGTCGCTTCCGCATGAGGAGGAGCTTTTGTCGTCAGTCGAGCTCTCCGCGCAGCACCCTAAGCGACCTCCCGAGCGCCCGAAGATCTTGACAGAGAGCAGCCCGTTCTCCATTAATTTGAACTGGAGAACGTGCCCCTCCGAGAAGCCGTAAGCACGGGCGAAAGTCTTCCAGCCACAGCGAAGGTACATACCGTGAGGAGCAGGGAAGTCAACATCAACCCACATGCTGCCGTTCCCACAGCCCCTCATGTGCAACCTCAGAGCGCGCGGTTGCTTGAGCTCCATCTCCCGCGCAAAGGGAGTTGGAAGGTGAAGATGACCACACAGGGGCTTGTACAGCCTGATGATGAACTCTCGAGGTTGGTCCCCGACGTGGCCTTCCATCGGGGGAGGAGCCGCCGGCGGGGGCGCAGCCAAGGTGGCGCCCCGCCCTCCTCCTACTCGAGCACCATGGTGACCTCGACCTCGTCCCCTCCCTCCTCCCCTCATGGCGGGTTCTGTCACCACAGGATCCGGAGGAGGAGGGATGCGCTGTCGAGTAGAAGCCCTCGTCGCCGCCGCTGGGGCACCGTCGCGCCCTCGCCCCCTCACCATGGCTAGAAGGGAAAAGTTGCGGAGAAGAAGAAGAAGTGTGTGCAGAGAGGCACCGCCCCTGCTCCTTTTTATAGGGGGACGAGGTAGGGGGCTGGCTCCTCATACGGGAAATGGCCGCCCCGCTCCTCCAATACGGCCTCGCTGCACCCTCTGGAGCTCTGAGGATCAAGGCCGACCCTCTACGCCAACCATCAGTGCTCTGTTTTCGGCCATGGCACTCCTCCCCGTGCCCTTTGCGTCCACCACCTACCACACCCAATGCATGCGAAACATGTGGTAGGTGCGTGCGAAATGGGAGGCAAGTGGGATGGCAGTTTCCGCCCCGTGATCGTGGGGCGAGGAGAACCCGCAGGCCACAATCAAAGTTCTTCCACAGCATTGCGCACGACGCGCGGAGAAACCGGAAACTGGCCCGGGATCAAGGCTAATGAAGAAGCAAGGAAGACCTCAAGAGACCAGCCTCTTCAGCGACCCCGCCTGTGCACTTATTAGGCCCTACCCCGATGACGCTCGGCAGCGCGTTCGGGGCAGGCCCGGGGGCTTCTGTCGGTGCAACAAACCCTGAGTCTGTTGCCCAGACTATGCACAGGCACGGGGACGAGATTGAAGCACCAACCCAAGTCAGAATACAAGGGACTAAGAGGTTCAAAGGACTAACATGCAGATCAGAGGGACCAAGGTCAAGCCAAAGAAGCAAGGCACCATCAGGAGAAGGGCCTCCTTTGCCGGGCAGGCGAGCTCGGCAAGGGGCGAGGCCACCGCCGGAAGACAACGTCCAAGATGTCCCGGCAGGGCCTGCCGGGACACACAGAGGCAAAACCACCTCACCAACTACTCCATCACGACCCACGTCGTCGATCAGTGCGGTGTCAAACCGCGGAGTGACTAAGTGGCAGCCATTCACCACATGGCAGCCTCTCCGTACAGGAAACATCTGCAGATGACACCCGTCCTACGGCGTGTCAAGCAAGCAGGCGTGCAGCTGGCGAGATAGCCCGGCAAGCCTTGCCGGGCAACCAACGATGTGACGTTGAGCGGTGCATTTAATGCGCCCTGTCAGCCCGTAGAGTTAGGTATGATAGCACTGTTTGTTATCTCATCAGTGCATAATGACTGTTTTGCCATTGTGGTGACCCCTTAATCTATAAAAGGAGGCCCATGGAGACCGTAGAGAGGGTTAGAAGGTTGGATAACTCAGACCCCCATACGCGCGTAGCCATCGCCGCCCTGAGGCAACCCTTGCCGGGCAAGTGTACTACGCTCCACCACCACCTTTCCACCATCAATCCACCAAAGCAGGAGTAGGGTTTTACGCCTCACGGCGGCCCGAACCTGGGTAAAAATGCCTGTGTGATCTTTGCCGTAGGTGGCCGCGGTTTCCCGCGACAAGATGCCTGATTGATTTTTTTTAATTCTCGCGTACAAAAAGAAGACCCACTTAACTAAAAATATAAATCAGACACATGTACATAAGTCTCTCCCTATTCACTACTACATATCATCATCCCCGAGTTTATTAATTTATTATATGAAATCACCTAATTGTAACACAAGAAGGAAAATATGAATAAATTGTCATGGATCAAAATATATCTGAACCTAATCCTATTAGGAAAATAATTGAATGAATATCATTGGTTTTTTTAACGTGGTTGGAATATCACTCTTTTTACTTAGGGCTGGAAAAGGAGATCATGAAGTATTTCAAACAGGGACATCAACCAGATCCATTATGTTTTAAATTTTTAGAGGGTAAAATATATTTATGTATTATGTGAGATACTCTATCATTTTATCTACACTGACAAAAAGAAGACCCAGTTAATTAAAATAAAACAAATAAGATAGACAGACATAACTCTCTCCCTATTGACTCCTACATATCATCATCGCCAAGGTTATTAATTAAATGTATGAAATCACCTAATTGTGATGCAAGAAATAAAATGTGAATAAATTATCACATATAAAAAATATCAATCAACTTCCACCCTACTTATTGTACAAATTATTGGATTTTCTTAACAATGATCATTTAATAAAGTACATATATTGCCATTTAATTTCATGAAAAGAACTTGCACAAAATGCTTTTCAATATGTATTATCCATGTATTCGAAATAGCTAGCCAGTGCAGGTTCACGGGTTGATGACTAGTATGCAAAACCCCAAGCTTGGGGATGCTAATTTTGATAGGTCCACTACTTATTGTAATGATCGTGATTGGGGTGATTTTTCTTATGATCTTGAATATTTACTTAAGCCTCATGATGAATATGCTATTGATAGTAATGTTTGCAATAATATTGAAAGTTGGTTTGGAAGAGTGTCAACTCTAGGCAATAATGATCCCACTACTTTGGAGTATGATCAATCTTATGAAATTTTTGATAAAAGTGGGCTTGGAGAGGTCATGACTTTATTTGATGATAATCCCACTATTTTGGAAGAGTGTCAACATTGCATGCATGTGGATCATGAAGAGAATATTTTATGTGATAGTTATATTGTTGAATTTGATTATAATCCTACATGTAATTTTTATGAGAGAGGAAAATATGGTTGTAGAAATTTTCATGTAACTAAATTACCTCTCGTTATGTTGAGATTGCTATTGCTTCTTTCTTCTTCCTTGCATATGCTAGTTTTTGCTTGTCTTGATATTTTGTTTGCTTATAAAAAGCCTATGCATAGGAAGTATGTTAGACTTAAACTTGTTTTTCACATGCTGCATAATGCTCTCTTCCTGTTTCAACTGCTATCTTTCATGTGAGCATCATTAAAATTATCAACGCCTAGCTAAAAGCCTTTAAAGAAAAGCACTTGTTGGGAGACAACCCAATATTTTTATTCTCTGTTTTTATGAGAATACATAATATTACTTCTGTAGTAATTGTGTTTTAGTGTTTTAGTTAGTGTTTGAGCCAAGTAAGACCTTTGGGATGGTCTATGGTGATAGTTGATTTGATCTTGCTGAAAAACCGAAACTTTTGCGCTCATTGCTGGAATTTTAGAAAATCACAAAAGCATGCTTTTGATCTGAATTTTTTACAGAAGATTGATATACAAATTGCCTAGGTTGTCCTAATTTTTGGAGTTACAGAAGTATACGAAATTTCCTGATTACTACAGACTCTTCTGTTTTTGACAGATTCTGTTTTCATTGTGTTGTTTGCTTATTTTGATGAATCTATGGGTAGTATCACGGGGTATGAACCATGGAGAAGTTGGAATACAGTAGATATAACACCAATATAAATTTAGAATGAGTTCACAACAGTACCTAAAGTGGTGATTTGCTTTCTTATACTAACGGAGCTTATGAGTTTTCTGTTGTGAAGTTTTCAAGTTTTGAGTAAAGTTTTGATGGACCACGGAATAAGAAGTGGCAAGAGCGTAATCTTGGGGATACCCAAGGCACCGCAAGGTAATATTCAAGGACAACCAAGCATCTAAGCTTGGGGATGCCCCGGATGGCATCCCCTCTTTTGTCTTTAATCCATCGGTAAATTTAGTTGAGGCTATATTTTTATTCACCACATGATATGTGTTTTGCTTGGAGCGCCTTGTATTATATGAGTCTATGCTTTTTAGTTTGCCACAATCATCCTTGCTGTACGCACATTTTGAGAGGGACACACATTAATCGTGAATTTATTAGAATACTCTATGTGCTTCACTTATATCTTTTGAGCTAGGCAGTTGCTCTAGTGCTTCACTTATATCTTTTTAGAGCACGGCGGTGGTTTTATTTTGTAGAAATTGATGAACTCTCAGGCTTCAATTATATTATTTTGAGAGTCTTGAAAATAGTATGGCAATTTGCTTAGGTTATGAATTTGGTGCTAATATGATGGGCATCCAAGAGGGGTATAATAAAAACTTTCAGAAAGAGCATTGAATATATGAGAAGTTTGATTCCTTGCATTTGTTTTGAGATATAAAGATGGTGATATTAGATTCATGCTAGAGAGTAATTGTGCATTAGTAGAAATACTTGTATTAAAGTTTGTGATTCCCGAAGCATGCACGTATGGTCTATCGTTATGGGATGAAGTTAGAGCATGACTTATTTTTTATTGTCTTCCTTATGGGTGGCGGTCGGGGACGAGCGATGGTCTTTTCCTACGAATCTATCCCCCTAGGAGCATGCGTATTAGTACTTTGCTTCGATGGCTAAGAAATTTTTGCAATAAGTATGTGAGTTCTTTATGACTAATAAATTTTTGCTTCCATGGATTATACACACTCTCACCCTTCCACAATTGCTAGCCTCTCTAGTACCGCGCAACTTTCGCCGGTCCATTAAACCCACCATATACCCTTCCTTAAAACAACCACCATACCTGCCTATTATGGCATTTCCATAGCCATTGCAAGATATATTGCCATGCAACTTCCACCGTTCCATTTATTATTGCACATACCATCATTGTCATATTGCTTTGCATGATCATGTAGTTGGCATAGTATTTGTGGCTTGGCCACCGTTCATATTTTTTATACATGTCACGCTAGATCATTGCACATCCCGGTACACTGCTGGAGGCATTCATATAGAGTCATATCTTTCTTTTAGTATTGAGTTGTAATTCTTGAGTTGTAAGTAAATAAAAGTGTGATGATCATCATTATTAGAGCATTGTCCCATGTGAGGAAAGAATGATGGAGGCTATGATTCCCCCACAAGTCAGGATGAGACTCGGAACTTATAATAAAAAGAGGCCAAAGAGACCAAATAAAAAAAAGAGCCCCAAAAAAAGAGAAACAAAAGAAGAAGAAAATAAATGAGAGAAAAAGAGAGAAGGGACAATGTTACTATCCTTTTGCCACACTTGTGCTTCAAAATAGCACCATGTTCTTCATGATAGAGAGTCTCCTATTTTGTCACTTTCATATACTAGTGGGAGTTTTTCATTATAGAACTTGGCTTGTATATTCCATTGATGGGCTTCCTCAAATTGCCCTAGGTCTTCATGAGCAAGCAAGTTGGATGCACACCCACTTAGTTTTCTTTTGAGCTTTCATACACTTATAGCTCTAGTTCATCCGTTGCATGGCAATCCCTACTCACTTGCATCGATATCAATTGATGGGCATCTCCATAGCCCATTAATTTGCCTAGTTGATGTGAGACTTTCTCCCTTTTGGTCTTCTCCTCACAACCTCCACCATACTCTATTCCACCTATAGTGCTATATCCATGGGTCACGCTCATGTATTGCGTGAAAGTTGGAAAAGCTTGAGAACATTAAAAGTATGAAACAATTGCTTGGCTTGTCATCGGGGTTGTGCATGATAAATACTTTGTGTGAAGAAGATAGAGCATGACAAGATTATATGATTTTGTAGGGATAACTTTCTTTAGCCATGATATTTTGAGAAGACATGATTGCTTTATTAGTATGCTTGAAGTATTATTGTTTCTATGTCAATATTAAACTTTAATTTTGAATCTTATGGATCTGAATATTCATGCCACAATAAGAAGAATTACAATGACAAATATGTTAGGTAGCATTTCACATCAAAAATCTGTTTTTATCATTTACCTCCTCGAGGACGAGCAGGAATCAAGCTTGGGGATGCTCGATACGTCTCCAATGTATCTATAATTTTTTATTGTTCCACGCTATTATATTATCTATCTTGGATGTTTTATATGCATTAATATGCTTTTTTATATCATTTTTGGGACTAACCTATTAACCTAGTGCCAGTGCCAGTTGCTGTTTTTTCCTTATTTTTGTCTTTTATAGAAAATCAATACCAAACAGAATGAAACTTTTTGCGGATTTTTCTTGGACCAAAAGACAACCACGAAGCTTCGGGAAGAGGCCAGAAGACCCACGAGGGGGCCACAAGCCCTAGGGGCGCGCCCCGAGGGGCACCCTCTTAGATTGTGGGCCCCCCGTGGCTCTCCTAACCCTAACTCTAGCTCTATAAATACCCAAATATTCCCCTTACATCAGAGGGCACACCAAAAAAACTTTTTCGCCGCCGCAAGCTTCTGTTCTCGTGAGATCCCATCTTGGGGCCTTTTCCGACACTCCGCCGGAGGGGGATTCGATCACGGAGGGCCTCTACACCAACCTCGCCGCCCTTCCGATGATGTGTGAGTAGTTTACCACAGACCTACGGGTCCATAGCTAGTAGCTAGATGGCTTCTTCTCTCTCTTTGATCTTCAATACAATGTTCTCCTCGATGTTCTTGGAGATCTATTCGATGTAATCTTCTTTTGCGGCGCGTTTGTTGATATCCGATGAATTGTGGATTTATGATCAGATTATCTATGAATATTATTTGAGTCTTCTCTGAACCCTTTTATGCATGATTAAGATAGCTTTGCATTTCTCTCTGATCTATTGATTTGGTTTGGCCAACTAGATTGGTTTTTCTTGCAATGGGAGAGATGCTTTGTGATGGGTTCAATCTTGCGGTGTCCTCACCCAGTGACAGCAGGGGCAGCGAGGCACGTATTTGTATTGTTGCCATTATGGATAAAAAGATGGGGGTTTTACCATATTGATTGGATCTATCCCTCTACATCATGCCATCTTATGAACTTAATACTCTAGATGCAGACAGGAGTCGGTCGATGTATGGAGTAATAGTAGTAGATGCAGGCAGGAGTCGGTCTACTTGTCACGAAGATGATGCCTATATTCATGATCATTGCCTTAAATATCGTCATAACTTTGTGTTTTTCTATCAATTGGTCAACAATAATTTGTTTACCCATCGTATGCTTTCTTTAAGAGAGAAGCCTCTAATGAAACCTATGGACCCCAAGTCTATTTTCCATCATATTATTTTCAGATCTATAAAACCCAAAACCCAAAAATACCTTGCTGCAATTTATTTATATTTACTTTATTTGGCCTTTTACTTATCTTTTATATCTATCTCTATTAGATCTCATTCTTGCAAGTGACCGTGAAGGGATTGACAACCCCTTTTTCGCGTTGTGTGCAAGTGTTTGTTAGTTTGTGCAGGTGCATCTATTGGGGACTTGCTTTTGCCTCCTACTGGATTGATACCTTGGTTCTTAACTGAGGGAAATACTTATCTCTACTTTACTGCATCACCCTTTCCTCTTCAAGGGAAAAATCAACGCATGCTCAAGAAGTAGCACTACTTTGCACCACTTCCACTGAAGATCTACTCATCAACTTGGCCAAAGAAAACTCATAGATCGAAAAGCATTACATATCTATAACAATCAAACATAATAAAGTTCATAAAATACTCAATTACTTTTAATGAATAATTTGATCATAAACCCACAATTCATCAGATCCAAATCAACGCACCACAAAAGAGGATTACATCGAATAGAACTCCGAGGAGAACATTGTATTGAAGATCAAACAGAGAGAGAGAGAGAGAGAGATCTAGCTAATCACTATCGACCCACCTGTGGGAACTACTCACACATCATCAGAGGTGTAGCAAGGTTGATGTAGAAGCCCTCCGTGATCGATTCCCCCTCCGGCAGAGTACCGGCGAAGGCCTCTAGATGGGATCGCGGAAGAATAGAGTCTTGTGGTGGCGAAAAAATTGTTTCGGTGGATGCTCTGTTTTTTTTCAATATTAGAGATTTTTAGCGCTGTAATTAGGTCAGACGGGGCCACGAGAGGCCCACAAGACATCAGGGTGTGCCATGTTGCCTTGTCATCTCCTCGTAGGTCTTTTGGTCCTCCCCGAAGCTTCTAGGGTCTCTTATGTCCAGAAAAAAATTGTCAAAAAGTTTCGTCGTGTTTGGACTCCGTTTGGTATAGATTTTCTAAAAAACAAGCAAAAAACAACAACTGGCACTTTGCACTAGGTTAATAGATTAGTTCCCAAAAATGATATAAAATTGCATAAAAAGTATCTAAGATTGATAATATAATAGCATCAAACAATCAAAAATTATAGATACATTGGAGACGTATCAATCGCCGTCACGATGGTTCCCTCGGCGGCACTTCGGTGCCACCGGGAGAGAGGGGGAGAGAGCCCCCCTCTTTATTCTTCCTTTGCCTCCTCCCTAGATCGGAGGACAGTTTCCCCTCTTGTCCTTGGCCGCCATGGCTCCCAGAGGGTAGGATCCACTCCGAGATTGGATCTCTCTCTCTGTCCCGGCTTTGTTTTTGGCCGAAAACCGTTTCTTAAATATCTGGAGATCGGTAACTCCGACCAGGCTGAACTTTTAACATGATTTTTCCCGATATAAGCTTCCTTGCGGCCAAAGAAGAGCTCCAAACAACTTATGAGGTGTCCACAAGACATCTTGCCATGCCCCGGGGGGTGGTGGTGCCCTGTTGTCTTGTGGAGGTTGTGGTCCTCCGTTTGTGTTAGTAAAAGGATAGTAGTTTGCCCCCTCTCTCTTTTTCTCTTCTTTTTTCCTTTTTGGGCTCTTTTTGGCCCTTTTAATTTTTTTATCCTCACAGGTAGGGGCAACACTCTAGAATGCACCACACTTTTATTTACTTACAACTCGATAAACTGAAAGAATATGACTCTATATGAATGCCTCTGGCAGTGTACCAGGATGTGCAATGATCTAGCGTAGCAAAGATATCAAAAAATGGACAAGCCATGAAAAATATCATGCTGGTGATTGCTTGTATCTACGTTGGTATTTCCCCGAAGAGAAGAGGATGATGCAGCACAGCAACGGTAAGTATTTCCCTGAGTTATTAAACCAAGGTTATCAATCCAGTAGGAGAACCAAGCAATACTATGTAAACGGTACCTGCACACAAATAACAAATACTTAAAACCCAACGCGTAGGAGGGGTTGTCAATCCCTCCTCGGTATTGAGATAGATTAAATTATATGAGATTGGATAAATAGATCTAGCGAAAACACAAAATAAAATAAACAAAGAAAAAGTACAGTAATGTATTTTTGGGTTTTTGGAATAATAGATCTGAAAACAATATGATAGAAAATAGACCCGGGGGCCATAGATTTCACTAGTGGCTTCTCTCGAGAAAATAGCATACGGTGGGTAAACAAATTAGTGTTCTTAATTGATAGAAGAGCAAATAATTATGATGATATCCAAGGGAATGATCATGTATATAGGCATCACGTCCAAGATTAGTAGACAGAAACGATTATGCATCTACTACTGTTACTCCACACATCGACCGCTATCTAGCGTGCATCTAGTGTATTAAGTTCATGGAGAAATAGAGTAATGCAATAAGAACGATGACATGATGTAGCCAAGATCTATTCATGTAGGAATAGACCCCATCTTTTTATCCTTAATAACAACGATACTTGCGTGCCTCGCTACCCCTTCTGTCACTGGGTAAGAACACCGCATGATCGAACCCATCACAAAGCACCTCGTCCAATTGCAAGAAAAATAAATCTAGTTGGCCTAACTAAACCAAAGTTTCGGAGAACAAATACGAGGCTATAATAATCATGCATATAAGAGATCAAAGAAGACTCAAATAATATTCATCGATACAACTGATCATAAATTCGCAATTCATCGGATCCCAACAAACACAACACAAAAAGTCATTACATCAAATAGATCTCCAAGAACATCAAGGAGAACATTGTATTGAGAATCAAAAAGAGAGAAGAAGCCATCTAGCTACTGCCTACGGACCCTTAGGTCTGTGGTAAACTACTCACGCATCATCAGAGGAGCACCAATGAGGATGATGAACCCCTCCGTGATCGTGTTCCCCTCCGGCAAGGCACCAATGAGGATGGTAAACTACTCACGCATCATCTATAGGGCTCTAGATTGGATCTCGTGGTTCTGGAACTTGCGGCGGCTGGAATTGTGTTTCGTCGACTCCCCTAGGGTTTCTGGAATATTTGGGTATTTATAGAGCTGAGAGGCGGTGGGAAGGACTCCCATGGGCTCCACCACCCACCTCGGCGCGCCAGAGGCCTCTAGCGCCCTGGTGGGTTGTGGGCCCCATGGGCCTCCCCTCTGGCACTTCCTTGGCTCCCAAGTTGTCTTCCGGGCAAAAAAAATCTACAAAAAGCTTCGTGGCATTTGGACTTCGTTTGGTACTGATATTCCGCGGAGTAAAAACAAGCAAAAAACAGCAACTGGCACTAGGCACTATGTCAATAGGTTAGTCCCAAAAAATGATATAAAGTTGCTATAAAATGAATGTAAAACATCCAAGAATGATAATATAACAGCATGGAACAATAAAAAATTATAGATACGTTGGAGATGTATCAGCATCCCCAAGCTTAATTCTTGCTCGTCCTCAAGTAGGTAAATGATAAAAACAGAATTTTTTATGTGGAATGCTGCCTAACATGTTCATCACATATTATTTTCTTTTGTAGCATGGACATTTGGACTATTAGATGGTTCAAAGCAATAGTCTATATTTGACATGAAGACTTCAATACTCAAGCATATCAACAAGCAACCATGTCTTTCAAAATATCAACACTAAAGAAAGTTATCCCTAGCCCATCATGCTCAATCATTGATCCATTCATGAAAAATACTCGAATATTAGCTACATCGAATGCACAAGTATGATCATAGTGCTACCTAGTTGGTGCTTTATAAGAGAAGATGGAGACTCAAAATAAAAATAAAAATTGCATAAAAGTAAATAGATAGGCCCTTCGCAGAGGGAAGCAGAGATTTGTAGAGGTGCCAGAACTGTCGGGGGATGGCCCCCGGGCAGGCAACGGAACCCGGATCCCCTTAAAAAACATCGGGGTTGGGAAACACCCTCAGTCCGGCTCGCCCCTGGTCGGCTCCCCAGCGTGAGCCGGCCGGGTGCCGCGACCCAACCGGCCGGGTGCCGCATGCCGGCCATCCCAAGAAGTCAACCCCCAGTGGCAAGCGGGCGTGGCCACAGTGCGCCATACTTTATGCCGGCCCCGGCGGGAGAAGCAGTGGCGCCCCCGCGCCGCCGCCTGGAGCGGGCGGTGACTTGGAGGCGCAGCCCTGTAGCGGGGCGGCGCTGACCATCCCATGACGCCTGGCGAGGCATGCCACAGTAACAAGCAGCAGGCCGTACCCACGCCCGGCGGCCCCGGTACAGCCCGCACCCAAAGGACCCAGTGGACCCGACAGGCCCGGCGGCCCCACTGCCGGTTCCCAGAGGATGACACCAGGGACCCACTCCTATGTAACTTTACCATTGTAACCCCGGGGGGCCAGCCTATAAGACCCCCCTGTACCCCTCCATGCACAGGGTCGCTGATAAGTCTCCAACGTATCTATAATTTTTTATTGTTCCATGCTATTATATTATCTGTTTTGGATGTTTTATATGCATTAATATGCTATTTTATATTATTTTTGGGACTAACTTATTAACCCAGAACCCAGTGCCAGTTTCTAATTTTTCCTTGTTTTTGAGTTTTACAGAAAAGGAATATCAATTGGAGTCCAAACGGAATAAAACTTTCGCGATGATTTTTCTTGGACCAGAAGACACATGTAGGACTTGGAGAGGAAGGCAGAAGAGTCCCGAGGGCTCCACAAGCGCTCAGGGACCTTCTCCGGCACCCTGTCGGAGGGGGATTCGATCACGCAGGGCTTCTAGATCAACCCTATTGCTCTTTCGATGAAGCGTGAATAGTTTATCTCAGACCTACGGGTCCATAGCTAGCAGCTAGATGGCTTCTCTCTCTTTGATCCTCAATACCATGTTCTCCTCGATGTTCTTGGAGATCTATCCGACGTAATCTTCTGCGGTGTGTTTGTCGAGATCCGATGAATTGTGGATTTATGATCAGATTATCTATGAATATTATTTGAATATCCTCTGAATTCTTATATGCATGATTTGATATCTTTGTATTTCTCTTCGAATTATCGGTTTGGTTTGGCCAACTAGATTGGTTTTTCTTGCAATGGGAGAGGTGCTTAGTTTTGGGTTCAATCTTGCGGTGTCCTCACCCAGTGACAAAGTAGGGGTAGCGAGGCACGTATTTGTATTGTTGCCATCAAGGGTAAAAAGATGGGGTTTTCATCATATTTCTTGAGTTTATCCCTCTACACCATGTCATCTTACTTAAGGCGTTACTCCATTTTTATAAACTTAATACTCTAGATGCATGCTAGATAGCGGTTGATGTGTGGAGTAATAGTAGTAGATGCAGAATCATTTCGGTCTACTTGACACGGACGTGATGCCTATATGCATAATCACTACCTTGGATATCGTCATAACTTTGCGCTTTTCTATCAATTGCTCGACAGTAATTTGTTCACCCACCATATTATTTTCCTTCAAGAGAGAAGCCTCTAGTGAAACCAATGGCCCCCGGGTCTATTTTCCACCTTACATTTTCAGATCTATAAACCAAAAAACCCAAAAATACTTCGCTGCAATTTATTTACTTTTATTTTTTTTTATGTTTTAGTAATCTTTTATATCTATCTCTATTAGATCTCACCTTTGCAACTGACCGTGAAGGGATTGACAACCCCTTTATCGCGTTGGGTGCAAGTGTTTGATTGTTTGTGCAGGTGCATAGATTGGGGACTTGCTTGTATCTCCTACTGGATTGATACCTTGGTTCTTAACTGAGGGAAATACTTATCTCTACTTTGCTGCATCACCCTTTCCTCTTCAAGGGAAAAACCAACGCAAGCTCAAGAAGTAGCAGGAAGAAGTTCTGGCGCCGTTGCCGGGGAGATCTACATCAAGCCTACCAAGTACCCATCATAAACTCTCATCTCTTCCATTACATTACTTGCCATTTGCCTCTCGTTTTCCTCTCCCCCACCTCTAAAATGTTTTCAGAAAAATACAAAAACATTTCCTGCCTTCTCTTTCATTTGCCCTTATGTCTTACTTGGTTTGTTTGCTCATTTGCTTGGTATAATTGTGTATTTATTCAAAATCAGAAAGCAACAGTTTATAGATCCACTTAAAGTTTTCTACTTGGATCATCTTCGATCCATATGTGCTCGTGCCGAAACTCCAACTAGTTTGGTTGAAGGAAAATCCTTAGATGAGCATGCTCATTTTGTGCGACATCGTTTGTCTCAAAAAGGGGGACTCTTATGGAATCAAATAAATTGTTTGTTGTGCTATGCTTGGAATCTTTGTGAAATTTATGATTTTACTTGTTGCTCGGAGAACCCTAAGAAACACCTTCCCTACCTATGTGAGTTTAATGATAATGAAATCCTATCTTCTTATGCCAAGGGTGTTTATAGTTACTATGATATCGAACAAATTGAAGAATTTGTTGCTTTTAAGGGTGCTTATGAAGTTGCTTCTTTGATTGAAAAGTATGATATTACTCTCTAAAAATCTAAAAATTTTGACATACTTAAATATTGCTATGAAAACTATGCTTCTAATGCCTATGTTAAAGAATTTATTGAGAGAATGTCCGCTGCTTTGGAAGAAAATAATGATATGCATGAATCTATAGATAATTATGATTCCATTGATTTGGTTGAAATATTCCCCCTTGATGAATGTGATGCTTGCTATTCTTGTGGCCATGATGCTAATATTAATAATGCTTATGGAGATGAATTTGCTATAGTTCCTTATGTTAAACATGAGATTATTGCTATTGCACCCATACTTGATAGTTCCTTGAATCAAAACCATGATTGCAATGATGTTATTATAAATTCTATTAATGTCAATTGTGCTAATGATATGCAAAACCCCAAGCTTGGGGATGCTAGTTTTGGTATGTCCGCTACTTATTGCAATGATCATGATTGGGGTGATAATGCTTCTTATGATCTTGAAAATTCATTTAAACCTCATGATGAATATGTTTGCAATAATATTGAAAGTGGGTTTGGAAGAGTGTCAACTCTAGGTAATAATTATCCCACTACTTTGGAGAATGATCAATCTTATGAAATTTTTGATAAAAGTGGGCTTGGAGAGGTCATGACTTTATTTTATGATAATCCCAGTATTTTGGAAGAGTGTCAACTTTGCATGCATGTGGATCATGTAGAGAAAATTTTATATGATAGCTATATTGTTGAATTTGATTATGATCCTACATGTAATTATTATCAGAGAGGAAAATATAGTTGTAGAAATTTTCATGTCACTAAATTACCTCTCGTTATGTTGAGATTACTATTGTTTCTTACTTCCTCCTTGCATATGCTAGTTTTTGCTTGTCTTGATAATTTGTTTGCTTATAAAATTTCTATGCATAAGAATTATGTTAGACTTAAACTTGTTTTTCACATGCTACATGATGCTCTCTTCATGTTTCAATTGTTATCTTTCATGTGAGCATCATCGAAATCTCAACGCCTAGCTAAAAGGCTTGTTGGGAGACAACCCAATATTTTTATTTTCTGTTTTTATGAGTATACACATTATTACCTCAGTAGTAATTGTGTTTTGGTGTTTTAATTAGTGCTTGAGCCAGGTAAAGCCTTTGGGATACTTTGGTATATTGTTGATTTGATCTTGCTGAAAAACAGAAACTTTTGCGCTCATTGCCAGAATTGTTAAAAATCACAGAAGAGTGATAAAATCCTGATTTTTCTACACAAGATTTATATATTAATTTCCTATGTTGTCCTAATTTTTCAGAATTTTTAGAGTTACATAAGTATTCGAAGCTTACAGATTACTACAGACTGTTCTGTTTTGGACAGATTCTGTTTTCTATGTGTTGTTTGCTTATTTTGATGAATCTATGGGTAGTATCGGGGGGTATGAACGATGGAGAAGTTGCAATACAGTAGATATTACACCAATATAAATAAAGAATGAGTTCACAACAGTACCAAAAGTGGTGATTTATTTTCTTATACTAACGTTTCTCATGAGTTTTCTGTTGAGTTTTCTGTTGTGAAGTTTTCAAGTTTTGGGTAAAGTTTTGATGGACTATGGAATAAGGAGTGGCAAGAGCCAAAGCTTGGGGATGCCCAAGGCACCCCAAGGTAATATTCAAGTACAACCAAGCATCTAAGCTTGGGGATGCCCCGGATGGCATCCTCTCTTTCGTCTTCGTCTATCGGTGAATTTACTTGAGGCTATATTTTTATTCACCACATGATATGTGTTTTGCTTGGAGCGTCTTGTATGATATGAGTCTTTGCTTTTTAGTTTTCCACAATCATCCTTTATGTACACACCTTTTGAGAGGGACATGCTTAAATCGTGAATTTATTAGAATACTCTATGTGCTTCTCTTATATCTTTTGAGCTAGGCAATTTGCTCTAGTGCTTCACTTATATCTTTTTAGAGCACGGCGGTGGTTTTATTTTATAGAAATTATTGAACTCTCATGCTTCACTTATATTATTTTGAGAGTCTCTAAACATCATGGTAATTTGCTTTGGTTATGAATTTAGTCCTAATATGATGGGCATCCAAGAGGAGTATAATAAAACTTTCATATAAAGTGCATTGAATACTATGAGAAGTTTGATTCCTTATGATTGTTATATAAAGATGGTGATATTAGAGTCATGCTAGTGAGTAATTGTGGATTGGTAGAAATACTTGTGTTAAAGTTTGTGATTCCCGTAGCATGCACGTATGGTGAACCGTTATGTGATGAAGTCGGAGCATGATTTATTTTTTGATTGCCATCCTTTGTTTGGAGGTCGGGATCGCGCGATCGTTAAATCCTACCAACCCTTCCCCTAGGGGCATGCATCTAATACCTTGTTTTGATAGCTTCTAGACTTTTGCAATAAGTATGTGAGTTCTTTATGACTAATGCTCATTCCATGGATTATACGCACTCTCACCCTTCCACCATTGCTAGCCTCTCTAGTACCGCGCAACTTTCGCTGGTGCATTACACCCACCATATACCTTCCTAAAAATAGCCACCATACCTACCTATTATGGCATTTCCATAGCCATTCCGAGATATATTGCCATGCAACTTCCACCATTCCGTTTTATTATGACACATACCATCATTGTCATATTGCTTTGCATGATCGTAAGATAGCTAGCATGATGTTTTCATGGCTTGTCCATTTTTTGATGTCATTTGCTACGCTAGATCATTGCACATCCCGGTACACTGCCAGAGGCATTCATATAGATTCATATTTTGTTCTAAGTATCGAGTTGTAATTCTTGAGTTGTAAGTAAATAAAAGTGTGATGATCATCATTATTAGAGCATTGTCCCATGTGAGGAAAGGATGATGGAAGCTATGATTCCCTCATAAGTTGGGATGAGTCTCCGGACTTTATGAAAAATAAAAGAGGCCAAAGAAGCCCAAATAAAAAAAGAGGCTAAAGAAGCCCACCAAAAAAAAGAAAAAATATGAGAGAAAAGAGAGAAGGGACAATGTTACTATCCTTTTTCCACACTTGTGCTTCAAAGTAGCACCATGATCTTCATGATAGAGAGTCTCCTATGTTGTAACTTTCATATACTAGTGGGACTTTTTCATTATAGAACTTGGCTTGTATATTCCAATGCTGGGCTTCCTCAAATTACCCTAGGTGTTCGTGAGCAAGCGAGTTGGATGCACACCCACTTAGTTTCTTTTTGAGCTTTCATAAACTTATAGCTCTAGTACATCCGTTGCATGGCAATCCCTACTCACTCACATTGATATTTATTGATGGGCATCTCCATAGCCCGTTGATATGCCTAATTTATGTGATACTATCTCCTTCTTTTTGTCTTCTCCACAACCACCATTCTATTCCACCTATAGTGCTATATCCATGGCTCACGCTCATGTATTGTGTGAAAGTTGAAAATGTTTGAGAATACTAAAGTGTGAAACAATTGCTTGGCCAAAACCGGGGTTGTGCATGATTGAAATATTTTGTGTGATGAAGATGGAGCATAGCCAGACTATATGATTTTGTAGGGATAACTTTCTTTGACCATGTTATTTTGAGACATAATTGCTTTATTAGTATGCTTGAAGTATTATTGTTTTTATGTCAATATTAAACTTTTGTTTTGAATCTTATGGATCTGAATATTCATGCCACAATAAAGAATATGACATGGATAAATATGTTAGGTAGCATTCCACATCAAAAATTCTGTTTTTATCATTTACCTACTCGAGGACGAGCAGGAATTAAGCTTAGGGATGCTTGATACGTCTCCAACGTATCTATAATTTTATATTGTTCCATGCTATTATATTATTAGTTTTTAGATGTTTTTTATGCATTAATATGCTATTTTATATTATTTTTGGGACTAACTTATCAACCCAAAGCCCAGTGCCAGTTTCTGTGTTTTCCTTGTTTTCGAGTTCTACAGAAAAGGAATATCAAACGGAGTCCAAACGAAATAAAATTTTCGCGATGATTTTTCTTGGACCAGAAGACACACGTAGGACTTGGAGAGGAAGGCAGAAGAGTCCCGAGGGCTTCACAAGCCCTCAGGGCACGCCCTAGGGGGGCACGCCCCCTGGCTTGTGGGTCCCACGGGAGTCCTCCAACCCTAATCTTTGGCCTATAAATTGAGAAATATTCCCAAACGACCAGAAATGTCCACCAAAATAATTTTCCACCGTCGTAACCTTCTGTACCCGTGAGATCCCATCTTGGGACCTTCTCCGGCACCCTGCCGGAGGGGGATTCGATCATGGAGGGCTTCTAGTCAACCCTATTTCCCTTCCAATGAAGTGTGAGTAGTTTACCTCAGACCTACGGGTCCATAGCTAGTAGCTAGATGGCTTCTTCTCTCTCTTTGATCCTCAATACCATGTTCTCCTCGATGTTCTTGGAGATCTATCCGATGTAATCTTCTTTTGCGGTGTGTTGTCGAGATCCGATGAATTGTGGATTTATGATCAAATTATCTATGAATATTATTTGAATCTCCTCTGAATTCTTATGTGCATGATTTGATATCTTTGTATTTCTCTTTGAATTATCTGTTTGGTTTGGCCAACTAGATTGGTTTTTCTTGCAATGGGAGAGGTGCTTAGTTTTGGGTTCAATCTTGCGGTGTCCTCACCCAGTGACAAAGTATGGGTAGTGAGGCACGTATATGTATTGTTGCCATCAAGGGTAAAAAGATGGGGCTTTCATCATATTGCTTGAGTTTATCCCTCTACGTCATGTCATCTTACTTAAGGCGTTACTCCGTTCTTATGAACTTAATACTCTAGATGCATGCTGGATAGCGGTCGATGTGTGGAGTAATAGTAGTGGATACAGAATCGTTTCGGTCTACTTGACACGGACGTGATGCCTATATGCATAATCATTGCCTTGGATATCGTCATAACTTTGCGCTTTTCTATCAATTGCTCGACAGTAATTTGTTCACCCACCGTATTATTTTCCTTCAAGAGAGAAGCCTCTAGTGAAACCTATGGCCCCCGGGTCTATTTTCCACCTTATATTTTCAAATCTATAAACCAAAACACCCAAAAATGCTTCGCTGCAATTTATTTACTTTACTTTTATTTTACGTCTTAGTAATCTTTTATATCTATCTCTATCAGATCTCACCTTTGCAAGTGACCGTGAAGGGATTGACAACCCCTTTATTGCGTTGGGTGCAAGTGTTTGATTGTTTGTGCAGGTGCATAGATTGGGGACTTGCTTGTATCTCCTACTGGATTGATACCTTGGTTCTTAACTGAGGGAAATACTTATCTCTACTTTGCTGCATCACCCTTTCCTCTTCAAGGGAAAAACCAACGCAAGCTCAAGAAGTAGCAGTCGCCTGATCAGCAGAACACACTCCCACACACATCGACGCACATCGGAGAAGCAGCGCATGAACTGGCCTGTCTTCCTCCTACCGAACAGTTCCAGGAGCAAACCTGTATTCACTTCATATCGACCATATTCGGCAGGATTAGGGGTGTTATCTCCCCGGAGAGCCCCGAACCTGGGTATGTCACGTGTTACACACTTGCACGTGCCAACCTCGCCTCTGGAACCCACTAGTGCCCTTGTGTCTATCCCCACCTTTAGACATCCTATGGCATCTGCCGTGAGATCACCATGACAGTTGGCTCCCACCATGGGGCAGCTCGCGGTGCCGGTCGGAGTCAAGTTCCAGACGAGGACCTTCACCTGCTCCAGCGAGCGCATCATGCACGGTGTGGTTCCCGCGTCTGGCGCGGACGCTGCCGGCTCCGCCACGGGCTCCATCGTCCTTTTCGGCGTGTTCCGCGTCTCCTTCGTGCTCGTCCCCGACGAGTACCCCAGTGGGGTACTTGACATCACCGACTCCCCCGTCCCCGTCGGCTGCGCCGTCTCCAGCGATGTGGCGGATCTTTGCACTCGCGTGGAGGTGCTCACCACCAACTCTACCTCCTCTTCACCTAGCGTCGTGGCTAAGGCTGCTGCGGCCAAGGCCACAGCGGCTCGCGCCGAGTGGGCCAACCCGCTGTGTGCTACGCTACAGAACCTCAGTGTCCCCATCACCACTGACGTCGACGCCACCAAGGCTAGGGCCCGGCTCGATGATGACCCACAAGTATAGGGGATCAATTGTAGCTCTTTTCGATAAGTAAGAGTGTCGAACCCAATGAGGAGCCGAAGGAAATGACAAGTTGTTTTCAGCAAGGTAATGTCTGCAAGTGCTGAAATTGTAAGTAACAGAGTAGTTTGATAGCAAGATAATTTGTAACGAGAAAGTAACGATAGTAGTAACAAAAGTTCAGCAAGGTAGCCCAATCCTTTTGAGGCAAAGGACAGGCCAAAACGGTCTCTTATAATAAGCAAAGCGTTCTTGAGGGTACACGGGAATTTCATCTAGTCACTTTCACCATGTTGGTTTGATTTGTGTTCGCTACTTTGATAATTTGATATGTGGGTGGACCGGTGCTTAGGTGTTGTTCTTACTTGAACAAGCTTCCTACTTATGATTAACCCTCTCGCAAGCATCCGCAACTACGAGAAAAGTATTAAGAATAAATTCTAACCATAGCATTAAACTTTTGGATCCAATCGGTCCCTTACAAAATAGCGCATAAACTAGGGTTTAAGCTTCTGTCACTCTCGCAACCCATCATCTACTTACTACTCCACAATGCATTCCCTTAGGCCCAAATATGGTGAAGTGTCATGTAGTCGACGTTCACATGACACCACTAAGGGAATCACAACATACATACTATCAAAGTATCGAACACATATCAAGTTCACATGATTACTTGCAACATGATTTCTCCCGTGACCTCAAGAACAAAAGTATCTACTCACAAATGGTAATCATGCTCTAGATCAGAGGGGTATCAAATAGCATATTGGATATGAACATATAATCTTCCACCAAATAAACCATATAGTAATCAACTACAAGATGTAATCAACACTACTAGTCACCCACAAGCACCAATCTATAGTTCCGGTAACAAAATTGAACACAAGAGATGAACTACGGTTTGAGATGAGATTGTGCTGTTGAAGATGTTGATGGAGATTGCCCTCCCCAAGATGGGAGAGTTGTTGGTGATGATGATGACGATGATTTCCCCCTCCGGGAGGGAAGTTCCCCCGGCGGAATCGCTCCGCCGAAGGGCAAAAGTGCTCCTACCCAAGTTCAGCCTCGAGACGGCGGCGCTTCGTCCCGAAAGTCCTCCCCTTATTTTTTCTAGGTCAAAATGACTTATATACCAGAAGATGGGCACTGGAGGTGGGCCTGGGTGAGCACAACCCACCAGGGTGTGCCTGGGCTCCCTGGCGCGCCCAGGTGGGCTGTGCCCACCTGGTGGGCCCCCTCTGGTACTTATTTGCTCCTATATTCTTCAAATATTCCCTAAAAAATCTCCGTAAAGTTTCAGTTTGTTTGGAGTTGTGTAGAATAGGCGGCCTGACATAGCTTTTCCAGGTCCAGATTTCCAGCTGCCAGAATTCTCCCTCTTTGTATGTACCTTGCATATTATGAGAGAAAAGGCATTAGAATTACGCCAAAAAGCCTTATTATGCATAAAAACATCATAAATAACAGTAGGAAAACATGATGCAAAATGGACGTATCAACTCCCCCAAGCTTAGACCTCGCTTGTCCTCAAGCGAAAACCAAAATCGAAAAAGGTGTCCACATGCTTAGAGAGAGAGGTGTCGATAAAAACAAAATACGGACATAGAAGCATCATGTAGATTATTATAACAGCAACAAATTTAAACATAAGACTTTTATCATAAACTTCTCATGAATAAGTGGCAGTTCATCACACAATTGAAGTATAAAGCATAAACTCTATTAGAAACTAACAAACTATGTTCTCAGTCAACTTTGCAACTACAATTCATCATCTTTTCAGGAAGGGCCACGTATCGGAGCCTTTAGGCAAGTCCACATACTCAACCATCATATAGTATTCTATGATTGCTAACACTCACCGCATACACATGAGCAAAACATTTCAGCCAGACATATAGAAAGATAGGGGCTTATAGTTTCGCCCCCCAACGTATTCACCTCAAGGGCGATGTCAACAGTAATAACTTATGCCACCCATATTCAACTGGACATATGTGCCTTGATCTTTCCTCACCACATGATGCTTGCCAAAGGATAAAAATAAAAGGAAAAGAGAGAAGAACTTTGACTCTTTGCATAAAAGTAAAAGATAGGCCCTTCGCAAAGGGAAGCAGAGGTTGCCATGCGCTTATTTGTTTGTATGCTCAACCCCTTAGTGCAAAAGAACGTCACGTTGTATTGCCCCTTGTGATGGCAACCTTTATTATGCAGTCTGTCGCTTTTATTCTTCACCATCACAAGTTCGTACAACGCTCAATTTTCCTTTACACTAAATGATATCACACTTTTAGAAGCAATTTTTATTGCCTTATTGCACCGGTTACAACTTACTTGAGGGATCTTGCTCAATACCTAGGTAGGTATGGTGGACACTTGAAAATAAGATTTGGGTTTAAGGGTTTTTGGATGCACAAGTAGTATCTCTACTTAGTGCGGAATTTTTGGCTAGCAAAGATAGGGGGCAAGAACCACATGTTGAAGGATCCATGACAATATAACTTCTATGTGAATATGAACAAGCATAAATCATTACGTTGTCTTCCTTGTCCAACGTCAACAATTTTGGCATATAATAATTTGATGGGGGCTCACAATCACAAAAGATTTCTAGGATAGTGTATTTATATGTGAATCTTCTCTTCCCTTATTAATTCTTTCATGAGTTGCATCATTGACCAATGCTATGTTTGTCAATCTCTAATAAAATTTTCTACTTATACTTTTCCTTATGTGGTGCCATCACCTACCATAAGATTACCATATGATCTTTTTCTTTTTTTTCCTTTCTTTTTTTTCAATCCTTTCTTTTTATTGCAACATGAAAGTAAGAAAGCAAAAACTCAAACTAAACTTTATTATATATCTTGCACATGATTACAAGGATAGATTACTAAGCAAGCTCTCGATGAGAAAGAATCGAACTAAACTTTGATTCATCTAAAGCAAAAGATCGAACTAAAAGAAGTAAAGGCAAAAAGAGAGTGGGGATGATACGATACCGGGGCACCTCCCCCAAGCTTGGCGGAAGCCAAGGGGAGTGCCCATACCCGAAACTCAATTTTATTTTGGTGGTGAAGAAGGAGGTGGTGGTGATGAAGTAGTGGATTTGTCCTTCTTCCTTAGCTTACGCTTGAGGACGGAATTTTCCTCCTTCAGTTCACTGACCTCCTGCTCAAGCTCCAGCACCTTTTTGCAAAGATTTTGCTTATTTTCCTGCAAAAGACGGAAAGTTATGAACTGAATCTTAGGCCTCTTTGGTTTGTTTGGGAGGCTTGACTTCTTGAATTCCACATGCATGTCCCCAGGTTAAGGTAATGGAGGTTCGTCCTCATCTGAGCTCGTTTCCTCCTTCTCCCCAGGATAATAGTCTTCCTCTTCCTCCGAAGTCCAGCCATAATGCTCCACATCCCCATAAGACTTGGGGTTTGCGATGAAATCAGCAACATAGCTCTCTCCCTTAGAATCTTGGGATGACATATTTTCAGATCTATCAGGAAAACAGCAAGAAAAGAAAACAGAAGATTTCTTTGCGATACGGTGGTCAATAGGTTCGGGGAGTATATACAGATTTTTTATCTTGGGAAACAAGCAAACGGAAGAAAAACGGAGTCCGGAAGGTGTCCCAGGTGGGCACAACCCACCTGGGCCAGGCGCGCCCTGGTGTCTTGTGCCCACCAGGGTACGCTTCCTGGAAGTTTCTTATTTTCCTAATTTTCTAAATATTCCAATACTGACAAAAAATATTTTTGCGAATTTTTCGGAGTCCGTTTACTTACCGTATCACGTACCTCCTTATTTTCACGATTCTGGAGTGTTCCGGAAGGACTCTTTTATGTGTTCTTCCGGTGTCAAAGTTTGGATAATATTACTTTCAAAATTAATGGGCGTACCTGAGATACAATGTTTTATTCGTTGCCCATTAACAACCTTCGGGTTAGTACCTTCGGCATTATTTATTTTGATAGCTCCAGACCGATAAACCTCCTCGATAACATAGGGTCCTTCCCATTTGGAGAGGAGTTTTCCTGCAAAGAATCTGAAATGAGAGTTGTACAAAAGAACATATTCTCCAACTTTGAACTCACGCTTTTGGATTCTTTTATCATGCCATCTTTTAACGTTTTCTTTAAATAATTTGGCATTTTCATAAGCTTGGGTTCTCCATTCATCTAGTGAGCTAATATCAAATAACCTCTTTTCACCGGCAAGTTTGAAATCATAGTTGAGTTCTTTGACTGCCCAATATGCTTTATGTTCTAACTCAAGAGGTAAATGACAAGCTTTTCCATAGACCATTTTATAAGGAGACATACCCATAGGATTTTTATATGTTGTTCTATAAGCTCAAAGTGCATCATCTAATTTATTAGACCAATTCTTCCGGGACCTATTGACAGTCTTTTGCAAAATTAATTTTATTTCTCTATTACTAAGTTCAACTTCACCACTGGACTGAGGATGATAGGGTGATGCAATTCTATGGTTAACATCATACTTGGCAAGCATTTTACGGAAAGCACCATGAATAAAGTGTGAACCACCATCAGTCATTAAATATCTAGTGACTCCAAACCTTGGGAAAATAACTTTCTTAAGCATTTTAATAGAGGTGTTGTGATCAGCACTACTGGTTGGAATAGCTTCTACCCACTTAGTAACATAATCAACAACAACCAAAATATGTGTATACCCATTAGAGGAAGGAAAAGGTCCCATGTAATCAAATCCCCAAACATCAAATGGTTCAACAGCAAGTGAATAATTCATAGGCATTTCTTGACGCTTACCGATATTACCTATTCTTTGACATTCATCACAAGATAAGACAAACTTACGGGCATCCTTCAAGAGAGTAGGCCAATAAAATCCAGATTACAATACCTTGTGAGCAGTTCTGTCTCCAGCATGATGCCCTCCATAAGCTTCGGAGTGACATTTCTGTAGGATTTGTCCCTGTTCATGCTCAGGTACACAACGTCTAATAATACCATCTACTCCTTCTTTATAAAGATGTGGGTCATCCCAAAAGTAATGTCTTAAGTCATAGAAGAATTTTTTCTTTTGTTGGTATGTAAAGCTAGGTGGTAAATATTTAGCAACAATGTAATTAGCATAGTCAGCATACCAAGGAGTGTTATTAGAAACATTTATTGCAGCTAACTGCTCATCAGGAAAACTATCATCAATAGGTAGTGGGTCATCAAGCACATTTTCAAGCCTAGACAAGTTATCAGCTACGGGGTTCTCAGCTCCTTTCCTATCAGTGATATGTAAATCAAATTCTTGTAGCAAGAGAACCCATCGAATAAGTCTAGGTTTAGCATCTTTCTTTTCCATAAGATATTTAATAGCAGCATGATCGGTGTGAACAATTACTTTTGAATCAACAATATAAGATCTAAACTTACCACAAGCAAACACCACTGCTAGAAATTCCTTTTTAGTAGTAGCATAATTCCGTTGTGCACTGTCTAGAGTTTTACTAGCATAATGAATAACATTCAGTTTCTTATCAACTCTTTGTCCTAGAACAACACCAACAGCATAATCACTAGCATCACACATAATTTCAAAAGGCAAGTTCCAATCAGGTGGTTGAACAATAGGTGCAGAAATTAAGGCTTTCTTGAGTGTTTCAAAGGCTTCTAAACAATCATCATCAAAAACAAAAGGAGTATCCTTTTGCAAAAGATTTGTAAGAGGCCTAGAAATTTTAGAGAAGTCTTTGATAAATCTCCTATAAAAACCAGCATGACCTAGGAAACTACGAATACCTTTGATATCTTTAGGACATGGCATTTTCTCAATTGCATCAACCTTAGCTTTGTCCACTTCAATACCTCTTTCAGAAATTTTATGGCCTAAAACAATACCTTCATTAACCATAAAGTGGCACTTCTCCCAATTCAAGACAAGATTTGTTTGCTCGCATCACTGCAAAACTCGATCAAGATTGCTTAAACAATCATCAAAAGACTTCCCATAAACAGAGAAGTCATCCATGAAAACCTCAACAATCTTTTCACAAAAGTCAGAGAATATAGCAGTCATACATCTTTGAAAGGTAGCAGGTGCATTGCATAAACCAAAAGGCATACGTCTATAAGCATAAGTTCCAAAGGGACAAGTGAAAGTGGTCTTTTCTTGATCAGGTTGAGAAACAAGTATTTGTGAAAAACCAGAATATCCATCAAGGAAGCAAAAGTGTGTGTGCTTAGATAATCTTTCTAGCATTTGATCAATAAAAGGCAGAGGGTAATGATCTTTTCTAGTTGCTTTATTTAATTTTCTGAAATCAATTACCATTCTATAGCCTGTAACAATTCTTTGTGGAATAAGTTCATTCTTATCATTAGGAACAACAGTAATACCTCCTTTCTTAGGAACACAATGAACAGGACTTACCCATCTACTATCAGCTATAGGATAGATTATACCTGCTTCCAGAAGTTTTAAGATTTCCGTTCTTACCACTTCCTTCATTTTCGGATTTAACCGACGTTGGTGATCAACAACGGGTTTAGCATCAGGTTCCATATTAATCTTGTGCTGACATAGAGTGGGACTAATGCCCTTTAAATCATCAAGAGTATACCCAATAGTAGCTTGGTACTTCCTTAGAACTTTCAATAATCTTTCTTCTTCATGTTCTGAAAGGTTAGCACTAATAATAACAGGATATATCTTCTTTTCATCAAGATAAGCATATTTCAAAGTGTCTGGCAATTGTTTTAATTCAAACACAAGATCACCTTTAGGTGGAGGAGGACCTCCTAGAGTTTCAATAGGCAAATTGTGTTTAAGCAGAGGACATTGTTCAAAGAAAATCTTATCTATTTCATTTCTCTCATGCATATGTAAATCATTTTCATGGTCTAGCAAATATTGTTCTAAAGGATCAGTAGGAGGTACAACAATAGAAGAAAGACCAATTATTTCATCCTTACTAGGCAATTCTTTTTCATGAAGCTTTCTACTAAACTTGGAAAAATTAAACTCATCAGACTCATCACCAAAGCTAACACCGACAGTTTGTTTTTCACAATCTATTTTAGCATTAACGGTGTTCAAGAAAGGTCTACCAAAGATAATGGGACAAAAGTCATCTTGTGGGGAACCAAGAACAAGGAAATCAGTAGGGTATTTTATTTTCCCACACAAGACTTCAACATCTCTAACAATCCCAATTGGCGATATAGTGTCTCTATTAGCAAGTTTAATAGTAACATCTATGTCTTCTATTTCTGCGGGTGCTATGTCATTCATAATTTCTTGATATAAGGAATAAGGAATAGCACTCACACTAGCACCTATGTCACATAGACCATGATAACAGTGATCTCCTATTTTAACTGAGACAACAGGCATGCCAACAATAGGTCTATGATTATCCTTTTTATTAGGTTTGGCAATTCTAGCAGCTTCTTCACAGAAGTAAATAACATGCCCATCTACGTTTTCTTCCAGGAGATCCTTAATCATAGCAACACTAGGTTCTACTTTAATTTGTTCATCGGGTTTAGGTGTTCTAATATAACTTTTGTTAACCACAATTGAAACTTTAGCATGTTCCTTTATCTTAACAGGGAAATGTGGTTTCTCAGTATAAGCAGTAGGAACAACTGGATTAACATTATAAATTATGGTTTCCTCTTTAATTGGCACCGGTTCTTTAACTTCTTCTTTAATAGGTGGGTGATATTTGAACCACTTCTCCTTAGGGAGATCAACATGAGTAGCAAATGATTCACAAAAAGAGGCTACTATCTCAGAGTCAAGTCCATATTTAGTGCTAAACTTTTGAAAAGCATCGGTATTCATAAAAGATTTAACACAATCATACTTAAGCTTAATACCTGACTCTTTACCTTCATCGAGTTCCCAATCTTCAGAGTTGCGTTTAATTCTTTCCAAAAGATCCCACCGGAATTCAATAGTCTTCTTCATAAAAGAACCAGTACAAGAAGTATCAAGCATGGATTGATCATCACTAGAAAGCCGAGCATAAAAGTTCTGGATAATAATTTCTCTTGAGAGCTCATGGTTGGGGCATGAATATAACATTAACTTAAGCCTCCCCCAAGCTAGAGAGATACTTTCTCCTTCACGAGGCCAAAAATTATATATATAATTCCGATCACGATGAACTAGATGCATAGGATAAAATTTTGGTGGAACTCCAATTTCAATCAATTCCAATTCCAAGATCCAATATCATCGCATAGCCTATACCATGGCAATGCTTTTCCCTTCAAAGATAAAGGGAAAACCTTTTTCATAACTTCATCTTCGGGTAAACCTGCAGGCTTAAACAATCCACAAATTTGTTCCACATATATCAAGTGCATATCTGGATGTTCGGTTCCATCTCCTGCATAAGGATTAGCTAGCAGTTGTTCTATCATACCCGAAGGAATTTCATATTCAATATTTTCAGTAGGTGCAGTAGGTTGAGGGGTAGCTAATTGTGGTTCTGGTCGAGGTGAAGATACCCCGAACAAACCCCTCAAAGGATTGTTTTTTATAGTAACAAGTGACAATAAATTTCAGCACACTATATAAATGTTTCCTTACCAAATTCCTCTTACCAAAGGCGCTTCACTCCCCGGCAACGGCGCCAGAAAATAGCCTTGATGAACCACAAGTATAGGGGATCAATTGAAGCTCTTTTCGATAAGTAAGAGTGTCGAACCCAACGAGCAGCAGAAGGAAATGACAAGTGGTTTTCAGCAAGGTAATGTCTGCAAGTGCTGAAATTGTAAGTAACAGAGTAGTTTGGTAGCAAGATAATTTGTAACGAGCAAGTAACGATAGTAGTAACAAAAGTGCAGCAAGGTAGCCCAATCCTTTTGAGGCAAAGGACAGGACAAAACGGTCTCTTATAATAAGCAAAGCGTTCTTGAGGGTACACGGGAATTTCATCTAGTCACTTTCACCATGTTGGTTCGATTTGTGTTCGCTACTTTGATAATTTGATATGTGGGTGGACCGGTGCTTAGGTGCTGTTCTTACTTGAACAAGCCTCCTACTTATGATTAACCCTCTCGCAAGCATCCGCAACTACGAGAAAAGTATTAAGAATAAATTCTAACCATAGCATTAAACTTTTGGATCCAATCGGTCCCTTACAAAATAGCGCATAAACTAGGGTTTAAGCTTCTGTCACTCTCGCAACCCATCATCTACTTACTACTCCACAATGCATTCCCTTAGGCCCAAATATGGTGAAGTGTCATGTAGTCGACGTTCACATGACACCACTAAGGGAATCACAACATACATACTATCAAAGTATCGAACACATATCAAGTTCACATGATTACTTCCAACATGATTTCTCCCGTGACCTCAAGAACAAAAGTAACTACTCACAAATGATAATCATGCTCAAGATCAGAGGAGTATTAAATAGCATATTGGATCTGAACATGTAATCTTCCACCAAATAAACCATATAGTAATCAACTACAAGATGTAATCAACACTACTAGTCACCCACAAGCACCAATCTATAGTTCCGGTAACAAGATTGAACACAAGAGATGAACTAGGGTTTGAGATGAGATGGTGCTGTTGAAGATGTTGATGGAGATTACCCTCCCCAAGATGGGAGAGTTGTTGGTGATGATGATGACGATGATTTCCCCTCCGGGAGGGAAGTTCCCCCGGCAGAATCGCTCCGCCGGAGGGCAAAAGTGCTCCTGCCCAAGTTCCGCCTCGAGACGGCGGCGCTCCATCACGAAAGTCCCCCCCTTATTTTTTCTAGGTCAAAATGACTTATATACCAGAAGATGGGCACCGGAGGTGGGCCTGGGTGAGCACAACCCACCAGGGCGCGCCTGGGCTCCCTGGCGCGCCCAGGTGGGTTGTGCCCACCTGGTGGGCCCCCTCTGGTACTTATTTGCTCCAATATTCTTCAAATATTCCATAAAAAATCTTCGTAAAGTTTCAGCTTGTTTGGAGTTGTGTAGAATAGGTGGCCTGGCGTAGCTTTTCCAGGTCCAGATTTCCAGCTGCCGGAATTCTCCCTCTTTGTATGTACCTTGCATATTATGAGAGAAAATGCATTAGAATTACTCCAAAAAGCCTTATTATGCATAAAAATATCATAAATAATAGTAGGAAAACATGATGCAAAATGGACGTATCACTCGACAAGGAGCGCGTGCGCCTGCTGGACTGCCACGGCACTTGCGGCTATGCAGCGCCGACTGGAGTCCGCCCAATGGGAGCGCGATGCCGCGTATGGTTTCACGCCGGCCGCGGCTGAGCCTAGCCAGGTCGCCGAGGTGCGCGCCCGGGGCAGTGCCCTTGGCCGCGCGTTGGGAGTGGTCCCGCCCATCTACGACACCCCCGTCAAGAACATGAGCGCCGCGGAGGCGGCCGCTGAGGGCTTGGAGCTCCTGCAGGGCGAGGAGCTGTAGCAGCGGCCGCAACACATGTGCGAGCTTCTCGCCGCTGCGAACACGCAACAGAAGCGCCTCGATGCTCCTGCGGCATCTGGCTCGCACCGCTCCAAAAACCTCGAGCCCTGGGGCACCCATCAGGCGTCTTCCCCGCATCCCAGCGAGGGCCAATCCGGGAGAACCCGGAGCGGCCGAACCCGGCACAACCGCGCCCTTACCGCCGCCGACAGCCAAGATGGCGGGTCAGCTCAAGACACCCGGCGCCGGCAGGAGGCTCCCCCACCACCCGGCCGGCGTGCCCATCCGGCTTCCGCCGGGCCGGTTCCCTGCGGCCCGGTCAACAGCCGGCTGGGCCCACGCGACATCAACAACGACGATGCTCGCCATCGCATCGTGCAGTTGGCTATCTCCCTCCAGCTGGAGGAGTACGACGCGGTCGGCTCGAGCTATGTCGGCATGCGCATCCGCGATGAGCCCTTCGCCAAGGGGTTCACTCCTTCCTATGACACCCCCAAGTACAACGGGACTGCCAAGCCGGAGGACTGGCTCACTAACTACACCACCGCCATCGGCATCGGGGGAGGCAACCGGCGTCTGGCCGTGCGCTACGCCTCGCTCATGATGCAAGGCTCGGCCCGGACGTGGCTGAACAGCCTGCCGGCTGGCAACATCAACCCCTGGCTCGACTTCGAGCAGGCGTTCGTACGGTACTTCACCGGCACCTACAAGCGGCTCGGCCGGCCCCGTCAGCTCGCCATGTGCGTCCAGGGGCCAGACGAGACCGGTCGCCAATACCTCACGTGCTAGACTGAGCTCCGGAACAGCTGCGAGGGAGTCCATGAAGTCCAAGCCATCCAGTACTTCATGGATGTGTGCCGAGATAGCACCCTTCTCAAGCACATGCTTCTGCGCTCTGAACCAACCACCATGGCCGCACTCATGGCCACAGCGGACAAGTACGCCACGGCCGACGCCACCATGAAGATTCAAGTCGCGGTGGACGATGCTGGCCTTCCAAGCCGGCTCCCCGCTTCGACAACCGTCTCGTCGCCGCGGCCGAGCAAGGCGGCGGCCGGTGTCAGCGAACCGGCAAGACCGTCTGGCAGGCCGCGATGAGCTTCAAGAAGATGCTTGATGCTCCCTCCAAGCGCCATAGCGGCGCAAGGCCGTCTACGCACACGCTCCGGCAGTGCGCCATCACCCAACGCATACTGAGGGGTGACATCCCTCCGCCTCCTCCTCTGGCGCCGGGTGCAGGGAAGCCGCCTCCACCGCCGCCCCCGCCCCCGGCAGCCGGCGCCATGCGCGATGAGGTCTTCCCGAACCCGAACGCTTGCAACGTCGTCTTCACCAACATGGGCGGCGACAAGCATAGCGAGCGCCCGCTCCGGCAGGAGGTCAACACCATCGTCCCGGCCGTGCTCGAGTACATGCAGTGGTCAGATTGCCAGGTCAACTGGACCCTGGAGGACCACCCGGCCGTCATGCCTACGCCGGGTGGCTACGCCCTCGTCCTCGACCCTACCATAGTCGATGAAAAGCGCACCTGCAAGTTCTCGTGAGTCGTCATCGATGGCGGCAGCAGCATCAACATCCTCTACCACGACACCATGACCAAGCTCGGCATCGAGGCAAGGCAGCTGGAGCCGACCCAGACATTGTTCCACGGCATCGTGTCGGGTCTCTCCTGCTCCCCGATTGGCCAGATCTGGCTCGACGTCCTGTTCGGCACCAGCGACCACTTCCGACGCGAGCCCATCTGGTTCGAGGTGGTGGACCTGTCCAGCCCTTACCATGCGCTGCTGGGCCGGACTGCGCTGGCGAAGTTCATGGCGGTTCCCCACTACGCCTACTTGAAGATGAAGATGCCTGTTCCCAAGGGCCTCGTCACCATTGTCGGCGAGTACAAGAAATCCCTGGAGTGTGCCCGAGCTGGTGCCAAGTTGGCCGAATCGCTAGTCATTGCCAAGGAGAGGCGCCAGCTCGGTCGGATCGTGGCGCTGGCTGGCGAGCAGCCTGCTGTGCCAGCTTCGGCCAAGGAGTCGGCTGGCGAGGCCTCATTCCAGCCATCCAAGGACACCAAGAAGATCCCGCTCAACCCGGCTGACCCCAGCTGCAGCAAGTACATTGTTGTGGGCACCCGCCTCAGCAGCAAATAAGAAGGCGAGCTCGTCGACTTCCTCCGTGAGAATCGGGATATCTTTGCATGGTCCCCAAAGGACATGCCGGGTGTTTCGAGGGAGTACGCCGAGCACAAACTACACATCTGCAAGGATGCCAAGCCTGTCCGCCAACCGCTACGCCACTTTTTCGAGGAGAAGCAGAGAACCATCGGTGAAGAGATCGCCCGGCTGCTCGCAGCCGGCTTCATCATGGAAGTGTTTCACCCCGAGTGGTTGGCCAACCCAGTCCTCGTCCTGAAGAAAAACAACATCTGACTCATGTGCATCGACTACACCAGCCTCAACAAGGCATGCCCCAAGGATCCTTTTGCCCTACCGCAGATAGATCAAGTGATCGATTCCATGGCCGACTGCTAGCTCCTGTCCTTTCTGGACGCTTACTCCGGCTACCACCAGATCAAGCTGGACCCAGCCGACGCCATGAAGACATCCTTATCATGCCCTTTGGGGCGTACTGCTACATCACCATGTTGTTGGCTTAAAAAACGCCGGCGCTACTTTCCAGTGCTGCATGCAGAAGTGCCTACTGCAGCAAGTCAGCCGCAACATCCACGTCTACGTCGACGACATCGTGGTGAAGACCAAGCAGCACCTCACGCTCCTAGCCAACCTCAAGGAAACTTTTGCCAATCTGCGCCGATATCAGATCAAGCTCAACCCAGAGAAGTGCGTGTTCGGCGTGCCAGCCGGCCAGCTACTCGGCTTCCTCGTCTCGAAGCGTGGCATTGAGGCGAACCCGGAGAAAATCAAGGCCATCGAGCACATGCGTAAGCCGACCCGGCAACGCAATGTCCAGAAGTTCACCGGCTACTTGGCCTCTCTTAGCCGGCTAGGCGAGAGGGCCTTGCCCTTGTATCAACTGATGAAGAAGATGTCGTCGTTCAAGTGGAACGACCGGGCGGACGAAGCCTCCCGGGATCTCAAGCGCATGCTCTCCACCGCGCCGTCCTGGCCACGCCGGCTGACAAGGAGCTGCTTTTGCTGTACATCACCACCACCTCACGCGCCGTCAGCATGGTGCTGGTGGTCGAGCGCCCGGAGGAGGGCAAGGTTTAGCCGGTCCAGCGTCCGGTGTACTACCTGAGCGAGGTGCTCTCCGCCTCCAAGCAGAACTACCCCCACTACCAGAAGATTTGCTACAGCGTGTACCTCACCGCCAAGAAGCTGAAGCAGTACTTCCAGGAACATACCATTACCGTGGTCAGCACGGCCCCCATCGGTGAGATCATGGGCTCCCGGGATGCCTCCGGCCGAGTGGCCAAGTGGGCCATCGAGCTGGCCAGCCACACCATCCTCTACAAGCCGCGCACCACCATCAAGTCCCAGGCGCTGGCCGACTTCCTTGTCGACTGGACAGAGACCCAGTACCTGCCGCCACCGCCCGACTCAATGAACTGGCGCATGCATTTTGACGGCTCCAAGATGTGATCCGGCTTGGGAGCCAGCATCGTGTTGTCCTCCCCCAAGGGCGACCGGCTGCGGTACTCGCTGCAAATCCACTTTGCCGCCCCCAACAACGTTGCCGAATATGAAGTGCTCGTGCACGGCCTCCGGCTGGCCAAAGAAATCGGCGTCCGGCGCATCCTCTGCTACGGTGACTCGGATTTGGTCGTGTAGCAGGCCTCTGGTGAGTGGGACGCTTGAGACACCAACATGGCCAGCTACCGCTTCCTGGTCCAGCAGCTATCTGGCGGCTTCGACGGCTGCGAGTTCCTTCACATTCCCCGCATGGACAATGAGGCCGCTGACACCCTCGGCAAGATAGGCTCCACCCGGCAACCAATCCCACCCGGCGTCTCCCTCGAGCACATGCCGAAGCCATCCATCAAGCCGTCTCCGGACTCCGAGTCCATCTTCATCCCTGACGACCCTGCGGCTCCCCCGCCCGACCCTGGAGACTCCAGCCCGACCTCGGGGGCTGCCGGCTTCAGCTCGGGGGCTGCTGGCTCAGTCCCGGGGGCTGCTAGCACAGTCCCGGGGGCTGCCGGCTCCGGCCCGGGGACTGCTGACCCCGGCCCGAGGGCTGCCGGCTCCGGCTTGGGGGCTGCCGGCTCCAGCCCGGGGACTGCTGACCCCGGCCCGGGGGCTGCCGCCCCGGACCTCGTCCAAGTGGTTGTTTTTACGGTGGCAACGGCTCCGTCTTGGGCCCAACCAATCCTTGCCTTTTTGGAGAGCGGAGCACTCCCCATGGACGAAACCAAGGCCCGACAAGTGCAGCGCCGAGCCTTTGCCGGCCATCCTCTAGAGTCTCTGGACGATGCCGAACCAGTCGACCGGGTTCACCCTGTTCTTCCTCGTTGACGGAGCCAAAGCAATCATCCCGACCGACATCGAGTTCGACTCGCCACGGGTCACCATGTACACGGAAGCAGAAGCCAAGGAAGCCCGCGAAGACGGCGTCGAACTGCTCGAGGAGGAGCGCCTGTTGGCCCTCAACTGATCGACCATCTACCAGCAAAGCCTACGGCACTACCACAGCAAGAAGATCATCCTCCTCGCATTCCGCGAGGGAGACCTCATACTCCGGCTCGTCCAGCAGCAAGCCGGCCAGCACAAACTGGCCTCCCCTTGGGAGGGCCCCTTCATCGTCAGCAAAGCCCTATGTGACCACAACGCTTACTACCTCATCGACGCGCGCAAGCCAAACAAGCGCAAGAGAGACATAGCCGGCGAAGAGACAAGCCGTCCCTGGAACACGGAGCTCCTCCACCCGTTTTACAGTTAGTTGTATGCATGTATGTATCGCTACTTTTTGAATTCAATGAAAGCAACAGGTCCCCCGAACGACACTCGGGGGCTACCTTTTCTACCAAGTACCGTGTCCCGCACACCTTTATGATTTTACCCTCTCCCTCCGGGTCGGTTCATCCGGCTCAGGGGCTCAGGGGATAGCCAGCTCGACCGTACCCCACTGTCCCCCCTTAGTCCATTTTGGCATGTCCGAGTCGCCAAGGCCCCCCTCTTCGCCCTAAGTCACGGTCCGGCTCCGGCTGTTCAGCTAGCAAGAACCAAGGGCCAAACGCGCCGGCACGCGGAGATCTACTAAGTTGGATCGTCTGGATCGGTCCGTTCGGCACCACCGTGCTAAGTTGCCGCACGACCGGCTGCGCGCCAGCCGGCCCAGTGGGTGTTTTGCTTGAGCTCAACGTCTGAGAAAGCCTATGTATTGCACATCGCTTCCCAAGGCCGAAATCCTTGTCACAGACCGGCACCCGATTGTTCGACTAGTGGGAGGGAGGCCCAAAGAGGGGGCAAACGAGAAAAAGCCTAAGCACGGGAAGCAAAAGCATAAACACCCACGAAATATTTACATAACAGAAAGCCCATGGCTGGAGTTCATTACATTCCACTACACCTCCAGTGGGTGGACCTGCTACTTAACAAATTCAAAAGAAAAAGACAGGTCGGCCTCAAGCGGTGGTCGCGTCGGGTTGCCCGCTCACCGGCTCCTCCGCATCGGTCGCGGTCGCCGTGCCGCCATCAGTTTGCGCCGGCCCCTCCGTGCCGGCCACCGGGTCCGTCGAGATGCCGGTGTCGCCCAGCGCGGCCTCGTCATCCTCGTAGGCCCCCGTCTCGTCAGAGCTGCCAGCCGTCCAGTCGAGCTCCAGGACGAAGTCGTCGAGCGGAAGCTCTTCGCCATTCTTCGTCCGCTCCGCGTTGAACTCGTCGTGTGCGGTGAACGAGGCGAGGTAGCTGGCTCATCCGGCGATTCGGCGCGCCTACGCCTCCAAGTCGGCCTCCGCGCCAACTCACTGGGCCGCCAGTTGGTCCAGGTCCAGGGCCGAGTACCAAGACATGGCGAAGCGCAGGGCCAAATCCGCGCCGGCACAAGCTGCGAAGACTCGCCACACATGGAGTCATGCCACGCCGGCCTCCAGCCAGCGCACCAGCCACGTGACGTTGTTGGGCGCCACCGCCTCCGACCAGAGGGTGTCCATCATGCCCAACCCGGCCGCGAACAGCCTCTGCATATTCTTGTCGATGGCCTTCAGACGGGCTTCGGCGGCGAGCATGAGCTCCGAGAAGGTCCAGGCGGTGTGCGGGTCGACCGTGGCACCCGCATCCACCTGGAGGGACCGGTGCATGAACACGGCTGCCTCCGCCGATTTCCGCGCCTCCGGGAAGGCCCCTGGCGCAGGGAAGAAGGGAATCGGTCAGCTATGCAAGGGTTCGGCCGGCTCGCAAACCGGTAGGACAGTCGAAGAAACACTTACGGAGGAGGAGCTCGTCGAAATGCTGCGCTTCGCACAACATACCATTCCGTTGAAGGGCCCACGCGCTGACGCGGCTCTCGAGCTCCTTCTCAAGCTCGGCGTGCTTCTTAGCGGCCGCCTTTAGCTCGGCGTCCTTCGCGGCGATCGCCTCTTCATGCTCCTAAGCCAACCGGCTCAGCTCCGCCTGGTGGGCCTCCGACGCCTTGACGGCCTCCGCCTCAAGCCGCTTCACCTCGGCCTGGAGCTGGGTGCTGTCGGCGGCAGCTCGGTCACGCTGCTGGCCGGCTTTGACCAGCTGGGTCCGGAGGTCCAGCACCTTGGCCGCGGCGGCTGCAGGGCAAAACTTCAAGTCAGACGCACGAAGGAAGAAAAACGCCTTAAGATTCGACCCGACTGCTTTGCAGTCGACCCGAATCTCGGGGGCTACACCCAGTGGGTCGCTGACGCGCCCCCATTGGAAGCGTGCAAAACGTACCTTGGGCCAAGCGAAGCGCCTCCTCTTTGGCGGCGAGATGCGCCGTGGCCGCGCAGTACTTCTCCAAAAGCCGGTTGTGTGTGCCGACTGGTAGGCCGTCCAGTTGTGGCAGGGGAGCAAGTGTTAACAGGAATCACAAACGCATATAAGACCCGACCCGACTGCTCCGCAGCTGGCCCGGGCCTCGGGGGCTACACCCAGTGAGTGCACTGGCGCGCCCCCACTGACCAGCCACAAAACAAGCCAAAAGAAAGACTTCACCGCAACGGCGTGCTCCAGGTCCCGCGTCCGCTCCAGCTCGCTCTGAACGAAGGCCTGCAAGCGGCTCTCGCGCCCCCAGAGCTGCTGGCGCATGGCGTCCATCGCCGCGTCCTCCTGGGCGCGCGGCCCGATCGGAACTTCACAGGCTCCTGCCCGGGGTTGCTGCAACCCGGCGGTAGGGCCGCTTCCCGGCGCTTGCTCCGCATTCATGGTGGCCTGCGGCGGCACAACCACCAGGGCGCTGCTGCCCCCTATCGGTGCCTCCACGGTCGGCATCGATCCCGACGCGCTGAGCGGCATCACCCGTGGTGCGCGGACCGGGGCGGCGTCCTCCCCATGTCCTCCTCCGGCCACGTTACCGCTAGCCGGGTCGGCCTGGGGCGGAGTGTCTGTGATGATCTCCTCTACGTTCTTCGAGTCATCGTCGGATGCCTCCATCCACTCGTCCGGGTCGCACCCCTCGTCCGTCTGCGGCTCGATGATGGTGTCGGCCGGCGTCGCGCCCTCCGCCCACTCCGGCCAGGCTGGGTCCGCGGTGGTCCTCCCCCTCGCCTCGGCGGCCCTCGCCCACACTGTGACACCCTGATTTTGGCAACTTTTTCTTTTCAAACTTTTCTTGGCTTTATTTGAAATTTGAATGGTTTTTGAACCTTTTCATTTGGTCTTGGAAACTTTTGAATCTTTTCCAAGTAATCCAAAGCCTCATCACCTTGCCAATACCCTGCCAAGTATCTCTAGGACCCAAATCCCTATTTAAATCTTTTCCAATAACTCATTTTCTTTATTTGGGAATTTAGGTCATCACTATGGGTTGTGAAGCAACCTATAGTTTGGATGGCCAGAAAATTCTCAAACAATTTCCTAAAATACCTTGGACCATATCTTGCCCCAATATCCAATAATATTCTATGGCCTAGTTCAAAATTTTAGCAAAACAATTCCTTTTTGTTCCTGGTCAGTCTGGACCTTTGTGAAGGAAGTACCTGCTAGGTTTGTCCAAATGCTCTGAAATTTTTGTGGCATGAGGACACCTACAAATGACTTCCCTCCACCAAGTTTCAGCATCTAAAGATCATTTATATGAGCAGGGCTTCAACTTTCACATTCTGGACCAGATTGGTAGGTAACACATGAACTGCATCCAAACCTCAACCAAACCTTCTCAAACTTGGCCAGTTTGGAGTCCTTCCAACGAGGATCACTCCAGACAATCTCTTTGGCTCCATCCCTAGCTCTCCACCTCTCCAGATCCCTCTCTTCTTTGCTGTCAGAAACTGTTGTTGAGGCTACCCTTCATATCAGACCAAACCAAGCCAAACTATGGGTGCAGGTGAAGTGAGTGATCGATGGTCGTCACGTTGGACAAGATTTTCCAGGCTTGCGTGGCCTCCTAGTGGCAAGCACCTTGGTGAGCACGGCGATGGCATGCTTGTCGCCGCGCTCTATGCCGCGCCAGGCTCGGGTCTCATTAGAACGAAACGCCTGCGCCGCAGTAGCTTGTCCAAGCATGCCGACATCTTTCCCGTGTGCCACCTAGCCCCTCCAGATCCTTCGCCCTAGCCGGAGAAGCCCTCGGCGGCCGCCACGACCGCGAGCACTGTGCCGCCCGTGCGGCCACAGTTGCAGCGCCGCTCGTCTTCTTGTCCCCGAGCTATCCCCTCGCGCATTTAATGCCTCTGCTCGCTCCCGTCGCTTCGCCCCGCACAACGACGGCCAGCTCGCCGTCCTTGCTCCAGTGGCGTAGCCACATCGCCGCTGATCCAGAGAGATCGCTGAGCGCCTCCTCCCACCTATAAATAGCCCCGCCCGGCGTCGCTAAGCTCCTCACCCCTCTCCCTCCATCCTTAATTGCCTCCCCAAGCAAGAGCCAAGGCCGAGAGGCCCTCTAGCCTCGAGCTTCGCCGGAGTTCCGCCGCCAGTTGAGCTCCACCACCAGCCCTCTCCAGCCCACCCCAGCCTTGTCTGACTGCGCCCTCGAGCTCAGTGCACTCCACTGGTGCTCCTCGACCTCCTGCCCAAGCGAATAGTCATCAGAATCGCCACCTCCGTTGACCACCATAGCGCTCGTCCGCCGGAGAAGAAGGGCGCCGCGCCGTTCGTCCATCTCCGGGGGAGCTACGGGTACAAGGAGGACCATCTTCGAGTGCCCGATTGATCTCCGTCAACTCCCAGCTCCGGCGCCGTCCCTATCGCCGGTGAGCATCGCCGGAGCCCCGCCTCCCTCTGTTCTCTCTCTCCTCCCTCTGTTTTAAACCGAGCGGGCCCCACCTGTCAGCGGCCCAGCAGCGCGCGCGCGAAGGAGTAAGTGAAGGCGCCTTTGGCCTTTACGCCTTCGACGTGGCCCATTCCAGGTTTTTCTGTTTTTCTAAATTTTGTTTATTTAAACAGAGTTGACCAGCAACTTTGACCACTAATAACTTGTTATTAAAAGGTCCAATTGACCCGATTCTTTTTGCATTGTGTTCATATTCAACTTCTTTATTTTCTGACCAAGTTTGGTATTTTTCCAATACTCACAAAATTGTTGGTGAATAAAAGGCTTTATGTGACATTTTCCCTTGCCATTTAAAAATATTTTCAGAAGGAGATTCTTGGGGATTTGAAGACCAGGAGTATTTGAACAACCCAACTGAGCAAGGCAAGCTAGGACATCCATATTATGAAGCATTTTATAGCATTGCATAATTCATATTCATTTCTTGCATTTAATTAACATAGATAATTCAAGTGAAGTATTTAAATGCCTATTGTTGACAACTCAAATTGATATGATGAATGACCTTGATTTCTAAGTGAAACTTAGTTGGTTGATCAAGAGTCACCTGTCTGGGCTTACCCGTCCAGCCACATTTGCCGGTATGGGACGGCCTTGACTTGGTCTGGCTCCATGCTCTTTCACCGGTACCTCCAGACAGGGAGGGTTATGCATGCGTGCTGCCCTGATCAGGCAGACGGCGATAACCCTGTGAGCCCAGTTGAGTTTTGTGCCGGCGTCCTTGTTTGGGACAGTTTAGTTAGGCCACGATGGTGGCAGGTGTCACGAGGTGACACGGGGCCACCCAGGGCTTGACTCCGGGGGAGGATGATTGTCGGTGGTACGATGGGAGAGTCACGGGTCAGGCAGGTTTCGTTGGAGCAACGCTGGTCCACCCGAATGGGATCACGAGGTCAGGTGCTCCATAGTGTGGGTAAAGTGCGCAACCTCTGCAGAGTGTAAAATCTATTCGAATAGCCGCATCCACGGTATTGGACTGCCCGTCCAGACCTCTCTAGGTGATCAACCGTAATAACCATAGTAATGATGGAAGAACTTGTCTTATGAGCGGAAGTACTCGTTGGCATCGAGTATTTCGAGAGTTGTGAGACAACCCGGATATGAGTAAGTTAATAGCAGTAAGTGAAACAATTAAGACTTAACAAGTTGATTGCCATGCTATTATTTGCTGCATATTTGGTTGTCATCTGCTTGAGAGTACATTCAAAGTACTCACCTGGCGTATCATGCCAGATGCAGGAGAAGACTGAGACGGAGGTCTCGAAGATCCGTGTTGCGATGCCTAGGATGTGTCCTCAGCAGTGTCCCTGTGGATGGAGTTACTATCATGTTCCGCTACGCAGTAGTCTTTCATTGTAGTATCCCGCAGTAATACCGAGACCCTGATATGTTAGATAAATAATGTAGATATTGTCATAGCACTAGATGTGCTTTTGGCCTCGATGATCATGTAATATATAAGCTTGTACTTGACTTTTATCAATAAAAGTTCAGCTATGTTCTGTTCCAAATTGTTGTGTGTTTCCAGAAGACATGATCTCTGGGTAGGAAACACTGGTAAACCGGTTCTCTGAGTCGGGGTGTCACACACACCAGGGGTGAGGCCTCCCTCGCCGCCTTCTCGGCCGCCGCCAACTCCCTCTCGCCCGCATTTAGATCTCGCCAGGCGACGCGCTCTGTATTCGCCGGGTCCAGGCCAAGGTCCTCCTCGGGCTGGCTCTCCACGCGGTCAATGGCACTACTCCGGGTCTTCCTGAAGACGACCTCATTCCTGGACGCGGCCGCCGTAGCCGCCAACGCCAGCTCGAGGGTCGACCTGCGCGCAATCAAGACAACGTGAGAAATATTACTATCATCATATCTCAAAACTATTACAAAGAATCAAGTTTATAATGTCCAATGATCTTTATGAAAGTTTTTTTATATCCCTCTTGAATATCTATCACTTTGGGACTAATTTCATATATTACCAATGCTTATAACAAGCTCAAACAAATTTAAGTGAAGAACATGAGCATAAAAATTTTCATCTCTCAAAATAATATAAGTGAAGTATGAGAGAATTTCTTCAAAAAGTTACTAACTCTCAAATTAATCTAAGTGTTTCTTCAAAAATTAAAGCACCACCGTGCTAAAAAAGATATAAGTGAAGCACTAGAGCAATTCCATAGCTCAAAAAAATTAAGTGAAGCACATAGAGCAATTCTAACAAATCATAGCATAATTATGGCTTTCTCAAATAGGTGTGTCCAGCAAGGATGATTACGACAAACTAAAAAGCAAAACAAGCAAAGACTCATATAATACAAGACGCTCCAAGCAAAACTCATGATATGTTACGAATAAAAATATAGCTCCAAGTAAAATTACCGATGGTCGTTAGAAGAAAGAGGGGATGCCTTCCGAGGCATCCCCAAGCTTAGTTGCTTGGTTCTCCTTGAATATTATCCTGGGGTGCCATGGGCATCTGAAAGGATCGAGAAGAGGGGTCTAGAGGGGGGTGATTAGACCCTTAACAAGCAAAAGTAGCAGTTTTTAGATTCTTCAAGTTAAGGTTGAGATTTAGCACAAGTTTAAGCATTCACAATACATTTCAAGCAAGCATGACAAGAGTATATGCAGCGGAAAGAGTAAGCATGCTAATTGCAAGAAAGTAAAGGGATGGGATTGGAGTGTGCAAACGCAATGAAGACACAGAGATTTTTGGCGTGGTTCCGATAGGTGGTGCTATCGTACATCCACGTTGATGGAGACTTCAACCCACGAAGGGTAACGGTTGCGCGAATCCACAGAGGGCTCCACCCATGAAGGGTCCACGAAGAAGCAACCTTGTCTATCACCATGGCCATCGCCCACGAAGGACTTGCCTCACTCGGGTAGATCTTCACTAAGTAGGCGATCTCCTTGCCCTTACAAACTTCTTGGTTCAACTCCACAACTTGACGGAGGCTCCCAAGCGACACCTAACCAATCTAGGAGACACCACTCTCCAAAAGGTAATAGATGGTGTGTTGATGATGAACTCCTTGCTCTTGTGCTTCAAATGATAGTCTCCCCAACACTCAACTCTCTCTCACAGATTTGAATATGGTGGAAAAATGATTTGAGTGGAAAGCAACTTGGGGAAGGCTAGAAATCAAGATTCTTGTGGTAGGATTGGAATATCTTGATCTCAACACATGTGTAAGTGGTTCTCTCTCAGAAAATGTATGGTGGAAGTGTAGGCATGTTCTGATGGCTCTCTCACATATGGAGAAGGGGGTGGAGGGGTATATATAGCCTCCACACAAAATCCAACCGTTACACACATTTGACCCATCTCGGTGAGACCGAATAGTTAAACTCAGTGGGACTGATTAGTTCAAAATGTGAACATTAGGAATCTCGGTGGGACCGACTGAAACAACTCGGTGGGACCGATGTGCTAGGGCTTAGGGCAAACATCATCTTGGTGGCACTTATTGCATCAACTCGGTGAGACCGAAGTGAAGCAATAAGGCAACAGAGAGAATGTCAAGCCAACTCGGTGAGAACGATTGCATAATTCGGTGAGACCGAAATAAATGCAACAAGTCACAGAGCATTGGCAAGGCCATCTCGGTGAGACCGAGACCCGTATCGATGAGACCGAACTGTTAGGGTTTCTGGCTGTGGCTATGTCATATGAACTCGGTGGCGCTGGATAGAAATAATCGGTGGGGACGAGTTGGAGTTTAGGGTTTTGACATATTTGGATGGAGAAAGTGGTTGAGGGTTTAGGAGCAATATCACTAAGCATTTGAGCAAGCAAGCCATTAAGCAATACCTCATCCTCTTTTAATAGTATTGGCTTTCCTATGGAATCAATGTGATCTTGGATCACTAAAACAAAGATGAAGAGTCTTGAGCTTTAGCCAATGCATGTCCTTACACCTTGAAGGGGTTCCACATCCTCTTGTCCTTTCCACACCATTTTTGAACTTGTCTGAATACACTAGATAAACGCATTAGTCCAATAAGAGATATGTTGACATTAATTACCAAAATTACCCAGGGAGCACTTGTGCTTTCAATCTCCCCCCTTTTGGTAATTGATGACAACATACATTGAAGCCTTAAATAAATGATATGAAGATTAGCAAGTAAAGCTTTGGAGGAACATGTAACATGCATAAGATCCACCTACATGTATGCAACCATGTGAAGATAGAATATACTAACATGTGAATGCATAACATGACAGAGTAAGCAGAGAGTTACATGTATCTTGGCTATATGCATCAGAGCAAAAGATATGATTGAGAAACGTACCTCCATGTTTATGAATCCCTCTTGCAAACAATATGTACAACAACAAGAGATCATCATGCACATGAGTGTGATGCATATACTTACCTTGTGGTCTTGAGCTGACTTTTGAGAGTGTGGACTTGAGAAAACTCAGGGTTAGATAACACAAGAACACTCCAAGCAAAGCAGTTTTAGGAAACCACAAGAATACCAAGACTGGGATGACATGTGATGGGTGAGTACTACAAGGTAAGTACTTCATTTAGATATAGACATGTCCCCAAAGATGTAAAGATGTGCAATAAATTCCAAGGATTTTTCTCCCCTTAGGCATAGACTCTTTCTCCCCCTGAATCTGATATTGGATAATGGGAGAAGGTAGGGTGAGATAAAATCAGAGCAAATAGGGTAAGAGCAAATAAAATCAGAGCAAAAAGAATTTTCAACAGCAATAGCTAGGATCAAACATATTAGCATGTATCCCTCTTAAAGACATGTGGCTTCTCTCCTCTTTGTTAACAAACATCTGTAGGAAGAGCTTTAGATGTGCTCATTTGATAAGCTTTGATGTACTCTCTCTCCCCCTTTGACATCAATTTCCAAGAAGGGTACTTCTGGAACATGAGCCAAGTATGTGTGGTCCTTGCGAGTCACAACAAAGCAGTAGGTACCTTAGGATGCTGATAAAGGGAAGAATCATTGAGTGGAGCTGAAGAAAATAGGCAGTACGAAATGGCAAAATGTTTTCTCAGAGTTGAAATCGGTGACGCCGATATGTGTAACACCCCCTGTATTAAGCTACAGAGATCACCCTTTTGATGAGGCCATGTCATCATGATTAATAGTGCATAATCATCATTAGCATCATATTGCATTTCAACTCCTAAGTCAAATTCAAATTTAAATGAAAGTGGGATATAAAAGTTGTCCAACATAGAAACTAAAATGTCAGATAAATAACAAATATTCCAGAGGCTACTCTAAAATTGAAACCAACATCATTGGAATTGGATAAGTGACTCGAACAACCTCAAACAGTGGATGAAGATAATATTTAATAACCATTTATTAAATCTGAAATAAATATGGAATTATGTTTTGTCCAAACTAATTTTAGGTGTTAAGGAATAATGCACTGGTATTTATGAAATAGGTCACACTTTTTACAAAAACCATTTGAGGCCTAAACATTTAACAGTAGAGAAAAAAGAAACAGAAAAGAAAAAAACCAAAAAGAGAAAACACACCAACCAACCTACAACCGCACCGAAACAGCCCCCCCCCCCCCCCTACTGGTGCCTCGGCCCAGCAATCCACTCCCTTCTGTTTTTTCTCTTTTTGCTTTTTTTTGCCTTTTCTCGGCCTTTTCCTCCCTACTCTTCCTCCTCCCCACATTCTTGACTTGCTCTCTTCTCCCGCCCCGGCACCTACTTAGCCGCAACCCCCCCGGCCAAACCCTAACCCTACCCCCGATCCCCCCCCTCCCCCTCGATCTCTCCTCCTCCTCCCATTTGTTCTCTTCTTCCATTTTTTCGGGGTGGCGGCAGGCCCGATCCCGTCCGCCTCGTCGTCGACGCCGCTCGCCGACGCCGCCCCGTCGCCGCCTCCCCCTCGTCAGCCCCCACCTCCCGATCCAGATCGGGATCGGGATCGCGGGAACGACCCCGTCCCTCGGTCGCGGCGACGACCGCGCCGCCTCGCCGTCGCCGTTGGACGCCGCCGCCCGGATCCCGCTCTCCCTCGCCGGCCGGCTCCCTCGACGCCGCTCGCCCCGACGCGCCCGACCGCGCTGCCTCGCCCTCGCCGCATGACGCCACCGCCCGGAGCTCTCCCTCGCCGGTCTGCCTCGTCTACGTCGCTGCCTTGTCCCCGCCGGCCTGCCTCCCCATCGCCGTCGTCCCCGTCGACCACCCCGACCCCCGCTGCCCCGTCCCTACGGATCCCGGTGAGGCCTCGGGCCTCTCCCCCCCCCTCTCTGCTCGTGCACGCGCCCGCGCGCACCGCAGCCTCGCCGCGCTCTGCCGCACGCGCGCGCGCCGCCCACTGCCTTCGCTCGCGCGCCCGCGTCGCTCCTCGCCGCCAACCGCCCGCTCCGGCCCCCCCGCTTCGCCTCCGCGCGACCGCCGCCCGCTGCCGCTCCAGCCACCGCGCTGCCGCCCGCGGCCGCTCCAGCCACCGCGCCGCCGTCCCGCCTCCGGCCATGCCGTGGCCTCGCCGGCGCCCGCGCCCGCCGACCGCCCGTGCGTCCCCTTTGGGCACCGGACATGTCCGGTCCCGAAAGGGGCACGCCCCGGACGTGTCCGCCCCTGGGCCACTGTCCAGTGGGGCCCGAACCCCTGTGACGCTGACGAATGGGGCCCACGGCCCAGAAACAGTTTTAAGAAAATAGAAATAAAAATAAATAATTAAAATAATTAATTAATTAATTAATTAATTAATTAGTTAATTAATCCTGATTAGGTTAATCTAATTAACTGATTAGTGTTAATTAAACAGTAATTAGTAATTAACTTAATTAACTGCTGACGTCAGCATGATGTCATGCTGACGTCATCAATTACTGTTTCGGATAATGTTGAATTAAATAATTAATTAAAATTTCAGAAATTAATAAAAACTTTAGAAAATCATATCTTTTAAACCGTAACTCCGATGAAAATATTTTATACATGAAACTTGCTCAGAACGACGATACGAACCCGGATACGCCCTCGGTATCTCCGTCAGACGCCCGCAGCTATGAGAACGTTGAACAATTAGACCGATTTCGATAAATGAATAGTGTCCAACCTTAATTAAATAAATCCGAATAAATTCCTAAATTAACTAAATCTCTTAGTTAGGCTGTATATCACCCTGGCCCTGCGTTTAGACATGTCATGCATCCCTGTTGCATTATTGCCGTGTGTTTACTGTTTCTTCCCCCTCTTCTCTTCGGTAGACTACGAGACCGACGCAGCTGCTGGTGCCCCGACCGACTACGTTGTTGACGACCCCTACTTGCCAGAGCAACCAGGCAAGCCCCCCCCTTGATCACCAGATATCGCCTATTCTCCTCTATACTGCTTGCATTAGAGTAGTGTAGCATGATACTGCTTTCGGTTAATCCTATTCTGCTGCATAGCCTGTCATTGTTGCTACTGTTGTTGATACCTTACCTGCAATCCTAAATGCCTAGTGTAGGATGCTAGTTTATCATCATTGGCCCTGCATTCTTGTCAGTCTGCCTTGCTATACTATCGGGCCGTGATCACTCGGGAGGTGATCACGGGTGTATACTATACATATATACATACTATACAAATGGTGACTAAAGTCGGGTCGGCTCGAAGAGTACCCGCGAGTGATTCACGGATTGGGGGCTGAAAGGACCTTTGTCCCAACGGCCCTTTGAGTGGATCTTTGTGGCGGAGCGACAGGGCAGGTTGAGACCACCTAGGAGACAGGTGGGCCAAGCCCTGGTCGGCGTTCGCGTTTACTTCATAATAACACATTTAACGAGATTGGATATTTGATCTGAGTCTGGCCACTGGCCTATACGCACTAACCAACTACGCGGGAGTAGTTATGGGTATCCCGGCGTCGTGGTATCAGCTGAAGCCTTCTTGACGTCAGCGACTGAGCGGCGCGCGCCGTGTTGGACCGCGCTAACGTAACCGCCGTGATCGTGTGGGTTGCTAGGTCTGCTCGCGGCCGCGTACGCAACGTGCAGGAGCGCACTGGGCGATGGGCCCAGACCCCAGAGTGCCTAGGATTAGTCCGGCGTGCTGACCTCTCTGTTGAGCCTAGGTGGGGCTGCGACGTGTGGATCTTCCGAGGCCGGGCACGACCCAGGAAAGTGTGTCCGGCCAAAGGGGATCGAGCGTGTTGGGGAATATGTGGTGCACCCCTGCAGGGAAGTTTATCTATTCGAATAGCCGTGTCCCTCGGTAAAAGGACGACCCGGAGTTGTATTCCGACCTCATGACAACTAGAAATGGATACTTAATAAAACACACCCTTACAAGTGACAGATATAACCCGGTGGTCGCTCTCTCGCATGGTGGCGACGAGAGGATCGACGGGTAGGATTATGCTTTACGTTGTTGTTTGGTTAACTTCCAACTACTCTCTTCTATTGCTTCAAGATGGAGGCTGCCAGAAGCGTAGTCTTCGACAGGACTAGCTATCCCCCTCTTATTCTGGCATTCTGCAGTTCAGTCCACCGATATTGCCTCTTTACACATATACCATGCATATGTAGTATAGATCCTTGCTTGCGAGTACTTTGGATGAGTACTCACGGTTGCTTTCCCCCCCTCCTTTTCCCCTTTTCCCTTCTTGCTGGTTGTCGCAACCAGATGTTGGAGCCCAGGAGCCAGACGCCACCTACGACGACTACTACCACCAGGACGGAGCCTACTACTACGTCCAGGACGCCGACGACCAGGAGTAGTTAGGAGGATCCCAGGCAGGAGGCCCTGCGCCTATTCGATCTGTTGTATCCCTGTTTGTGCTAGCCATCTTATGGCACCTTGTTTAACCTATGTCTGTACTCAGATATTGTTGCTTCCGCTGACTCGTCTATGATCGAGCATTTGTATTCAAGCCCTCGTGGCCCCTGGCTTGTATTATGATGCTTGTATGACTTATTTATGTTTTAGAGTTGTGTTGTGATATCTTCCCGTGAGTCCCTGATCTTGATCGTACACGTTTGCGTGCATGATTAGTGTACGATCGAGCTGGGGGCGCCACAAGTTGGTATCAGAGCCGACTGCCTGTAGGAATCCCCCTTTCCAATTCCTTGGCCGAAGTTGAGTCTAGACAAAGAAAACCGTTTTACTAACTTGGCTGTGTGGCTTACGGGCCCACATTGCCAACTGGGTGGTATTAGGATCTTTTATTCCTCGTCTATACTCTGGGACTCTGATCTCTCTTCTACTCGGGTTAAATGAAGTTTACTAATGCCGACACTTAGGATCTCGTAAATTCTGTCTACCCGGAGAGCTGGATATCTGTGCGATTTCCCTGTCGTTGATCTGATTAGTCTGATAATCATTTTCCTTTCCATTGTTTTGTTTAACCTTTCTCTCCGAGTTGTGTTAAACCTCTTATTGTCGTTTGACAAACCTGAATTTCCTCTGTTTCAGATGGACCGTTTGTTTCCACCGCGTCCTACGACACAGCTTGTGCTTCGCACTTGGGCTCGTATTACCCCTGGGTTTCCAGCTGCCCTGATCGCTCTCATGACCAGACTTGGCTACCGTTGGTACCCTGAGTACTTGGTTTATGAGGTTTACCGCGAGTTCAACCAGGAACAGTACTATGCTGAAGTTCGGATTTATGATCAGCAGAACAACTCAGACACCGAGCTACACCTTTTTCACGGATTAGGCGTGACGATTGAGATGGCAGTCCATGATGCCGCCTACTCCGCTGTCGCACGTCTACGAGGGGAGCACAATGCTATCTTGGATGACTCCGAGTTCCGCTACATTCCGTATGCCCCTGCTGGAGATGCTACCGGATACTACACGGCTATCTGTGCCCCGTACGAGCCTCGTCGCTACGACCCGCGCGTTCTGATTCAGTGCACTCAGGCTCTGGATCGCACTGTTCGGGCTCTTGCCGTCGAGTTGGTTGCCACTCGAGCACGTCTCTACGATGCTATGACGCAGTTGCTGCCCGCTGTCCGTGCAGGGATACATCCGGAGCACATCCTTTATCCGCACAGGACTCAGATGTATGCTGGTATTGACTGGCCTATTGTTGGGGGTCACACACCGACACGTGGACCTCTTCTTACAGCTCGAGACCGGGTTCTGCATCAGAGTGCACATGGAGCACAGGATCTTTCCGCGACGAACATTCGTCGTCCGCACTCGCAGCTACCCCGATACAGTGGTTCTCTCCGACGTTGATGTAGCCTTTGCTATCTCTCGTTGTGTACTTCCTTACCGCGTGCATGCGCGCCGCCTAGTATGTCTAGCTTTTGATTTGCGCCGTTATGCTGTCCGCTTGTACCCGACGTTGTGTATGGATCTGTATGTCTTAATCGACTACTTTTATGTATTTGATGCACTGCTTAAACTATTGTCGAGTTACATCATGCTTGTCGCTAAGCACTCGTGCTTGCTTTTACTAAACTACCCCCCTGTTGAAAGTTAGCAGGATGGTTAGACCCGCTGGTCGTGGTCGTGGACGTGGTGCCAACGATCCACCACCGCTGAACTATATGGCTGGAATGATGCAGCAATTTGAACTGCAACGTCAGTTCATGCAAGGGATCATGGATCAGTTTCCTCGTCCCAATATGAACCAGTATCCGGGCCCAGGGACCTTGCAGGACTTTATGCGCCTCAACCCAACCGTCTACCGCGGCTCAATTCAGCCCCTGGATGCGGATGACTGGCTTCGCGACATCACCTATGAGTTGGAATCTGGTGGCGTTGCCCCTGCAAACTATGTCACCTTCGCCTCCTTCTTTCTCAAGGGCCCCGCTGCTCAATGGTGGGACAGCCACAGGCGCACTCAACCAGCTGGCACAGTCATCACTTGGCCGGATTTCCAAGCTGCCTTCCGTGCCCGTTTCATTCCCCAGGGAATCATGGACCGGAAGAAGCAAGAGTTCCGCAACCTCACCCAGGGCAACAAGACAGTGGAAGCTTATCAGCGGGAGTTTCTGGAATTATCCCGCTATGCTGAAGAAGACATTCCCACTGATGCTCGCCGTCAGGAAAGGTTTCGCCAAGGACTTCAAGCTGACATCAAGCTAGCGCTCCTTGTGCATGAATTTGATAATTTCTCCATCTTGGTGAACAAGGCTATCCAGGTCGAGACTGGTCTGCAGGCACACCAGGGATCTCTTAGGCGCAACCGTGACACTGGTTCATCGTCGAGCCAGCCTGCACAGAAGCGTCGGATCTGGATTCCAAACAGCGTGTACCGTCCAGCTGCACCTGCTCCAAGACGGTCCTATACTGCACCACGCCTGCCTCCACCACCTAGGCAGCCAGGACTTCCAGCTCCACCACCCCGAGCTCCTGCTCCTAATCCAATGATAGTCTGTGCTACAAGTGTGGGCAGCCAGGTCATTTTTCCAGGAACTGCATTCAGAACCAGAACCAACTGGCACTTCCTGCAACTGGCCGTAGGAACAATCAGCCTCGCAACAACAATGCCAAGACTTATGGGCGTATTCAGGCCAACCACACCGATTTCAAAGAAGCTCAGGACCAGCCTGCCACCGTGATGGGTACTCTCCTTGTTAATTCAGTACCAGCTTCTGTTTTATTTGATTCGGGAGCATCGCATTCATTCATGTCCGAAGAATTTGCATACAAACACGACATTAAATGTGAGGTCATGAACACTGCAATAGTAATACACACCCCCGCGGGTCAATGTCAAACCTCCATGGGTAGCAACGACGTCACCGTTGAAATTGAAGGGCTGGAGTTTCACGCCTCCCCTTTCATACTAAAGTCTTGTAGTATCGACCTCATTCTTGGAATGGATTGGTTGAAAGCGCATACTGCTTCTATAGTTTGCGCCACGAAGATCGTCCATCTTCTACACCCTTCTGATGAAATAATAAGCTACCAGGCTCAAATCATCCAAAATGCCGAGGCGAGACTTTATGCCTTGAATGCGTTAAACGCATCACCACTTGAAGGCATCGAGAACATTCCAGTTGTTCGCGAATTCCAAGGTGTTTTCCCAGAAGAACTCCCAGGGATACCCCCTGCTCGAGCTGTCGAATTTGTCATCGACTTGAAACCAGGCACCACTCCTATCGCCAAGCGACCCTACAAGATGCCGCCGCATGAACTCCTTGAACTTAAGGAGGAAATCGACGCTTCACTTCGTAAGGGTTTCATTCACCCAAGTTCCTCTGCTTGGGGAGCACCTTCTCTCTTTGTCAGGAAGAAGGATGGATCAAACCGATTGGTCCAAGATTACCGTCCTATTAACCAAGCAACTATCCAGAACAAATATCCCCTTCCTCGGATAAACGATCTGTATGATCAACTGGCGGGTTCATCAGTGTTCTCTAAAATCGACTTAAGGTTGGGTTACCACCAGATCCGCGTTCGTGAAGAGGATATCCCAAAGACCGCCTTCGTTACTCGATATGGCTCATACGAGTACACTGTCATGTCATTCGGCTTAACCAATGCTCCCGCCACATTCTCCCGCCTGATGAATTATATATTCATGGAATACCTTGACAAGTTCGTCGTGGTTTACTTGGATGATATCCTAGTATACTCCAAGAACAAAGAGGAACATGCTGAACATCTTCGACTTGTTCTGGAGAAACTTCGAGAGCATCAACTATATGCTAAGTTTTCCAAGTGTGAATTCTGGCTTCCCGAAGTAACATACCTTGGGCATGTCATCTCCAAGGATGGTATTGCCGTCAACCCCGAGCGAGTTCAGGCTATTCTTGATTGGGCTCCTCCAAAGAACGTCAAGCAAGTTCGAAGTTTTCTCGGGCTCGCCAGCTATTGCCGTCGATTTGTCGAGAACTTCTCCAAGATCGCCAAGCCCCTGACTAAACTGCTTCATAAAGGCGTCAAGTTCGATTGGACGGAAAAGTGTCAGGAAAGTTTCCAGACGCTCAAAGACAAGCTGACTTCTGCCCCAGTGCTTGCCCCTCCTGATTCCCAGAGGGATTTTGTCATCTATTGTGATGCATCCCGTCAAGGATTAGGCGGTGTCCTAATGCAAGACCGCAGAGTAATTGCTTATGCTTCGCGTCAATTGCGTCCGCACGAAGAGAATTACCCAGTACATGACCTCGAGCTTGCTGCCGTCATCCATGCACTAAAACAGTGGCGACATTACCTTCTCGGTAATCGTTGCGAGATCTACACCGATCATCAAAGTCTGAAGTATCTGTTCACTCAGCCAGACCTGAACCTCCGTCAACAGAGATGGATGGAGACTGTAGCGGATTTTAACTTGGGTATTTCTTATACCCCTGGCAAGGCTAAAGTAATGGCCGATGCCTTGAGCCGCAAGTCTTATTGCAGTCACCTCCAGTTTCACGAAGTTCAACCTTCGCTTATTAAAGAATTCAGAAAGCTGAATCTCCACATTGTTCCTCCTGGAGCACTCGCTCCCCCTCCTGAAGGTTCCTACAAAATGAACCTCCACGTTGTTTCCCAGGGTTCTCTTAATACCCTGGTTGCTAAACCAGATCTCGTGGACAGCATCAAGACGCTGCAGGGTTATGACTCTCAAGCCCACAAGATTAAGCGCTATCTCGCTGAAGGAAGGCCTTCGTTCTTCACTATTGATGATACTGGCACCTTGTTCTTTAAAAGTCGTCTAGTGGTCCCCTCTAAAGGTAACCTGGGTATGACTCAGGAGGTCATGCAAGAAGCTCACGACACTCCGTTGTCTATTCATCCCGGCAGTACCAAGATGTACCAAGACATCCGTCAAAGATTCTGGTGGTCAAACATGAAGCAAGACATTGCTCGCTATGTTGCTGAATGTGATGTTTGCCGTCGCGTCAAAGCAGAACATCAAAGGCCCGCCGGAACTCTGCAACCAATTGCTGTTCCTGAATGGAAATGGGACCATGTTGAAATGGACTTTATCACTGGGTTTCCCAAATCACAGAAAGGTAATGATGCTATTCTTGTCGTCATTGACCGACTTTCCAAAGTTGCACATTTCTAGCCGTCAAAGAGACGATCACTGCTAGTCAGCTCGCAACTCTCTACATGTCCAGAATTGTTTCACTTCACGGTATTCCACTGGTTATCAGTTCAGACCGTGGCAGCTTATTCACTTCAAGATTCTGGGCAAGTTTCCAAGAAGCTATGGGAACTCATCTGTCCTTCAGCACCGCTTTTCACCCTCAGTCTCAAGGACAAGTTGAACGAGTCAACCAAGTTCTCGAAGACATGCTTCGAGCTTGTGTCATATCCTTCGGAAGGAAATGGGAAGAATCTCTCCCATATGCCGAATTCTCTTACAATAACAGCTATCAAGCCAGTCTGAAGATGGCCCCCTTTGAAGTATTGTACGGACGAAAGTGCCGAACCCCTCTAAATTGGTCAGAAACTGGGGAACGTCCACTCTTCGGTCCGGATATTATCCAACTTGCCGAAGATCAAGTTCGCGTTGTCCGCGAGCATTTGAAGACTGCTCAGTCACGTCAAAAGAGTCAGTATGACCGCAAACACAAAGATATGGTCTATCAACCTGGCGAAAAGGCTTATCTTCGAGTCACACCGATGAAAGGTACACACCGATTCGGGATCAAGGGCAAGCTAGCTCCTCGCTATATTGGTCCTTTCACTGTTCTTGAAAGGCGTGGTAGAGTGGCATATCAGTTGGAACTTCCACCGAACCTTTCTCAGGTTCACGAAGTGTTCCACGTATCACAACTCCGCCGCTGCTTCAAAGACCCTATCCGCGGAGTAGATCACGAATTGCTTGAACTGCAACAAGACCTCTCTTATAAAGAGCATCCGGTCCGCATTCTCGATCAAGCCGAGCGTCGCACACGCCAGAAAGTTATCAAGTTCCTCAAGGTTCAGTGGTCAAACCATTCTGAGGATGAAGCCACTTGGGAACGCGAGGATCGTCTTCGCGATGAATACCCCGCTTTGTTTCTTTCTACCTCCTAAATCTCGGGACGAGATTTCTTGTAGTGGAGGAGATTTGTAACACCCCCTGTATTAAGCTACAGAGATCACCCTTTTGATGAGGCCATGTCATCATGATTAATAGTGCATAATCATCATTAGCATCATATTGCATTTCAACTCCTAAGTCAAATTCAAATTTAAATGAAAGTGGGATATAAAGGTTGTCCAACATAGAAACTAAAATGTCAGATAAGTAACAAATATTCTAGAGGCTATTCTAAAATTGAAACCAACATCATTGGAATTGGATAAGTGACTCGAACAACCTCAAACAGTGGATAAAGATAATATATAATAACCATTTATTAGATCTGAAATAAATATGGAATTATGTTTTGTCCAAACTAATTTTAGGTGTTAAGGAATAATGCACTGGTATTTATGAAATAGGTCACACTTTTTACAAAAACCATTTGGGGCCTAAACATTTAACAGTAAAGAAAAGGGAAAAGAAACAGAAAAACAAAAGAAAAGAAAAGGCCCCCCTGGCCAACTGGGCCAGGCGGCCCAGCTGGCCGACCCACCTGGCCCAACTGGCCGGCCCAGCCCCATCCCCTGCCTTATCCCCATGGGGGGGGAAACCCTAACCAGCCACCACCCCACTTCCCCCCTCTCCCGATATATCCCCCCCCTCTCCCCCGATTGGATCGGGATCGAGAGGTGGAGGTCGCCGCGACGCCCCGACCCTGCCGCCCGACGCCGCCCCGTTGCCATTGCCGTTGGACGCCGTCGCCGGAGCGCTCCCCCGCCGGCCTGCTTCTCCTCTCCGCCGTCGTCCCCGTCATCCACCTCGCGCGCTACTGCCACGATCCCTACGCCCTCCGTGAGCCGCGCCCCTCCCTCTCCTCCTCTCTCCCTCCCCGCGCCGCTGCTTGCGTCGCCCGCCTGCGGTGGCCTCGTGCGTCGCGTGCCCCGCGCCACCGCGCCCCCCCCCGCGTGCCCCTGCCGGCGAGCCCTGCCGTCACTCGCCCTCCCCACTGGTGCCCTTCGTCGCGTGCGCACTCGCCGCATCGCCGCTGCCCCGCTGCGTGGCCGCTCCCTTCTTCCCCCTTGGCACACTCACCGCGTCCCGCGGCTGTGCTCGCGCCCCCGCCACTGCCTGGGTCGCCCGCCATGGCCGGCTCCTGCTGCTGCCGCGCGCTGGTCTCGCCCCGCTCCGGTCCACCACTCGACCGCGCCCGTCGCCCCCTGCTGCGCGCGCCGCCAGTCTCGCCGTGGCCTCACCGCGGCCATCTCCGGCGCTCGGCGCCCGCGCCGCGTCGGCGCCCCTCCGCTCCCGCGGGTCATCGCCCGGGTCGGGCGCCCGCAACGCCCGAACCCGCTATGGCCCCCCTGACCCAATGACATGTGGGGCCTAGCCCCTGGAACATTTTAAAAAAAAAGAAAAAAAAAGGATTAAAAGAAAATTATAAGAATATTAATTAATTATTTATTTAATTAGTTAACTAAATTAATTAACTTAACTAATCCTGATTAGATTAACCTAATTACTGATTAAAGTAATTAATCTGTTTTAGTTAATCTCAGTCAATGACAAACGGGACCCACACGTCAGTTGACCAGTCAACGCCTCTGTTGACTGCTGATGTCATGCTGACGTCATCAATTACTGTTTCGGATAATGTTGAATTAAATAATTAATTAAAATTTCAGAAATTAATAAAAACTTTAGAAAATCATATCTTTTAAACCGTAACTCCGATGAAAATATTTTATACATGAAACTTGCTCAGAGCGACGATACGAACCCGGATACGCCCTCGGTATCTCCGTCAGACGCCCGCAGCTATGAGAACGTTGAACAATTAGACCGATTTCGATAAATGAATAGTGTCCAACTTTAATTAAATAAATCCGAATAAATTCCTAAATTAACTAAATCGCTTAGTTAGGCTGTATATCACCCCGGCATATCATTTAGACATGTCATGCATCCCTGTTGCATTATTGCCGTGTGTTTACTGTTTCTTCCCCCTCTTCTCTTCGGTAGACTACGAGACCGACGCAGCTGCTGGTGCCTCGACCGACTACGTTGTTGACGACCCCTACTTGCCAGAGCAACCAGGCAAGCCCCCCCCTTGATCACCAGATATCGCCTATTCTCCTCTATACTGCTTGCATTAGAGTAGTGTAGCATGTTACTGCTTTCCGTTAATCCTATTCTGCTGCATAGCCTGTCATTGTTGCTACTGTTGTTGATACCTTACCTGCAATCCTAAATACTTAGTATAGCATGCTAGTTTATCATCATTGGCCCTGCATTCTTGTCAGTCTGCCTTGCTATACTATCGGGCCGTGATCACTCGGGAGGTGATCACGGGTTATACTATACATATATACATACTATACAAATGGTGACTAAAGTCGGGTCGGCTCGAAGAGTACCCGCGAGTGATTCACGGATTGGGGGCTGAAAGGACCTTTGTCCCAACGGCCCTTTGAGTGGATCTTTGTGGCGGAGCGACAGGGCAGGTTGAGACCACCTAGGAGACAGGTGGGCCAAGCCCTGGTCGGCGTTCGCGTTTACTTCATAATAACACGCTTAACGAGATTGGATATTTGATCTGAGTCTGGCCACTGGCCTATACGCACTAACCAACTACGCGGGAGTAGTTATGGGTATCCCGGCGTCGTGGTATCAGCTGAAGCCTTCTTGACGTCAGCGACTGAGCGGCGCGCGCCGTGTTGGACCGCGCTAACGTAACCGCCGTGATCGTGTGGGTTGCTAGGTCTGCTCGCGGCCGCGTACGCAACGTGCAGGAGCGCACTGGGCGATGGGCCCAGACCCCAGAGTGCCTAGGATTAGTCCGGCGTGCTGACCTCTCTGTTGAGCCTAGGTGGGGCTGCGACGTGTTGATCTTCCGAGGCCGGGCATGACCCAGGAAAGTGTGTCCGGCCAAAGGGGATCGAGCGTGTTGGGGAATATGTGGTGCACCCCTGCAGGGAAGTTTATCTATTCGAATAGCCGTGTCCCTCGGTAAAAGGACGACCCGGAGTTGTATTCCGACCTCATGACAACTAGAAATGGATACTTAATAAAACACACCCTTACAAGTGACAGATATAACCCGGTGGTCGCTCTCTCGCATGGTGGCGACGAGAGGATCGACGGGTAGGATTATGCTTTACGTTGTTGTTTGGTTAACTTCCAACTACTCTCTTCTATTGCTTCAAGATGGAGGCTGCCAGAAGCGTAGTCTTCGACAGGACTAGCTATCCCCCTCTTATTCTGGCATTCTGCAGTTCAGTCCACCGATATTGCCTCTTTACACATATACCATGCATATGTAGTATAGATCCTTGCTTGCGAGTACTTTGGATGAGTACTCACGGTTGCTTTCCCCCCCTCCTTTTCCCCTTTTCCCTTCTTGCTGGTTGTCGCAACCAGATGTTGGAGCCCAGGAGCCAGACGCCACCTACGACGACTACTACCACCAGGACGGAGCCTACTACTACGTCCAGGACGCCGACGACCAGGAGTAGTTAGGAGGATCCCAGGCAGGAGGCCCTGCGCCTATTCGATCTGTTGTATCCCTGTTTGTGCTAGCCATCTTATGGCACCTTGTTTAACCTATGTCTGTACTCAGATATTGTTGCTTCCGCTGACTCGTCTATGATCGAGCATTTGTATTCGAGCCCTCGTGGCCCCTGGCTTGTATTATGATGCTTGTATGACTTATTTATGTTTTAGAGTTGTGTTGTGATATCTTCCCGTGAGTCCCTGATCTTGATCGTACACGTTTGCGTGCATGATTAGTGTACGATCGAGCTGGGGGCGCCACAATATGGTTCTTATCAGTGAGACCGAGCTAGTCCGTGTCGGTTGTACCGATGAACTATATACAAGGAATCCTTGTATTTCGGTCAAGCCGATAGGTTTGGATCGGAGGGAACGAGTTCAACGCAGAGTAAAGATTTTGTCAACTCAGCTCACTTGGCAAATGAAATCTCCCAAGGATTTGCAAGGAATTTTTAGAAAGATTTGCAATGAATTTACAACAGAATCATAAATGAAAAACAGAAATTGTAAAAGAAATCTAGATGAAGCTTTTTTTGTTTTAGAGGGAGACAAATGGCAAGAAAAACAAACAAATGGAAAAATCAACTGAGCAAAAGAACACTAGAGAACTTCATCTAGAAAAGGTCGGCGACAAAGTCACCTATGTTAGAGTATATTGACTGAGGAGTCAAGTGATAGCACTTGATCGTAGGTCATACTCATCGTTTAAGCTCAAAATGGGGTTACCATTTTTCGTTTAAGCATTTTGATGTAGTCTGATGTCTACTACACAACTTTATTCTTGTAGACTCGTGTTGGGCCTCCAAGCGCAGAGTTTTGTAGGACAGTAGCAATTTTCCCTCAAGTGGATGACCTAAGGTTTATCAATCCGTGGGAGGCGTAGGGTGAAGATGGTCTCTCTCAAACAACCCTGCAACCAAATAACAAAGAGTCTCCTGTGTCCCCAACACACCAAATACAATGGTAATTTGTATAGGTGCACTAGTTCGGCGAAGAGATGGTAATAAAAGTGTAGTAATGATAGTAGATATTGGTTTTTGTAATAGGAATAATAAAAAACATCAAGGTAGCAATTGATAAAACGGAGCACAAACGGTATTGCAATGCTTGAAAATGAGGCCTAGGGTCCGTACTTTCGCTAGTGCAATCTCTCAACAATGCTAATTGATGACCCACAAGTATAGGGGATCTATCATAGTCCTTTCGATAAGTTAGAGTGTCGAACCCAACGAGGAGCAGAAGGAAATGACAAGCGGTTTTCAGCAAGGCATTCTCTGCAAGCACTGAAATTATCGGTAACAGAGAGTTGTGTGATAAGATAATTCGTAACGGGTAACAAGTAACAAAAGTAACTGAGGTGTAGCAAGGTGGCCCAATCCTTTTTGTAGCAAAGGACAAGCCTGGAAGAACTCTTATATAAAGCAAAGCGCTCCCGAGGACACATGGGAATTGTTGTCAAGTTAGTTTTCATCATGCTCATATGATTCGCATTCGTTACTTTGATAATTTGATATGTGGGTGGACCGGTGCTTGGGTGCTGCCCTTCCTTGGACAAGCCTCCCACTTATGATTAACCGCTCTCGCAAGCATCCGCAACTATGAAAGAAGAATTAAGATAAATCTAACCATAGCATGAAACATATGGATCCAAATCAGCCCCTTACGAAGCAACGCATAAACTAGGGTTTAAGCTTCTATCACTCTAGCAACCCATCATCTACTTATTACTTCACAATGCCTTCCCCTAGGCCCAAATCATGGTGAAGTGTCATGTAGTCGATGTTCACATAACACCACTAGAGGAAAGACAACATACATCTCATCAAAATACCGAACGAATACCAAATTCACATGATTACTTATAACAAGACTTCTCCCATGTCCTCGGGAACAAACATAACTACTCACAAAGCATATTCATGTTCATAATCAGAGAGTATTAATTATCATTAAGGATCTGAACATATGATCTTCCACCGAATAAACCAACTAGCATCAACTACAAGGAGTAATCAACACTAGTAGCAACCCACAGGTACCAATCTGAGGTTTTGAGACAAAGATCGGATGCAAGAGATGAACTAGGGTTTGAGAGGAGATGGTGCTGGTGAAGAAGTTGATGGAGATTGACCCCCTCTCGATGAGAGGATCATTGGTGATGACGATGGCTTCGATTTCCCCCTCCCAGAAGGAAGTTTCCCAAGCAGAACAGCTCCGCCGGAGCCCTAGATTGGTTCTGCCCAGGTTCCGCCTCGAGACGGCGGCGCTTCATCCCGAAAGCTTCTTCTTGATTTTTTTCCAGGTCAAAACACATCATATAGCAGAAGATGGGCATCGGGGGCCTGCGAGGTGGCCCACAAGGCAGGGGCGCGCCCTCCACCCTTGTGGATGGATGGTGGCCCCCCTCTGGTGCTTTCTTCGTCCAATATTTTTTATTAATTCCAAAATGACTCTCCGTGAAGTTTCAGGACTTTTGGAGTTGTGTAGAATAGGTCTCTAATATTTGCTCCTTTTCCAACCCAGAATTCCAGCTGCCGGCATTCTCCCCTCTTCATGTAAACCTTGTAAAATAAGAGAGAAAAGGCATAAGTATTGTGCCATAATGTGTAATAACAGCCCATAATGCAATAAATATCAACATAAAAGCATGATGCAAATACCTTCATTAACCATAAAGTGGCACTTCTCCCAATTCAAGACAAGATTAGTTTCTTCACATCTCTGCAAAACTCGATCAAGGTTGCTTAAGCAATCATCAAAAGAAGTTCCGTAAACGAAGAAATCATCCATGAAAACCTCAACAATCTTTTCACAAAAATCAGAGAATATAGCAGTCATACATCTTTGAAAGGTAGCAGGTGCATTGCATAAACCAAAAGGCATACGTCTATAAGCAAAGGTACCGAAAGGGCAAGTAAAAGTGGTCTTTTCCTGATCATCTTTTGACACAGGTATTTGAGAAAAAATGGAATAACCATCTAGAAAGCAAAAATGTGTATGTTTGGATAGTCTTTCTAGCATTTGATCAATAAACGGTAGAGGGTAATGATCTTTTCTAGTAGCTTTGTTTAATTTGTGAAAATCAATTACCATTCTATAACATGTAACAATTCTTTGTGGAATCAATTCATTCTTATCATTTGGAACAACAGTAATACCTCCCTTCTTAGGGACACAATGAACGGGACTTACCCATCTACTATCGGCAATAGGATAAATTATACCTGCCTCCGGAAGCTTTAGTATTTCATTTCTTACCACTTCTTTCATCTTAGGAATTAACCGTCATTGGTGATCAACAACTGGTTTAGCATCATGCTCCAAATTAATTTTGTGCTGACATAGAGTGGGACTAATGCCCTTAAGATCATCAAGAGTATATCCAATAGCAGCACGGCGCTTCTTCAGAGTTTTCAATAATTTCTTTTCTTCATGCTCTGAAAGGTTAGCACTAATAATAACAGGATATATCTTCTTTTCATCAAGATAAGCATATTTCAAAGTATCAGGTAATTGTTTAAGCTCAAACACGGGATCTCCCTTGGGTGGAGGAGGGTCCCCAAGGATTTCAATAGGCAAGTTGTGTTTCAAAACAGGCCCTTGATTAAAGAATATTTCATCTATTTCCCTTCTTTCATTCATAAACATATCATTTTCATGGTCTAGCATATATTGTTCTAAGGGATCAGTAGGAGGCACGGCAATAGAAGCAAGACCAATAATTTCATCCTTACTAGGCAGTTCTTTATCATGGGGTTGTCTACGAAATTTAGAGAAATTAAAATCATGAGACATATTCCCTAAACCAACAGTAACAATATCTTTCTCGAAGTCTATCTTAGCATTAACGGTATTCAAGAAAGATCTACCAAATATAATGGGACAAAAGTCATCTTGTGGGGAAGCAAGAACAAGAAAATCAGTAGGGTATTTTATTTTCCCACACAAGACTTCAACATCTCTAACAATCCCAATTGGTGATATAGTATCTCTATTGGCAAGCTTAATAGTAACATCAATATCCTCTATCTCAGCAGGTGCAATATCATTCATAATTTCTTTATATAAAGTAAAAGGAATTGCACTCACACTAGCACCCACATCACATAAGCCATGATAACAATGATCTCCTATTTTAACAGAAACAACCGGCATGCCAACAACAGGTATATGTTTATCTTTAATATAGGGTTTAGCAATTCTAGCAGCTTCATCACAGAAATAAATAACCTGCCCATCAATATTATCAATCAAGAGATCTTTAACCATAGCAATACTAGGTTCAACTTTGATTTGTTCAGGGGGTGTAGGTGTTCTAGTATGACTCTTACGAACCACAGTTGAAGCTTTAGCATGATCCTTTATTCTAACAGGAAAAGGTGGTTTCTCAATATAAGCAGCAGGAACAATAGGATCAACATTATAAGTAATAGTTTCTTCTTCAACTTTAATAGGTTCAACTACTTTAGCTTCAATGGGAGGATGATATTTAAACCACTCCTCCTTAGGGAGATCAACATGAGTAGCAAATGATTCACAGAAAGAAGCTACTATCTCAGAGTCAAGTCCATATTTAGTGCTAAAATCATGAAAAGCATCGGTATCCATAAAAGATTTAACACAATCAAACTTAAGGTTTATACCTGACTCATTACCTTTGTCGAGTTCCCAATCTTCAGAGTTGTGTTTAATTCTTTCCAATAAATCCCATTTGAATTCAATATCCTTCTTCATAAAAGAACTAGTACAAGAAGTATCGAGCAGGGATCGATCATTATGAGAAAGCCGAGCATAAAATTTTTGAATAATAATTTCTCTTGAGAGCTCATGATTGGGGCATGAATATAACATTGACTTAAGCCTCCCCCAAGCTTGAGCGATACTTTCTCCTTCACGAGGCCAAAAATAATATATATAATTCCGATCACGATGAACCAGATGCATAGGATAAAACTTCTGATGAAATTCCAATTTCAATCGGTTGTAGTTCCATGATCCAATATCATCACATAGCCTATACCATGTCAATGCCTTCTCCTTCAAAGATAAAGGGAAGACCTTCTTCTTGACTTCATCCCCGGGCAAACCTGCAAGCTTAAATAATCCACAAACTTCATCCACATAGATTAGATGCATATCAGGATGTAGTGTTCCATCTCCTGTATAAGGATTAGCTAGCAGTTTCTCTATCATACCCGAAGGAATTTCATAATAAATATTTTCAGTAGGTGCAGTAGGTTGAGGGGCAACTCTTCGCTCTTCTGGTCAGGGTGAAGATACCCAAACAAACCCCTCAAAGGATTATTTTCCATAGTAAAAAGTAACAGTAAATTTCAGCACACTATTTAAATGTTTCCTTACCAAAGGCGCTTCACTCCCCAGCAACGGTGCCAGAAAAGAGTCTTGATGACCCACAAGTATAGGGGATCTATCGTAGTCCTTTCGATAAGTAAGAGTGTCGAACCCAACGAGGAGCAGAAGGAAATGACAAGCGGTTTTCAGCAAGGTATTCTCTGCAAGCACTGAAATAATCGGTAACAGATAGTTGTGTGATAAGATAATTCGTAACGGGTAACAAGTAACAAAAGTAACTGAGGTGTAGCAAGGTGGCCCAATCCTTTTTTGTAGCAAAGGAAAAGCCTGGACAAACTCTTATATAAAGCAAAGCGCTCCCGAGGACACATGGGAATTGTTGTCAAGTTAGTTTTCATCATGCTCATATGATTCGCGTTCGTTACTTTGATAATTTGATATTTGGGTGGACCGATGCTTGGGTGTTGCCCTTCCTTGGACAAGCCTCCCACTTATGATTAACCCCTCTCGCAAGCATCCACAACTACGAAAGAAGAATTAAGATAAATCTAACCATAGCATGAAACATATGGATCCAAATCAGCCCCTTACAAAGCAACACATAAACTAGGGTTTAAGCTTCTGTCACTCTAGCAACCCATCATCTACTTATTACTTCCAAATGCCTTCCCCTAGGCCCAAATCATGGTGAAGTTTCATGTAGTCGATGTTCACATAACACCACTAGAGGAAAGACAACATACATCTCATCAAAATACCGAACGAATACCAAATTCACATGATTACTTATAACAAGACTTCTCCCATGTCCTCAGGAACAAACGTAACTACTCACAAAGCATATTCATGTTCATAATCAGAGGAGGATTAATTATCATTAAGGATCTAAACATATGATCTTCCATCGAATAAACCAACTAGCATCAACTACAAGGAGTAATCAACACTACTAGCAACCCACAGGTACCAATCTGAGGTTTTGAGACAAAGATCGGATACAAGAGATGAACTAGGGTTTGAGAGGAGATGGTGCTGGTGAAGATGTTGATGGAGATTGGGCCCCTCTCGATGAGAGGGTTGTTGGTGATGACGATGGCTTTGATTTCCCCCTCCCGGAGGGAAGTTTCCCCGGCAGAACAGCTCCGCCGGAGCCCTAGATTGGTTTTGCCCAGGTTCTGCCTCGAGACGGTGGCGGTTCGTCCCGAAAGCTTCTTCTTGATTTTTTTTTCCAGGTCAAAACACACCATATAGCAGAAGATGGGCATCGGGGGCCTGCCAGGTGGCCCACAAGGCAGGGGGGCGCGCCTAGGGGGGTAGGGCGCGCCCTCCACCCTTGTGGATGGATGGTGGCCCCCCTCTGGTGCTTTCTTCGTCTAATATTTTTTATTAATTCCAAAATGACTCTCGTGAACTTTTAGGACTTTTGGAGTTGTGCAGAATAGGTCTCTAATATTTGCTCCTTTTCCAGCCCAGAATTCCAGCTGCCGGCATTCTCCCTCTTCACGTAAACCTTGTAAAATAAGAGAGAAAAGGCATAAGTATTGTGCCATAATGTGTAATAACAGCCCATAATGAAATAAATATCAACATAAAGGCATGATGCAAAATGGACGTATCACTAATCTAATTGGATCATATAACCATCCCTCAACGTATGATGAAGAATCACTCCAAAGTTCTTATCTAGTGGAGAACATAAGAAGAAATTGTTTGTAGCTATTCTTTTCGGTCAATCTATCCAAGAGTTCGTACTAAAATAACACCAAGTTATTCTTTCCGATCGATCTATCAAGAGTTCGTACTAAAATAACACTAAGTTATTCTTTCCGATTGATCTATCAAGAGTTCGTACTAAAATAACACCAAAGCAAATTCAGATTCATAATACTCAATCCAACACAAAGAACCTCAAAGAGTGCCCCAAGATTTCTACCAGAGAAAGAAAGACGAGAACGTGCATCAACCCCTATGCATAGATTACCCCAATGTCTCCTCAGGATTCCGCGAGTTGAGTACCAAAACATATCTCAAGTGAATCAATATAATACCCCATTATCACCACGGGTATTCATATGCAAGACATACATCAAGTGTTCTCAAATCCATAAAAGTATTCAATCTGATAAAACGAAATCTCAAAGGGAAAACTCAATTCACAACAAGATAGAGAGGTGAAAACACCATATGATCCAACTATATTAACAAAGCCCGCAATACATCAAGATCGTGCCATCTCAAGAACACGAGAGAGAGATTAAACACATAGCTACTTGTACAAACCCTCAGCCCCGAGGGTGGACTACTCCCTCCTAATCATGGTGGCTGCCGAGATGATGAAGATGGCCACCGGTGATTATTTCCCCCTCCGGCAGGGTGCCAGAACGGGGTCTAGATTGGTTTTTCATGGCTACAAAGGCTTGCGGCGGCGAAACTTCTGATCTAGGGTTACCCCGAGGGTTTTTGGAATATTTGGCAATTTATAGGGCGAAGAGGTGGTGCGGGAGGCAACCGAGGTGGGCACAACCCACCTGGGCGCGCCTAGGCCCCCAGACGCGCTCTGGTGGGTTGTGCTCTCCTCGGAGCTCCCCTCTGGTACTTCTTTGGCCCACCGGGTGTCTTCTGGCCCAGAAAAGATCTCCAAAAAGTTTCGCTGCATTTGGACTCCGTTTGGTATTGATTTTCTGCGATGTAAAAAATAAGCAAAAAACAGCAACTGGCGCTGGGCACTATGTCAATAGGTTAGTCCCAAAAAATGATATAAAGTTGCTATAAAATGATTGTAAAACATCCAAGAATGATAATATAACAGCATGAATACTTCATAAATTATAGATACGTTGGAGACGTATCAGCATCCCCAAGCTTAATTCCTACTCGTCCTCGAGTAGGTAAATGATAAAATAAATAATTTATGAAGTGTGAATGCTAGCATAGTGCATAAGTTTGATCAATGATAGTTTCAATCACTTTTTCTAGCATCATAACAACAACTCTTTCTCATAAAACTTATCATGATAAAGTAGCAATTGAAAATGGAATTTTTATTGTGGAAAGCTACATATCATATTCATCATATACTCTTTCTTTTGTAGCATGGACATTTGGACTTGAATGATTCAAAGCAATAGTCTATAATTTGACATGAAGACATCAATACTCAAGCATATCAACAAGCAACCATGTCTTTCAAAATATCAACACTAAAGCAAGTTATCCCTAGCCCATTATGCTTAATCATTGATCCATTCATGAAACACACTCGCATATTAGCTACACCCAATGCTCAAGTACGATCATAGTGCCCCTTAGTTGGTGCTTTATAAGAGTAGATGGAGACTCAAATAAAAATAAAAATTGCATAAAGTAAATAGATATGCCCTTCGCAGAGGGAAGTAGGGATTTGTAGAGGTGCCAGAGCTCAAAGCTTAAATTGAGAGATACATTTTTTGAGTGGCATACTTTTCCCGTCAACGAAAACGACCGAGTAATTCCCAACACTTTCCATGCTAGATATATCATAGGAGGTTCCCAAACAGAAAATAAAGTTTATTCCTTTTTCCACCATTCTTTCACGATCCATGGCTAGCCGTATCAACGGGTTCCCTCCATACCTACACTTTCCAAGGAATTTATTATTTGACAACATAAAGTAAATTCATTTTTCATTTCGGGACTGGGCATCCCTAATACCGTTGCCGTACTCTCGTGCAATGACAAGTGAATAAACACTCATCTTGAGAATAACACATCTAGCATGGAAAATATTGGCCACCCCCTGCCACTTCATGAGCGGTACGAGCACACAAAAAGGAAATCATTTTGAAAATTTAGAGATGGCACATACAAATTTGCTTAGAATGGCATGGAAATACCGCATATAGGTAGGTATGGTGGACTCATTTGGCACAACTTTGGGTTTAAGAATTGGGATGCACAAGTAGTATTCCCACTTAGTACAAATGGAGGCTAGCAAATAGATTGAGAAGCAACCAACCAAGAAACGAAAATTCACATAAACGAGCATTGAGCATAACTAACACCGAATAATGCACCACAAGTAGGATGTAATTTCATTGCATAATTATTGACTTTCGTGCTTGCATAGGGAATCACAAACCTTAACACCAATATTCTTACTAAAGCATAATTAGTCACCAACATGACTCACATATTATTATCTCCATATCGCAAAACTATTACAAGGAATCAAACTTATCATATCCAATGATCTACATGAAGGTTTTTATTATATCCTTCTTGAATATCCATTACTTTGGGACTAAATTTATGTATTACCATTGCTACTAACAAGATCTCAAATAAATTTAAGTGAAGAATGAGAGCATAAGTATTTCTTCAAAATTTTCAACTCTCAAAATAATCTAAGTGAAGCATGAGAGTAAATGACAAACTACTCCAAAAAGACACAAGTGAAGATCAAATGAGTAGTTAAATAAAAGGGTAGCTAATTGAGGACTCTCTCTTATTTAAAACTTTCAGATCTAAGTATTTTATTAAAACATCAAGCAAAAATAAATAAAATGACATTCTAAGAATAGCACACATCATGTAAAGAAGCATCAACCGAGGCTAACCGATAATTGTTGATGAAGAAAGGTGGGATGCCTACCGGGGCATCCCCAAGCTTAGATGCTTGAGACTTCTTGGAATATCATCTTGGGATGCCTTGGGCATCCCCAATCTTGAGCTTTTGTGTCTCCTTAATTCCTTTTATATCACGGTTTCCCTAAATCTTAAAAACTTCATCCACACAAAACTCAACAAGAACTCGTGAGATAAGTTAGTATAAATCAATGCAAAAACCTTATCATTCTCTACTGTAGCAAATCACTAAAATTATTATTCAACATTGCATACTAAATGCCTATGCATATTTAATACTCCTATCCTCAAATAGAATCATTAAACAAGCAAACATATGCACACAATGCAAACATAACAGCAATCTCTCTAAACAGTACAGTCTGTAAAGAGTGCAATATTCTTCATACTTTCCTAACTCCAAAAATGCTGAAAATTTACCACACTGTAGAAAATTTATCAGAGCTTATTTTGCAAAAAGTTTCAACATTTATCACATTCTGACTTTTCTGTATAATTATCGCAACAGCGATAAACTTTCTGTTTTGAAACAGCAACTCATATATTTGCAAAATAAGCATGGTGAAGGCTATCCTTGCCACTTTTATTGAAGTAAGAGATGCAAAACATTATTATAAATGCCAGCAAGAAGATTCTAATAAAATAAAATGACTCTCCAAGAAAAACTCATATCATGTGACGAATAAAATTATAGCTCCAAGTGAGGTTACCGATAATGTCGGAGACGAAAGAGGGGATGCCTTCCGGGGCATCCCCAAGCTTAGTTGCTTGGATCTTCCTTGAATATTACCTTGGGGGTGCCTTGGGCATCCCCAAGATTAGGGTATTGTCACTCCTTATTCTCCTCATATCGATATCTCACCCAAAACTTGAAAACTTCAATCACACAAAACTTAACGGAACTTCGTGAGATGAGTTAGTATGATAAAGACAAATCATTCACTTTGGTACTGTAAAGATAAGATTCATAATTGTTCTCACACAATACCTACTGTAATCTACAATTTCCATAATTTATATTAAGCAATATAAGCCATAGAAACCATAAAACAAGCAAACTATGCATTGAAAACAGAATCTGTCAAAAACAGAATAGTACGTAAAGATCTGAATTAAGTTAATACTTATGTATCTCAAACTATTCTGAAACATTAGGACAACGTGTAAAATTTCTATACACAACAACTATAAAACAATCATAGATTTTCAACGCTCCAGTGAATTTAAACAATTCTGTTACTGGGCGCAAAAGTTTCTGTTTTTGCACAGAATCAAGTCAACTATCATCCACACTATCCCAAAGGCTTTACTTGGTACTTTATTGAAACAAAAGCTATAAAACATGATTAATACAGTAGCCTAATCATGTGAACACACAAAAACAGTAGGGGTAAATGTTGGGTTGTCTCCCAACAAGCGTTTTTCTTTAATGCCTTTTTAGCTAGGCATGAAGATTTCAATGATGTTCGCATAAAAGATGAGAATTGAAACATAAAGAGAGCATCATGAAACATATGACTAGCACACTCAAGTATAACCCACTTCCTATGCATAGGGATTTTGTGAGCAAATAATTTATGAGAGCAAGAATCAACTAGCATAGGAAGGCAAAACAAGTGCAACTTCAATACTTTCAACACATAGAGAGGAAACATGATATTATTGCAATATGTAAAAGCATATGTTCCCCTCTCATAATAATTTTCAGTAGCATCATGAATGAATTCAAAAATATAACTATCACATAAAGTATTCTTTTCATGATCCACAAGCATAGAAATTTTATTACTCTCCACATAAGCAAATTTATTCTCATCAATAGTAGTGGGAGCAAACTCAACAAAATAACTATCATGTGATTCTTGATTGGGAAAATTGAAATCATGATTACAAGTTTCATGGATATCATTATTCTTTATAGCATACATGTCATCACCATAATCATCACAAATAGGAGGCATGCTTTCATCATAATAAATTTTCTCATCAAAACTTGGGGGACTAAAAATATCATCTTCATCAAACATAGCATCCCCAAGCTTATGGCTTTGCATATCATTAGCATCATGGATATTCAAAGAGTTCATACCCACAACATTGCAATCATGCTCATCATTGAAAGATTTATTGTCAAACATTTTGTAGAATTCTTCCTCTATTAATTGAGCACAATTTTTCTTTCCATCATTTTCACGAAAGACATTATAAAGATGAATAATATGATGCAACCTCAATTCCATTTTTTTTGTAGTTTTCTTTTAAGAACGAAACTAGTGATAAAACAAGAAACTAAAAGATTCAATTGCAAGATCTAAAGATATACCTTTAAGCACTCACCTCCCCGGCAACGGCGCCAGAAAAGAGCTTGATGTCTACTACGCAACTTTATTCTTGTAGACTCGTGTTGGGCCTCCAAGCGCAGAGTTTTGTAGGATAGTAGCAATTTTCCCTCAAGTGGATGACCTAAGGTTTATCAATCCATGGGAGGCGTAGGATAAAGATGGTCTCTCTCAAACAACCCTGCAACCAAATAACAAAGAGTCTCTTGTGTCCCCAACACACCAAATACAATGGTAATTTGTATAGGTGCGCTAGTTCGGCGAAGAGATGGTAATAAAAGCGTAGTAATGATAGTAGATATTGGTTTTTGTAATAGGAACAATAAAAAACAGCAAGGTAGCAATTGATAAAACGGAGCACAAACGGTATTGCAATGCTTGAAAATGAGGCCTAGGGTTCGTACTTTCGCTAGTGCAATCTCTCAACAATGCTAATCTAATTGGATCATATAACCATCCCTCAACGTGTGATGAAGAATCACTCCAAAGTTCTTATCTAGCGGAGAACATAAGAAGAAATTGTTTGTAGCTATTCTTTCCGATCGATCTATCCAAGAGTTCGTACTAAAATAACACCAAGTTATTATTTCCGATTGATCTTTCAAGAGTTCGTACTAAAATAACACCAAGTTATTATTTCCGATCGATCTATCAAGAGTTCGTACTAAAACAACACTAAGTTATTCTTTCCGATCGATCTATCAAGAGTTCATACTAAAATAACACCAAAGCAAATTTAGATTCATAATACTCAATCCAACACAAAGAACCTCAAAGAGTGCCCCAAGATTTCTACCGGAGAAACAAAGACGAGAACGTGCATCAACCCCTATGCATAGATTACCCCAATGTCACCTTAGGAATCCGCGAATTGAGTACCAAAACATATCTCAAGTGAATCAATATAATACCCCATTGTCACCACGGGTATTCATATGCAAGACATACATCAAGTGTTCTCAAATCCATAAAAGTATTCAATCCGATAAAATGAAATCTCAAAGGGAAAACTCAATTCACAACAAGATAGAGAGAGGAAAACACCATATGATCCAACTATATTAACAAAGCCCGTGATACATCAAGATCATGTCATCTCAAGAACACGAGAGAGAGAGATTAAACACATAGCTACTGGTACAAACCCTCAGCCCCGAGGGTGGACTACTCCCTCCTCATCATGGTGGCCGCCGAGATGATGAAGATGGCCACCGGTGATGATTTCCCCCTCCGGCGGGGTGCCGGAACGGGGTCTAGATTGGTTTTTCGTGGCTACAGAGGCTTGCGGCGGCGGAACTTCTGATCTAGGGTTACCCCGAGGGTTTTTGGAATATTTGGCAATTTATAGGGCGAAGAGGCGGTGTGGCAGGCAACCGAGGTGGGCACAACCCACCTGGGCGCGCCTAGGGGCCCAGGCGCGCCCTTGTGGGTTGTGCTCTCCTCGGAGCTCCCCTCTGGTACTTCTTTGGCCCACCGGGTGTCTTCTGGTCCAGAAAAAATCTCCAAAAAGTTTCACTGCATTTGGACTCCGTTTGGTATTGATTTTGTGCGATGTAAAAAACAAGCAAAAAACAGCAACTGGCACTGGGCACTATGTCAATAGGTTAGTCCCAAAAAATGATATAAAGTTGCTATAAAATGATTGTAAAACATCCAAGAATGATAATATAACAGCATGAATACTTCATAAATTATAGATACATTGGAGACGTATCATATTCACATCTTGTTGAGTTGCTTTATCTCATGTCTTGGAGTAAAGCTTCTCTAAGATGGAATGACATACCTTTGGTGTGGTGTTGATCTTGATCATGTAGTCGAACTTGTGTTGGATGCTCAAGGTTGATGTTGTCCATCAAGAGTTGGGAGCACCACTAGTAGTTTGGGTTCATCTTCCTACATGGGTTAGTATTGCAAGGAAGAGCACTTGTGTATCCAAATTGACAATCATGAAATTTGACATATGGAAGTAGTCAAAGGATATGTATAGTGAGTTCATGCTTCCTTGAGATCAACATCTAAACTAATAGGAACTTGGTGATGTAGAAATTGCTTGGGATTTGAGTGACTTGCAATTTCCTAGATTGAAGCTCATCCAAGTACCTACAAGGGTTACATAACATGCAAGGGTACAAGTATAGATCCAAGACATATGATTATCATCATAAGAGAAATATCAAGGATTAGTCACAAAAGACTCACGCCTTGCATGTATGCAAATGAAGCTACTATTCCAAGTTTGAGGCATCAATGATATTCAATTCACCTCTCAAATGGCAAAATACTTTCTCATCAAGTGGTTGGTGAGTATATCTGCCAATTGCTTATCGGTACGAACATGCTTAAGATTGATGTCTCCTTTAGCAACATGATCCCGAATGAAATGATGACGAACTTCAATGTGCTTAGTTAGAGAATGTTGCACGGGATTGTGAGAAATCCTAATAGCACTTTCATTGTCACAAAGCAATGGAACATGTATCACATGTATCCCATAATCCTTAAGAGTTTGGGTTATCCAAAGTAAATGAGCACAACATGATCCGACGGCAATATATTCCGCTTCGGCAGTGGATAAGGATATCGAGTTTTGTTTCTTGGAGGACCAAGACACAAGGGATCTACCAAGAAATTGATAAGTACCTGAAGTGGACTTTCTATCAACCTTGTCACCGGCACAGTCCGAATCGGAGTAGCCAACAAGATCAAAAGATGACCTCTTAGGATACCAAATGCCAAAGTTTGGTGTATGAATTAAGTATCTCACTATCCTTTTCACGGCCTTAAGATGACACTCTTTAGGGTCCGCTTGATATCGTGCACACATGCACACACTTAGCATAATAACGGGACGGGAGGCACATAGATATAACAATGAACCAATCATAGAGCGGTGAACCTTTTTGTCAACGGGTTTGCCATTCTTAGTCAAGTCAAGATGTCCACTAGTAGGCATGGGTGTTTTCATACCTTTGCTTTCTTGCATGTTGAACTTCTTGAAAATATCCTTGGTATACTTTGTTTGGGAAACAAAGGTACCTTCACTAGTTTGCTTGATTTGCAAACCAAGGAAAAATTTGAGTTCACTCATCATAGACATCTCAAACTTCTCCGACATTAGCCTTCCAAACTTTTCACTAAAATGGGGGTTAGTAGAACCAAATATGATATCATCCACATAAATTTGGCACACAAATAATTCACCATTAACCCTTTTAATAAAAATTGTAGAATCAATCTTCCCAATTTCAAAGCCTTTTTCAATAAGAAACTTGGTCAAGCATTTATACCATGCTCTAGGGGCTTGTTTAAGACCATAAAGAGCTTTATGAAGTTTGTAGACAAGATTAGGTTTCTTGGGATTAACAAAGCCGGGAGGTTGTTTAACATAAACTTCCTCCTCAATTTCTCCATTTAGAAAAGCAATTTTAATGTCCATTTCGTATAAAGTGATATCATGGTGATTGGCATAAGCAAGTAAGATGCATATGGACTCAAGTCTAGCAACGGGGGCATATGTCTCACCATAGTCCATACCTTCGACTTGAGTGTAGCCTTGGGCGACGAGACGAGCCTTGTTGTGTACAACTTGTCCATCTTCATCTTGCTTATTCCGAAACACCCATTTGGTTCCAATGACATTGTGATTGTCGTTTGTCTTTTCAACCAATGTCCACACTTGATTCCTCTCGAAGTTGTGTAGCTCTTCGTGCATAGCATTTACCCAATCCGGATCCTCAAGAGCTTCTTCTACCTTCATAGGTTCAACACTAGAAATGAATGAGTAGTGTTCACAAAAGTTAGCCAAATGAGTTTTAGAGCGAGTGATTCTCCCAGTTTGAATGTCATCCAAGATTTGTTCGACGGGATGTCTCTTGTGACTCTTGCTCTAACTCATGAGAGCTTTTGTTTGGGTTGGGGTGGAACATCCTCTTCATTGTCTTGTTCTTCTTCTCCTCCTTCATTTTTGTTGGCATTATCGTTCTCTTATGGAGGTGGAGAGGGAGGTCGAGGTGGTTCATCTTGTTGCACTTCCTCATTTCCTCCGTCTTGACGTGTTCCACTTGTGGATGCCTCTAAGTCAACTTGTGGTTCACCTTGATGTGAAGTTGAGGCTTCCACTTGAATAGACGAAGTACTCTCCTTCACCTTCGTTGGGCAAATCTTGCCGATGGATAAATCTTGGATTGCTTCCGAAGGATCTTTGTCTCCAACATCAATTGGCAATTGCTCTACTTGTGAGCCGTTAGATTCATCAAACTTCACATCTACCGTCTCTTCAACCTTTCGGGTGAAATTGTTGTAGACACGGTAAGTGTGAGAGTTTGAACCATAACTGAGTAGGACACCTTCATGAGATTTAGGAGCAAATTTTGAGCGACGATGCTTGTCAAGAATGTAACACTTTGTGCCAAATACTCGAAAGTATCCAACTTGGGGTTTGTTACCGGTGAGAAGCTCGTATGCAGTCTTGCCGAGAAGCTTGTGAAGATATAGTCGATTCGTAGCATGACAAGCTGTCTCAACCGCTTCCGCCCAAAAGTGTCTTGGCATCTTGTATTCTTCAAGCATCGTTCTTGCCATATCGATAAGTGTCCGGTTCTTCCTCTCAACAACTCCGTTTTGTTGAGGCGTGTACGTAGCCGAGAACTCATGTGAAATCCCTTCTTCATCAAGAAAGGTATCCACATTGGCGTTCTTGAACTCCGTTCCATTGTCGCTTCGAACCTTCTTGTTCTTCACTTGAAATTGGTTTTGGGCCTTCTTAGCGAAGTTCTTGAAGATCTTTTGGACCTGCGATTTGTCATCAAGAAAGAACACCCACGTGAATCTTGAAAAGTGTTCAACAATGACCAACCCGAATGAGTTACCATCGAGACTCTTGTAGGCGTTGGGACCGAAAACATCCATATGAAGTAGCTCAAGCGGTCTTCTCGTGGTCATGATGTTCTTCATGGGATGACTTCCTCCAACCTGTTTTCCTGCTTGACAAGCACTACAAAGTCTATCCTTGTCAAATATGACATCTTTAACACCAAGGATATGATCACCTTTAATAAGCTTATCAAGATTTCGCATGCCCACATGACCTAGCCTTCTATGCCATAACCAACCTTTAGAAGATTTAGCAATTAAGCAAGTACGAGGTTGGCTCTTTTAGTGAAATCAACAATGTATAGATCACCTCTACGAATACCGGTAAAGACCATATTATGATTATCTCTACGAAACACTTGGCAATCTACTTCAGTAAATAGAACATTGAAACCAAAGTCGGCTAGTCTAGATACGGGAAGGGGATTGTAGCCAAGAGATTCAACGAGCATAACATTTTGGGTAGAGCTATCATTGGAAATGGCCACCTTACCAAGGCCAAGTACCTTGCCATTGGAGTTGTCTCCAAAAGTTACATACTTGCGTGAGCCATCATTCTTAGCAAGCTCACGGAACATGTCCTTGTCTCCGGTCATATGATCAGTACATCCACTATCGAGAATCCATTCTTTCCCTCCGGCCATGTAACCACCAAGGTTAGCCATAAGACCAAAATGTCTCATCGACTCCTCAAGGTCAAAGTCACTATCTTCATCATAATATCCTTGCTCAATATCATCATGTAATTGATCATCACCTAGGGCAAGTGATTCATTAGATTTATGACCATGACAATGTGCATGTTTATGAATTCTAATAGTTTGTGAAATGATGGTACTAATGACTCCAACATTTCCTTTGGCACGCATAAGGTCATGGAGCTCAAATAGACATTCATCAAACTTAGGATCACTGGGGTTCATATTTTGAAAAGCAATTGACTTTTGAAGAATCTCATCTAGATTTTTCAAGGAGTAATTTGGAAAGCAATCCTCAAGATATTTCCATATAGTATAAGCACATTCAAAGGTAGGCAAACATACAAGCAAATTTCTAGGCAATCCTGTAATGATAAGATCAATAGTTCTAAGATTGGAACCATGTCAAGATACTCATCGGGGGTAGGATGCAAAGGATCAATAGGAGGCACATAAAGGCTAGTGATATACTTGTTCAAATCATATTCATTGAAAATCTCAAGCATCTCTTTCTTCCAAGAACTATAGAACTCTCCGTCAAGCATAGGCACTCTACATCTAATACTCCCAATCGTAGACTCATCCATCTTCCTCCAATGGTGATTAAACCAAAGCAATGGAGACCAACGCTCTGATACCAATTGAAAGGATCAAGAAGAGGGGTCTGGAGGGGGTGATTAGACCCTTAACAAGCAAAAGTAGCAGTTTTTAGATTCTTCAAGTTAAGGTTGAGATTTAGCACAAGTTTAAGCATTCACAATACATTTCAAGCAAGCATGACAAGAGTATATGCAGCGGAAAGAGTAAAGCATGCTAATTGCAAGAAAGTAAAGGGATGGGATTGGAGTGTGCAAATGCAATGAAGACAAGGAGATTTTTGGCGTGGTTCCGATAGGTGGTGCTATCGTACATCCACGTTGATGGAGACTTCAACCCACGAAGGGTAACGGTTGCATGAGTCCACGGAGGGCTCCACCCACGAGGGGTCCACAAAGAAGCAACCTTGTCTATCCCACCATGGCCATCGCCCACGAAGGACTTGCCTCACTCGGGTAGATCTTCACGAAGTAGGCAATCTCCTTGCAAACTTCTTGGTTCAACTTCACAACTTGACGGAGGCTCCCAAGCGACACCTAACCAATCTAGGAGACACCACTCTCCAAAAGGTAATAGATGGTGTGTTGATGATGAACTCCTTGCTCTTGTGCTTCAAATGATAGTCTCCCCAACACTCAACTCTCTGTCACAGATTTGGATATGGCGGAAAGATGATTTGAGTGGAAATCAACTTGGGGAAGCCTAGAAATCAAGATTCTTGTGTAGGATTGGAATATCTTGATCTCAACACATGAGTGGGTGGTTCTCTCTCAGAAAATGTATGGTGGAAGTGTAGGCACGTTCTGATGGCTCTCTCACATATGGAGAAGGGGGTGGAGGGGTATATATAGCCTCCACACAAAATCCAACCGTTACACACATTTGACCCATCTCGGTGAGACCGAATAGTTAAACTCGGTGGGACCGATTAGTTCAAAATGTGAACGTTAGGAATCTCGGTGGGACCGTGGTGCTAGGGCTTAGGGCAAACATCATCTCGGTGGCACCGATTGCATCAACTCGGTGAGACTAAAGTGAAGCAATAAGGCAACAGAGAGAATATCAAGCCAACTCAGTGAGACCGATTGCATAACTCGCTGAGACCGAAATAAATGCAACAAGTCACAGAGCGTTGGCAAGGCTATCTCGATGAGACCGAGACCCGTATCGATGAGACCGAACTGTTAGGGTTTCTGGCTGTGGCTATGTCATATGAACTCGGTGGTGCCGCATAGAAAGCATTGGTGGGGCCGAGTTGGAGTTTAGGGTTTTGACATATTTGGATGGAGAAAGTGGTTGAGGGTTTAGGAGCAATATCACTAAGCATTTGAGCAAGCAAGCCATTAAGCAACACCGCATCCCCTTTTAATAGTATTGGCTTTCCTACGGACTCAATGTGATCTTGGATCACTAAAACAAAGATGAAGAGTCTTGAGCTTTAGCCAATGCATATCCTTAGCACCTTGAAGGGGTTCCACATCCTCTTGTCCTTTCCACACCATTGTTGAACTTGTCTGAAATACACTAGATAAACGCATTAGTCCAACAAGAGATATGTTGACATTAATTATCAAAATCACCCGAGGAGCACTTGTGCTTTCAGCATCCCCAAGCTTAAGCTATTTTCTCTCCTTATTCTTCATCCATCGTGATCTCACCCAAAACTTAAAAACTTCAATCACACAAAACTTAACAAAACCTTTGTGAGATCCGTTAGTATAATAAAGCAAATCACCACTTTAGGTACTATTGAAAACCCATTCATATTTTATTATTGCATTGTACCTACTGTATTCTAACTTTACCATGGCTTATACCCCCCTATACAATCCATAGATTCATCACAATAAGCACACAATGCAACGAAAACAGAATCTGTCAAAAACAGAATAGTCTGTAGTAATCTGGATTTTGACCATACTTATGTAACTCCAACAATTCTGACAAATTAGGACAACGTAGGGAATTTATATGTCAATCTTTTGTAAAAAATTCAGAATTTTAGCATGCTTCTGTGATTTTTAACAATTCTTCTATTGGGCGTAAAAGTTTCTGTTTTTCAACAAGATCAAATCAACTATCACCCAACATGATCCCAAAGGCTTTACTTGGCACAAACGCTAATTAAAACGTAAAAACACAATCATAACAGTAGCATAATTGTGTGAACACATAAAAACAGAAATAAAAAGACAAAAAAATTATTTTATTCATTGGCTTGCCTCCCAACAAGCGCTATTGTTTTATGCCCCTAGTTAGGCATAACGCATAGATTCAAGTATTGTCATCTTTGGTTTCTGCCACCTTAGTGAGGGCTTTCTCAAACCCGGGAGGCTCTTTACGCTTCCCAATATTCTCAGGAAAAGAAACCATCTTGAGATATAAAATATCCAAACGCTTATTGCAAAGAGTAATCAAGGTATTCATCTGATTGAGGTTTCCACCAATATGTTTGAGGGGTTCATTATGTTTTTGCAACTCAACCATAATTTTCTGTAAATCATCCAATTTGTCTAATATTTGAATCCCTTCTTGTGTAAAAGTAAATCCCTTTTTTGGTGGTGGAACTCCCAATATCCCTTCTACTATTTCATAAGCAGCATTAGCATCAATCTCAATAAAATTCCCTTTAGCGGCAAAATCCAAGAGTTGTCTATGATGCATAGCTAAACCTATAAAAAAATTACGAAGCAAACTCTTTGCATCTCCCTTTATGTTAGAGATGCGGTAAGATTCCATTAACCTATACCAAGCATCTTTTAAGTTTTCTCCTTGCTTCTGTTTCAAGTATAGGACTTCAAAATCTGGTTACAAAGGAGGGGTAGTCATGCTAGTCATAGCAAAAAGGTAGGCAAGCAAGATCACACGCAAACAAAAGATCGAACAAGAAAAAGGCGAACAAAAAGAAGGCAAATATTTTTGTGCTTTTTGCAAAAATGTTTTAGAAGTGGGGGAGATGAAAATGAGAGGCAAATGGCAAATAATGTAAATTGCAAGGAGATGAGATTTGTGATTAGGAACCTGATAGATGTTGATGATGTCTCCCCGGCAACTGTGCCAGAAATTTTTCCTGATTGCTTGTATCTGTGTTAGTATTTCCCCAAAGAGGAGAAGATGATGCAGCACAACAACGGTAAGTATTTCCCTCACTTATGAAACCAAGGTTATCAATCTAGTAGGAGAACCAAGCAACACTATGTAAACGGTACCTGCACACAAATAACAAATACTTGCAACCCAACGCATAAGAGGGGTTGTCAATCCCTTCTCGGTATTGAGATAGATTAAATTATATGAGATTGGATAAATAGATCTAGCAAAAACACAAAATAAAATAAATAAAGAAAAAGTGCAACAAGGCATTTTTGGGTTTTTGGAATAATAGATCCGAAAACAATATGATAGAAAATAGACCCGGGGGCCGTAGATTTCACTAGTGGCTTCTCTCGAGAAAATAGCATACGGTGGGTAAACAAATTATTGTTGGGCAATTGATAGAAGAGCAAATAATTATGACGATATCCAAGGCAATGATCATGTATATAGGCATCACATCCAAGATTAGTAGAAAGAAACGATTCTGCATCTACTACTATTACTCTACACATCGACCGCTATCCAGCATGCATCTAGTGTATTAAGTTCATGGATAAACGGAGTAATGCAATAAGAACGATGACATGATGTAGACAAGATCTATTCATGTAGGAATAGACCCCATCTTTGTATCCTTAATAGCAATGATACATGCGTGCCTTGCTACCCCTTCTGTCACTAGGTGAGAACACCGCAAGATCGAACCCATCACAAAGCACATCTTCCCATTGCAAGAAAAATCAATCTAGTTGGCCTAACTAAACCAAAGTTTTGGAGAAGAAATACGAGGCTATAATAATCATGCATATAAGAGATCAAAGAAGACTCAAATAATATTCATGGATAGAACTGATCATAAACTCGCAATTCATCGGATCCCAACAAACACACCGCAAAACATCATTACATCAAATATATATCCAAGAACATCGAGGAGAACATTGTATTGAGAATCAAAAAGAGAGAAGAAGCCATCTAGCTACTGCCTACGGACCCGTAGGTCTGTGGTAAACTACCCGTAGGTCCCCTTTGGCACTTCCTTGGCTCCCAAGTTGTCTTCTGGGCAGAAGAAACTCCAAAAAGTTTCATGGCATTTGGACTTCGTTTGGTACTGATAATCTGCGAAGTAAAAAACAAGCAAAAAATAGCAACTGGCACTGGGCACTATGTCAATAGGTTAGTCCCAAAAAATGATATAAAATTGCTATAAAATGAATGTAAAACATCCAAGAATGATAATATAACAGCATGGAACAATCAAAAATTATAGATACATTGGAGACGTATCAGCTAGCTATCTTACGATCATGCAAAGCAATATGACAATGAATGCTCAAGTCATGTGAATGGTAACGGTGGAAGTTGCATGGCAATATATCTCGGAATAGCTATGGAAATGCCATAATAGTAGGGATGGCAATGGGTAGGGTATGGGCGGGTACAACCTCCTTCTGCCCAAACCCATACCCATAGAAACTTTCTATACCCACCCACTTCAATACCCATGGGCATAAATTGATACCCATGCCCATACCCATCGGGTATCCTGTACCCAATGGGTATCCATTGGGTACCATATATAGCATTTAAATTTTAAAAATAGATAAATGAGTGTAAAATTCAAGTGATATGGGCGGGCATTATAGCACCAACATAGCCTCCTCCGATGGGTGGCTTCTTGGAGGCATCAAGGGAGTATGAGCAGCGGTTGGTGGAAGCCCGATGTAGTGGGAATGAGCAGTTGGAATTGGGGGTCACTAGATCGAGAGTTCGATGGCGATGAGTCGAGATTTCATCATTTCAAGAAGTTACATAGGATGTCAGAGGAGTGTCGAGTAGGAGATTGCGGGCCTGTAACCTATGGCTGGTTTAGAGAATACAAGATTTAGGGTTGGGCCATAGGAGTTAGATGCTTACCCCACATGTCATAGGAATAATTTTGATTTATTAATTTTTTTGGGTATCATTGGGTTACCCATGGGCGCAATTTAATACCCATGCCCTAACCATAGATTTTGCGGGTATGGATACCCATTACCCGTGGGTACAAAATATTTCCAAGTCATGCCCATGCCCATTGTTTTCGGGTAGGGTACCCGCTGGTACCCATACCCATGGGCAAAACTGCCATTCCACATAATAGGTAGGTATCGTAACTGTTTTGAGGAAGGATATAATAAGGCTTATGTGTGATAAAGCTTATTATATCACAGGGTTTGGATGCACCAGAGAAGTTTGCACCAAGTCTTGAGGTAAGAAGGGGCAATGCACGATACCGAAGAGGCTAGCAAAATATGGATAGATGCAAGTGCTTTCGTCCATAAACTCACATTAGTCACAAAGAACTCATATACTTATCATGAAAGCATAGAAGCCCTCGAAGCAAAGTACTACTCGCATGCCCCTAGGGGGGAGGTTGGGAGGAGTTAACCATCGCGTGCCCCCGGTCCGAACAACACAAAGACTCAATCAATGATAAATTATGCTCTGACCTCACCGCTAATGTCAGCGGCCACTGAGGGAGTCTTGGATTAGGGGGTCCTCGGGTGTCCGGTCTCTTTGATATGGGCCGAACTGATGGGCCATGAAGATAAAAACAGAAGACTACCCCCCGTGTCCGGGTAGGACTCTTGTATGCGTGGACTGCAAGTTTGGTGTCCGGATGTACTATTCCTTCCTCTGCAAACCGACTCTGTACAACCCTAGATCCCTCAGGTGTGTATATAAATCGGAGGGTTTAGTCCATAGAGGCTATCAGAATTCTCATAGGCTAGACAGCTAGGGTTTAGCCATTACGATCTCGAGGTAGATCAACTCTTGTATCCCCTATACTCATCAAATATAATCAAGCAGGACGTAGGGTTTTACCTCCTTTAAAAGGGCCCGAACCTAGGTAAACATCGTGTCCCCATCGTCCCTTGTTACCATTGATCCTCAAACGCACAGTTCGGGACCCCCTACCCGAGATCCGCCGGTTTTGACACCGACATTGGTGCTTTCATTGAGAGTTCCACTGTGTTGTTGATAAAAAGATCGATGGCTCGCCTTGTCATCAACAATGATATCACTTCTGGCAGGCGCCTAACTTCAGGACAGGTCCTCCAGCTCGGCGGTTTTACCGTGGGCGCCCACACGGCCATCGAGCCGACGGCACCCCCTGTGATCGCCCAACATCACCTCCGCATCGGTCTCAAACACTCCGAAAAGATGGATCCGACAAACATCTCGTCCTTAAACGAGCTGTTAGATCGCATCGCCGCCCTGGGGCTTTCAACGGATTATGATCGGATTGGGCTTAAACCTGACTAGAGGGAAATCAACGTTCCGCCGATCACTCACGTGGTGGCAGTCGTCGAGGAACGAGACAAGAACACTTCTTCCCCTAGGTTAAAAACCAGCTATGTTCGGGTCTCCGAACCCATTGAACCAGATATTCTTCCTTCGGAAGGGACCCCATCTCCCCCGAACTCAGGGTCGGACTTAGGGTCCGGGGAGCACTTGGATCTTCCCGGACCCGAACCGGTAACCTCGGAGACTTTACAAACTCCGAACACAATTTTGGGCAGGGATTCAAGTTTTAGCCCACCCGCCCACCACAATCAATACTCTCCAAGCAATTCAGGCCCTCCTGATGTATACGACCTGATGTATGTATGGCAGCAACCTCAGGAAACGGTCCATCACTTTTGGGCCAGGTTTCTCCTTGTCAAAAACAAGATCAAAGATTGCTGCGATGACGATGCGGTCTCGGTTTTTCATCAGAATTGCACCGATGAGGGAATTCGGAATGCCCTCGACCGCCGTCGCATACAGAGTTTCACGGAACTATCGCACATAGTATGGAAGTACTGCTCGATGGAAAGCACATGGAAGGCCCAAAAAACCCAATTGGAACCTGCTGCCTTTAAGCAGTGCACTGCCCGGGCAAAATAGATACACCCTTACAAGGCATCCGATCATAAGCCCGCCGGCAAGAAAAATAAACCCTTTACGGGACACAGGTCCGTTCTGGACGAGTTCCTCGATAAGCCATGTCAGATACAAGCAACGCCGAGCACCGCACCAACTCATAGCCTTCGGGCATGTTGGGTACTCCGGCAAGTGGCTAAAAGCGGCGAGACTATCCTCACCATCGCTACTCCAGAGAAGCATTCTCCGGAGGATGACGACATTAATGTCTTCACGGTCTTCGAGACCTTCTCCTCAAATAATCGGCGTAAAAGGGATCTCCGCGACCTCGCCGAAATTACCCAAGTAACCGCAATGAGCCCATGGAATGACGAGGCAATAACTTTCACCGCCGATGATGAACCAAGGGCCCGATCAGTCCGAGCACCTGCCGCCTTGATCTTAAACCCAATTATGGACGGCTTTTGACTTACTAAAGTGCTCATGGACGGCGGCAGTGGGCTCAACCTCATCTATGAGGACACGCTCGACAAAATGCATATTGACAGAGCACGCATCGAGCAAAGCAGTACCACCTTTCGAGGCATCATCCCCAGTCGAGAAGCACGATGTTCGGGGAAAATCAAACTTGACATAGTATTCAGCACACCTGAGAATTACAGGTCTGAAGAGTTGCTTTTCCACGTGGCTCCCTTCAATAGCGGGTATCACGCCCTTTTGGGGCGGGACGCTTTCCCACGCTTCCAAGCCATACCCCATTATGGGTACATGAAGCTCAAAATGCCAGGGCCCAATGGAGTAATCACAGTCACAAGTGATCCGGATATAGCACTCTGCGCCGAAAACAAAACCACATCCTTGGCCCTTGAGGCACTATCCGAAGCCCTTGCGGCCAAAGAACTAACCACCCTGCGATCCATGGTGTACAAGGATGATGTGATCCTTGATAAGAGACCCAAATCCACCTCTTTCAAACCAGCAGATGAAATAGTCAAATTTCAAGTGCACCCGACGGATCCTAACAAAACATCGTCCATTGGAGCACAGCTGGATCCGACGATTGATGCCGCCCTACGAACGTTCCTGCGCGAAAATTGGGATATTTTTGCCTGGCACCCTTCGGACATGCCCGGGATCCCATGCAGACGGGCCGAGCATAGCCTCAACATAATCAAGGGGTTCAAACCAGTCAAACAAACGCTGCGGCGATTTTCCGAACCCAAACGACAAGCTATGGGGGGGGGGAGCTAGCCAAACTACTCGAAGTCGGGTTCGTCAGAGAAATCAAACACCCAGATTGGCTAGCTAACTTGGTCATGGTACCGAAGAAGGATAAGTCTTGTCGCCTTTGTGTCGATTTCAAAGACCTCAATAAAGCTTGCCCCAAAGACCCTTTCCCATTGCCCCGTATTGACCAGATTATTGACGCGACCGCAGGACACTACTCCTTGTGTTTCCTCGACGCTCACTCCGGATACCATTAGATTAAAATGAAGGAGTCTGACCAGGCCGCAACGGCATTTATCACCCCGTATGGGCCTTTCTGTTTCAACACTATGCCTTTTGGGCTTAAAAACACTGGTGCCACTTACCAACGCATGATTCAAACATGTTTGGAAAAACAAATCGGCAAGACAGTGGAAGCATATGTGGACGACGTGGTCATTAAGACTAAACACGTTGAATCATTGGCGGACAACCTCCGCCTCACTTTTGACAACCTCCGAACATACGACATACGGCTCAATCCGGAGAAATGCGTTTTCGGTATTCCAGCCAGAAAGCTACAAGGGTTCATTGTTTCCAATAGAGGAATCGAAGCAAACCCAGCCAAAATCCGAGCCTTGTCGCAACTGGCCATACCAACAGACTTAAAGCAGGTCCAAAAACTAGCAGGGTGCGTGGCAGCTTTAAGCCGCTTCATCTCCGGATTAGGAGAAAAGGCATTAGCACTTTATCGACTGCTCTGACGCACCGACCACTTCGAATGGATAGATGCGGCTACAGCCGGATTGGAAGAAATAAAAACCTTGAGAGCAGGCAACCCAATCCTAGCCGCCCCAAGTGTTGGCGAGCCTATGTTGCTTTATATATCCGCGACTCACCAGGTAGTGAGCGCCGTACTCGTCATCGAGCGAGGGGAAGAGGGACATAAACTCCCCATCCAGAAACCAGTATACTATGTATCGGTGGTCCTTACACCATGCAAATCCCAATACCCTCACTATCAAAAGATAGCTTACGTGGTCTTTATGGCATCCCGCAAGCTATGGCACTATTTTCAAGAGTGTCCGATCACGGTGGCATCCGAAGTACCACTCAATGACATTATAAATAATAGGGATGCCACCGGCCGCATAGCTAAATGGGCCATTGAGCTCTTACCATTTGAAATAACATACAAGCCGCGCCGAGCCATTAAATCTCAGGTGCTGGCCGACTTCGTCGCCGACTGGACGGAAGCCGAGCTCCCTAAAGAGTACAGTTCATACTCCAACTGGATCATGTACTTCGACGGCTCTAAAATGCTAGCCGGACTGGGGGCTGGTGTCATCTTGACATCCCCCATGGGGGACACAGTCCGCTACGTGCTGCAAATCATGTATACGGACTCCAATAACGCAGCCGAATATGAGGCACTTCTACATGGTCTCCGAATGGCTGTCTCCATGGGCATACAACGCCTAGTGGTGCGCGGGGATTCAAATCTCGCAATATCCCAGATAAATGGAGAGTTCAATGCAAAAGATCCAAAAATGGCGGCGTATCGAAACGCCGTATTAAAAATATCTGCTCGTTTCGAGGGACTCGAGTTTCATCACATTGCTCGAGACAATAACCAGGCAGCGGACATCCTGGCTCGAATGGGCGCCAAGCGCGACCCCATCCCACCTAATACCTTTGTAGAAAGGCTCTTTAAGCCATCCGTGGTGTGGCAAGACGAGAACGGAAACACTAGTCCAGACCTGATCATGCCCCCAGTAGCCGAGCACAATACGGATATCATCGGGGGTTCGGGTACTGAAATAACACCCTCCGCCCATGAAATCATGGCCTTTATTGCTCCATGGAGCGAACCCTTCCTGGCCTACCTTAATAGGCAGGAACTTCCTGATGATCAAAATGAGGCTCGTCGCATAGTTCGACGTTCTAAAGCCTATAAAGTTCACGAAGGTGAACTATACAAGAAAAGCACTACTGGAGTCCTCCAAAGGTGCATCTCTGAAGAGGAGGGATGACAGCTCTTGGCTGAAATACATGCTAGTCTAGGCAGCCATCACGCTGCAGCTCGGGCCCTCGTAAGCAAGGCTTTCCGGACAGGTTTCTTCTGGCCAACGGCCCGAGCAGACGCACAAGCCCTTGTGCAACATTGCGTAGGATGTCAGCTTTTCGCCAATCAAAGTCATATGCCTCCCACTGCCTTAAGAACAATCCCCATCACGTGGCCTTTCACGGTCTTGGGGCTAGATATGGTCGGACCCCTTAAAGGGGGAAGCCACAAGAAGAAATATTTACTGGTTATGGTAGATAAATTCACTAAGTGGATAGAGGCAAAACCAGTAAAAACGGCTGAAGCAAGGCTAGTGATCAACTTTATATCCGGCGTGGTACACCATTATGGTGTCTCGCATAGCATCATCACTGATAATGGCTCCAATTTCACAGCCGATGAGGTGAAAAACTGGTGTGCCAACTTGGGCATTAAACTCGACTATGCATCCGTCTATCACCCTCAAACAAACGGTCAGGTTGAATGGGCCAATGGTCTAATAATGAGCGGCATTAAACCCAGACTTGTGCGTTCCCTACGGGAGTCTGATAAGCACTGGGTTGAGGAACTCGATTCCGTGCTCTGGGGGCTGAGGACCACGCCTAACCGAATGACCGGATACACACCTTTTTTCATGGTGTACGGCGCAGAAGCTATTTTGCCCTGCGACATTATTCATGACTCACCTCGAGTGCGCATGTACGAAGAAAGAGAAGCCAAGCTCGATCGACAGGATGACTTAGATGGCCTTGAAGAGGAGCGTGACATTGCACGAGCCCGTTCTGCATTTTATCAACAACAGGCTAGGCGATACCAAAGCAGAGAGGTGCGGGCCAAGACTTATAACGTCGGCGAACTCGTTCTGTGCTTCCCAGAGAAGAAGAAGGATAAGCTCAAACCAAAATGGGAGGGCCCCTTCATCATAGATGAAGTTCTCACAGGAGGAGCCTATCGCCTTCGTAATACATCGGATAATCGCCTTGAGCCGAATCCATGGAACGCTGCTCGGCTCCGACGATTCTACGGATAGTTCGGCCGCATCCTTTTTATTTTTTATAGTTTCCTCCTTTTTCTCCTCTTCTTTTTTAATCTTTGTTTTATACATCCCAGGGTATGTTCGGATCTGCCGAACTATTAGGGGTACACATCTTTAAATGTCTACACCCCACTTTGACTGGGGGCTTCTTTGACGAAGCTTGTTATTAAAAGCTTATGGCTTATATTGTCCATGTCGTTTGTTCTATACACCTTTGCCATTATATGCACCTCTATGACTTAAGTTTTTGCCAAGCTGGGTTGCCTCGCTCCTGTGTTTATACCCTACGTTCCCGATTGTTCGGCTAGGGTGTAAAGGGAGCACCTCTACGATTGCTACAACCGGGTAATCCGGATGTATACCTCAGACGGGTGAAGCCGAAAGCTAGCGTTCTTAAGAGAATAATTGGTCGGCAAGCAACGACGGATTGTTTATGTTTTTGTAACTCTTCTAAACAAATACGGGATCGGCTCCCCGTAATTCGGATCAAAAGCCTAGGCACGCGTAACTAAGCGTGCCAACCCAAGGGAAGGAACCCTTAACGGAACTATTTTCCTTGGAAGATGTTTCTTACGTTAAATAGTAATATAACATAACTCCCGAACAAATTTTTTGTCTGTTTGAGCAATATGGTCGGATTGCCTGGTTTCCGGACATAATGAATGTTTCTCACATTCCAACTTGGTATCCAGAAACACTCCACCTTCTTGGTTCGGAGATTGAAGCCGAAGGCCTGCGATGACAAATTTCGAAATGTTCGGATGGAGATAAGTTCGATAATAAAGTACATTGATACATTGAATCAAACGCCTACTCTTTCTCTATACCATCTATAAGACTATCTAAACTACAGTCTTCTTGCGAATATTTCGCAGCTATCATCACTTGGTCATATACCAAGTTCACGGGAATCTCCTTTCCATCTGGTCCCTGAGGTCCAACTCGGGCCATATGATTCGGATCGAGTCCGGTGTAGCGTGTTTTCACCATCGCCCATGCTTCTCGTGCACCTTCACGACATGCGGATGCCTTCCATAGTTAAAAGCGGCGCCGGGCACCTTTGAACAGGTTCGCCAACCCCTCCATACTTTCTGGAGGGGTATCGGATGGCCATAAAGCCTTGGTCATATTTCTCATGGCTTTTCGGGCCCGCTCATGCACCATGGACAGCTCTTTAAGCACGTCGCCTTGAAATCCGAACACTTCCTCTTCAGGCCGACCAGTTAATAGACCTGCAGCAACAGAGTTGTGACAATCCGAATTATGGGATAGTATGAGTCTCTCTGATGGATCAAAAGGTCATACCGAATATGCCACCTTTCAACTTCATATTCTCTTTTTGCGTAGCCGATAACTGAGCCTTTAAGCTCTTTATCTCTTCGGCTTGTTTGTCTTTTCCCTCCTCAAGTTTGTTTTTCTAACCAGTGGTCATTGTGGCCTTTTTCATCTCCGCAAGTTCTATGGTGACAGCATTCAGCTGTGTCTGGTTTGTTCTCAGTTCCTGGGACAGCGCGTTGTTCTTCTCCTTGAGAACCTGCAGGTCATAACGATCCTTAAATCGGTTGGCCTAACCGCTTCAAGTCTTGGGGGCTACTGGCATATATCTATTAATTTTGCACAAACTCATTACCTGCATATCCTTTGAGAACAGTTGAGTAACTCCAGCAAGTCCGTCTCGGGCGGCTCGGATATATGCATCCACGGAGCTGAGTGCGGCAAATTCCTGTTCAAAGAAAACTGGAGCCCGCATGGCCTCTTTCAGCCGACGATGATTCATCATGCTCTCCACCTCAGAATTCGTGATGGATACGTCATCCGAATCCTCATGAGGGGGCGGATTTGGCACTGTATCAGGTCTCGTCCTGGTCGGCGAGTCCGGCGCCGGATTAGCTGACATTCGGCTAGCAGGGCGTTTTCCCATGGTTTGCCGCGTGCTCCTCCTGAAATAAAGGTAGAGGGGAAATTTAACAATCTGATCTCATGCTTAGGTACATATCAACGGATGTACCTCTTTGAAGAGGGAGGGGGCTCGGCAGCGCCCCCCATTTCCTTTCATTTCGAACGATTACCCTGCGTAGAGGCCGCTCTCGAGGGAGTGCGGCTTGCCGAGCGCCGATCCTATAAAGTATAGTTTAGTGTAACGGATGAGGTGCAAATAGGGGCCTCTTTTTGAGGAGGCTTTTCGAATACTTACAATGGAGAAAGGGTAAATGCAGGGGTAGTCGGCCGTAATAGCCACTTCCGAACCATCAAGGCCCGCCTGATAAAATACTCCATCATCGAATTCTATGTATATATCCGGATCCTCGCAGAAGCCGGGGTCTTCGTCGCGAGCATGATCCTCTGGCTACGGGGAGGGACAATGAATGTCCTCCACCATTTTCCTCCATGACTATTTTAACAACAAGAACAATTTGATTAGCACGCCTCGAAAAAAACAGTGCTAATAATCAAAAACTTACCCATTCAATGGTGTTGTACATGGAAAAGCCTTCTCGGCAGTTTAAGCGGAGGAAGTCTTCTTTCTCCCCCTTATACAGATCGGCCAGGATCATAGCCAGTTCGGCCGGGGTATCCGGGCCCTTGCGTCTGTAACGAGATGCGTCGTCCTCTCCGTTGTAACACCATAAAGGGGTCACTCTGGACTGGAGAGGCTGAATACATCGCCTTATCGCGATGGCCATAACTTCAATTATCGAAAGCCCGGAATGAGCAAGTACTCTGACCTTGCTGACCAACCTCTTCACTTTTGCACTGTCTTCTTCCTTGGGACTACGGAGGCGCCAATTAAGGCGTCTCTTCAAAGAAGCACTGGAGAATTTGGGGAGGCCGCGCCGAACTGGGTCCGGAAGGGGAACGTCCTCAATATAAAACCATTCTGAAGACCATTCTTGGGATGCCTCCTTGGGAGTTCCGATCGGGTAACCTGATCCGGCTATGCGCCATACTTCGGCGCTGCCCACTTCGAATATGGAACCCCCTCGATGGCGAGGAACGAGGCAAAAGAACTTTCTCCATAGTTCAAAATGAGCCTCGCATCCCAGAAACAGTTCACAAAGAGCAACAAAACCTGAGATGTGTAGAATAGAACCTGGAGTGAGATTGTGCAGCTGGATCCCGTAGAATTCTAACAGTCCCCTGAGAAAGGGGTGGATTGGGAATCCTAAGCCCCGCAGAATAAATGAAACAAAGCACACCCTCTCCTCCTTGTTGGGGTTGGGGAAATTTTCTGCTAGCACATCATTGCCGATTGAGGCTAATCCCGCTCGCACAGAGATTAGATCTGCGGGAGGGAGATATCCATGCGTCTGAAGTCGACTCAACTGAAGATGAGACACTGAGCAGCTCTGCCAATTACCCTCTTGAGGGCGCGAAGAAGAGCTGGGAGCGCTGGCCATGTTTTGAAGTTTTTCGTGGCTGGTCTGGATGTTCTCTGTGCGATGTGGATGGCATTTGGGGATCTAGCCTCTTTATATAGGCGCCATCCCTGTGTGGTCAGGGGCGTATCTGTAAAAAATTATTATGGACCATTCGCATTCGCCCGGCGCGTGGGAATCGAGGCGACGACAAGGAGGAATTATAAAGGCAGAACGTGAAGGTCAGGGCCGGACTGTCATCAATCCAAAGTATGGAGAAGAACCCGCCTTGCAAAGCCAAATACATAAGCCGGATACAACGTCGTCATTGAAGGCAAGTTTGGGGGCTACTGAGGGAGTCCTGGATTAGGGGGTCCTCGGGTGTCCGGTCTATTTGATATGGGCCGAACTGATGGGCCGTGAAGATTAAAACAGAAGACTACCCCCCGTGTCCGGGTAGGACTCCTGTATGCGTGGACTGCAAGTTTGGTGTCCGGATGTACTATTCCTTCCTGTGCAAACCGACTCTGTACAACCCTAGATCCCTCCGGTGTGTATATAAATCGGAGGGTTTAGTCCATAGAGGCTATCAGAATTCTCATAGGCTAGACAGCTAGGGTTTAGCCATTACGATCTCAAGGTAGATCAACTCTTGTATCCCCTATACTCATCAAATATAATCAAGCAGGACGTAGGGTTTTACCTCCTTTAAGAGGGCCCGAAACTGGGTAAACATCGTGTCCCCATTGTCCCTTGTTACCATTGATCCTCAAACGCACAGTTCGGGACCCCCTACCCGAGATCCGCCGGTTTTGACACCGACAGCCACCACTTTACATGCGCGGACAGTGATCGGACAATCCTCAAATTGCTGCATCCACATCCGTGTATCTCAAATTTGGTACCCTATATATGTAAGTGCATCTAGTGCCCCGTAGTGATTTTGGTGTATTGAAGAGTTATAGGTTAAGGGACTAATGTGTTTGTGAGTGTACACAGGTATAATAAGTCTATGAGGAGTTTGATATTTCCGAAGAAAGTCGACCCCTAAAAATGAATGTCTTCAGTTGAAGACTTTGGTTTTCTTCAAGACTTTGAAAGTGAGGAAATTGGTGTGACCTTGAAGATATTGATATTGATGCGAGGATTATGAAGCGTGAAGACTTTTGTTTTCGTAGTTTCATTTTCCTTTCTTGAGTCATAGGAAACACCGTACTGTTAAAGGGGGTCGAGGTAATACTAAGGAAAAATTTCCAAGTGATGCTCATCTCAAAGCCTACACATACCCAATCCTTCGAGTGAAGCCTTTGGAAATCTCTTGCAGTTCAGTCAATTTCTTCAGTGACAGAGACGAAGATCTTATGGTCTCTGAGGAATTTGTTCTGACTGAGGAGTTAGGAATTCACCAGTGCGAATTGCCTACAGTGAGGAACATGATAGCCCTGAGGAATTTGAGAGCTCAAATTTCCGACCGTTGCTGTGCTACGCGCCAGCTGTCCCAAATATCTTATCCACCTAACGGTCATATCATTAGGGGCATTTATGTCTATTCATGTCAGGCTGCTCCCCTGCTATAAATAGCCGCCCCCTCAACCACTAGCTGGTTGGCTGCTCCGAGAGAAACTGACACTTGTCATTTAGAGCATCCCATCCTCCGAGGACTTTGAGCAAAATCATCAGTAAGGAAAACCCCAAAACCCCAACACCTAAAACCCAAAGTGATTGAGCATCACTGAAGAGATTGTTCATGTGTGGAATTGAAGCTTGTTACCTTTGAAGACTATGCATCTTCCAGACAGTTAGGCTTCAAGGTCTAGAGCATCCAAGAGGAATTGTGGATTGCCGGGTGACCTAGTCTGTGAAGGTTTGGTAGTCACCTTGAAGACTTACCACGAGTGATTGGGCGAGGTTTGTGTGACCTTAGCTCAAGGAGAATATGGTAAGGACTGTGTGTCCTGGGACTGTGTGTCCTTTGGTTTAAATACCAAGCCGCTCCAACCAGACGTACAACTGTCACAGCAGTTGGAACTGGTCTACCAAATCACTGTCTTCACCGAGCTACTGGTTCTATTTCCTCAACCCTTTCATTTCTTCGCTTATGTGTTGATGAAATTGATCGTTACTGTTTGAAGACTTTGACTGAAGACTTTCTCAATTTCCTCAATCCTATATCTTCAGTCATCTTGTCTTCTGCCTGCTTATCATGTTTACACGCTACGTGTGCTCTGTGTGATTTTGGTTTAACCACCTGGAGTTTAGTTATGTCGACTGCAGGCATGATCAAGGTCTCGGCTGGGTGTCCTACCTTCAATGGGATGGACTACCCCTACTGGAAGAATAAGATGCGCATGCATCTTGAGGCAATTGACAACGATCTCGGGTACATTGTGGAAAATGGCATTCCCTCCATCACTCCTTCCGTGAACACTGCTGATGTGAAGAGATTCAAGCAACTCGACTCTCAAGCGAAGAATATCATATGTGGCCATCTAAGCAAAGGACAGTACGACAGAGTGAGTGCTTTGGAGTCTGCAAAGCTTATCTGGGATAGGCTGTACAAGGTCAATGAAGGAATCTCAACCCAACATGATTCTCGAGTTGATGTTCTTCGCAATCTCTTCAACCGCTTCAAAAGACTCGACAATGAAAATGTTCAGCAAACCTTCGATCGCCTCACTGACATCTCCAATGAGCTGCAAGCACTTGGTGCCACTGACATCACCGACCATGAGGTGGTGAAGAAATTGCTGAGATCACTTGATTCCTCATTCGATACACTAGCACTGATGATTCAAGAACGTGGAGACTACAAGTCACTAGATCCTGCTGATATCCTCGAGAGACTGAATACACATGAGTTCCAACAAGCTGAGAAGAGAGACCTCTACAGGCCAAGCTATGGAAGATCACGTGCACTGAAGGCCAAGGCAGTTTCCTCATCTGAAGAGGAAGATTCTGACAGCAGCCTTGGTGATCCTGAGGAACTAAGCCAGGAGCTAGCAATGCTCGTGAGGAAATTCAAAAGGTCTCAAGGCGTGGCCGTTTTGGAAAATCTTCAAGAGGTGATGACTTGAGATCAGATTCTTCATCCCACGACAGCAAGAAGAGGACTTGCCACAAATGCAAGAAGTCTGGTCACTTCATTGCTGATTGCCCTCAATGGGTGAAGGAATTGAAGAAGAAGAAGTACAAGGATGACAGTTCAGATGACTCGAAGAAAAAGAAGAAATCTTCAAAGTCCTCATCGTCAAAATCTTCAAAGTCTTCATCTCACAAGAAGAGTGGTTCCAGAAAGGCTCGGACATTCATTGGCAAGGAAATGGACTCTGAAGCTGAATCTGAGGAAAATGAGGAAGAGGAGGAGTCTGAGGAGTCATACTCTGGTGTGGCGAGCATAGCTCTCGCTACTGCTTTCGTCAGCAAGTCCATCTTCAACTGTGAAGAAAATGACGACTCCAATACTGCTGACGATGGCAACGATGACTTCGCTCCCACCTATTGCTTCATGGCAAAAGGTGCCAAGGTTCTCAAATATCCCTCATCTGAATCTAGTGAAGATGAATCTGATGAAAACCTCAAACCCAGCTATTCCAAGCTTGCTAATATTGCCACTAAACAACAAAAAGCTTTGGAAAGGGTTCAAAATTTGCTAGACAAAAGCGATGGCATGTTGGGTGAGGAAATGGATCAAACTCAAACTCTGACTGATAATCTTCAACGACTACAGTCCAAGTTTGATAACCTTCAAGGTCGTCATGAAACACTCTTAGCCGATCATGAGAAGCTTTCTTATGATTTTCTTCAAAGAAAGCAAGATCTTGAGAAACTAAGGGTGAGTCATGATGATCTTCAAAGGGAAAATGATTCTTTGCTTGCTCAACAGATCAGTTCCGCTCAGGAAGAATTCATTCCACCATGTTTGAAATGCATTGAACGTGAATCTGTTAATTCCTCACCTAAAAGTTCAAATGCTTCTATTGCTGCAAATTCTTCAACTATTTCTGTGGTCACAAATTCCTCATCTAAGGATACCACCAGTATCACTGACGATAATGCAGGGTTGAAGGAATTGTATGTGACAGGCATGTACAAAAGCCTCAAAGGGCATCAGGCTCTTTGTGATGTGCTCAAAAAGCATATCTTGAACAGGAACCCTAGGAAAGAGGGTATTGCCTTTGAGAGGAAACTCAATGCTGATGGGACCTACTGGAAACCTGAGCAGTATCCCAAAACCTCATGGGTTGCTGCAAAAGGACCTCTCGTAGATCCATCCACTTTATCTGGCTTTACATGTGAATCTTCATATTCATCTGATGAGTCATTTGACTCCAACTATAAGCTGTTCAAAAATTAGAATGGTGAAGTATTTGCTAGATATGTTGGAACTAACTGCAAGAACGGTCCCCCTATGAAGAAAATCTGGGTTCCCAAAAGGTGCCTTGAAAGTCTTCAGGTGAATGTCCTCATGACACCACCTGTGAAGAATAGGAACCCCAGATCAAATTCTTCATATGGACCAAACTCTTCATATGGATGCAAGTCCTCATATGGACCAAATTCCTCACGTGGATCAAATTCCTCATATGGATCCAAATCCTCGTATGAACATCATCGTGCTAATACTTCTGTTTTGCAGGGAAAATCTAAGAGTTATGAATATGTGCATTATTCTTCAAATCATTACGTTCATAAGTCCTCGAAGAATTTCTCTGCTTACTCATATGCATACTCTAACCCCTCTTCTGTGAAACGAAGTGCACTAGCTTCAATGCCACCTTTCTCATATGGAGCTCGTAGAATGATGAACTCTTTGCCATCCCTCCAGATGTGGGTGGTGAAGAAATAGAACTAATCTCTTATGCAGGGTCAGGTCTCCAGATGAACTTGAACGTCTGAAGAATTTGCTGGAGACATGAGAATGCTTGAAAGGACGCAAGCTAATCATGAAGAAATGAATTACTCATTTCTCACGTCCTTATACTGCTATATATATTGCACTACTTGATGAAATTCTATCTGACGAATTTGATGTCATATTCTTCACTCTGAAGTATATGAGTTCGTAAGATGCACTAATTCGTCTGCAGGATGAATCTCTCAAAGCTACCGAATGGGTCCTCGACAGTGGATGTACAAATCACATGACTGGTGACAAGAACCTATTGATGGACTCTGCTTTATCTCCATCGCATCTGAAGCATATCACCTACGCTGACAAAGGAAAAAAGCAAGGTATTTGGTCTAGGTAGGGTTGCAATCTCAAAGGATCGACACATGGATAAAGTCATGCTTGTCGAGTCCCTAGGATTCAACATCATGTCTGTCTCAATGCTTTGTGATCTTGATATGGTTGTCATCTTTGGCAAATATCATTGCATAGTACTCATGGAATCTGACAAATCCAAAGTCTTCAAAGGCTTTAGGAGAGGAGACTTGTATATTGTTGATTTCTCTGCAGGACCACAGCCTGCCACATGTCTACTTGCAAAAGCTTCAGAAGGCTGGCTATGGCATTGTCGACTCGGTCATGCTAGCATGAGGAACTTGCACACACTTGTGAAGAAGAAGCATGTCATTGGCATCGAGGGTGTCAAATTCCTCAAAGACCATCTTTGTGGGGTTTGTGAGGCTGGAAAGATGACCAGAGCCAAGCATCCCTCAAAGAATATCATGACTACCTCTCGTCCTTTTGAATTGCTTCACATGCACCTCTTTGGCCCTACTCATTATGCCACACTAACAAATGCAGCATCCTTATATGGCTTTGTTATTGTTGATGATTATTCTCATTACACCTGGGTGCATATCATTATGTACAAAACTGAAGTGCAGGAAGTCTTCAAACGATTTTCCTCAAGGGCCTCGACGAATTTCGGGGTGAAGATCAAGCACATCAGGAGTGACAATGGGACTGAGTTCAAGAACACTAGTCTTGATGACTATCTTGATGAACTTGGTATTACTCCTGAGTTATCTGCCCTATACACTCCTCAGAAGAATGGCATCGTGGAGCGCAAGAACAGGACTCTTGTTGAGATGGCTCGCACCATGCTTGATGAATACAAGACGCCTCGTCGCTTCTGGCCTGAGGCTATTGATACTGCGTGCCACATCATCAACAGGGTATACCTTCACAAATTCTTCAAGAAGACCTCATATGAACTCCTCACTGACAAGAAACCCAATGTGAGTTATTTCAAAGTCTTCGGTGCTAAATGTTGGATTAGAGATCCTCATCACAATTCTAAATTTGCACCAAAAGCACATGAAGGTTTTATGCTTGGTTACGGAAAGGACTCGCACACCTACAGGGTCTTCAACACCTATCACCACAAGGTTGTTGAAACTGTAGATGTGCGGTTCGATGAAACTAATGGCTCGCAAAAAGAGAACCTACCTCCTGTGCTAGATGAAGTACCTCCTGAAGAATCCATTAAGCTCAAGGCTGCTGAGGATGTCATACCCACTGAAGAACCTGCTGAAGAAGTTATCCCAGACCGTGAAGCCAATCATACTGGTGCACTTGAGGAAAATGGCTCTGAAGAAAATGCTGAGCCCAATCAAAGTCGTCAACCTGCTCATCCTCGCGTGGCAAATGAAGTGCAGATTGAGAAAATCCTCAACGACATCAATGCACCAGGTCCTCTCACACGCTCAAAAGCTTCACATTTGTCTAACTTTTGTGGGCACTTCGCTTTTGTCTCTATCACAGATCCCACCAAAGTTGATGAGGCATTTCTAGAGCCTGAGTGGATTCAAGCTATGCAAGAGGAATTGCATCAATTCGAGCTCAACAATGTGTGGGAACTTGTCAAGAGACCAGATCCTCGCAAGCACAACATCATAGGTACCAAGTGGATCTACCGCAACAAGCAAGACGAAAATGGCCTAATAGTGAGGAATAAGGCTCGTCTTGTAGCTCAGGGCTACACAGAGGTTAAAGGAATTAATTTCGATGAAACTTTTGCACCTGTTGCTAGACTTGAAGCTATTCGCATATTGCTTGCTTATGCTAACCATCATAATATCATCTTATATCAAATGGATGTGAAAAGTGCATTCCTCAATGGTAAGCTTGAGGAAGAAGTATATGTTGCTCAACCACCAGGTTTTGAAGATCCTAAGCATCCTGACAAAGTCTTCAGACTCAATAAGGCCCTCTATGGCCTCAAGCAGGCCCCTCGGGCATGGTATGTTACACTGAAGGAATTCCTCATGAAGAAAGGCTTCAAACCCAGTTCACTTGACCCAACTCTTTTCACCAAAACTTATGATGATGAATTATTCGTGTGCCAAATATATGTGGATGATATTATCTTTGGCTGTACTAACCATCGTTACAGTGACGAATTTGCCTATATGATGAGTGAAGAATATCAAATGTCTATGATGGGAGAACTAAAATTCTTCTTAGGTCTTCAAATTCGTCAACAACACAATGGCATCTTCATTTCTCAAGAGAAATACCTCAAGGATGTACTGAGGAAATTCGGCATGCAAGATTGCAAAGGCGTCACAATCCCTATGCCCACAAATGGCCATCTATGCACCGATAAAAATGGTAAAGACTTCGATCAAAAGGTATACCGCTCCATGATTGGCTCTTTATTGTACCTATGTGCATCTAGGCCAGATATTATGCTTAGTGTTTGCATGTGTGCCCGTTTTCAAGCTACACCGAAGGAATCACACCATAAGGCTGTGAAACATATTCTTCGATATCTAGCTCACACTCCAACACTTGGATTATGGTATCCCAAGGGCTCGGCTTTTGATCCCATTGGATATTCTGACTCTGACTATGCTGGTGATCGAGTGGATCGCAAGTCAACATCAGGCACATGCTATTTCCTCGGATGATCCTTAGTATAATGGTCCTCGAAGAAGCAGAACTGCGTATCACTGTCTACTGCTGAAGCTGGGTATATTGCTGCTGGTTCTTGTTGTGCTCAATTGTTGTGGATGAAGCAAACCCTCAAGGACTATGGCATCAACATGAAGAATGTGCCACTCTACTGCAATAACGAGAGTGCCATCAAGATTGCTCACAACCCAGTTCAGCACTCGAAGACTAAGCACATCCAGATTCGTCATCATTTTCTTTGAGTTCATGTGTTGAAGGGAGACATCTCCATCGACCACATGAAGACTGAAGAACAGTTGGCAGATATCTTCACAAAGCCCTTAGATAAGAAGAGATTTAGCAAGTTGCGGTGTGAGCTAAATATCTTAGAATCTTCAAATGTTCTTTGAAAGGACACACATCCTAACACTTATGCAAAATTGATGACTTAGATGTGCAACACAAGAAGTAACGTTTTTCTTCAATCAATGAAGACTAACCCTCTAAGTGTGAAGAAATTAATGAAGAATTTGATTCTCAGAGCCCTACGACAATTGTATGTGGTGTCTGAAATCATTATTCTTATACGGTGGGTCATGCCACCAACCAAAGTTGAGAATCTTAAAATTTGAGTTTTTCTTCATTTTGCAAATTCTTCAATTTTTAAATTCCTCAAGTTTGCAATTTCTTCAACTTTTCGGCTAGTGTTCTTCATTGGCTATATATATATATATATATATATATATATATATATATATATATATATATATATATATATATATATATTTGAGTTTTCATGTCCTCAACAACATTCACTTATTGCTAATTCTTCAAGTTGAATTTTCCTCTAAGTGAATGTGATCGGACCCGTTCCCCCACTATGCTAAACTCAACCCAGTCTGTTCACAAATTTCTCATGTGCGTTCTATTTGAAACCCGTTCAAAGTCTTCACTGTGTCCTTAACAGCTGAAGAATTTGCGAACGAAATTTAAAAAAAAATTCCTATCCAATTTTTGGATGTTGCCACCCAAACTGTTCCGCTTCCCATGATGGATTAAACTACTCACCCACGATCCCCCATGATCTCCACCTCTCAGTACATGGGTGACACATGTCGTTTGAATAGCAAAGGTCAGGGGCATGTTCGTCCAAAATCTTTGGGCGAGCAGTTTTTCACCGCGGCTATAAATACCCCTCACCCTCCTTCAGACCTCATTTACTCCGCTCGATCTCACTCCCCTCGCTTGAGCTCTCAGACCTAGCGCCACCGCTAACTCCATCGTTAACGGTGAGGAAGAGCTTCACTGCCTCGACCTTGTCGTCGTCGTACTCGCGTCGGCCGCGGAAATCTTCACTCCGCCGCCGCCGTAGCTGTCTCCCGCCGCCGAGTTAGGGTGTGGGAGATCTGAACTGACGAACTTCTCCATCTCCACTCGCAGTTCATCATGTTCTTTGTCAGGGTAATTAAAATCTAATTTTACTACCCTACTTTGATTCTTATGATTTTTACAAAATCCTCAAAAGGTGTTTATTCTTCAAATCTGTTCCTTAGAACACCTCAATACTTCTTTCCCTTGATTTGTTTCTCTACGCTTTGATTTTCCTCAAGATTCCTCAATTGTGTGGATTTTCTAATCTGTACAACTCTGGAACCTGAGTCAAGAACGCTTAGTGAAATTCCTCAAGATATCTATGGTCAATTTCCTCAACTTGATACCTTTTTTTGAGAAACTTCTGAGAACGCATATGACCTCTTCAAATTCTTCGCACCTATACTCTGTTCATAGGTACAAAATGTCTGCTGTTGAATCACTAGGTTCTCATCAACTTAACTCATTTGTAGCATTCCTTGAAGAAAATTTGCATACTTCCTCAGAAACATCCAAAGTTCAAAGTCCTCAAGTGAGGAAAATGGCAGAAGGGAAAAGACCTCAGAAAGGAGGAAAGAGGCCAGAGACGAACACAGCATTTGAAATCCCTGAGGATATGTATGATGAATATTGCACACCCGATGAAGAAACTCATGGGAAGGAAAACAAGAATCAGCGCAAAGTGCACATACAGAGGATTGAGAGGAGATGGGCAAAGGAATGGAGGGAATACCGCTATGTTACTCCTAAGTACATGAAGAAATTCGCAGTAAACCCTCCTTGCTCAAGACCACCACTAGCTGCTGGCCAACGTGCTGACCCAACCAGCATCAAGCATGGTGAGGACTTTCCAAAGGAATGGGCTAAGCGCCAAGCTAAGCTTCAGAAAGTTGCTGCAGAAGCAGTGAGGAAATTCAATGTGGACTCTCAAGCTGCTGCTGCTGAGGCCTTTGCCAGTAAGCCAAAGAAGGCTATGCTGAAGAAATATGTTGTGAAGCCAAGCTCCTCAACAGCAATGCCCTCACGGCCAAGTTCCTCAACTGCAAAGCCCTCAAGGCAAATTCCTCAGGCAACTTCCTCAAGGGCAGTCCTGATTCCCTCTATTGCTGTGAAATCCTCAGTTGCTGCCACCAAGTCCTCAACACCCACATATCTTGCAACGTGTCAGCGGACTGCAGGATTCTCAATTGCTTCAGGAGCATCTACTAGTTTCTCAGCTCCACCACAATCCTCAAGTGGTCCAACTATACTGAAGGTCAAGTCCACTGCTGGACGGGGAAAGAGGTCAAGTCCTCATAAGAAGCAAGTGGCATTCCAAGTTCCAGCTGCTGATGATGAAGAACTTGCAGAAATTATCAGGGACAGACAAGAAAGGGCTGCTAGAGCCAAAGGCAGCACTATGCCTCTTCTGCTGGATCCAAAGAAGATCCTCGATTTCATTGACATCTGGCACAAGGATCCCGACACTCCACTGCCTGACCTGAATCTGACTCCTGGTCAAAGTCACATGTTGACTGCCTTCATAGGCAAAGAAAAATGTAAATTTGAGAAGGCCAGACGCGTCAAGAAGGACCAGTACAAAAAGGAGAGATTTCTGAGGAACAACGTTCTAACTTTGTCTCCTGAAGAACTTGTCAATGTTCAGAAGGAAATCAAAGTCCTCAGTGATGAATTTGACCGATACCATGCTGACTGGCTAGGAGCCAAGGTCAGATTTGTCAAGATTGCCAAGAACCTCAAGGCAAGTGTTGCAACTCCATCGCAACAACAAACTCCTCAGGCTGAAGCTTCTGTTCAGACTATTGAAGAAAATGAAAGCGCAACTGATGAAAATTAGGCTGCTGATGAAGACAATGCCAGGGCAACCACCAATGTTGCGCCTGAAGAACAACCCAGGCCAGCTGAAGAATCTGCTGCGCCTAAAGAAACTGAGAATGCCAGGGCGACTGCATCAGTCGTGCCTAAAGAAAATGCACCAACTTCATCTGCTCCTCCTGCAAAATCTTCAAAGGTAAATAAAATCACACTTCCTTCTGCATCAGAAGTGAAGAAAACAAAGGCTGCAGAGAAGGAAGCTGCGAAGAAAAGGAAAGCATCAACCTCTGCAGAGTCCTCAGCTCCCAAGAAAGTGAGGACTTTGACGAGCTGATACACTGAACCAATTGATGTTGTTCCAATTTCAATTATGCCATCAAAGGAGATTGTTCCGTTTGGTGAAGAGTATGTCATTCCTGCTGATGACAAAGATGAAGAAAATCCTTCTGCTGCATCCTCAAAGCAGATGGATGAAGAAATTGAAGTGGAAGCTGTTGTTTCCACTCCACTGGTATCATCGCATATGCCTCAGTTCACTGCTGAAGAGGCGGACATTGAAGAAATTGATGAAGATGTAGACATTGGCTCTACAACCCCTGCGCTTAATGATGATTATTGGGAAAATCTTCACCCCAATTCTCCAATAGCCACACCTCTACATCCAATTCCTCAGTCCCCTATGCAGACTAAAGAAATATTAACTGGGTCTGAAGGACGTCAAACTTCTCTCCAGTCCATCCCTGAAGAAATTCCAGATGCAACAGCTGAAGAAATGGAGAACCAAACTGCTGCTGCAATTCCTCAGTATGAAGTACCTGAAGTTGTGACTCAAGAGGTTGTGAGGCCTTCTACTGCAAATCTTCAGCCCAAGCCTCAGAATCCTCGTTCTGGCACAAAGAAGCCAAAATTCAAGAATGTCGATTTCTTCGTTGAGCATCATTTCTTCACTGATGCAAATCCATATGACTCGGCAAGACTAAGGCGCAAGAGGTTTTGGACTGCAAACCAGATGAAATTCTATGCATCTGTTCTGTTTGACAAGGACAAGGTTTTTCAGCACCGTCAAATTCCTCATGTGGATATGGAGTCCATTCCATGCTTTCAACCAGTTCTGAATGTTCTTCATGAAGCTGGACTCCTCAATTTCTGTGCTGATATTCGTGATTGGAATGAAGAGCTAATTCTTCAGTTCTATGCAACTTTGCACCTCACTGGAAATGTTGCTGATGTCAACTCATGGGTTCTGGACTGGATGACTGAAAACACTCACTATAAAGCTCCGGCCTCTGAATTACTTCATGCCATACCAGTCAGTCCTCCTGCAGAAGGCGCAAGGCTTATCTATGAAGAACCTGAACTTCAAAATCATCTCATGCAAGTGCTGATGAAGCCTTTGCAGCCAGGCCAAGCTCCAAGGACCACTTTTCTCGTGAAGGATTTGTTGTATGTGCCAAGGACAGTTTACCGCATCTTGACCAAAACCCTCAATCCAATCAAATGCCACAATTCTGAAGAAGAAGAAGAAGAAGAAGAAGAAGAAGAAGTTGTTGGCATCATGAAGAATCTGCTATTTAACATCATTCATGGGATTCCCATTAACTATCATGATTTCTTCATGAGGACTTTGGCTAATGTTGCACTGTCGCCGTTTGAATTGAAGCCTTATGCTCCTTGGATTATTAGGTTCATCAGAACCAGATCTTCAATTCCATACAAGGCTGATTTTCAGAATCACCTAAGCTTTCTGCCTCCTATTGAAGTCCTCAAAAGGACTATTTCCTCAGTTGATGAAAAAGGCAAAGTTGTTGTTATTGATGAAGGCACTCATCCATTGGATGGTCAATTTCGTAAGGCTGCATCTTACTCCACCAATGATGACTCTGCAACTCAAGATTCTGCTGCTAAAGCCACTGCGCGAAATCCTCAAGCCACTGCCCCTTGTGTGATGACTGATCATGAGCTTCTTCTAAGTCTTCATCAGAAAGTCGATCGCAATCACAAGTGGGTCAAGCGTCAATTTGGCTCAATTCTTCAGAACATGACTGTCACTCAGAACACTGTGAAGAAGAATCATTACTACGCGCATGAAATCTTCGATCGCACTTGGGCCATACTTTCTCATCTTTACAGTGCTGAAGATCTCAAGAAAATGGAATTTCAACAGGACTTTGATTGGTCTCATCCTCCTTCAAAGAAATTCAAGAGGGTCAAAGTTCCTCAGTTGGTCACAAGTTCATTTTCTTCATCGCGTGAGATGGATGAAGCTGAGGATCTCGATGACACAGTGATAGGCCCTACACCGACAAACGACCCCGACAACGCTGGCGCTCCTCCACCGACCTCAAGCTGATATTCTTCAGGGGCGTTAGTCCTCAAGTTTCATCCCTTTTGGTCATTTGATGACAAAGGGGGAGAACTTTGAGTTAGTCTTCAAGCGGGTCTCTCTATATATGGGTTGTTTTTCGTTAAGTTACAACTCTCGTTCTTCTGAAGGGTTTGTTTGATGAGTTGTAAACTTAAGTCCGATGGTGGTCTGATACTTTTGAACTGCTTTCTGCATGCTTATTTCCTCAGGTACCTTAATGCATGCATGCTGAATTTTGTCAGACACCATTTTTCATCATGCATTTCAAATTCTTCATACTATATGTTAAATGCGTGAATGGATTACAAGATATAGGGGGAGATCTCCATGATTTTATTCTACAATGTGCATTTGCAATCCAAAGCAAATTCCTCAAATATGCACATCTTCAGGGGGAGTTCTTCTATATCTTGCAATCAAATTCCTCAATATCAGTATTTACACTTCATATGTTTATCCCCGTTGAAAACTTAACCTATTTGTCATCAATCACCAAAAAGGGGGAGATTGTAAGTGCATCTACTGCCCCTTAGTGATTTTGGTGTATTGAAGACTTATAGGTTAAGGGACTAATGTGTTTGTGAGTGTACACAGGTCTAATAAGTCTATGAGGAGTTTGATATTTCCGAAGAAAGTCGACCCCTAAAAATGAATGTCTTCAGTTGAAGATTTTGAAAATGAGGAAATTGGTGTGACCTTGAAGATATTGATATTGATGCGAGGATTATGAAGCGTGAAGACTTTTGTTTTCGTAGTTTCATTTTCCTTTCTTGAGTCATAGGAAACATCGTACTGTTAAAGGGGGTCGAGGTAATACTAAGGAAAAATTTCCAAGTGATGCTCATCTCAAAGACTACACATACCCAATCCTTCGAGTGAAGCCTTTGGAAATCTCTTGCAGTTCATTCAATTTCTTTAGTGACAGAGATGAAGATCTTCTGGTCTCTGAGGATATTTTTATGACTGACGAGTTAGGAATTCGCCAGTGCGAATTGCCTACAGTGAGGAACATGATAGCCCTGAGGAATTTGAGAGCTCAAATTTCCGACCGTTGCTGTGCTACGCGCCAGCTGTCCCAAATATCTTATCCACCTAACGGTCATATCATTAGGGGCATTTATGTCTATTCATGTCGGGCTGCTCCCCTGCTATAAATAGCCGCCCCCTCAACCACTAGCTGGTTGGCTGCTCCCAGAGAAACTGACACTTGTCATTTAGAGCATCCCATCCTCCGAGGACTTTGAGCAAAATCATCAGTAAGGAAAACCCCAAAACCCCAACACCTAAAACCCAAAGTGATTGAGCATCACTGAAGAGATTGTTCATGTGTGGAATCGAAGCTTGTTACCTTTGAAGACTATGCATCTTCCAGACAGTTAGGCTTCAAGGTCTAGAGCATCCAAGAGGAATTGTGGATCGTCGGGTGACCTAGTCTGTGATGGTTTGGAAGTCACCTTGAAGACTTACCATGAGTGATTGGGCGAGGTCTGTGTGACCTTAGCTCAAGGAGAATATGGTAAGGACTATGTGTCCTGGGACTGTGTGTCCTTTGGTTTAAATACCAAGCCGCTCCAACCAGACATACAACTGTCACAGCAGTTGGAACTAGTCTACCAAATCACTGTCTTCATCGAGCTACTGGTTCTATTTCCTCAACCCTTTCATTTCTTTGCTTATGTATTGATGAAATTGATCGTTACTGTTTGAAGACTTTGACTGAAGACTTTCTCAATTTCCTCAATCCTATTTCTTCAGTCATCTTGTCTTCTGCCTGCTTATCCTGTTTACACGCTACCTGTGCTCTATGTATGTTTCATTTCATCATGATGACTATGCTACTGTCTTGTTATGTATGCACGTGAGTACTTATTCCGCTGCTTGTATTTCATCACTTAGCAAATCCCTCAAGTAGAAATTCCTAGGTGACGAATTTGTAAAAATTGCCTATTCACCCCCTCTCTAGTCGATATAACGCACTTTCAATATCCATACCAAAACATGCAATGTGAATAAAAACTATGTGGATCATCAAAAAGACACTGAAATGCACATATAATCAACATTCCGATCACCAAAAGATCTCCACAGTTCACATAATCCACATAAACGACGAACAAGTTTAAATACTAAATACTTGAAAAAAAAAGACGGAGATGGTGTAGCTTCACCACTTCCACGGCCCTTTGCCCTTCTAGTTGTCGGCGTCGTTGTAGGCATCCACGGTAGGAGGTGGGTCATCGGAGCCATCATCGTCGGAGCTGTCGGAGGAAGAGCAGAGGATGATGTAGCCCTTCATCCTCCGGATGATGCGGTCCTGCTTCCACTTGAGCTTGTCCACCTACGCCGCCTCCGCCCCCTCGCATGCAGACTGCTCCAGGTCCAGCCGGAGCACCTTCACGTTCTTCCGTCGGAGCCGGCGGGCGTCCGTCTCTTCCATCGTAAGTGACTTGCAGTAGGCCCGCATGAGGAGCCGCTCCTCCATGTTGGGCACCGCAGGCAACCCGTGGCGGCAGCGAGAGGACTGCTTGACTGCTTCCGACACGGTCGCCCTCTCCCTTGCCTGCTACCTCTTGCGGCGGGCAGCTCGCACCTACAATTTCTGCGTGCGCGGACACGTTGCCAGCGGAGCAGGCACTAAAACCTACGTTGCCCTACCGGAGCAACGGACGGAGGGGGAGGAGGTCGACGGAGGGGTGTCTTGGATTGAGCTGCCCGCACAGATCTGCGTGCGGGGCAAGAAGGGCCAGCTCCAGCATCAGTGTTTTGCTTGTGGGCAACAACGGGCGTCGCATCAGATCAGAAACTGTCGCCCTTGTCTACCCATGCTCGCTGCAACATGATGTGGAGGGCGAGCTCTTCCTCATCATCGACCACATCCCAGAGGAACGTGTCCCAGTCATTGTCGCCGGAGCGGCTTCCGGTGCTGTACATACCGCTGGAGATCGGGAGGTGACAAATTGGAGAAAGGGAGGAGAAGAGAAGGAGAATGGAGTGGAGTAAAGTGAGGTTAGGGTTCAATCCAGATGGGGTTTTGTGGGGTCATGTTGGGCCAAAGCTGGGTTGGGATAACGTGGCTGACGCGCCTCGTCGTGGCCCATATCTGCCCTACATTTGGGCTGGACATGAGGGGCCGGTTTGAGGCTCGTGGGTGGTGTAACACCCCTAGTGTCAAGCTACAGTGACCTCACACTAATGGTTTCATGTCATCAAGTTTGACTAAGCCAAATTGCCATTCGATAAAAATCAAAATCAAATTCAAAATTTAAATTGCAAGTGAAAATTAAAGTTTCACAAACATGATTGCAAAATAGTTCATCATTTAGCAAATATCCCATAACAATTATTTGTTAAGGAAAACAACATCACTTTTTTGCTTAATTTGGCTCTAGCAATTAAAACCGTGCCAAATTAGCATATTTAAATGCTTTTCCATTTATGAAAAATTTCAGACAAATTCAACTACCTCCCAAACTTTTTGTCGCGGTGCCAAATAATGCAATGTAAATTATGTGACAAGTTCCATATTTTACAAAAATCATTTGATAGCAAAATTAAATAGAAAACTGAGTTGAAAAGGAGAAACAGAAAAAAAAGAAAAAAAGAAAAAGGAGAAACCCCGTGTTCACTTTGTCCCAGCATAGCCATAGTGTAGCCCAGCCCATTAGCCGCGGCATTTTCTTCAACCTCACGCCGAGGGGAGGTCATGGCACGCGTGCTGGTCGTCCATGCCGTGGATACTCGTGTGCCGATCATCCAGTGAGCCCTGAGGCGGATAAGGATGCCCTCAACCCCCCGCATCGAAACCTAACCCCAAGTTTCCCTCCTCGTTTGCCCCTCTCCCTCTCTGTCTTGCTCACCTGAGCGGGACGTCGCCGCGCCATCGTCGATCCCGCAGCCACCGGCCACCTCTCGAAGCCTCACCGTGCCCGGAAGGAGCTCCATCCTCGTCTTCATCAACTGCGGGCCGTGGTTCGAGCAATGCTACACCGCAACATCGCCATCGACCCTTCTTCAACCTCGGGCGCCTCTGCAATTCCCAGTCGATCCGCTGGCCCTCGACCCTCTCCGGCCACCTCGACCCCCGCAGCGAGTTCGCGGTGAGAAACCGCACCTAACCAATCTAAATTGCCCTCGGATTCGGGCCTTAGCGCGCCGCTGTCGTTGCCGTGCTCCGCTGTGATTGTTGTCATCGTTCTCAAGGCTAGCTCAGTGCGTCAACATGCTCAGGGAGCCTCCCTGGTGCCGCCCGTGCCCCCTGCTCGACTTCCCGTGCCCCGTAGCAACGGATCCCCATCTCGCCCGAAACCACCGCTGCCTGCCGTCGTCGTAGAGCTTGTCTCCAGCCACCTCAGCTCGTGCCCGTCGCATAGATCGTCGTGATTCGCTTGCCTCGTTCGAACGGCGCCTCTCACGCGCCAAATAGACGCCGGACGACGAATCCCGATGCCCTCCATCACGTCTGTGGTCGCCAGCGCATCGCCGCCGGCGCGCCACCGCGAAAACGCCGGCCAGGCCCACTTGCCAGTCCATTAGCTACTAAACTAGCCCCTAATGGCCCAATGACATGTGGGGCCCCCACTCTAGCTAATTAGCTAGATAAAATAACACAATAACTAACCTGAGACATTGACACGCTGGGCCCACCCCCTAAATACCTATTTAAGTTAAACAAAACCCTGGTTAAACCCTGCTGAGTATGACAGGTGGGTCCATCCCACTGTTTAACTAGATAAGGTTGATCCAGTCAGCTGCTGAGTCAGCAGCTGGCCCCAACAGTCAGCCTCTGCTGACTGGGCAGTTGACCCAGTCAACTGGGCCCACTATCAGCCTCTGTGTTGTACAGCTGGGTACTGTTTTGGGTGTAGTTAGCATTTTAGCCAATATTTTTCGAATTAAAATAAATTCTAGTAATTTCATAATATTGTTAAAACTTTGGAAAATCATATAAAATAAACTGTAACTCGGATGAAAATAATTTATACATGAAAATTGATCAGAAAAATAAGACGAATCTGTTTATGCCATCCACATACCTGCCACATGCCCCCAACACTACAAACATGGAACCTTCCCCTCCGGATCATCTGACCGACAAAGGCCTGGAGTCGGGAAAATATTTTCTCGCTTCGTCTATAACACTTAGCACTGCATTAGCTCACCCCTAGCATAGCCTACTACCATGGCATGCATCGTGTTGCATCTATGTGCTTTATATTTACTGTTTCTTCCCCCTCTTCTCTTCGGTAGACCCCGAGACCGACGCTGACGCCACCGAGTACGACTACGCTACAGACGTCCAGCCACTTGTTGTAGAGCTTCCAGGCAAGCAAAACCCCCTTGATCATTCTTATATCTCCCACTCTTTCTCTCTCATGCTTGCATTAGATTTTGCTACTATTGTTCGGTAGCTCCAATTCTGATGCATAGTCTGCTTTTGTAACCTGTCGTTGTTACTTTACTTGTTATCCTATATGCTTAGTGTAGGTTGATTAGTGATCCATCAGTGACCCCTCACCCTTGTCCTTGTTGCCCCGGTTTGTTACCGGTGACTCGATCAATGTGATCAACGACCATAGACCGACACATCACTGGCACCCTCCCCCCCCCCCCCTTAGTTGTACGACTCTACAGAGCTACTATCGAGTGACGAGGGTGTTGCCTCGTATCCCACTTACGATGACATCTCTGTAGTGTAGCAAATCGAGTGTGGTTAACCGAGGGTGATTCCTCACTCGCCACTCCCGATGATGTCTCTGTCGTGCAGCTCCTCAAGCGTGAACCTGCCGAGGGTGATTCCTCCAAGTTCACCTTGAAATTTTACCTCGGGTGTGAATGTATCAAGGGTGATTCCTCTGAGTTCTCCTTGATGGTAAGGACACACTGTTACCTTTAACATTTACCCTGTTAACTGTTACTGTGGGACTGAAGGGACAGGTCGTACCGCCCCGGTAGAGGTGGACCTGAGTTCCCGATAGTCTCTTGATGAGTCGGGTTGACCATGAGGGTACCCGCGAGATAATGACGCGGCACGACCAAGCAGGCAGAGACCGCCCCAGGAGAGGGATGGGCCTGGCCCTTGTCGTAAGTCCGCGAGATGGGGCGACAGGATCACTAATCGTTTCCGCGAGCTCCCAGTACACTAACAGGTTTGGATATGTGATCTGAGTAGGCCTCTGGCCTTTTCGCACTATCCACCACGCGGGAATAAGTATGTGCACTCGGTGTCATACGATTCTTTCGAAAGCTCTCAGACATCAGCAGTTGAGCGGCGCGCGCCCGGTTGGACGGTAACCGCCTGCGCTTGTATAAGGAGGTGGGTCTGCTCCAGGCCGCGTTCGCAACGCGCAAGAGTGCAAAGGACGATAGGCCCATGACCCCTTCGCCCTTAGGATTTAGACCAGCGTGCTGGCCTCTTTGTTGAGCCTAGGTAGGACTACGGTGTGTCGATCAGCCATGGCCGGGCATGACCCGGAAAAGTGTGTCCGACCAAAGTTACTCGAGCGTGTTGGGTAAGTTTGTGAACCCCTGTAGGGAAGTTTATCTATTCGAATAGCCGTGTCCACGGTAGCGGACGCTCAGAGTTGTATCCCGATCTATTACAGTGGGTGGACATGATCACCTATGGGGCCACAAACCCCTTTGTGGTTCGGTAGGGCAGAGATCACGTTGCACAAAGAGCGGAGGCCATGATGCAACACGACGATGACACTCTGGTCGTTTTTACCCAGGTTCGGGTCACTGTGAAGCGTAAAACCCTACTCATTCTTTGGTGGATTGGATGGAGGAACATGACGATGAGCAGCGCTCAAGCCCGGCAAGGTGGCCTCAGGGAGAGCTGCTACGCGTGTACAAGTGTGAGATGGTCCGAATCCTTCTCTAAGTTGCCTTGGGCCTCCTTTTATAGCTCAAGGGGTAACCATGGTGGCAAAACAGTCATTATCTTGTGATTAGATAGCCAACAGTGCTATCATACCTAACTCTGGCACTTAGGACAAAATGCCATAAATGCTACCTTAGGTGTTATGCGGGGGTGCATCCCCGGCAAGCTTATGTCGCCGCTTAGCCATATTTTTCTTATCATCTTTACACGCTCCTGGACGGGTGTCAAATGGGTGTAATCTGCCTTCCAGTAAGCTGCCACGTGCTTGGCAAGAGACACTTAATCACCTGGGGGCTCGACACCGCATTGATAAGTGACGGGCGTCGCAGTGCGGTGGAGCGGTGGTAACTGGCATGTGCCTGCCGGGGGCAGGGCTTGCCGGGCCTTCTTGGAGGGGCGCGCGCTTCGGTCTCCGATCGTCCCGGAGGCGCGGCTGGCGCGGTTTGGTTTTGCTCTAGTCTACCGCATCGACCCTGCCGGCCTCGCCTGACCAGCAGAGGATGCTTCCCTTGGAATGTTTGCCTCGTATGTTGACTTGGTCTTCTTGATCCGCTCCTTGATCTCACGAAGAGCGGTTTCTCTGGCTCGGCCTTGCACTACATGTTGGTGCTGGATATATGATCGTCAGCACGCCTGTGTATGAGTCCGGTTAACAAATGTGGATGTTTGTTGCACAAACGGGAATTTCCTTTTTAAGATTCTCATCAAATATTTGATTATTTCCAAGCAAATGTCTCAACATATAATCACTATTATAAAGGATCTCATCTATCACCGGTTTTTCACGGTTCATCCATAAAAATCAAAGATTTCCCTAGCTTCCCGTATTATGTAATCAAATTCATTCATAAGAACATGGGTAGCTATCTTTCTAGCTTTAGGATCCTTAATAACGGGTAACTCATAAAACAATCTCTACAAGGTAGGATGGGTACGAATAAATCTATTTCGAAGTTTCGGAACTAGTGCCAAAATAGTTTCCGCATAAGATTTAGTTCTTTTAAGTATAGGAGTATCATCAAGAGTCAAATTTTCAACACTACTGAAAAGTTCTTGAATATGTTCTTTTCCCATAACGTTCCCTTGCCCCAAAACAAAAGTTTTAGCATCTAGATTGCCAGATCATCAAATTTTAGCAGTTAGGCCATCATCTGTTTCTGCCATACCAAAGTCACTCATGGTGACGAGTTCAATCAAAGTAAGAGATCTGGCAAGAAAACGGCGAACGAAAAAGAGGGCGAATAAAACGGCAATTTTTTTTTAAGTAGGTGAGATGAAAACGAGAGGCAAATGGCAAATAATGTAAATTGCAAGGAGATAAGATTTTTGATTAGGAACCTGATAGATGTTGATGATATCTCCCCGGCAACGGCGCCAGAAATCCTTTCTTGATGGCTCGTGTCCGTGTCAGTTTTTCCCCGAAGAGGCAAATAGACCCAGGGGGTCTTAGATTTCACAAGTGGCTTCTCTCGAGAAAATAGCATACGGTGGGTAAACAAATTACTGTTGGGCAATTGATAGAACCTCAAATAATTATGACGATATCCAGGCAATGATCATTATATAGGCATCACGTCCAAGATTAGTAGACCGACTCCTGCCTGCATCTACTACTATTACTCCACACATCGACCGCTATCCAACATGCATCTAGTGTATTAAGTTCATGGAGAAACGGAGTAATGCAATAAGAACGATGACATGATGTAGACGAGATCTATTCATGTAGGAATAGCCCCCATCTTGTTATCCTTAATAGCAATGATACATATGTGTCTTGCTGCCCCTTCTGTCATTGGGAAAGAACACCGTATGATCGAACCCATCACAAAGCATATCTTCCCATGGCAAGAAAAATCGATCTAGTCGGCCTAACTAAACCAAAGATTCGAAGAAGAAATATGAGGCTATAAGTAATCATGCATATAAGAGATCAAAGAAACTCAAATAACTTTCATGGATAAATAGATCGATCATAAACTCAAAGTTCATCGGATCCCAACAAACACACCGTAAAAAGAGTTACATCAAATAGATCTCCAAGAGACCATTGTATTGAGAATCAAAAAGAGAGAGGAAGCCATGTAGCTACTGCCTACGGACCCGTAGGTCTACAATGAACTACTCACGCATCATCGGAGAGGCACCAATGAGGATGATGAACCCCTCCGTGATGGTGTCTAGATTGGATCTCGTGGTTCTGGAACTTGCGGCGGCTGGTATTGTGTTTCGTCGACTCCCCTAGGGTTTCTGGGATATTTGGGTATTTATAGGGCGAAGAGGCGGTGCGGGAGGCCACCTAGGTGGGCACAACCCACCAGGGCGCGTCTGGACCTCCAGGCGCGCCCAGGTGGGTTGTGCCCCCCTCGGGGCACCTCTCTGGTACTTCTTTGGCCCATGTTGTTCCTTCTGGTCCATAAAAATTCTCCAAAAAGTTTCGCTGCGTTTGGACTCCGTTTGGTACTGATATTCTGCGAAGTAAAAAACAAGCAAAAAAGAGCAACTGACAATGTGCACTATGTCAATAGGTTAGTCCCAAAAAATGATATAAAGTTGCTATAAAATGATTGTAAAACATCCAAGAATGATAATATAACAGCATGGAACAATCAAAAATTATAGATACGTTGGAGACGTATCATGGATGCGCAGGGCGCGGGAATGAGTGCCATGGCATAAAGCTCGGCACCGCGGATAGGCGCAGGAGGGCGGTCGGCAATTTTGGACGTCGCCAGTGATGCAGACGAACCGGATTGGTGGAGCGTGGCGGTTGCCACGGAGTAGTGGGGAGCCAGCCCCTGTGTAACACCCCCGGTGGTTAACTACAGTAATCACCCTTTTGATTATGCCATGTCATCATGTTTAACAGTGCATGATCATCATTAACATCATATTGCATTTCAACTCCTAAGTCGAAATCCAAATTTAAATGAAAGTGGAAAATAAAAGTTGTCCAACATAGAAACTAAATTGTTCATTAAATAGCAAATAAATCAGAGACAATTCTAAAATTGAAACCAACATCATTGGAGTTGGGTAAGTGACTCAAACATCCCCAAACAGTGACTAAAGACAATATTTAATTACCTTTTATTTAATCTAAAATAGATATGAAAAGATATTTACCCCAAACTAGTTTTTGGTGGTAGGATATATTGTGCTGTGATTTGTGGGCCAGCTCTCATATTTTACAAAAACTCTAATGGGGGCCACACATTTTGCAAAACAGTAAAGAAAAAGAAAAGGCAAAAGAAAAACAAAACAGAAAAAGAAAAAGAGAAACACCCCCCCTCCCCCGGCCCAACTGGGCCCCAGCCCAGCTGGCCCATGCCGGCCCACCCCCACTCTCCCTTATCCCCCTGGACCCCGAACCCTACCCCACCCCCGATCCATTTCCCCCCCCCCCCCCCGATCCCCTCCTCCATCCTCCCCAGCGCCCGACGCCGCCGGCGCCGCCTCCTCGCCGTGCCCACCATCCTCCCCGCGCCCCGCTGCCAGTGCCCTACCCGCGGCCACCGCCTCCACCTCCACGCTGCCCCGCTTCGGCCACCGCCCCACGCCGCCGCCCGCGCGGCTCCGGCCGCCACCCCTGCCGCTCCGGCCACCTGCGCCACTGCGCCGCGCTGCCCTGCGCCGGTCTCGCCCGCGACCGCGCCGGCCGCGCCCGCCGCCTGCTCGTCCAGTGCCCGCGCGCGCTATGCGAGCCCGAACATGTCCGGTGCCCGCACAGGCCGGCCCGGACACGTCCGCCCGCTGCCCCTGACCAGTGGGGCCCATGGCCCAGAAATGTTTAAAAAAAAGTAATAAAAATAGTTAATAAAATAAATAAATAATTAATTAATTAGTAAATTAATTAAGTTAATTAATCCTATTTAATTAGTCTAATTAATTAGTTAGTTTAATTAACCAGTAATTAATTAGCTAAACCCTAATTAAACCTAACAGAGTATGACAGGTGGGACCCACTGGTCCTGACGTCATGCTGACGTCAGCAGACACTGTTTCGGATAATGTTGATTTAATAAATTAAATAAATTCCAGAAATTAATAAAAACTTTAGAAAATCATATAAAATAATCTGTAACTCAGATCGAAAAACTTTGTACATGAAAGTCGCTCAGAACGACGAGACAAATTCGAATACGCGGTCCGTTCGTCTGTCACGCGTCCCTAACTATCCGAACATGCAACCGTCCCTCTCCGGTCATCTGTCTGACAAATGTCCGGAACCGGGAAAACATTCCCGGATGGATTCCCCCTTCCTCGGTGACGTGCAACCATACGTTAGGGCACACCCGGCACTGCATATTGTCATGCCGTACTTTGCGTTGCTCATGTTTGCTCTATATTTATACTGTTTCCTCCCCCTCTTCTCTCTCGTTAGACCCCGACACCGACGTCGTCCCCGAGATCGACGCAGCTCCGGAGCCCGAAGACACCGTTGACAACCTTGCCCTTGCCGCCGAGCAACCAGGCAAGCCCCCCCCCCCCTTGAGCATACCGATATCACCCATTCTATTTCTCATGCTTGCATTAGAATTGCTGCTGCTACTGCTTTACCTATTCTGATGCATAGCCTGTTCATTATAACCTGCTGTTGATAATTACCTGCATAACCTAAACTGCTTAGTATAGGCTGGGTAGAGACCTATCAGTGACCCCACATATCCTGACTGCCGCGCTGGATCGTCAGAAGACCCGATCAACGGGATTAAAGACCAGGCCCCGACATCGCACATCATCCCCCTTAGTTGTAACGACACTGCAGCGTTACTATCGAGTGCCGAGGGTGAAACCTCTTGTAGCACTTCGGATGTTAACTCTGTAGAGTAGCTATTCGGTCGTGGTCATCGAGGGTGATTCCTCCTTCACCGCTTCCGATAACGACGCTGTCGTACAACACCTCAAGTGTGGACCCAGTGAGGGTGATTCCTCCGAGTTCACCTTGACGGAGACATCGAGTAGGAATCCAACGAGGGTGATACCTCGGATTCCCCTGATGTTATGGACACACGGATACTTGGACTTTACACTGTTACTTGGAAAGGCGGGTCGACCCTGAGGGGTACCCGCGTGCGCCTGAGAGGCGAGTGTTGTGAAGACGGGTGCCTATGTGGTGCCCGAGTGGTGAATACGAGGCGTGGCCGGGCATTCATGGCCCTTGCCGCAAGTCCTCGAGACGGGGCGACGGGGTCACATCTTTCGTGAGTCTCTGCTCGTTTTCCGCAAGCCCCTAGTCCACTACGATTTGGATAATTGATTCGAGTGGGCCTCTGGCCCGATAGCACTAACCATCACGTGGGCATAGTATGGGCGTTCTGCATCGTATGCATCAGCCGAAAGCTCTGTCAGACGTCCAGTTCAGCAGTGCGGCATGGAGTGATTGGCGCCATTCACGACAGAGGTGGTGCTTGGATCTGAGCCATGTGCGCAACGACCCGGAGGGCGAGGGGCGATGGCCCAAGACCCCCTTGCGCTTAGGATGTAGACCGGCGGGGACCTCTCTGCTGAGCTCTAGGTAGGGTTGCGGTGTGTCGTTTGGCCGAGGCCGGGCATGACCCAGGAAAGTGTGTCCGGCCGGAGTTAATCGAGCATGTTGGGTAAGTTGGTGCACCCCTGCAGGGAAGAAAACTTCTATCGATAGCCTGTCCTACGGTAACGGACACTCGGAGTTGTATCCTGATTGATACAATTTAGAACTGGATACTTGGATACTATGGCTCTGGGATTGCTTCTCGCAGGGAGTCGAGAAAGGATCTCTGGGTGAGGTTGAGACTTAATGATACTGCTACATTATATGGTACTGTCTACACTCTTCTAATGCTGCAAGACCTCTGAAGATGCTAGTCTTCGATAGGACTAGGCCTTCTCTCTATTCTGGCATTTCTGCAGCCCAGTCCACATATACAGCCTCCCCTTGAAAATGTTGCATATGTAGTGTAGATCCTTGCTTGCTGAGTACTTCTGAGTACTCACGGTTGCTTTGTTTTCCTTTTCTCCCCATATCAGTTTGTCGCGACCAGAGGACGGAGCCCCCTGAGACAGATGCCCCGTCGATCGACTACTACTACTACTACCCGGAGGATGGATGCTTCTACGAGTTGACTGACGACCAGGAGTAGGATCGGAGGGTCCCAGGCAGGAGGCCTACGCCTTTCGATCGTAGTGTTTTATTTTGCCCCGCCTTTCTAGAGGCCTTTCTGTTTCTGTTTCATATCTGTACTCAGATATCTGATGCTTCCGCTGACGCTTGTTCGCAAGCTTATGTATTCGAGCCCTCGAGGCCCCTGGCTTGTAATATCAAGCTTGTATGACTTTATTTATGTTTTAGAGTTGTGTTGTGATATCTTCCCGTGAGTCCTTAGGCTTGATCGTGTGCATTTGCGTGTATGATTAGTGCACGATTGAGCCGGGGGTGTCACACCCTGCTATGCTCTGCTATAAAAAGGGAGCGCAGAGGTGGGCGAAAGGACTCACCCACGCATCTCTTCCTTCTTCTAGCGCTCCTCTTCCACCATGGTGAGGGGAAGAGGGCGCGGTCGAGCTCCGGCGGCGGCGACAAGGGCCTCTTCTCGGCAACACATCCCTGCCCCAGCCGGGAACACGGGGGCAGAATCCAGCGCACAAGGTGGTGCTGCAGGACGTGGACATGGTCGGTGAGGTTCTCGGGGCCGGGGAGGATGCGGTGGCGCTCCGGTCGCTCCTCCCCCAACCGCCCCGGCTCCAATGGAGGGCCATGTCGGGGACACGCCGCTGGAGTTCATCGTCAGGCTGCGCGAGCCCCCGCACAGCCGCCTTGGGCTTCCTACCCCTTTTGCAAGGGTAATGGAGATTGAACAGCCGCACGGGTTGAAGTTGCACATGAGGGGTAGGAAGCCGATCTTGAAGTCTCTATGTTTGAATTTGTGTCTAGAGTTGTGTTGTGATATCTTCCAGTGAGTCTCTGATCTTGATCGTGCGCATATGTGTGTATGATTAGTGCACGGTCGAGGCAGGGGCGTCACAGGTGGGTCGGGTTTTTTTTTACCGATCAGTGACCGGTCCGCCCGTCCAAGCGTTTGAGACCGATTTGAGGCGCCAGGCTATAGATGCTCTTAGGAGGTAACCAACCATCTTGCTAGAACCAGAGCGAGCGGACTCCAAGCTGAGGGTTGGGGAACCCCGGTCCTCCGTTTCCGGTTGTAGATAGGTGTTGGGGTTAGTGTGTCGGTGGCGCCGCCGTGATGGCGGGAATGTCGTCGAGTGGAATAAACCATGCAGCTTCGCCCCCATCCCGGTGTAGTTGTCTTCGACGATGCCGGCGAGCTGTGGAGGATAGGTGTGTGTGGTGCGCCGTCGATTTGGAAGAGGTGCTGGTTGCACGGTCGGTAGCATTCCCCGATCTCATTCCTCTTCCTGGCGTCGTCCTTTGTGGCGATGTTGTTGGGCTCGAGTAGGTAGATTCCAAATCGACGGGCGGGCGATGTTGTTGGCCAGCATGGCGGCGGCGGTGACCAAGGCGGAGGATTTTGTGTCGCGGCTCCTTCCCCGCTTCATTGGCATTTGCTCCGGCATTGTTGTCGAGGTATGCGGCTTTCTGTACAGGAGTGATTCCAGGACTGTGTCTCTCTGGCTCGCCGGCGAGGGAGGCAATGAAGATGGCAGTGGTTTGATCTACTACCTCACTGACGTGCTGGTCCATGTGGACCGTAACTTTGAAGACTTGCCGTCTCCGGCAAATCCGTCTCCAGATCCAAGGTCAGGCCGGCTCCGAGGGAGCGGCGGCGACGGCGGGACAGTGCGCCTTCAGTTCACGGTGGTGTCGTGGTTGGTCGGGCTTCCTGGGGATCCGATTGTAATTTCCTTATTCTGCGGGGTGCCTTGTATCACTGCTGTTCTTTAATATAGTTATGGGGTGATTTCCGCCAAAAAAAAAAAACTGGGGTTTTGGGAAACATTTCTGGATAGCTTCCATTTCCTCGGCCACTGGCTTATATATAGTCTTACGGCTCGGCAAAATGGAGATTGATAGTAAATTACAGTTACTGAAAGTAAACAGTATAAACGGCAAGCGAAACGCCACAGGGCAGACAATAACTAAGACGATGGACTCTAGCCGTTGGATGAGATCACTTGCCACCCGCCGTTGGGTCTTCATAACTCAGCTCGAAGCGTCATGCGATTTAACTGAAGGTGTCGACAGGCTTCAGATACAGATCTGGTTCAGACTTGGACGCTGACAGAAGAGCCCACACGTTGAGGTATACGTGGTCTCCTATGCTGTGTCACGTCGGCCGCTCAGATGCAGGGCCTTTGGAGGGTAGTACCAGTAGCAATCTTCAATTCTTCATTGCTGGTACCAAACCGCCTCGAACGGTTCCATTCTAGGCGCCGCTGTTTTAAAGACCGTGGCTCGCAGCACCCGATCCCTAACAAGCTCGACTTTTTCTAGCTTAGCCCGATCTCATCATCAGATCAGATGCTCCAACAAACAGAATCAACCTACTACTGGTCTAGCAAGCACATGCCACCACTCCTCCTAGCACTGATCTTAAAGAGTGCTTCTCTGAGTCATATCTGAGACCCCAACGCCACGTCGCATTTCTCTCATCTCTTTTCGCACCAGCAGAAAAACTGGCCGATCCAAAGCCGCTTAACTGGATGCAGATTGCTTCTAATAATAATTTCCAAATCCTTTCACACCACGCAACTGTACGCACGCACTTTTTTTTTCCGTGGAATTCCAGAGAGAGCATTCAGCAAAAGGGAGGAGCAACACGCATATAGGCCGGTCGATATTCCCGAGCCCACTTTCGAACTTGTTTAACAACCGGCACCAATTAAAAGACGACGGTGAGGGCAGGCGTCGTCGTCACCATCGCGAGCAATCCAGCGGCCGGAGGTGGGTGTGGGTGTGTCGGGGGGGGGGGGGGGGGGGGGGGGAGGAGAGACTTTTGTGCGGCACACCACCGTCCGTCTTTGATTTCGAAGAAGGGGTCAAAGAAAGGGTGCGCCCAACCGAACCGCACATGCCCAGCCCAGTGGGGAATGAACTCCAAGCAACAGCGAAGAAATTGATCGCAGATCGGCTGGCGTGGGACACGGATCGATTGCTACGTGCGACAGCATCCATGTAGATAGACGTTGGTCTCGTGTGTCTAGTGAGTGCCTCAGTACGCATCCCTGGCACACGGCGACGACGATTTGTTTGCTTCGTGCACCTAAATTCTTTTCTTTTCACGTGGCTTCCCAGGACGACCGTAGGCGCACGGAAGCCCCCTGCTATTTCCGCAAAGGCCATCCTCCCGTTTCCCTGCCAAGTTCACATGATGTGCCGAGACGATAATAGTAGGAATCTTGCCTGGCTGGTCTTAGCTTGAACCACCAGGGATATTTAGTAGTATAGCTGGTAACGCTGAGCTAGCTATTTGCCAGATTCTGGAGCCAGACCAGACTCGTACAATGGCCGGCTCACAAGTCACATGTCTTTGCTTGCTTCTACTACCAAACTAAAGAAAAAAATATCTTTAATGGAAGTTGGAACATGCAACAATGGATAAGAAGAAGAAAGGAGGAATAAATGGTGCGCGGGCTTTCTTGGTTGTCTTCTCACGCTATTGCCCATACTGACTGACCACTACGCTGGTGGAATCCACGCTATCCCAAACGGCAATGCACATCTTCGTCACTTTTTGCTCTCATCTTTTCCATATTACTAAGCAATTTTTCCAAGGATAACTTAGAAATTTGCAACCACCTTGCATTTGCAGTCCGTAGAGACAGTCGACACTGAAATACTCTTACGAGCAGCAAGAATGCAAAGTCTGATCATGACCAAACAAACACATTACCACCATTGGAGGATGGTTGGTGCAAAGGCTGACCTAAGCTTGCATGTGAGGAGCAAGTAGGCCAGCCACCGGATCATAATTAGTCCAGACTTGCAAAGGAGCAAGGAATATGCCAAGAATGTCCCACGGAATAAACTCATGTAAAATGTCCAGGCTAGATGGAATGTACCGAGAATATTGATAATTATTCTATCTGAGTATCTACAGCTTCCTTCCCAAGTAAAGTGGAAGAAAAATTAACCAGCCGATACAGGATGAACTACATGTCCACTCTCAGATTATCAAGACATGACTAAACTCTCCCGAGCTCCCAACGCAAGAGCGGAGAATGCATGCAAAGCAAAGGCTCAACTTATTGCATCCAGCGCGACTCTCGCAACTTCAAGGATAACTCTCCATCAGAGGTGAAGAAGGTGTTTATGTTCAAAAATATGGTTTTTGGTCCTGGCAACAAAGTTCAGCTGCTTCCTTTTGGACCAGCTCGACATGGCGACAAATTCATTAGGTGAGGAAAAACATCACAGAAGAATCAGCGCCGGCCGAGTACCCTGCTTCTAATGTTATTCCTTGACTTCACCATAGGTTGCCTGGTGTTACTCTTAGGCTTTGGTATGTCACCCAGCTCCATTACTTGTATCGTGCGCTGCTTCTTTGCTGTGGTGGATGGAAGAGTATAGTTAGGTAAACCACAAGACCATATATATGTGATAAAAGAAAATATTGCAACAAAAAGACAACACGAACCATTTTCAGCTTCCTGGTAACGTTCCTGGAGCCTACGCTTGGCTGCTTCCAACCTTACGTTGCTTTCCAAGCCATCCTGGGTCTTTGGCTTTGCCGACTCTAACCTGACTCCTGATGAAGGCTGTGCACGAAGCCTTGATTTCTGGAGTCAAAGGATAGATGTAAGCCATGAGATCTTAAGCATCATCATAGCTTAAGTCTCAGTAACATGTGATACTTACATCCACATGACCCATTGCAGGTTTTCGTTCGACACCGAAGTGTTCCTGAGTCTGTTTGTACTTCATCTCACCAATGGGCTTTTGTTGAGTAGCTGCCTTCATTGGTCTCATAGATCCAGAATCAGAACTCGGGGGCCTGGATTGCTTGTTGAGCATGCCATGGGGCTTGGCTTGCAAATTTGAACCTTGAGGTTTTTGCTGGTTTGTATGCCTCATTGGTGGTTCTTGCCTTGTCAATTCTGGCCTCCTGAACTGATCTCTTTCAACAGTTCCAACAGGTCGAGTAAGTTCTGGTTTTGACACAGTTGAATGGTTTGCAGGCCTCCTGCCATTGTTTTCCCTCTTGTTTCCAAGGCGAGCATCATTGTTGTGTCTCAAGTCTGTCATAATATAATGTTAGTTATCACACAATCTATGGAGTGCTAGCATGGCAAGGGAAAACTAAGCAATTTGGGTAGTTGTACTCACTTCCATCTTCATCCATTTCGTCAAAGAACTTCAGGTTGCAAAGGCGAACAGGCAAAATAACAATGGAAGTTAATTAGCTTATTGTTCAGCACTAAAACAATTCAGATAGCAAGAGTGGATATATTAGTACCTCAGAGAGTTGAATGGCAGTAGTCTCAGGTGCAAAGAACGCTCCTTCATCCAAAGGTGGAGAAGGAAGGCCTTCTTCTTCATCATCATCATCCACAACAGAAGGGTTTGAGGTTCCTGGGGAGTTGTCTACAGGTAAAAGCAGCAATAATATAGTAAGCTAAGAGGCTTGCAACTGAGCATTCATTCACTCAGAATTAACTCTGAAACTGATGGATGAAATAATGTAACATTGAACAAATTCAGATCCTTTACCTGCAAGGGCAACGTTGGTAGTACTGACCCACTCATCAACCAAAGTTTTCCAATCCCTAGAAACACAAAAAGCAACTGAAGATGTCAACAATAGTTTACAAGATTGCTTTGGATTCATGCTAACAAGGTGATTTTCTCATTTTTCTTTGGGATGGTGAACAAAGGTAAATGGTGACTATGTAGCAGTGCAGATGGACTGGTACTAGTCAAAATCTTTTCGGAACATGAGAGAAGTAATTTGCCTCACTGAACTCTTCAAATTCAAGCACGAACTAGTTCTATAAAGCCAAACCAGATAAAAGTTCATGAAGCTTACTGAATGAGAGCCAGCGCGAGGTGACGAATCTGCTGCGAGCTGTGCTTCCGAAGGCCATTAACAGCCCTCCCGATCTCAGTAGCCTACGATGAACAGCCCCAAAGATAAGCAAACCAAATAGCAACAAAACCAGATATCTCATATGCGGTATGCAAAATAGGTACCTTAAGCGTGGAGACGGACAATTGCATCAGCTGCAGCCTCCTAAGTGAGTCGAACAGAGTAGCATCCGACTGCAAGACACCGTTTGTGTTTTAGTTCAGATCAATGCTAAGTGCTCACTGAAGTTGACAAATAACAGGTTTAGCAATGAATGGAAGAACTGCACAGATAGGAGTCCATACATGGTCTTGCTTGTGCAGGAGGAGCTCCTTGATGCGGAGGACCTCCCCAACTATCTGCGACTCCTCGTCGATCTCGTTGGTGAGGGCCTCCAGCTCCTCAGCCTCCGGGTCGTCATCTTCAGCGTGGTGGTCCTCCTCCGCCGGTGCCGCCACGTCCTGCTCCTCCTCCTCCTCGTCGTCGTTGTCGTCATCATAGTTGTGGCCGTAGTTGCTGGCGGCCGCGCGGCGGAGGCGCTCGTCAGAGTCGGAGTCTTCATCCTCGCTGATGCCGCAGCCGAGCGCCCCACCCCCGGGCGCGCCGAGGCTGCTGCTGTCGACCTTGCAGTCCTTCTCGGGGACGCGGCGCACGCTGCCCTTGTCCTCCGCGACCGCAGGGGTCGCGGGGGGGACGGAGCCGGTGCTGGCGGTGCAGCCGTGGCAGGAGGGGCGGGCGAGGAGCGCGTTGAAGAGCCTCTCAGCTATGCGGTCGCGGCGGCGCAGGAACTCCTGCGGCTCGTCGGCGGCGGCGACGAGGATGGCCTTCTCGATGGCCTCGCAGATGCCGACGCCGGCGCCGCGGAAGAAGCCGCGCCACCGGTCGAGCCCGTCGTCGGCCATCGCCCCCGAGATCGCGGCCCCGACAGACGAGAACAAACAGCTAGCACCAGAAGAACCGATGCTCCGCCGATTACCTCGGGTTCCCCCCTTGTGAAATTATTACTACGCCGCGGCCGAGAATCTAATCCCAGCCCCCGATCGCGAATCCGATGCCCCCCGGAATCCGGCGATCGTGAAAGCGAAATTCGCCAGAAATCAAATCGACGAACAGGGCGAGCGAGCGAGCAGAAAACGAATCGGGCCGAAACGAATCGAGAAAACCGAGTCGGGTTGGGTTGCTTGGCCCCCAAGCCCCGGTTTCCTCGAGGATTTCTGCGGCGGCAGGAAGAACCTTACCAAATCCTATCTGGCCCTTGCGGAAAGGGGGAGGTAGGGTAGGGTAGGGCTGGGGTGGGCGTGGGAGGAAGAAGACGGTGCGGCTCGGCTGGGCTGGGCTGGGGGAGAAGGCGAGGCAAGGCAGGCGAGGGCGATGCGAACACCAGGAAGGGTCGGGACGGGGACGGGGACGGGGCGGGGCGGGTGGATAGGGACGCGGATGGCAGGGTGCGCTACGCGACCCGAGCCCACGAGGACTACGAGCACCGGCACGCACAGATACAGTAGCTAACTAAACAAGAGCTACCAGTACTGGCCGCGATGCGACGACCCCTCCCGCCCCGTGGCGGAAAATACGCGCGGTAAAACAAACCGGGTCGCGTCACCGGGTCGCTTCGCTTCTTTTCCTTTGGCAGCGCGAACCCTCCTTTTCCTTCTGCAGGAGGGGGGCGACGCGGCGGCCTCGTGGTGGCTTCTTTGGTTTGACCCCGCCGAGTCGAGTCGAGTCGACATGCACTCTCTTTCTCCCGCCTCCCCTCCCCTCCCCTCCCCTGGTTTTGTTTAGCAGTATAGTTTGGTACTGGCATTAACTACTTCGATCGCTGCCCATGATTTACTCCATTATTATCGGCACTGCCAATTGATTGCTTAATTTCCTTCTCATCTCACCACCAAATATCTCTCCAAATCAATCAAGCATAAATGTTCACTACTCCATTACTGAAATGATTTTGGTTTGGGGCAGTGGTTCTTTTCGAAACAAACCTATGATATACAGTATGTTCCAGATAGCAACGTCCTGGAGCCCACCACGGGTCCATGACAGCGCAGTTACCTTCTGTAGGCTCTAGTGTAGTTTTCTCTTTTAGCTACAGCAGGGGTGGCTCGTTGCGGTTAACGCCCTTGGCTCGGCTCCAGCGGTTGCTTCCAAAATGGCCCAGGCAACCGTATCCCCCGGCTGTTCCAGGGAGGGATTCTCCACGCGCAAGTGGCATGTGCTTCTTGCTTCCTTTCGGCAGGAATATGTGGTTCTTGCCATCTCTGGCTGAGCTCGGTGCACCACAGACTTTTCACTACTTTTTTTTTAGGGGAGACTTTTTTTTTTTGGAAACGGACTAGGGGAGACTTTTCACTACTTCAGTTGTGACCTTGTGGCTGCCTCTCCTCTGGGTGGGGCCTGGGGCCAGCTGTACGGCGAGAGTGCGAGACACACGAAAACTTTGCATACGCTCTATTTTTCTTCCTCTCTTTTTTGCGAGGTATTTTTTTCTTCCTATGTGAATGAGAAGACGGCCAACTCTCCGGTGTATTCTTTTTTTTTTGCGAAAAACACCCCAGATCTATTAGCAAGCATCGGTGTTACAAAGCACTCCAGAAAAGTGAAAATTACAACCGGGTCCCTAGAGGCCCGCCACGCTACACACTCCGACGCGGGATGGGAACGCGCCGCCGCACCGGTGCCACCGCTCCCTCCTGGAGCCGGCGAAGACCTTGGATTCAGCAACCGGACTTGACGCAGACGGGAAGTCACCACCCTTGGCTATGGCATGCCCGCACGACGAAGAAACACCGAAGCCCAGCCAACGTATCCCTCGCCGGCGAGCAAGAGAGACAGAGAGCTGGCGCGCTTACCTCCTACACACCATCCCACAAGCCCCGCACCGCCACAGGAGGAGGCGACGGCACAACGAAGACAGGGCCGGAGAACCAGATCCCCAACGCGCACAGTCGGCAGCCTCGCCTCGCCGACCACCCACAGGGAACGAAGGCTCGAAGGAGAGCCCCGAGCACCAAAAGCCGCCAGGACCGCGCCGGCGCCCCGGGGGACAACGGCACAGAGGGGAAGGACCTGCGGCACCAAACTTCGCTCCGGCAGCACCACCACCTCCACAGCACCGCCCGCCGAAACCCTTGCTATCCACACCCTATGTACACGCCAGAACGTAGATCCGGGGTTCCCCCACCCTCCCGCCGCCGGAGCGGCCGCCGGAGGGGGAGGGAACCCACGGGCACGCCGGCGGCCGCGGGGGGAAGACGGAGTCGCCCTTGGTTCGCCTCCTATCGCGAGAGAGGAGGGGATAAGCACACAATAGAAGAAAGTGGGAAAATAAATCATGTTTGAGCATATCAAAAGATGGATTGTGTTTGTTTGGCATGTCAAACTGAATACATTTTTTTTACCTGCAAACTGTACAACGTTGGCGGAAAAAACTTATGAATTCACTAGCAAAATGGCCTGTGCGGTGCAACGGGAGAAAAAATACCACACGCTCTTAATTTACAAAAAATGGTCTACAATCTGAGAATTTGTAGCTACGGCCCAAACAAAGATGGTCTTAACTTATGAAAGCGCAGTTTAAGATTCTACAGGTGTTCTATTTTAACACGGCTTGCATGTAGATTTAATCCGTACAAAGAAACGGGCAAGTGATCGTGCATTTATTCATGTCCTGTTCGGAATGTGGTGTTGTTCTGGGCGAGTAAAGAGAAACGACAAAAACAAACGATGACACATTAGCACACTACGGAGACATGTGTGCATGGCAGTTTTCAGTTTAAGAATCACCAAATTAGGGTAACTCTTGAACACTTTTTTTCACATGCAAATTTCTAAAATACATGAAGAGTTGTTAAAAAGGTTATTAAAAGATACAAGATTTTTTAATCATAAAAGAGATTTTTTTTGTCTGGAAAAGAATATTTTTGTATGGTCCCCTGTGGACGCAGGTACTTGCGCCCCTATTTCATCACTATTTCTTGTAATACATGTCATAGGTATTGGTCCCTGTTTCATCACTATTTATATCTTATCAAACTTGTCATTTTTTTTCATGCATGCCTCCTTTTTACTTTTTTTCATGCATGTCCTCTCTTTTTTCTTCTTATATATAGAAGAACAGCGCAACATCTCATGTTTATCGGGTCTCCTCTGCATTTTCTATTTTATTTCTTTTATAGCGGACATCCCATCTTTATTGGATCCTTCTTTTATTTCTTGTCATGCATGTCCTTGTTTATTGGGTGTCTATAGCAAATTTATCTTCAATTTCATGTCCAATCCTAATTTTGCTGAGGTGTTCATCCGCAATCTGAATCAGTACCGGTATGAAAAAAGGCGGATAATGCATTGTTGATTAACATTGCAACCTAAATAGTTTTTTTTTAATTTGTTAACAGGTAAAATAACACCATATTCAGATTCTACATATTTTTCTAATCAAATTCCCTATATAACATGTTAAATTTGGAGCTGCGGTTTAGAAGATATAAGTATTTTAAAAAACATTTGATATTGATATGTACTGCGGGTTTAATGTCAGAAACATTAGGGGGTTTTCTATAAAATAGCAAAAACGAACTAAGAATACCTATTTCTTTTATTAGTAGGTATAGATTCCGGACTCCTTAGCCATTGGTTGTTTTCGAGTTTCAACAACACTCGGCTACCTCAATGACCAAGAAGATTCGGTTAATTCAATGAAAACCGGACAAACGTAGTTACAATGAGGGGCGTAGCCAGGCCTAGGCTGCCTGGGGTGTGGCTTACGAAATGTTCGTTGTTTGTGGTACTTTTTTTGCACTGTACATACTATAGTTATAAATGTTCGCTCGTGTCTTAGGTTGATCCTGGCTTCAACCCTCGTTACAATCACCCGATTTTCATTTAATTAATTGGTCGACCTGGTTACCCGCAAAGACTCACACTCTCGAGAAGAGAGTGTTAGTCGAGGCCAACTACAAAGATTCATTGCCATCAATTACCGCCCTCGATCCGATGACTATGCCTTCACCACAAAACGACCATCAAAAGAGGCGTCATCTTGAATAGTTGCCCGAGACCCATGCCGGAGTGCGCAATAGACATTGAACACGTACCCCCCTCCCCCCGTGGATCCTACCCACCTTAGGTCTTCCTTCTATGCTCTTGAGCCGTTACGGTGGTGACTCACCTCTCTAGTCGCATCCAAAGGAAACAGGTCGACCCCGATGGTTTAGAGTGGTGGCGGGATGTTTTCCTTGACGCCGACCATCCCCTACCAATGTGGCTCCGGCTATCGGTAGCGCGACTCGTTCCAGATCCCAGCCTAAGCTTTTGTCTAGGCACCCCCCCACCCCCCCCCCCCCCGGTCTCTACACAACTTTTGTTCTGCATCTTGGCGAAGTCTTCCGACCATGGGCGTTCTCGTGGCAGGGTGAGGGCGACACGACGCTTGATCTGGGAAGGCCTCTGTCCTTGAGCCAATGTATGGTTGATACGGTCCCTATGGGCAAATGGCCTGGATGAGCTTGTCCCGGCAGGGGCGGGCAATGATGGTGGAGCACCGAACGGACCGATTGGTTCCGGGCTAGGGTAATATGGACTGACAAGGTAAAGCCAGGTATGATCGATGAGGATGGCGCATACGGGCTTCGTTACTGTGTTGAAGTCATCGTGATGATGTTGAGCTCCTATCCCTGTCGCATGGTGCTCTGAAAGAAACCCCAGATCCAAGACTTCTCGGATCAAACTATGTCGACACTCACTGTCATGACCCTCGTGAGAAATCATTTTTTTACACCCATGTCGACAAACAATCGAGTTGGATCCAGGTGTAGGTCTCAACAATGGGCCTCGACGGCGTGTTTGATGGGCCTTCCATGCTTCTCGAGTCACGCTGGACTCAGAGTTTTCATTGAGTAGTCTAGGCGGCAACAATGATGCATGAATGTGGTCGTCCATGGCAGTCTCAGTTGGCTCAATCATTTTTTTTCTCCTTTGGCTTTGAAACTTGTTGTCAAAATAGGAACGGTCTATCTATCGTCGACGCGTGTGGTCGACTATTTGGCATGGGTCAGAGTGGTTCTCGCGCAACTATCATGATGATAGCTCGTTTAATGGCCGTCTACAATGAGTTCAAGGTTTTTTTTTAAACCTACAATTAGTTCATGGTTGCTGCATCAAGGCGATGGTGATGACACTGGCGCTTGTAGTTCGCCTAAGAGCATCTACAGCCGGACTTGGCAAAACCGACCCCCTATACATCCGCGGGCGCATCCGGACGGGCCCTCATATTTCCCTCCCGGCATCCACATATCTCAAATCCGGACTCTCAAATCCATGCACGTCGATCATAAAAGACAATGTCGCTGATAACCCACAAGTATAGGAGATCGCAACAATTTTCGAGGGTAGAGTATTCAACCCAAATTTATTGATTCGACACAAGGGGAGCCAAAGAATATTCTCAAGTATTAGCAGCTGAGTTGTCAATTCAACCACACCTGAAAGACTTAATATCTGCAGCAAAGTATTTAGTGGCAAAATAGTATGGAAGTAACGGTAACGGTGGCAAAAGTAACAGTAGCAGTTTTGTAGCAATTGTAACAGTGGCAACGGAAAAGTAACTTAGCAAAGATCAATATGTGAAAAGCTCGTACGCAATGGATCAATGATGGATAATTATGTCGGATGTCATTCATCATGCAACAGTTATAACATAGGGTGACACAGAACTAGCTCCAATTCATCAATATAATGTAGGCATGTATTCCGAATATAGTCATACGTGCTTATGGAAAAGAACTTGCATGACATATTTTGTCCTACCCTCCCGTGGCAGCGGGGTCCTATTGGAAACTAAGGGATATTAAGGCCTCCTTTTAATAGAGAACCGGACCAAAGCATTAGCACTTAGTGAATACATGAACTCCTCAAACTACGATCATCACCGGGAAGTGTCCCGACTATTGTCACTCCGGGGTTGCCGGATCATAACATGTAGTAGGTGACTATAATTTGCAAGATAGGATCAAGAACACAAATATATTCATGGAAACATAAAGGGTTCAGATCTGAAATCATGGCACTCGGGCCCTAGTGACAAGCATTAAGCATAGCAAAGTCATAGCAACATCAATCTTAGAACATAGTGGATACTAGGAATCAAACCCTAACAAAACTAACTCGATTACATGGTAAATCTCATCCAACCCATCACCGTCCAGCAAGCCTACGATGGGATTACTCACGCACGGTGGTGAGCATCATGAAATTGGTGATGGAGGATGGTTGATGATGATGACGACGACGACGATTTCCCCTCTCCGGAGCCCCGAACGGACTCCAGATCTGGTCTCCCGAGGAAGAACAGGAGGTGGCGGCGGCTCCGTATCGTAAAACGCGATGAATCCTTCTCTCTGATTTTTTTCTCCCCAAACGTGAATATATGGAGTTGGAGTTGAGGTCGGTGGAGGTCCAGGGGGCCCACAAGGACAGAGGGCGTGCCCTAGGGGGGTGGGCGCGCCCCCCACCCTTGTGGATAGGGTGTGGGCCCCCTTCAGTTGATTCTTTCGCCAATATTTTTTATTTATTCCAAAACTGATCTCCGTGAAGTTTCAGGTCATTCCGAGAACTTTTATTTCTGCACAAAAATAACACCATGGCAATTCTGCTGAAAACAGCGTCAGTCCGGGTTAGTTCCATTCAAATCATGCAAATTAGAGTCCAAAACAAGGGCAAAAGAGTTTGGAAAAGTAGATACGATGGAGACGTATCAACTCCCCCAAGCTTAAGCCATTGCTTGCCCTCAAGCAATTCAGTTGACAAACTGAAAGTGATAAAGAAAAACTTTTACAAACTCTGTTTGATCTTGTTGTTGCAAATATGTAAAGCCAGCATTCAAGTTTTCAGCAAAGATTATGAACTAACCATATTCACAATAACATTTAGGTCTCACATTTACTCATATCAACGGCATAATCAACTAGCGAGCAATAATATTAAATCTCGGATGACAACACTTTTTCAAAACAATCATGATATGATATAACAAGATGGTACCTCTCTAGCCCTTTCTGAGACCGCAAAACATAAATGCAGAGCACCCCTGAAGATCAAGGACTGACTAGACAATGTAATTCACGGTAAAAGAGATCCAATCACAGTCATACTCAATATCAATTAATAACAAAGCATACAAATGACAGTGGTGCTCTCTAACTGGTGCTTTTTATATGAGAATGATGGCTCAACATAAAAGTAAATAGATAGGCCCTTCGCAGAGGGAAGCAGGGATTTGCAAAGGTGCCAGAGCTCGAGTTTTTAAAACAGAGATGAATATAATTTTGAGCGGTATGCTTTCATTGTCAACATAACAACCAAGAGATCTCAGTATCTTCCATACTACATACATTATAGGCGGTTCCCAAACAGAATGGTAAAGTTTTTTTACTCCCCCTCAACCAACAAGCACACTCCACGGCTGGTCCGAAACAACGGGTACCGTCCATACAAGCAACAATCCTGGGGGAGTTTTGTTTTAATTTATTTTGATTTGATTTGAGCATGGGACTGGGCATCCCGATTACCAGCCATTTTCTCGTGAATGATGAGGGAGTCCACTCATCGTGAGAATAACCCACCTAGCATGGAAAATACTAACAGCCCCCAGTCGCTACATGAGCGATTCGGGCATAAAAAAACAGATTATCATTTGAAGGTTTAGAGTTTGTCACATGCAAATTTACTTGGAACGGCAGGTAAATACCACATATAGGAAGGTATGGTGGACTCATATGGAATAACTTTGGGTTTATGAAAGTGGATGCACAAGCAGTATTCCCTCTTAGTACAAGTGAAGGCTAGCAAAAGACTGGGAAGCGACCAACTAGAGAGCGACAACAGTCATAAACATGCATTGAGAGTAACCAACATTGAATGCAAGCATGAGTAGGATATAAATCGCCATGAACATAAATATCGTGGAGGCTATGTTGATTTTGTTTTCAATTACATGCGTGAACATGTGCCAAGTCAAGCCACTCAAATCATTCAAAGGAGGATACCATCCTATCATACTACACCACAACCATTTTAAAAGCATGTTGGCACGCAAGGTAAACCATTATAAACTCCTAGCTAATTAAGCATGGCATGAGTAACTATAATCTCTAATTGTCATTGCAAACATGTTTCATTCATAATAGGCTGAATCAGGAACGATGAACTAGTCATATTTACAAAAACAAGATAGGTCGAGTTCATACCAGCTTTTCCTCATCCAATCATTTCATCATATATCGTCATTATTACCTTTCACTTGCACGACCGAACGATGTGAATAATAATAATAGTGCACGTGCATTGGACTAAGCTGGAATCTGCAAACATTTATCCAAAGGAGAAGACAAGGTAATATGGGCTCTTTGTTAGATCAACAATAATGCATATGAGAGCCACTCAACATTTTCATCGTGGTCTTCTCTCCTCGACCCCCAAAGAAAAGAAAAGAATTTCAAAAAAACACACTAAAATGTTTTTGGAGTTTTTGTTTTTCCGAAGAAAGTAAAACAAGAACGAGAAAAACTATTTACACGGGAAAGCTCCCAACAAGTAAAAGAAGAACGAGGAATCTTTTTTGGGTTTTCTTTAATACTACAACTAAGCATGGAAAGTAAACTAAACTGCAACTAATTTTTTTTGTTTTTCTCAAAGGCTTTTCAAACACACAAGAAGAAAGCGAGAAAAAGAAAATAAACTAACATGGATAATACAATGAGAAAGTATGAACACCGACAACTAGAATGAGTGTGTGAACATGAATGTAATGTCGGTGAGAAATACGTACTCCCCCAAGCTTAGGCTTTTGGCCTAAGTTGGTCTAGGGCCACCACTGGCCCGGATGATATCCGAAATCGTAGCTGGGGTCGTATTGTGCTGCGGCAGCTACTGCTTGGCGAGCTGCCTCCTGGAGGCGAGCTGCCTCCGCTGTTCTCCCATACCCGTTTGCCTCCTCTCTTGTTATAAAATATATCCCATTTACCTGAAAGTTAAAGAAGGCAGGAGCAGGAAGGGTAATATGGACGGCACGCCGTCTGTCAAAGATTAGCCGGTACTGGAGGGACTGTTCGTTCCTCTCAAGAAACTGATAACGCACCAAAGCATCATAATCAAGAAAAGCAGGTGGCAACTCCATGTTATTCTCCCTTATGGGTACTCCAAGATAATTAGCTAAACGAGTTGCATAAATCCCACCAAATAAATCTCCCTCTTTAGCATTATGATGTAACCTCCTCGCAATAATAGCCCTCAAGTTATAACGCTTATCACCTAACACCGCACACTTGAGGACACTAAGATCTGGAATGCAAAGGTGGCAATGCTCATGCTTACCATTAATGCATCTACCTATAAAGAGAGCAAAATAATGTATGGCAGGAAAGTGAATGCTCCCTATGGTAGCTTGTGTGATATTTCTAGTTTCTCCCACAGTGATGCTAGCAAGGAAATCATTGTATTCACCTTTGTAAGGCTCACTAAGAAGGCCCCATTGTGGGATTTTGCAAGCAGCATTAAAATCTTCAAGGTCCATGGTATATGATTCATCATAAAGATCAAATAAAACAGTATGGGTATTACGCTTAGATGAAAATTCAAACCTCTGCACAAAGGAATCGGTGAGGTAGTAGTATTGTCAACACTTGTCTGACACGAAGTCCTCAAGATCAGCATTCCGTACGTACACATAAAACTCATCCTTGAAACCTGCATGAACCATGAATTCATCCGACGGCCATTCACAAGGCCGCACTTGAGCTTCCCTTGGTGGTTCAAGGTCCAGCTCACATATCGCGAGCCTCGGTGCTTGCTTCCTTGAGGAACCACCTTGGTACATTCTCCTAGACATTTTTCTTCCTCCGAAAAATTTCTGAAATTTTTAGTGACTCAAAATAAAAGTGAACCAAACTCAACAAAATTGATAGCAACTACTCCTACAAGTGCCTAGAGGCTATAGCATGCATCAAAACTACTTTGGACCATATAAATTTGACATGCAAGCTCAAGAACAGGGTCACCACAGCAGCAAAAATTTGCAATAAATAAAGCACTAGAACAAAAACTAATTGGACCATTGGAGGAGTCACATACCGAAGAACAATCCCCCAAAACAGTTTTGTAGAAGGAGCTTTACACAAGAAGATCGAAAATGGCAGCAAAATGAGCAAGAACACGAGTTTGAGCTATGGGATGATTTTTTCTGGAGGAAGACGAAGTGGATGGGTGCTGGAATAAGTGGAGGGGAGCCACGTGGGACCCACAAGACTGGGAGGCGCGCCCAGGGGGGTAGGGCGCGCCCTCCGTCCTTGTGGACAGGTGGTGGGTCCCCCTGGTGTGTTCTCAGTACCAGAAATTCTCAAATATTCTATAAAAAATCATACTAAATTTTCAGGGCATTTGGAGAACTTTTATTTTTGGGACATTTTTTTATTTCAAGGATAATTCAGAAAACAGACGAAAAATACTATTTTTGCTTTATTAAATCTAAATAACAGAAAGTAAGAGGTGGGTACAGCAGGTTGTGCCTTCTAAATTCATCCATCTCATGCTCATCAAAAGGAATCTGTTAATAAGGTTGATCAAGTCTTATTAACAAACTTCTTCCAAATGACATGAAACTGGAGAATTTTCGAATAACACTAGGTTACCTCAACGGGGATATGCATGTCCCCAACAATAAGAATATCATATTTCTTTTTGACAGTTGGAAGAGGGAATTCAAAACCTCCAATAGTAATAGTTGAAGTTTTTCAATAAAGTTGATACTATGAACTTGAGGTTGTTTCTTCGGAAAGTGTACCGTATGCTCATTACCATTAACATGAAAAGTGACATTGCCTTTATTGCAATCAATAACAGCCCCTACAGTATTCAAAAAGGGTCTACCAAGGATGATCGACATACTGTCGTCCTCGGGAATATCAAGAATAACAAAGTCCGTTAAGATAGTAACGTTTGCAACCACAACAGGCACATCCTCACAAATACCGATGGGTATAGCAGTTGATTTATCAGCCATTTGCAGAGAGATTTCAGTAGGTGTCAACTTATTCAAATCAAGTCTACGATACAAAGAGAAAGGCATAACACTAACACCGGCTCCAAGATCACATAAAGCAGTTTTAACATAGTTTCGTTTAATGGAGCATGGTATAGTTGGTACTCCTGAATCTGCAAGTTTCTTTGGTATTCCACCCTTAAAAGTATAATTAGCAAGCATGGTGGAAATTTCAGCTTCCGGTATCTTCCTTTTACTAGTAACAATATCTTTCATGTACTTAGCATAAGGAGGCATTTTAAGCATATCAGTTAAACGCATACGCAAAAAGATAGGTCTAATCATTTCAGCAAAGCGCTCAAAATCCTCATCATCCTTTTTTTTGGATGGCTTAGGAGGAAAGGGCATGGGTTTCTGAACCCATGGTTCTCTTTCTCTACCATGTTTTCTAGCAACAAAGTCTCTCTTATCATAACGTTGATTCTTTGATTGTGGGTTATCAAGATCAACAGCAGGTTCAATCTCTACATCATTATCATTACTAGGTTGAGCATCAACATGAACATCATCATTAACATTATCACCAGGTTCATGTTCATCACCAGATTGTGTCTCAGCATCAGAAATAGAAATATCATTTGGATTCTCAGGTGTGTCTATAACAGGTTCACTAGAAGCATGCAAAGTCCTATCAGTTTTTTTATTATTACTAGGACTAGATGCATCAGTATTAATTCTCTGAGAATCTTGCTCAACTCTCTTAGGATGGCCCTCAGGATACAAAGGTTCCTGAGTCATTTTACCACCTCTAGTCATAACCCTAACAACATTATCATTGTTCTTACTATTTAACTCATTAAGCAAATCATCCTGTGCCTTAAGTACTTGTTCTACTTGAGTTGTAACCATGGAAGCATGTTTACTAATAAGCTTAAGATCATTAACAGTTCTACTCATATAATCACCCAAGTAAGCAAGCATGTGAGCATTACATTTCAATTGTCTACTAACATAAGCATTGAAATTTTCTTGTTTAACAATAAAATTATCAAACTCATCCAAGCATTGACTAGCAGACTTATTATGAGGAATATCACCTTCATCAAATCTATAAAGAGAATTTACCTCTACTACCTGTGTCGGGTTATCAAGACCATGTATTTCTTCAATAGGCGGTAAATTCTTAACATCTTCAGCTTTAATACCTTTTTCTTTCATAGATTTCTTTGCCTCTTGCATATCTTCAGGACTGAGAAATAGAATACCTCTTTACTTCGGAGTTGGCTTAGGAGTTGGTTCAGGAAGTGTCCAATCATTATCATTACTCAATATATTATTCAATAGCAATTTAGCTTGCTCAACAGTTCGTTCCCTGAAAACACAACCAGCACAACTATCTAGGTGGTCCCTAGAAGCATCGGTTAGTCCATTATAAAAGATATCAAGTATTTCATTTTTCTTGAGAGGATGATCAGGCAAAGCATTAAGTAATTGGAGAAGCCTCCCCCAAGCTTGTGGGAGACTCTCTTCTTCAGATTGCACAAAGTTAAATATTTCCTGTAAGGCAGCTTGTTTCTTATGAGCAGGGAAATATTTTTTGAGAGAAGTAATAAATCATATCCTGGGGACTACGCACACAACCAGGAGCAAGAGAATTAAACCATAACTTAGCATCACCCTTTAACGAGAAAGGAAACAATTTAAGAATATAATAGTAGCAAATTTTTTCCTCATGAGCAAATAGGGTGGCTATATCATTCAGTTTAGTAAGATGTGCCACAACTGTTTCAGATTCATAACCAAAGAAGGGATCAGATTCAACCAAAGTAATTAACTCAGCATCGACAGAGAATTCATAATACTTATCAGTAACAAAGATAGGTGAAGTAGCAAAATTGGGATCATATTTCATTCTAGCATTCAAGGATTTTTCTTTCAGCTTAGCTAACAGTTTCTTAAGATCATCTCTATCATTGCAAGCAAAGAAGTCTCTAGCAGTTTCTTCATCCATAACATAACCCTCAGGTACAACAGGCAATTCATATCTAGGGGGAGAATCATAATCTTTAGTTTCAATAATATCATCAGTTTCAGCAATTTCATTTTCTCTAACCCTAGCAAGTTGTTCATCAAGAAATTCACCTAGTGGCACAGTATTATCAAGCAAAGCAGTAGTATCATCATTAGCATCATGCATAGCAGAAGTGGCATCATCAATTACTTGCGACATATCAAAATTACTAGCAGGTGTAGGTGTCGCAAGCTTACTCAAAACAGAAGGTGAATCAAGTGCAGAGCTAGATGGCAGTTCCTTACCTCCCCTCGTAGTTGAGGGAAAAATCTTGGTTCTAGTATCTTTCAAATTCCTCATAGTGATCAACGGATATAAATCCCAAGTGACTCAGAGAATAGAGCTATGCTCCCAGGCAACGGCGCCAGAAAAAGGTCTTGATAACCCACAAGTATAGGGGATCGCAACAGTTTTCGAGGGTAGAGTATTCAACCCAAATTTACCGATTCGACACAAGGGGAGCCAAAGAATATTCTCAAGTATTAGCAGCTGAGTTGTCAATTCAACCACACCTGAAAGACTTAATATCTGCAGCAAAGTATTTAGTAGCAAAATAGTATGGAAGTAACGGTAATGATGGCAAAAGTAACAGTAACAGTTTTGTAGCAATTGTAACAGTGGCAACGGAAAAGTAACTTAGCAAAGATCAATATGTGAAAAGCTCGTAGGCAATGGATCAATGATGGATAATTATTTCGGATGGCATTCATCATGCAAAAGTTATAACATAGGGTGACACAGAACTAGCTCCAATTCATCTATATAATGTAGGCATGTATTCGGAATATAGTCATACGTGCTTATGGAAAAGAACTTGCATGACATCTTTTGTCCTACCCTCCCATGGCAGCGGGGTCCTATTGGAAACTAAGGGATATTAAGGCCTTCTTTTAATAGAGAACCGAACCAAAGCATTAGCACTTAGTGAATACCTGAACTCCTCAAACTACGGTCATCACTGGGAAGTGTCCTGACTATTGTCACTCCGGGGTTGCCGGATCATAACACGTAGTAGGTGACTATAAGTTGCAAGATAGGATCAAGAACACAAATATATTCATGGAAACATAAAGGGTTCAGATCTGAAATCATGGCACTCGGGATCTAGTGACAAGCATTAATCATAGCAAAGTCATAGCAACATCAATCTTAGAACATAATGGATACTAGGGATCAAACCCTAACAAAACTAACTCGATTACATGGTAAATCTCATCCAACCCATCACCGTCCAGCAAGCCTACGATGGGATTACTCATGCACGGCGGTGAGCATCATGAAATTGGTGATGGAGGACGGTTGATGATGACGACGGCGATGATTTCCCCTCTCCGGAGCCCCGAACGGACTCCAGATATGGTCTCCCGAGGAAGAACAGGAGGTGGCGGCGGCTCCGTATCGTAAAACGCGATGAATCCTTCTCTCTGATTTTTTTCTCTCCGAACGTGAATATATGGAGTTGGAGTTGAGGTCGGTGGAGGTCCAGGGGGCCCACAAGGATAGAGGGCGCGCCCTGGGGTGTAACACCCCCAGTGGTTAGCCACAGTAATCCCCCTGTTGATAATGCCATGTCATCATGATCAACAGTGCTTAATCATCATGAGTAACATATCTCATTTCAAAATTCAAATTCAAATGGAAATTCAAACTGAAAGTGCAAATAAAAGTTGTTCAGATTTGAAAAACAAAAATGTTCATGATATTTAAAATAATCCAGAGACAATTCTAAAATTATAATCAACTTTTACTAAATTAGTTATGTGCCTCAAACAGCAACAAAACAGAGGTATTAAATCCATTTTCATTTAATAAAAATCCAAATAAAAAGATATGGACTTCAAACCATTTTCTGGCAGTGACAAATAATGCACCATATTTAATAAGCCTAGTCACATATATTTCAATAGTCAATTGGGGGCCTAACGATTGGCAAAACAGGAGCTAAAAGGGAAAACAGAAAAGAAAACGAAGAAAAAGAAAAAGGCCACGGTGCCTGGGCCTCGAGTGCACAGGGAGGCCCAGCCCGCCTGGCGCCGTCCCCTACCCCCATTGCTCCTCCCCGCGCCGCTGTCGCCGCGCGCGCACTCGGCTGCCTGGCCCCCCCTCTGCGCAGCTCGACAGCGCGCTCGCGCCCGCTCGTGGTGGATAAGGGCGAGGCCCCGCGACCCCTGGCGGCCCCCCTCGCCACTCTCTCTCCCTCTCTCCCCTTTTCCCCATCGTAGCCGAATGCCACCGCCGCCATGGCTCCGGCCTAGCCACAGCCACCGAGCCCTCCTCGTCGCCCTGACGTGTCCCCGAGCTCCGCGGCTGTCTGCTGCTTCGCCTGCTCCGACGATCTCAAGGCGGGAGCCGCTCCAGCGCCGGATCTTCTTCGTCTGCAACCTTCGGCCGCCGCGGCCCCGGCGTCGATTTTGGCGACGTCGAGCTACCCCGAGCCCACTTGTGCACACCTGCAGGGCCCGGTGAGCAGCCGCGTCGATCCCTCTTCCTCTCCCTCTCTTTCCATGCCTGTAGCCAGCTCGCCGCCGTTGCAGTGAGCTCGCCGCCGCAGCTCGCCTCGCCACCGCGGCCAACGCACGCGCAGCTCGCGTCTGAGCTCATGGACGTGCTCAGCGCACTCGTGCGAGTCCAATGCGCACGCGCTCGTGCTACCCCGTGCCCCGTAGCGTCGATTTTGAGCTCCGCCCGAATGCGCCGCCCGCCGGCGTCGACGTAGCGCTCGACTCCGGCCGTTCTAGCCCACGCCACCGCCGCGGTTGGACGCGGCTCGGTCATCCCGTTCTAACACGCCCAAAACCGCGCGCTTTGGCCGTCCCTAACGCAAATCCGACCGCCCCCGAGGTCCTCCGCCGCGCCTGGATGTCGCCGGTGGCTCGCCGCCGGTCGCCGCCGACGTGGCTGGGCGGGGCCACTCCCTGGATCGCTCGCAAGTGGGCCCAGGGGCCCCAGTTGACCTGGTCAACTATGGTGACGTGGCGCTTACTGTCACTGACGTGTGGGCCCGCGTGATTATTTAGATAAATAGGATTTAAAAACAAATCTAATAAATAAACAGACACTGACATGTGGGGTCCACCCCCTAATTAACCTAGTTTAGTTTAATTAACCACTAATCAACCCTGAGTCACTGACCAGTGGGTCCCACTGGACCCACAGGTCAGGTTTGACTCTGGTCAGCCAGAGTTGACTACTGACATCATCTTTTCATCATGCTGACATCACCTTTTACTGTTTTGGATAATTCGAATTTAAATAATTAAATAAATCCAAAAAATGATTAAAACTTTAGAAAATCATATAAAAATATCCGTAGCTCAGATCGAAAAACTTTGTACATGAAAGTTGCTCAGAACGACGAGATGAATCCGAATTCGCGGTCCGTTCGTCCGCCACACGTCCCTAGAATAGCGAACATGCAACTGTCCCCCTCCGTTTCCTCTGTCCGAAAATGCCAAACTTCGGGAAAACATTCCCGGATGTTTTCCCTCTTCACCTATATCATGTAGCACCGCGTCAGAACACCCCTAGCTCTGCGTATTGTCATGTCATGCTCTTGTCTGCTTTATATTTATTGTTTCCTTCCCCTCTTCTCTCTCGGTAGACCCTGCTATAGACGCATTTTCTCGAGACCGACGCAGCTCAGGAGCCCGACGCCACTGTTGACGACCTTGCCTTTGCCGCCGAGCAACCAGGCAAGCCCCCCCTTTGATCATCCCGATATCGCCCATTCTATTTTCTCATGCTTGCATTAGAATTGCTGCTGCTACTGCTTTACCTATTCTGATGCATAGCCTGTTTATTGTAACCTACTATTGATACCTTACCTGCTTATCCTAAACTGTCTAGTATAGGCTGGGTAGAGACCTATCAGTGACCCCACTTGTCTCGAGTGCCCCGCTGGATTATCAGAAGACCCGATCAATGGGATCGAAGACAGGCCCCAGCACCGCACCTCACCCCCTGGTTGTACGACACTGCATCGTTACCATCGAGTGCCGAGGGTGATACCTCGTATAGCACTCCTGATGTTAACTCTGTAGAGTAGCTATTGTAGGGTAACGCGACAGAAAATGAAAATTTTCGGTATAGCGAGCACGCCCAGGACCACTATGGAGACTGCATACAAGGTTTGATCTGATCCGTACCGACTCGAAGCGCAGCGGAAGAAGAGTCGGTGGAGATCGTTGGTGCAGATCCCCGCAACTAGGATTTACAACCTCCCAACCGCGAGGATGTACTCCCTCGTCGGACAGCCCTTCGGGAGGCGGTCGGACAGTCCCCCGGACGATGTCGCGGACAGCCCTTCGGGAGGACCCTCGAAACTCGAACGGAGACTCGGACAGCCCTTCGGAAGGACACTCGAACAGCCCCTCGGGCAAAAGACTGAAACTACGACCTCTCTACGGGGTTGCACACATACGGTGTCAGCTATCCGGCAGGGCTTCGCCGTCCAGAACTAGTTCCTGCCGGAACCCAGACAGCCTTTCGGCTCTACGAAACTCTTTTCGTGGGAGGGAGAGAAGAAGCCAGATAATGCATGGCATGTGTATGAGAGCAAGGGATGAAGAGATGGCAGCCCCCATCTCCTCTATTTATAGGAAACCCAAGGGGTAGGGTGGTTTTACAAGAAAACCCAAAATGCACATGGATGAAGTCCTTCCACAAGGACCCAAGTGAGAAATCAAGGGACAAGTGGGGGCTCCAAGGAGGAGCCCCCATGTGGCCGGCCATCTCCTTGTAGGGGCCCCCCAAGGGGGCCTCATCCATCCATGTCACCCCCAAAAATATCTTGGGACAAATCCCAAAAATAATGGCTTTCCAAAAAAATAACCATAAAGCTGATTTTCACTATTCATGATGACATTTTTCAGCGTCCGTTCGAACTGAAAATATTTATGTGGGCTTAGAACATTTCCAGTACCCACTAAAATAATTTTCAACGCGTTCTGGAACAATTCCAGTTTAGTGATTTTCATCTGCGAAAAGCATCTGAAGTGGTTCCGGCAGCTCCGGAACATTTCCGGTTTTTCTTCCAGAAAATTCCCAGAAGTTTCCAGAATGATTCTGGCACCCCCCAAGAATTATCAGGCATGTGCCGAAACCATTTTGACTTAATGGTATTCCCTGAAACAACTTTTCAGTTTCACCGAAACTCATCCGGTGTTCTCTCTGCGGAACTTTTCCGCTGTCCGAAACTTTTTCGGTGTCCGAAACTTTTTCGGTGATTTTCTCTCAGATTCCCTGTCTAGTATTCAGCAGATAGATGACCCTTAAGCGTGTGACCCTATAGGTTCGGTGAAGCATAGACATGACCTGGAACCCCTTCCGATCAATGATCAACATCGGAGCCGTGGACACCCATATTGACCCCTATACCCACACAAATGAATATTCGAGTGAACCTCCAGTTGCCGTGAGCTATTCCTGTTGCTTCGCGATATGTCACAAAACACCCGAGGTGAGATTTATTGCACCCCCGTGGATCAACAATTTGTCCACTATGCAAGTTACCTCGTTACCGGTTTTGTTCTCTTTTCTCGTTTCCGTGTTTCGGTATCCCAGTGATCAAATCACAAGTTGTCTGGCCAGACGATGATGGATACCGTTTCACCGAGAGGGCCCGAGTATATCTCTCCATCGTCGGAGGAGCAAATCCCAATCTTGAGCTATCTCGTTACTTGCCATACTTTTCCGTGAACCCGTAAGCCGCCGTAATAGCCACCCAGTTACGGATGACGTTTAACAAAGCCCAAAGTTCACGAAGCAAGTACGAAGGAACTCGATACTCTCATGGTCTAAGGAATTATGCAAACATTAACTTCCCTATGTAAAATACCATTAACTTGTGAAGAATGTATCTCATAGCATAACATCAATTTGGGTCGATTCAACACAAGTGTTCTACCAACAATTTGTGCCCTCAAAATTGCCGGCATAGACATGCCCATGATCAGGAAAACATAATCATCATGCAATACTTGAGCCAGTCTTAGAGGCATGACTAGGAATACATTTTACCGTTTATTAACCCACACGTGCACATGGGTTTTCCTCAGAGCCTTTATGGATATACGGGCTCGGGAGCCACAACAGTTATAGCATGGATCATAAACATTCATTACAAACCAGGAGATACAAAATAACTGTTATTACTGCCTCTAGGGCAGTTCTCCTACAGCTGTTGGGTCATGGTCATCGAGGATGATTCCTCCTTCTCCACTTCCGATACAACCCTGTCATGCACCACCTCAAGTGTGAACCCATCGAGGGTGATTCCTCCGAGTTCACCTTGACAGATACATCGAGTAGGAATCCAACGAGGGTGATACCTCGGACTCCCCTGATGTTATGGACACACGGATACTTGGACTGTACTACTGTTACTTGGAAAGGCGGGTCGACCCAGAGGGGTATCCCCGTGTGATGTGAAGACGGGTTGCCCGGATGGTGCCCGAGTGAGAATACGAGGCGTGGCCGGGCATTCTTGGCCCTTACCGCAAGTCCTCGAGACGGGGCGACGGGGTCACATCTTTCGTGAGTCTCTGCTCATTACCGCACTACCAACACACTACGATTTGGATATTTGATTCGAGTGGGCCTCTGGCCCGATAGCACTAACCATCACGTGGGCATAGTATGGGCGTTCTGCATCATAGCATCAGCCAAAAGCTCTGTCAGACGTCCAGTTCAGCATTACGGCACGGTCGGATCGTGTCGGCCACCCGAGGTATCCACCCTGTGCGCAACGACCCGGAGGGCGAGGGGCGATGGCCAAGACCCCCTTGCGCTTAGGATGTAGACCGGCGGGGACCTCTCTGCTGAGCTGTAGGTAGGGTTGCGGTGTGTCGTTTGGCAGAGGCCGGGCATGACCCAGAAAGTGTGTCCGGCCGAAGTTAAGCGAGCGTGGTGGGTAAGTTGGTGCACCCCTGCAGGGAAGAAAACATCTATCGATAGCCTGTCCTACGGTAACGGACACTCGGAGTTGTATCCCGATCGATACAGCTAGAATTGGATACTACGGCTCTGGGATTGCTTCTCGCAGGGAGTCGAGAAGGGATCTCTGGACGAGGTTGATGACTGTATGGCTCTGGGATTGCTTTCTCGCAGGGAGTCGAGAAAGGATCTCTGGGTGAGGTTGAGACTTAATGATACTGCTACATTATATGGTACTGTCTACACTCTTCTAATGCTGCAAGACCGCTGAAGATGCTAGTCTTCGATAGGACTAGGTCTCCTCTCTATTCTGGCATTTCTGCAGCCCAGTCCACATATACATCCTTCCTTTGATAATGTTGCATATGTAGTGTAGATCCTTGCTTGTTGAGTACTTCGGATGAGTACTCACGGTTGCTTTGCTTTCTTTTCCCCCATATCCTTTTGATGCAACCAGATGATGGAGCCCCTGAGATAGCTGCCTCCGCCGATGATCGCTACTATTACCCCAAGGATGGATGCTACTATGAGTTGGTCGACGACCAGAAGTAGGATCGGAGGGTCCCAGATAGGAGGCTTGCGCCTTTCGATCGTAGCTTTTGTTTTGTCCCGCCTTTCTAAAGGTTTATCTGTTTCTGTTTCATATCTGTACTCAGATATCTGATGCTTCCGCTGACGCTTGTACGCAAGCTTATGTATTCGAGCCCTCGAGGCCCCTGGCTTGTAATATAAAGCTTGTATGACTTTAATTATGTTTTAGAGTTGTGTTGTGATATCTTCCCGTGAGTCCTTAGGCTTGATCGTGTGCATTTGCGTGTATGATTAGTGCACAATTGAGCCGGGGGCGTCACAAGTTGGTATCAGAGCCGACTGCCTGTAGGAACCCCCTTTCCAACTCCTTGGCCGAAGTTGAGTCTAGTGATCCAAAACCATTTTACTAACATGGCTGTGTGGCTTACGGGCCCACGTCGCCAATCGGGTGGTATTAGGATCTTTTATTCCTCGTCTTTACTCTAGGACTCTGATCTCTCTTCCTTTCGGGTTAAATGAATTTTACTAACGCCGACACTTAGGATCTCGTAAATCTCGTCTACCCGGAGAGCTGGATATCTGTGCTTAATTCCTTACCATTGATCTGATTAGTCTGATAATCATTTTCCTTTCCATTGTTTTGTTTAACCTTTCTCTCTGAGTTGTATTATACTTCTCATTATCATTTGACAATCCTGAATTTCCTCTGTTTCAGATGGATTGTTTGTTTCCACCACGCCCTACGACGCAGCTTGTGCTTCGCACTTGGGCTCGTGGTGCCCCTGGTTTTCCAGCTGTCCTGATCGCCCTCCTGACCAGGCTGGGCCACCGCTGGTACCCCGAGTACATGGTCTACGAGGATTACCGCGAGTTCAACCAGGAGCAGTACCATGCTGATGTTCGTATCTATGATCAGCAAGATGACTCAGACACTGAGCTGCACCTTTTCCATGGTATCAGCGTGACGATTGAGATGGCAGTACATGATGCCGCCTACTCTGCTGTCGCACGTCTCCGAGGAGAGTTCAGCGATAGCTTGGATGCCTCTGAGTTCCGATACATCCCGTATGCCCCTGCTGGAGATGCTACTGGATACTACACAGCTATCTGTGCCCTGTACGAGCGACGTCGTTACGACCCACATGTTCTGATTCAGTGCACTCAGGCTCTGGATCGCACTATTCGGGCTCTTGCCGTCGAGTTGGTTGCCACTCGAGCACGCCTCTACGATGCTATGACACAGTTGCTACCACCTGTTCATGCAGGGATACATCCAGAGTACATCCTTTACCCGAGCAGGACTCAGATGTATGCTGGTATTTATTGGCCTGCTGTTGGAGGTCACACACCTGTACGTGGACCTCTTCTTTCAGCTCGAGACCGGATTCTGCATCAGAGTGCACATGGAGCACAGGAACCTTCCGCGATGAACATTCATCGTCCGCACGTGCAGCTACCCTGTTTCAGTGGACCTCTGTTTATTGCCATGCGGTTCGGATATGGTCTTCACAAACGCCGCCCAGTGAGGATAGATACCATCGGCAAGATAGTATCCTATGTTGTAGTCTCGGCCGTTGACGGTGTAGTTGCACGGCAGTGATCCCCCATTGCAAAGCCTCCTGAACACCAGAGATCGTTAAAAGCACGTTGATGTCATTGTGAGAACCCGACATTCCAAAGAAAGCATGCCAAATCCATAAGTCATGTGATGGCACCGCTTCTAGTATGATGGTGGCCTCTTTGATGTGACCTTGATACATTCCCCGCAAACCTTTGGGGCAGTTTTTCCATTGCCAATGCATGCAATCAATTGATCCGAGCATTCATGGAAACCCCCTTGCCTCTCCAATAGCCAGCAACCTCTTTGTGTCATGCGCATTTGGTTCTATGAGATACTCAGGTCCAAACACCTCCACCACGGCGCGAGCAAACTTGACAGTAGTCTTCAAGCACGTGCTCTCCCCCATCCTGACCATCTCACCCACGGCATCTGCAGCTGCTACTTCTTGAGCTTGATTTGATTTTTCCCTTGAAGAGGAAAAGGAGATGCAATAAAGTAGAGATAAGTATTTCCCTCAGTTAAGAACTAAGGTATCAATCCAGTTGGAGGCACAAGCAAGACCCCAATATATGCACCTGCACAAACTAACAAATAATTGCACACAACGCGAAAAAGGGGTTGTCAATCCCTTCACGGTCACGAACAAGATTGAGATCTAATAGAGATGGGTATAAAAGATAAGTAAAAGGCAAAATAAAGTAAATATAAATAAATTGCAGCAAGGTATTTTTGCATTTTTTGTTTTATATATCTGAAAATATATGATGGAAAATAGACCCGGGGACCATAGGTTTCACTAGAGGCTTCTCTCTTGAATAAAGCATACGGTGGGTAAACAAATTACTATTGAGCAATTGATAGAAAAGCGCAAAGTTATGACGATATCTAAGGCAATGATCATGAATATAGGCATCACGTCTGTGACAAGTAGACTGACTCCTGCCTGCATCTACTACTATTACTCCACACATCGACCGACTCCTGCCTGCATCTAGAGTATTAAGTTCATAAGAACAGAGTAACGCCTTAAGCAAGATGACATGATGTAGAGGGATAAACTCGAGCAATATGATATAAACCCCATCTTTTTATCCTTAATGGCAACAATACAATACGTGCCTCACTGCCCCTTCTGTCACTGGGAGAGGACACCGCAAGATTGAACCCATCACAAAGCACTTCTCCCATTGCAAGAAAAAATCAATCTAGTTGGCCAAACCAAATCGATAGATCGAAGAGAATTACTAAGCTATCTCAATCGTGCATAAAAGAGTTCAGAGAAGACTCAAATAATATTCATAGATAATCTGATCATAAATCCACAATTCATCAGATCTCAACAAACGCACCGCAAAAGAAGATTACATCGAATAGATCTCCAAGAACATCGAGGAGAACATTGTATTGAAGATCAAAGAGAGAGAAGAAGCCATCTAGCTACTAGCTATGGACCCTTAGGTCCGTGGTAAACTACTCACGCTTCATCGGAAGGGCAACAAGGTTGGTGTAGTGGCCCTCCGTGATCGAATCCCCCTCCGGTGGAGTGTCGAAAAAGGCGCCAAGATGGGATCTAACGAAAACAGAACCTTGCGGTGGCGGAAAAGTTTTGTTGGTGTGTCCTCTGGTGTAGGGGAAATATTTGGGAATTTATAGTGCTGGAGTTAGGGTTGGAAGGGCTACGAGGGGCCCACAAGCCCTGGGGGCGCCCTCCTGGGGCGCGCCCCTATGGCTTGTGGCCGCCTCGTAGGTCTTCTGGACTCCTCTCCAAGTCTCGTAGGTTTCTTCTGGTCCAAGAAAAATCACTGTAAAGGTTTATTCGTTTGGACTCCGTTTGATATTCCTTTTCTATAAAAGTCAAAAACAAGGAAAAATAGAAACCGGCACTATGCACTAGGTTAATAGGTTAGTCCCGAAATTAATATAAAATAGCATATTAATGCATATAAAACATCCAAAATAGATAATGTAATAGCATGGAAGAATACAAAATTATAGATACGTTGGAGACGTATCAAGCATCCCCAAGCTTAATTCCTGCTCGTCCTCGAGTAGGTAAATGATAAAAACAGAATTTTTGATGTGAAATGCTACCTAACATATTTATCCATGTAGTTCTTCTTATTGTGGCATGAATATTCAAATCCATAAGATTCAAAACAAAAGTTTAATATTGACATAAAAAACAATAATACTTCAAGCATACTAATAAAGCAATCATGTCTTCTCAAAATATCATGGCAAAAAAAGTTATCCCTACAAAATCGTATAGTCTGGCTATGCTCCATCTTCATCACACAAAGTATTTTATCATGCACATCCCCGATGACAAGCCAAGCAATTGTTTCATACTTTTGGTGTTCTCAAACTTTTTTAAATTTCACGCAATACATGAGCATTTGCCATGGATATAGCACTGTAGGTGGAATAGAAGGTGGTTGTGAGGAGAAGACAAAAGGGAGAAAGTCTCACGTCAACTAGGCAAATTAATGGGCTATGGAGATACCCATCAATTGATATCGATGCAAGTGAGTAGGGATTGCCGTGCAACAGATGCGCTAGAGCTATAAGTGTATGAAAGCTCAAAAGAAAACTAAGTGGGTGTGCATCCAACTTGCTTGCTCATGAAGACCTAGGGCAAATTGAGGAAGCCCGTCATTGGAAAAATATACAAGCCAAGTTCTATAATGAAAATTTCCCACTAGTATATGAAAGTAATAAAATAGGAGACTCTCTATCATGAAGAACATGGTGCTACTTTGAAGCACAAGTGTGGAAAAAAGATAGTAACATTGTCCCTTCTCTCTTTTCTCTCATTTTTTTGTTTGGGCTCTTTGGCCTCTCTTTTTTATTGGGCTCTTTGGCCTCTTTTACTTTTTTAAAGTCCGGAGACTCATCCCAACTTGTGAGGGAATCATAGCTTCCATCATCCTTCCCTCACATGGGACAATGCTCTAATAATGATGATCATCACACTTTTATTTACTTACAACTCAATAATTATAACTCGATACTAGAACAAAGATATGACTCTATATGAATGCCTCCGGCGGTGTACCGGGTTGTGCAATGATCTAGCATAGCAATGATATAAAAAAACAGACAAGCCATGAAAACATCATGCTAGCTGTCTTACGATCATGAAAAGCAATATGACAATGATGGTGCGTGTCATAATAAACGGAACAGTGGAAGTTGCATGGCAATATATCTCGGAATGGCTATGGAAATGCCATAATAGGTAGGTATGGTGGATGTTTTGAGGATGGGTATATGGTGGGTTTAATGCACCGGTGAAAGTTGCGCGGTACTAGAGCGGCTAGCAATGGTGGAAGGGTGAGAGTGCGTATAATCCATGGACTCAACATTAGTCATAAAGAACTCATATACTTATTGCAAAAGTTTATTAGCCAACGAAACAAAGTACTAATATGCATGCTCCTAGGGGGGTAGATTGGTAGGAAAAGATCATCGCTCGTCCTCGACCACCACTCATAAGGAAGACAATCAAAAAATAAATCATGCTCCGACTTCATCACATAACGGTTCACCATACGTGCATGCTTCGGGAATCACAAACTTTAACACAAGTTTTTCTACCAATCCATAATTACTCACTAGCATGACTCTAATATCGCCATCTTTATATCTCAAAACAAATGCAAGGAATCAAACTTCTCACATATTCAATGCTCTTTTATGAAAGTTTTTATTATATCCCTCTTGGATGCCCATCATATTAGGACCAAATTCATAACCTAAGCAAATTACCATGTTGTTTTAAGACTCTCAAAATAATATAAGTGAAGCATGAGAGTTCATCAAAATAATATAAGTGAAGCATGAGAGTTCATCAATTTCTACAAAATAAAACCACCGCTGTGCTCTAAAAAGATATAAGTGAAGTACTAAGCAACTGCCTAGCTCAAAAGATATAAGTGAAGCACATAGAGTATTCTAATAAATTCACGATTAATGCGTGTCCCTCTCAAAAGGTGTGTACAGCAAGGATGATTGTGGCAAACTAAAAAGTAGAGACTCATATCATACAAGACGCTCCAAGCAAAACACATATCATGTGGTGAATAAAAATATAGCCTCAAGTAAATTTACCGATGGATTGAAGACGAAAGAGGGGATGCCATCCGGGGCCTCCCCAAGCTTAGATGCTTGGTTATCCTTGAATATTACCTTGGGGTGCCTTGGGCATCCCCAAGCTTAGGCTCTTGCCACTCCTTATTCCGTGGTCCATCAAAACTTTGCCCAAAACTTGAAAACTTCACAACACAAAACTCAACAGAAAACTCGTAAGCTCCATTAGTATAATAAAATAAATCACCACTTTAGGTACCGTTGTGAACTCATTCTTAATTTATATTGGTATAATATCTACTGTATTCCAATTTCTCCATGGTTCATACCCCCCCGATACTACCCATAGATTGATCAAAATAAGCAAACAACACATAGAAAACAGAATCTGTCAAAAACGGAACAGTCTGTAGTTATCTGGAAACTTCGTATACTTCTGTAACTCCAAAAATTCTGAACAATTAGGAATACCTAGGCAATTTGTATATAAATCTTGTGTAAAAAAATCAGAATTTTATCACGCTTCTATGATTTTTAATAATTCTGCTACTGGACGCAAAAGTTTCTGTTTTCAGCAAGATCAAATAAACTATCACCATAGACCATCCCAAAGGTCTTACTTGGTTCAAACACTAATTAAAACACTAAAACACAATTACTACAGAAGTAATAATGTGTATACTCATAAAAACATAAAATAAAAATATTGGGTTGTCTCCCAACAAACACTTTTCTTTAAAGCCTTTAGCTAGGCGTTGATAATTTTAATGATGCTCACATGAAAGATAGCAATGAAACACGAAGAGAGCATCATGTAGCATGTGAAAAGCAAGTTTAAGTCTAACATACTTCCTATGTGTAACACCCCATGTATTAAGCTACACTAATCACCTTCTTGATTATGCCATGTCATCATGATCAACAGTGCTTAAACATCATTAGTATCATATCTCTTGTCAAATTCAAATTCAAATGGAAATTTCAAACTGAATGTGGAAAATAAAAGTTGCTCAAATCAGAAACTAGATTGTTCATTAAATAGCAAGTAAATCAGAGACAATTCTAAAATTGAAACCAACATCTTTAAAAATGTTTGAATGTCCTAAAATAATTAAAATAGTGGCAAAAACAATTAATGAAATACCTTTTTCAATTAATAAAATATCAAACTAAATTGTTTGATGACTAGACTTTTTGTGACAGTGGACTAAATTGAAATGCTAAAATTAGATGCTAAGTATATGTTTTACTAAAACTAAAATAAAATGTAACTGAAATAAAACAGGAAAGAATAAATAAAAAGAGAGGAAATAATGCCAAAAATAAAAAGAAAACAGAACCCCCCCTCCACTGGGCCGTGGCCCAGCTGGACCGCCAGTCGGCCGACCCACTCCCCCGCTCGCCCCCAGGCCTATATGGCCACAGCCGACCCAACCGAAACCCTAGCCGATCCCCACAATCCCCCCACTCTCCCTCGATCTCTCCTCCCTCCCCCTTCCCCATCTGGATCGAGGAGGAGGGCAACGGCCCCGCGACCCTGACGCCGGCGCCCGTCCCCGGCGCCGCCCCGCTCCGTCACTGCCTTCTCCTCGCCTCGCCCGTCGCGCCTCCTCGTCCCCTCCCAGACGCGCGACCCGGACGCCTCGCGTCGCCCGGAGCCACCTCGCCATCAGCCGTCTCCGTCCTCCTCCGCGAAGCTACCTCGCCGGACCGCCCCGTCCCCTCTCTCCCTCGCCGGACGCCATCGAGCCTCGCCGCCCCGTTCCCCTGCACCGCAAGTGAGGCCCCGGCCTCTGCCTCCCTCTCCCCCATACCCGCTTGCCGTCACTGCCGCCCCGCGCCCGCCCGCTCGCCCGCCTCGCACGCGCGCACGCTCGCCTCGCCCGTCCACGCTCGCGCTCACCGCGGCCATCCTGCGTCCCGCCTCGTGTGTCCGCTGCTGCTCCGCTCGCCCGCGCTGTGCGCTCCCCGCGCGCAGCCCGCGCCCTGGCCACACGTCTTCCCGCCGCCCGCTTCGCCGTGCTGCCCTGCAGCACTGCTACTGTTCGGCAGCGCTCGCGCGTGCCCGCGCCCTCGCCTCACCTCGCCCTGGCGCCGCTCGCCGCGCTCGCTGTGGCCAAATGGGCCACCGACGGCCGGCCCCCACTCCCATGTGCCACTGACCGAACGGGCCCACGGCCCAGAACATTTTTTTTAAAATGAATTAATAAATTAATTAAGTTAATTAATCATGTTTAATTAATCTAATTAATTAGTTAGTTTAATTAAACTGTAATTAATTTAGTTAAACCCTAATTAAACTAAACAGACACTGACAGGTGGGGCCCACACGTCAGTTTGACTAGGTTAACGGCCCTGTTGACTGCTGATGTCATGCTGATGTCAGCATACACTGTTTTGGATAATTCGAATTTAAATAATTAAATAAATTCCAGAAATTGCTAAAATCTTTAGAAAATCATATAAAATAATCCGTAGCTCAGATCGAACAACTTTGTACATGAAAGTTACTCAGAACGACGAGACGAATCCGAATACGCGATCCGTTCATCCGTCACACGTCCCTAGCTACCCGAACATGGAACCGTTCCCCTCCGGTCATCTGTTTGACAAATGTCCGGGAATGTTTTCCCTCTTCACCTAAATCGTGTAGCATCACGATAGAACACCGCTAGCTCTGCTTATTGACATGTCATGCACTTGTTTGCTTAGTATTCACTGTCTCTTCCCCCTCTTCTCTCTCGTTAGACCCCGACGTAGTTCCCGGTACCGACGCAGCTCCGGAGCCCGACGCCACCGTTGACGACCTTGCCCTTGCCGCCGAGCAACCAGGCAAGCCCCCCCTTTGATCATCCCGATATCGCCCATTCTATTTTCTCATGCTTGCATTAGAATTGCTGCTGCTACTGCTTTACCTATTCTGATGCATAGCCTGTTTATTGTAACCTGCTGTTGATAATTACCTGCATATCCTAAACTGCTTAGTATAGGCTGGGTAGAGACCTATCAGTGACCCCACTTATCCCGACTGCCCCGCTGGATTATCAGAAGACCCGAACAACAGGATCGAAGACCAGGCCCCGACACCGCACATCACCCCCCCTTAGGTACGACACTACAGCGTTACTACCGAGTGCCGAGGGTGATACCTCGTGTAGCACTTCTGATGTTAACTCTGTAGAGTAGCTATTTGGTCGTGGTCATCGAGGGTGAATCCTCCTTCGCCACTTCCGATAACGATGCCGTCGTACAACACATCAAGTGTGAACCCATCGAGGGTGATGCCTCCGAGTTCACCTTGACGGATACATCGAGTGGGAATTCAACGAGGGTGATACCTCGGATTCCCCTGATGTTATGGACACACGGATACTTGGACTTTACACTGTTACTTGGATAGGCAGGTCGACCCTGAGGGGTACCCGCGTGTGATGTGAAGACGGGTTGCCTGAATGGTGCCCGAGTGATGAATACGAGGCGTGGCCGGGCATTCTTGGCCCTTGCCGCAAGTCCTCGAGACGGGGCGACGGGGTCACATCGATCGTGAGTCTCTGCTCGTTACCGCACCCCCAAGGTACTAACGATTTGGATATTTGATTCGAGTGGGCCTTTGGCCCGATAGCACTAACCATCACGTGGGAAAAGTTATGGGCACTCTGCATCGTATGCATCAGCCGAAAGCTCTGTCAGACGTCCAGTTCAGCATGGCGGCACGAACGGACCGGCGCCTTCCTGTAGTGTTGGTGCCTGGCTGCACCGTGTGCGCAACGACCCGGAGTGCACAAGGCGATGGCCAAGACCCCTGAGCGCTTAGGATGTAGACCGGCGGGGACCTCTCTGCTGAGCTCAAGGTAGGGTTGCGGTGTGTCGTTTGGCCGAGGTTGGGCATGACCCGGAAAAGTGTGTCCGGCCGGAGTTAAGCGAGCGTGGTGGGTAAGTTGGTGCACCCCTGCAGGGAAGAACTAATCTATGCATAGCCGGATCCTCGGTAACGGACACTCGGAGTTGTATCCTGATCGATACAGCTAGAATTGGATACTATGGCTCTGGGATTGCTTCTCGCAGAGAGTCAAGAAGGGATCTCCGGACGAGGTTGATGGCTGTATGGCTCTGGGATTGCTTTCTCGCAGGGAGTCGAGAAAGGATCTCTGGGTGAGGTTGAGACTTAATGATACTGCTACATTATATTGATCTGTTCTACTCTCTTCTATTGCTGCAAGACCGCTGAAGCTGCTAGTCTACGATAGGACTAGGCCCTTCTCTCTATTCAGGCATTTCTGCAGCCCAGTCCACATATACAGCCTCCCTTTGATAATGTTGCATATGTAGTGTAGATCCTTGCTTGCTGAGTACTTCGGATGAGTACTCACGGTTGCTTTGCTTTCTTTTTCCCCCATATCCTTTTGATGCAACCAGATGACGGAGCCCTTGAGACAGCTGCCTACACCGACGATCGCTACTACTACCCCGAGGGTGTTTATTACTTCGAGCGTGCCGTCGACCAGGAGTAGGATCGGAGGGTCCCAGGCAGGAGGCCTACGCCTTTCGATCGTAGTGTTTTTCTTTTGTCTCGCCTTCTTAAGGCCTTTCTGTGTTTTCTTTTATATCTGTACTCAGATATCTGATGCTTCCGCTGACGCTTGTATGCGAGCTTATGTATTCGAGCCCTCGAGGCCCCTGGCTTGTAACATAAAGCTTGTATGACTTTATTTATGCTTTAGAGTTGTGTTGTAATATCTTCCCGTGAGTCCTTAGCTTGATCGTGTGCATTTGCGTGTATGATTAGTGCACGATTGAGCCGGGGGCGTCATACTATGCATAGGCATTTTATAAGCAAACAAATTATCAAGACAAGCAAAAACTAGCATATGCAAGGAAGAAAAAAGAAACAATAGCAATCTCAAAATAACGAGAGGTAATTTAGTAACATGAAAATTTCTACAACCATATTTTCCTCTCTCATAATAATTACATGTAGGATCATAATCAAATTCAACAATATAACTATCATATAAAAAAATTCTTCATGATCCACATGCATGCAAAGTTGACACTCTTCCAAAATAGTGGGATTATCATCGAATAAAGTCATGACCTCTCCAAGCCCACTTTTATCAAAAATTTCATAAGATTGATCATTATCCAAAGTAGTGGGATCATTATTTCCTAAAGTTGACACTCTTCCAACCCCACTTTCAATATTATTGTAAACACTATTATCAATATCATATTCATCATGAGGCTTAAATAAATTTTCAAGATCATAAGAAGAATCACCCCAATCATGATCATTGCAATAAGTAGTGGACATAGCAAAATTAGCATCCCCAAGCTTGGGGTTTTGCATATTATTAGCACAATTGATATTAATAGAATTTATAATAACACCATTACAATCATGCTTTTCATTTAAGGAGCTATCGTGAATCACTTCATAAATTTCTTCTTTTAGCACTTCATCGCAATTTTTAGATTCACGAATTTCAAGCAAAACTTCATAAAGATAATCGAGTGCACTCAACTCACTAGCAATTGGTTCATCATAATTGGATATTTTAAAAATATTAGCAAGTGTATGAGGATCCATAAAATTTTTGCTCTTGATTTCCAATACACACACAATTATGCCAAACGAACAAGCAAACAAACCAAGTAAGACATAAAGGCAAACGGAAATAAGGCAAATAAAAAGGCAAATATTTTTGTATTTTTTTGAAAACATTTTAGAAGTGGGGGAGAGGAAAACGAGAGGCAAATGGCAAATAATGTAAGTGCAAGAGATGAGAGTTTATGATAGGTACTTGGTAGGCTTGATGTAGAACCTTCCCGGCAACGACGCCAAAAATTCTTCATGCTACTTCTTGAGCTTGCGTTGATTTTTCCCTTGAAAAGGAAAGGGTGATGCAGCAAAGTAGAGATAAGTATTTTCCTCAGTTAAGAACCAAGGTATCAATCCAGTAGGAGGCACAAGCAAGTCCCCAATATATGCACCTGCACAAACTAACAAACACTTGCACACAACGTGAAAAAGGGGTTGTCAATCCCTTCACGGTCACGAACAAGAGTGAGATCTAATAGAGATAGGTATAAAAGATAAGTAAAAGGCAAAATAAAGTAAATATAAATAAATTTCAGGAAGATATTTTTTGGTTTTTGGTTTTATAGATATGAAAATATATGATGGAAAATAGACCCGGGGGCCATAGGTTTCACTAGAGGCTTCTCTTTTGAATAAAGCATACGGTGGGTAAACAAATTACTGTTGAGCAATTGATAGAAAAGCGTAAAGTTATGACCATATCTAAGGTAATGATCATGAATATAGGCATCACGGCCGTGACAAGTAGACCGAATCCTGCCTACATCTACTACTATCACTCCACACATCGACCGACTCCTGCCTGCATCTAGAGTATTAAGTTCATAAGAACAGAGTAACGCTTTAAGTAAGATGACATGATGTAGAGGGATAAACTCAAGCAATACGATATAAACCCCATCTTTTTATCCTTAATGGCAACAATACAATACAATACGTGCCTCGCTGCCCCTTCTATCACTGGGAGAGGACACCACAAGATTGAACCCATCACAAAGCACTTCTCCCATTGCAAGAAAAACCAATCTAGTTGGCCAAACCAAATCGATAGATCGAAGAGAATTATTAAGCTATCTCAATCATGCATAAAAGAGTTCAGAGAAGACTCAAATAATATTCATAGATAATGTGATCATAAATCCACAATTCATCGGATCTCAACAAACGCACCACAAAAGAAGATTACATTGAATAGATCTCCAAGAACATTGTATTGAAGATCAAAGAGAGAGAAGAAGCCATCTAGCTACTAGCTATGGACCCTTAGGTACATGGTAAACTACTCACGCTTCATCGGAAGGGCAGCAAGGTTGATGTAGAGGCCCTCCGTGATCGAATCCCCCTCCGACGGAGTGCCGGAAAAGGCCCCAAGATGGGATCTCACGAGAACAGAAGCTTGCGGCAGCGGAAAAGTATTTTTGGTGTGTCCTCTGGTGTAGGGGGGATATTTGAGAATTTATAGTGCTGGAGTTAGGGTTGGAAGGGCTATGAGGGGCCCACAAGCCCTGGGGGCGTGCCCCTACGGCTTGTGGCCGCCTCGTAGGTCTTCTGGCCTCCTCTCCAAGTCTCATAGGTTTCTTCTGGTCCAAGAAAAATCATCGTAAAGTTTTATTCCGTTTGGACTCCGTTTGATATTCCTTTTCTGTAAAAATCAAAAACAAGAAAAAAAACAGAAACTGGCACTGGGCACTAGGTCAATAGGTTAGTCCCAAAAATAATATAAAATAACATATTAATGCATATAAAACATCCAAAACAGATAATATAATAGCATGGAACAATAAAAAATTATAGATACGTTGGAGACGTATCAGCAGCCAGGCCGGAGCGGAGGGGGGGTGCAACCTGTGCGCCTACACAGGGTCCCCCGATTCCAGGGGCCCCGAATCTTATATGCAACAGTACTACTCATTTATAGATGGGCCTCTTCAGTCTTTGTTCTGGGCCGTTGTTGCCTGGCGTCTCGACTCTGGCGCACCTGAAGAAGGCATGATCGAGACGTACTCCTCATCCAACGATTGATCATCCCCCAAAAAAAAATCCAACGATTGATTGAGATCGAGGCGAGGCGTCCGTTCCTCTTTTCGTCTGGCGCTGGCGGCCATCGAGGCGGCATGTTAGGGCTCCTCTAGTCCTCCTTCCTTGCTAACGAATCTCTGGACTCAGGTCGAGCGGTTCCGTTCCAAGGCTGCAGGTCCTTTTCAGGAGCAAGGAACAGGAGGGCGGGACCAAGAACGAAAGCAGGAACGGTGATTGGCAGTCGGCAACTAGTAAGAAGGACATGATTCATCTGAAGCCAAGGGAAGTTCAGGCCATCTACAGATCTCCGTTTTTTTAAACGTCGTGGCTTCAATAACCGGTTATCCCGTGAACCCTTGACTTTGAGTTTCGATTCCCGCCCGCTATTTAGTTCTGCTATAATCTTGTAGTTAATTTTTACTCTTTTTGTCTATTATTAGGCATCTAGTATTTCAAGATCCAAGTCATGTCTTCATTTAGAAAAAAAAATGAAGCTGGTTACCAAAAGCGTTTGAAAAAACAAAAGAAAGAGTACTTAACTCTCAGAAGAAGATATGCATAAGTTTATATACTCCCTCGAATCCAAATTAATTGTCATAGGTTTAGTACAAAGTTGTACTAAAGCTGCGACAATTAGTTTGGATCGGAGGGAGTAGTATTTTTTTTAGTGACATAAGGCCCATTTTACAATTTCGCACGGGGCCTTCGATTATATCGGCTCGGCCCTGTCTACAGCAGTACCAAGTGCAAGCATCCTCAGGGCAGCCGTGCACTTCTGCTTGGCAAAGAAAGAGAGTTGTTCGCAACAATCCCTTGTGAGCTTGAAGTAGTCGTCGTGTGTCTCCACTCCCTCCACAATGCACAAAAATAATGGTTTTCGCATGCGAAAACGGCAACGAACCCATGAATCATCCGGAAAAGTAGGATTGGGAGCAAAGTAGTCCTTGTGCAGTAGCTTTGCTCCGGACACCCCATCCCGGTTGATCACTCTTCTCCCTTTGATTGAGCCGTTGAAGTTGAGAATATGCTCCACTTGTCGGTCCATTTCCTCTTGCATGCTCATGAGCATAATCACGTCCACTTCTTCGTCTGAATCCGAGGAATCGAAGAACTCATCTTGAATCATTTAATCAATCTCCGTCGGTCTATACTTCTCGTCCAACGAAGCATCGTAATCCATCGTTTTCCCTACCAAAATCATAAAAAATCCAGTCGGACAATGTGTCGAACACATCAAGCGCAAGGCGAAGCCAGAGAGTTGCCGGGCATACCGCGATGGCGTCTGGGCCGGGGACGACGTCCCCCGCGATAAGGACGGGAGAGAGGACTGCTGTGCCGGAGCTGGCGGCACAGAGGCTAGGAACGGCTGCGCAGCATGCGCGGCGGCGCATCTACGAGACGGACGACGCGGATGAGAAAGAAGAGAGGAGATAGCAAATGGATCTGGCAGGTCTTGATGGTGGATTTGATGCAATTTGCGGTGTGGTCGGGTTGTCGGGCTCGACATGGCGGGCGTGCCCGGGCGTCCCATATGGCCATATCCACCCCATATTTAGGCTGTATATGGAGTGCCGGTCAGCCCGGGCGTTTAAGACTCGTTTAAAGAGCACGTGTGGATCAAAATTTTGCGACCGAACACTGACCGGACGGCTCGTCCGGGCGTATGAGTCGGCTTTGAGGCGCCCGACTGTAGATACTCTGACGGATTACGGATGCTCTCTTCTCATCGTTGTGTCGTGTACGTGGTGTCAGGTCGGCTGATGCCTTGTGTGTGGTGACATGTTCCATGACCGTCACGTTGGGCGATTGTTTCGTCAATTAATCAAACATGATTCCCTTGTAGTTAGACTCGCGGCAGAGTGAGATGGGCCAAAAAATATATTTTTTTTTTAGGGAGAGATAGGGCAAAGTCGTTTGTTGTGACAGCTAAATGGGTTGCTAGACTCGCGGCAGAGTGAGCCAACCAGCAGTGAAGTCAAGTAAAGCAGCACACCAACTCTCTTGCTGCAACCGCACGCCCAAACTCATACGACCAAGATTTGACTATAGACCAAACATTTCCTTCTTCCCTTTTTCAAGATCGAAACATGTTCTTGTCGAGCGCTTTCATGAAACCAGAAGCAAAGTCAGACCGAAATCCAGTGCCACATATGGATACAACGATGGTATATGGATACAGATGCCTCACGATAAAAAGTAGCTTGAGACATCTATTTTTTTTCGCTTCAATGCAAACTATCACTAGTGGACCTCATCAAAGAATAGAAAAAAGACATGCATCTCTACTTTTCACTTCAACCTTTTCAACTTTATGCATCGGACCATACTTTTTCTCCCCGAGAACCTGCCTCTTGCATAGGATCCCGCTTCTTCATCCTAACCTACTTTTCTGACATCCGATCCTACGTGGCCTACAGGGGCTATGCATTGGCGATGCCCTAAAGACATGTATAATTGTGGCATATGGATACCGATGCCCCATGATAAAAAGTAGTTTGAGGCATTCATATTAATTTTTTTTCCCTAATGCAAGCTACTACTAGTGGGCCTCGTCAAATAATAAAAAATAGATTCCCACTATACATGCATTCCTACTTTCACTTTAACTTTTCCAGCTTTATGCATCGGATCATATTTTTTTCTCTCCAAACACCCACCTCCTGCAGAGGATCCTGCTGCTTCATCTGAACCTATTTTTTCTGACATCCGATTCTACATGGTGTAAGAAGGATCACCCTGAGGCTATGCATAGTACATGGCCTAAGGCTCACACTTAGGCTCATACGGTGACATCATGTTGTAATCCAATTCGAAGAGCGGCACGTGTAGCAAACGCCGATTATCACTTGGTAATCTTGCACAGATACGGACACATGCGTCGTAGTAGCACTAGCAGTACCGTGGAGAGGGGGGGAGCAAATGTGTTTCACCTGCTCGTAGCCCAAAGGATAAACAAAACTACACGTACAAAAAGAGGACGAAGCAGCAGAGAACGACGAGCTAGTGGACCACGGCGAGGGAGGCCAGGCCCAGCCACGTGAGAGCCCGGAAAGCGGAGGCGAGGCACGCGGGAAAGGGCGGAAATTTTGTTGCGACGCAGGGGGCGGGCGAGTCTTGCCGCGCCTCGTGCGTACGCCGGCGGCGGGGGATACGGTTTTCGATCTCTCTTTTCGATTCCGCCCAGCCGCGAAACCGCGGCACTGGTCGTGAGCTGAGCGGTGACCTCAGGCACGAGGACGCTGCCACTGCTCTGAACACGCGTACTGCTTCTAGTGCTCGTCCAGTACAGCTTCGCATGCGCCTTTCGAGCCCAGCAGCTTCTTCTCCCGGTAGCAGCACACCGAATTTAGCGCCATGTTCATCTCGTCGCGGTTTGAAATTTTCATGAGCTTCCCTCCCGCGCCCCTTTTCTTAACCCAAGGTTCCAAACAACCTAGAGTGTGTGTATGAATTTTGACAGTGATTTCTGGAGTAGTTTTTCGCATGCCAATCTGAACAGCTGAACAGCTGAAGACAGTGCTTCCTGGAGCTATCACGGGCAGCTGGTTGTTGTAGGATAAAATTGACATCTACTATTGTTTTCTGGGGCAAACAAATTGACATCTACTTGGTCTTGTCTCCAATTTGGAACGACTAGTCTCCGATCTGGCAGCCGACACACCCACGTCATATCTTCACGCACTTGGTCTCAGGACCCGGCGCCCGCAGATTTATTTTATCACAATTTCGCTAACCGCTTCTAAAAAGGCGACTCATCATGATAATTAACTACTCAACCAACTGCCCATAACTATAAGCCATCTCTCTTTGCCAACTAATTTTGTGTTTACCAATCATGTGTTGGTCAGCTTGAAATGCATTTTCTTTAGGGGAGCTTGAAATGCGTTTTATTTGTGCCCATTCCACTTGGAACATTTCCTGCTGTGCAAACAAGTACTACAAGCTGAATTATCACGACAAGCAAGAAACTCTAATATGGTACTACTATAATCTTCTTCAGATATCAAGTTGATTCTGTCAATATTTTGCACTGCTGTAGCAAACAGTAGTGCTTAAGGTTTACAGCTCATGCCTTACGAGATCACACTAAACGGTACAGGTGGGGTCGTCCAAGTTCCAACCACGAGTTTGCTGACTGTTGCCAAGTCTCTTGTTGCTTTCGAGACTGGACTCGATCCTATCTTGAGAAAACAGCAGGTGCATAATATATATTTTTTCTAAGGGCAGCAAAGTTGACTGCAACAATTAGCAAAGCTGACTTTCTGAACCCTTAAGACAAACAATTAGAGTCAATGAGTCGAACTTATGCAAGTTAAAGCGCACGCTATAATTCACTACGCGTTTTTACGGTATGCAAAAATAGTCAGGTCAAATAGGTTAGGTAAAAGAAATATCTCGGGTTAAACGGATGGTCCTCCTTTTGCTCATTGGCGCAGAGCAAATGTAAACAAACTGAACTTGACAAATGACATCCGACTGAAGAACTTCTAGTACGACCCAAGGCGGTCAAAAAAAAAGAAATAGTGGTGCGTCAGGTGCAAATTTCTGCATTCTCAAATGGCGCAAACAGTTGAAAACAGAACGACCGCGAGCTAGTAAAGTACACCCTCTGGTACTAAATACAAGACGTTTTCGCAGATCAATATGAACTGCCAAACATTTTCTTTCTCAACTTTGACACAACAAGTAAGCAACTCCTGAGGCAACAATTTTTCCCACAGGAACACAGGGTAACTTCGACATCAAATTATGGGGATAACTTATGCCTGTATACCATAACTTCAGAGCTTGTGTCTTGCAAGATCGCACCAAACGAGAGCAGTAGAGTTGTTAGAGGTTCCCAACACAAGCTTGATACCGTTCCTTCCAATGGTCTTGACTTGTTCCTTCAGAGATTGGACTTGATCCTATCCATGGAAACAGAGTAGAGATAAAACGTTAGGGTGGCGAAGTTGACCTGCCCAAGACCAAAACCGTATTCATAATACTGAACTGGAGTATAAGATACACAATTAGTCAGTATGTTCATCTTTTACGAACACGTTCATACTCAGAATTCTCCCTTGCATATTATCTCAAAGTCAACTAAAGGCAAACTGAAATTGAATAGCACTAAATTTCAGATATGACCCAAAATGGTAGAAGAAATATAAGTGACATGCCAAGTCTGAAGGTGGTACTGCTATTTCCAAATTAAATATATGCAATTCTTCTACAGATTCGTATGAAAACTGAACCTACTTTAAGGTAAGTAACTGAACAGGCGAAGAAATGTAAATATTTTCCCTTCAATAGAAAAACGTAATCTGCACCTTCTTCGAGTGGGGGAAGCAAGCCTCAAAGAATCAATATTTCTGCATCCTTTGATGCTCTTCTCAGCTTCAGGAGATTTTTTAGGACATTTCTGTCCAATCCCTTGTCGATTATTCCCACTTTTCTTAACACTGGTGCATCTTCAAGTAAAAATTTCAAGAAGCCTAGCTCCGCAAAGGAGCCAGTAAAGTCGAACAGACCAACTACTTCAACGTTCTGGAAGAGACAGACATCACGGTCTATTGATTCCCAGAAATGCACTGTTGGTACCACGGAATTCCTGGAAATGAGCTGCAAAGTACAGACTGTAAATTGAGCAATGGTCCAATGGAAATTTATGACACGCAGCAAGTCGAAGATTTCATCGTCTGTACCTTTAGTTTGACAAATCGCAGGTTGGGGGCATGCTGAAATAAGCACAAGGCAAAATTTGCTTCCCTGAGATTACCGAGATTGATCTCCAGGCTTATCTCTGTCAGCCGGTCGAATAATTTTGGCTGCTTGAGAATCAGAAATTCATGTTCTACGCACTGAAATGGCAATAGACCCCCAAACATAATAAGAAACAGTGAAATAATAAGCACTAAGCGAAAACTTTGCCATCACAGTTTCTTACCTCAAGGATCTGTCCATGAAGCCTAATAGTCTCAACATCTGAAAGAGAAGCAATAAATGGAGAAAGATTGAAGTTGCATCTCGTCGTCGAAGCACCATCTGTGTCAGATTTCAGTTCCAGTCCGATCCATACAGAAGTAAGATAAGGAGCATGCAGATTGAGGTGTGTAAACCAGCCTTCAATTTTTAGCACCTTGAGCTTTGTTGAACGAATATTTATATTGGATTTGCTGCACAATCCACGAATATTAAGTTTCTCCAAATTCGGGCAACTCGCTACTAAATCCCCTAAACTGTTTCCTTCCACAGTAACATATTCTAGACGAAGAGTATGCAATTGTTTGAAGCCTTTAGATGGAGGTGGCAAATGTAAACTAGTGAAAACACAAGCTCGCAGATACACATATTCTAGTTCATCGCAGGAGAAAAAACTAGACGGGACCTTGTAACTGTCACGTATACTTGTCTGAAGTTGAATCTCCTTAATCTTATTTCTTGACAGCATAAGCATCCAACGGTAAAGGTGTCCTCCAGTGGATACCATTTCATCCGCTATGGTATTCAGGCCAAACTTCAGAATTGGGCCGTTGTGGAGGAAGAGAAACATATCAGTGAACTTAAGAAATCTGCGGTCATCGTCTGCATTGTCATTTCCTGAAGCAAAATCAGCTCTCCTGAACATCAGTTCGGTCATTGAAGCCCATGTGTACCTCCAAGTCCTTGACAAGAGGCATGTTCCAACAGCTTCTTTTATTGGCAGACAACAAAGGATTTTGTCTCTGAGAGCTTCAGGTAGATTGCTGATGAAATCTTTATTCACAACAGACTTACATATCTTCGTTGGGGAACTCCCATGGTCCATTTGGTACACTTTTACTGTGAGAACCTGCATGTAATGTGGTACAAGATAACCTATTAATCTCTAACATGCCACACATTATAAATGGGACACTAGAAAGCGGAGCAAGTGGAGACAGTCCGGAATTGGATGCATTCCTCCTCTTGATATGATATTCTATTGTACTGAAAAGATGTACAAAAAATGTTCAAGGAAGTAACGCCATATCAGAAATTTCACATCTCCACATGACAATTCATAGTAATCAGGGGAGCATTTCTGTTGAACACCCAGAAAAGGTTAATTGGCAGCACTTTAATTAATTGGACATCGCAACATAATTTGCACCCCATTGTTGGTATAGACTCGTGAAATGATTCATATTACGATTCTCGGTTAAACACTTCATATATCCAGGTGGAATGAGCCATTGAAGTTGCCACTGTTCTAATTTCTGTTTTACCTACCTAAAGACGGAGCGAAGCCAAAGCGAGAGACGATCGAGCCTCACCTAGGGGTTGGGGCAGCTGCCTCCGATATCTTCCTGTCCCCCGCTCTTGTTGGTTTTCGGTTGCTTTCTCCTGTCACGGCCGCCGGTGCGATCCTGCGGAGGCAGCACGGCGTGGCACGACACCGCGCCGGCCCGACCAAGAAAATACGGCGGCGGCCGGCCGGCGAGTGGATGCCGAGCAGGTGCTTGCGAGCCGCCGAAGAGTGTAAAACCCTTCTTTCTTTTTAATCGAGGAGTCCAAAATCTTGGATCCGGTCGAACCAGAGAAGCCACATTTTTTTCCTTGCCACACTTCTTATATATACACATTAATAAATATACAATATTAATTGCAATAAATGCGTATATGTGATATTAGGGAGGAAATTAATTGCACATTAATATTATGTAAGATATCTTTACGCATTATTTTTTTTGCAAGGTATCTTTACGCATTAATTATATGATCAACACATGCATTTATAGTTGATATGATACTAGAAGTGAATCCGCAATCTCAAAGCTAGAGAAATATGAAATGATTCTTACAAACCTAACAAGTTCAGTCTCTGACACTGGCATCGTCACACTTTCAACCCCCACCGATCACGCTGCATGTCATACAGCAAATTAGGCACATTGTCACCGTCGTAACCGCATAAGAAACACATATAGGCACAACATAATAGGGTCAAGATGGAACAAGCAATATTAAATTATTAATAGAGCAAAACATCAAAATTACAATGATGCAAGGACAAATATACCCTTAGCTCTCGGTGATTTGCACTAAAAGCAGCTGGTGCTGCCTGCTAAACAAAATTTCAGAGGTCAAAATCGATGCTAGATGCTAGGCTCACAATTGAAAATTGTACTATATCCTAGCGAGTCGAAGAATAAAGCATAAAATTAAACACAAAACAAGAATGCCTAACACAAGTTATTTGCATCATGAAACATTCTCATCTAGTGCGACTTGAGATACTATGGCATGATGTTAAGGCCCTCTGATTTTTAACCTTCGTCCTGGTATATCTAACAAAGCAGCTTAATGTCAAGTCCATCCACTGCATTTATGCCTTCTCCTTTTCGATTGGTTTCTGGTAGCACAAGTCTTCTTTCTTTCTTTATGGGTGTCCTGCAATTAAAACTTCAGTGTTATAGTAGCAGCAGTTAACAACGCAGTGCATTTCTCCATTGATCATTGTTCTCCTCTTTTCTCTTGTTCATGTATACCTCTAGAGTGTAGTTACCTGCTTCTATTTCAGTTTATTATAGGCCGCACTTTTGTGCATCTTGGTCTGCTAAAAAATAGAGGACTGAGAAAGGAAGAAAATTAAATTTCTTTGCTGAACATAGATAGATAGTACAGAGATATCGGTGTTTCCAGAACTAATTTTTCCTCTTAGTACTACAAGAGTCGTCTCAGCCTCTTGAAGCTTAATTAATTTCTACTTCTCTCGACCAGAGCATCATGTTGATTATTCCCCATCTTTGCATGAATTTCATGTTTCAACGGTCGCAGATTTCTGAGCAAGCTCACTCCTGTAAAATTACTCGCAACAATTAACCCCAACAGCCACTTCACCCTCTTCAGCCATGCCGACTCCGTCATCCTCTACAACCTGGACGACACAGTGGCCGCTAAAATCCGGACGAACAAAGCATGCACACTAAAACATTCCTCACTGTCATACACAAAACTCACCACCCAATCCGGACGAACAAAGCATGCACACTAAAACATTCCTCACTGTCATACCCAAAACTCACCACCCAATCCGGACGAACAAAGCATGCACGCAAAAAAATTCCTCACCTTAACAACCCACTGTTAGTCTTCTTTCTTGTTGGCATGTATGAAATCAGGGACTCTTTTCCAATAAGAAGCACGATATTGGACGACCCCTGTGACTGAAAGAAATCATTCAATCCAACATCATTTGCAAGAGATCGAAGAATTTTTTTTATTTTCCATCACAACATTCTACAACAATAGAAACAATTATCTCAATCTCTCGGTGTGCAAACGACGACCAGCTGTTAATCAGTACATATAGGTAGCAAATTATCTCAATATCTCTGTGTGCAGACAACACCCAGCCCTGTCCTGTTTCTCCTCTGTTCATCCCTTCTAGCACAGAGCAGCAACTATCTCAAAAAAAATAAAATAAAAATGCACAGTACATAAGCAGCACACAACCACGAACAGCCACCGCGTGCCACCTGACCCCTCTCTCATCTCAATCAAATAAAATGGTGAGATTGGAACGAACCTTAGAGACAGAGTACCTTGGGGAAAGGTTTCGGGAAGAGCTGATAATGGGGGAGACGCCGGGCGCTGCTTGAGACGCGTTCTTTGGCGTCATCGAGGGAGGGGAGCCGAGGATGTTGGGGTTGAAGTTCCCAACGGCCTGCAAGAATCTGGTGCGGGGAGCGGATTTGGAAGGGGTCTTCGTCGCCGCCGTCCGTGGTCGAGGACGCGAGCTCGGACGGGTCTCGCTGCCCGCTGCCGCCGTGGGCGAGGACGCGGCCGGGCTTGGCCAGAATATTCGGTGCTGGGGCGTAGCTATACCTGGCCAAATGGGCCAGCCCGGCCCGGCCAGGCACGCGAAGTACTCGGGCCGTGCCGGGCCGGCACGCGTGCTGGCCTCCGAGGCCCAAGCACGGCCCCTGGTTAAACGGGCTGGCCCGTAGGCACGTCTGGCACGGGAAGGCACGAGCAGCACGTCCGCCCGATTTTTCAAAAAAAAAATGCACGTCAGGTCGGCGTGCACGGGACGCTCCTCTCCTCATCGTCACTCGCATGCGCAGGCAAACCTGGCATGCAATGCAACTATGCAAGTATGCAAATGCAACGGCCGGTCGTCAGTGCAAACCTGGCATGCAATGCAACAATGCAAGTATGCGCATGCAAACCTGGCGTGCCGTGCCGGGCTGGCACGCGTGCCCAGCCTCGTGGCCCAGGCACGGCCCGAGGCGGGCCACGTGCCGGGCACGGCCCGTTTAGCCACGTGCCGGGCCGGCCCATGACGTGCCGGGCACGCGGGCTATCGGGCCGGCACGCTAAGGCCGGCCCATTTGGCCAGGTATACGCGTAGCCGACCCGTAAAAGAGCATATTCCTGCAAACCGAAAACCTCCGATAAGCGAATTTGACAGCGATTTTCGACAATTGAGTTCAAATTCGAAGAATAAAATATAGTCCGTGCGAAAAAAAAATCATAGTTTTGTACGACAAACGCAAAAGGACTTCATGCAAAAGCGACGACCACGTCCATCATCATCTTAGTCGCTTTTCACCCGTCATCATGATCTTCACTCCGCATCACCGCCATCGATGCCATCACCGCCCCCGAATCCATCGCCGGCACTTGTTCCAACTCCGGCACCGAAAGTATCGCCAGGTGCACTGAATGCATCAGCGGCAGTGGTTCCAACTCCTAATGGGAAAACATCACCGGCACCGAAATACCCACCGGCCGCCGCTAGCATCCTCCTCTTCAAGATGTCTCTCATAGCCATATCATGCCATTCTTTGGTGATGTCGTCCATGTAATCACGGTTCAATGTCATGATCATGTTCTCTTCGGCAAGAAGCTTGGCCATGGCTTTGGTCTCAGCGGCATAGGCTCTTCTCTCCTCAATGGCCGCCTTGCGCAACCCCTCGTCCTTAAGCAATTGCCACTCTCTCTTACTTCTCTCGTGCCTTCTTCTCGGCCAACTATTTCTTTGTCTCCAATGTCTTCGCTAACATCAACTCATTTGATTGCACCATGGCATCTATCTTGTCCCACAAGCTCGATGCTTCGTGTTCCCTCTTGATCTTCACCTTTGTCTTCTTATCACCATCAGGCTTGTTCAAGTTTCGTGGGTCATCATTATCTTCATCTTCATCCATGTTCGTAAGTGAACCTCTCTTCGGTGGGGATTATTTGTCAATCAACTTCCACTTGTCACACCCTTTGAGCAAGTCCCAACAATGCTCTAGTTTAAAATTTTTGCCTTCGGAAGCTTCCATGTCTTTGTATCTTTGTTGGGCAATTTTCTCCTACACAATTAAAACAATGTCAAATGATGCAATCACTTCAAATGTTACAAATGATTTGCACAACTTGGGACGTGAAAACGAACTCATATAGTCGGATTCCACGGTTCCACTTGGAGGTGCATTGCGAACTTGTTCCAAGCAAGCAGCCCAACGGCTACAAATCGGCTTGATCACGTCCCAACGACCTTAGAGTGACCGAAAGGTGCGTGGAGTCCTATTGGGATGCTTTCCCATCATGCGGAAGTATTGATCTTCGATCCTTTGCCAATACCTCTTGGCGGTTTGAGATGTACCGGTGCAAGCATCAAGAGACACCGCACTCCAAGCCTTGATCAAGATTTGGTCTTCCAACATCGTGTAGTTCTTCAATCTCGCGCCTATTTTTGTTTGCGCTTGCTCATACACCCTCTCATCTATCTCCTTCACTTCATCTTCACCACTGTGATCATCCACGCCACCCTCTATTTCATTGTAATCGAAATCGGCGAACGGGGCTTGATCGATGTCGACGGTGTTGGTGTCCAACAAGTTGACGAACTCGGCAGTGACATCGTTCGAACCACCGCTACAGTGAGTGACATCAAGTCACGAGCTACCACAATGGCGAAAAGCGAAGCAAGTAGAAGGAATCGAAGATGCATACCTTCCGGCCATTTCATCGAACACCTCGCCTGCGCTGGAAGCAACGCCGTTGAATGGCATTGTCGGGGTACCTCTTGCCGGGGCGGAGGGAGAGAATGAAGGCACCGGCCTTTTCGTAGGAACCTTCTTGCGCTTCACGCCCGAAACCTTGCCCATCTTCTCCGGCGGCGGCCGGGCAGATCGCGCAGCGGCGGCGGCGCCGGGCGCGCGTGCCTTCCCGGCGGGGCCAACCGGATTTCCGCCCTGCATGACCACGTTGCCCTGCCGCTTGCGGGCAGGCGCGGTGGTGCCTTGAGCGACGGTGGGGGCGACATGGCTGGCGACGAGATCTGCCGCAGGGGATTGTGTGTGCGCGGCATCCACGGTGACGGGGGACGGCTGGGAGGCTTCCATGGCGGCGAAAAATGGCCGGGGAAGATGGACCGGAGCGGGCGGAGGCGGGGCAATGGCGACGAAGGGGGTGGGAAGCGGGAACGGCCGCGCAGAAATTTCCCTCGCGCCAAATCTCGCTGCGGATAGGGGGCGAGCTCGGGTCGGCCTCCCACCCCCGTGAATCTAAAGATTGAGGGTGAACTTTTGCCGCGCCCCGCAAAAATTTATACGGGTCCGACGCATTTGCGGGGTCTGATCGGGCAGCATTTTTCACGCGGACGCGTATTTTGACGATTATTTTACGGGTTAGGCATTATACGGGGTCTAGTCGCTAGAGATGCTCTAAGAACATGCAGAAGAAACGTCGCCCCCAGCAAGTGAGGTCAAAGATCTCGAATGCTCAGCTGGGAAGCGCCCCTCAGATCGCGAGCTCCCAACCTTGATGGCCCAGACGCAACGAAGCAAGGAGAGACGCCGTGGAGATCGACGTGGCAAGGCAAGATGATGCAAGGCGCCGCCACGCCCTCGTCCTCGCACACCCAGCTCCGCACAAAAGCCACCCCTCAACCGACTTTTCATGGCGTAGGCCCACACACACACCACCCAGCGACTCGGTCAAAATCGTCAGCCAATTTCAAATGTGTAGGCTCAATTGAATGAGAGGGCTTCCATTCCTAGGGAGCTTAGTGATTTAGTAGATTTGTTTGCGGTAATATAGTTGATATGGTATTAATTGCACACATGTTAAAACAATCTAAGTTGTTGAATTGACATGGTTTGATGAGCGAGATTAGTTGGATTTGTCACTTTGAGTCTTTTTATAGGGAGACTAGCAAAAAGGCTCGTGCGTGCAACGGGATAATAAAATCGTGGTCTTTAAATCAATTTCCAAATACTCACACTACATGTATATACACGTATTCAAATATTTGTGCACCAACCGACGCGCATGCGGACGTAAGACACGTGCATTGTAACATGCTCACAATGGGTCGATTTTTGACTTGATCCTTGATGCGTGTATTAATTTTTTTTAGTACATCATCGATGCATGTATGACAAGGAAAAGAAAAGGTCTAACATGTTCACAATGGATCGATGTTGAACTTCATCCTTGATGCGTGTATATTTTTTTTAGTACATCCTTGATGTGTGTATGAGAAGAAAAAGAAAAGGTCAGTCTGACGATGGATAAAAACTGGAGGGCCTATTACGTACGGATAATTCAGAGGAACGCTCGTTTTTCTCACTTTTACGGGTGGTGAGGTGGGTAATTTACTTCAATTTTAGGGGCAGTTTTGATGACAGATGAAAAATTCAGAGAAACAATTAACAAAGATTTTTTTCACTTACGTGTGGCGGGTGGCTAATTTACTTCAACTTTAGGGCAGTTTCAATGACTGACAAAAAAACCAGAGAAACAATTAACGGAGAGTTTTTTGTTACTTATGCGTGGCATGGTGGGTAATTTATGTCAACTTTATAGACAGCTTAAGATAGATGGACGGACCAAAAAAATCATAAAAACACCCTGTCCTTTAATAATATTATTATATGTATATGTATAGATACAAATATAGATACATGTCACTGTGACGATTTACTTTCACATACTTGCAATGTTTTTCTTGAAAGACGCTTCTTTTTGCCCGACTGATCTCACGTGATCGTAAGGCGCGTTCAGCAATCGACACGCATCCCCTAGTTGAGCCCCATGCATCGCTTATCCATCCACCTTATCCCACTCAGCAAGCGCACATCCACGCATTTCCTGCCCGCATCTTCGCCTTCCTCGTCTCACATTTTTCTTCCCTCCTGCATATCCCCCTCTCTCCTTTTCCATGCTCTTCCGCCTTCCTTTAGATCGAGACCAATGCCGACAAATTGACGTCCACTGCTACTGCAAGCTTCTACTCCCGTTCGTGTGCACCGTCAGGAGGAACCACCATTTTCTACAGTTGTTGCTCCTGACCGTCGTTGCAAAGCAAAGGGCCACCGCTTTGCTGCAGTGGAGTGCTGCAATTGGGGTCACCGTCGTTGCTTACTTCTGTTGGGAAATATAGTAGAAAAAAATGGCCTACCGATCAAGATCCCAGGATCTCTATGAATATGTACAAACAAGGTTACATCTGATCGTTACCAACTACGAGTTGCAGTGGAAGAAGAGTTCGTGAAGATCATTCTTGAAGTCCCTCGAATCGCCTCACGAACAGTTCCCTCAAACAAAAATCAAACGTACGGTCCCTCTATGGATTGCACACATACGACACTGACGTGGCTTGAGACTGCATCGGTATTTTCCTAAAGAGGAAGGGATGATGCAGCACAACTACGGTAAGTATTTCCCTCAGTTATGAAACCAAGGTATCAATCCAGTAGGAGAACCAAGCAACACTATGTAAATGGTACCTGCACACAAAGAACAAATACTTGCAACCCGACGCATAAGAGGGGTTGTCAATCCCTCCACGGTAAAAAGATAGATTGGATTGTATGAGATTGGATAAATAGATCTAGCAAGAACATAAAATAAAATAAGTAAGAAAAAAGTGCAGCAAGGTATTTTGGGATTTTTTTGGAATAATAGATCTGAAAACAAATACGGTAAAGATAGATCTGAAAGCAATATGATAAAAGATAGACCCGGGGACCGTAGATTTCACTAGTGGCTTCTCTCGAGAAAATAGCACACGATGGATAAACAAATTACTGTTGGGCAATTGATAGAAGAACAAATAATTATGACGATACCCAATGCAATGATCAATATATAGGCATCATGTCCAAGATTAGTTGACCGAAACGATTCTGCATCTACTACTATTACTCCACACATCGACCGTTATCCATCATGCATCTAGTGTATTAAGTTCATGGAGAAACGAAGTAATGCAATAAGAACGATGACATGATGTAGACAAGATCTATTCATGTAGGAATAGACCCCATCTTTTTATCCTTAATAGCAATGATACATACGTGCCTCGCTACCCCTTCTGTCACTGGGTGAGGACACCATAAGATCGAACCCATCACAAAGCACCTCTTCCCATTGTAAGAAAAATCAATCTAGTTGGCCTAACTAAACCAAAGATTCAGAGAAAAAATACGAGGCTATAAATAATTATGCATATAAGAGATCAAAGAAGACTAAAATAATATTCATGGATATAGATCTGATCATAAACTCGAACTTCATCGGATCCCAACAAACACATCGCAAAAAGTCATTACATCAAATAGATCTCCAAGAGACCATTGTATTGAGAATCAAAAAGAGAGAAGAAGCCATCTACCTACTGCCTACGGACCCGTAGGTCTATGGTGAACTACGCACGCATCATCGGAGAGGCACCAATGAGGATGATGAACCCCTCCGTGATCGTGTTAGATTGGGTCTCGTGGTTCTGGAACTTGCGGCGGCTGGAATTGTGTTTCGTCGACTCCCCTAGGGTTTCTGGAATATTTTGGTATTTATAGAGCTGAGAGGTGGTGGAGGAGACCTTCGTGGGCCCCATGATACATCAGGGCGCGCCAGGGGCCTCTAGCGCGCCTTGGTGTATCAAAAACTATAGATACGTTGGAGACGTATCAGCATCCCCAAGCTTAATTCGTGCTTGTCCTCGAGTAATTAAATGATAAAAACAAATTTTTTGATGTGGAATGTTGCCTAACATGTTCATAACATATTCTTTTCTTTTGTAGCATGGGCATTTGGACTTTTAGATGATTCAAAGCAATAGTTTATAATTGACATGAAGACTTCAATACTCAAGCATATCAACAAGCAACCATGTATTTCAAAATATCAACACTAAATAAAGTTATCCTTAGCCCATCATGCTCAATCATTGATCCATTCACGAAACATACTCGAATATTAGCTACATCCAATGCACAAGTATGATCATAGTGCTCCCTAGTTGGTGCTTTATAAGAGAAGATGAAGACTAAAAAAATAAAAATTACATAAAGTAAATAGATAGGCCCTTCGCAGAGGGAAGCATAGATTTGTAGAGATGCCAGAGCTCAAAGCAAAACAATTGAGAGATAAAAACATTTTGAGGGGCATGCTTTTAGTGTCAACGAAAACGACCGAGTAGTTCCCAATACTTTCCATGCTAGATACATCATAGGCGGTTCCCAAACATAAAATAAAGTTTATTCCTTTTTCCACCATCCTTTCACAATCCATGGCTAGCCGTATCCACGGGTGCCTTCCATACCAACACTTTCTAAGAAATTTATTATTTGACAACATAAAGTAAATTTCTTTTTCATTTCGGGACTGGGCATCCCTATTACCGCCACACTCTCGTGCAATGACAAGTGAATAAACACTCATCTTAAGAATAGCACATCTAGCGTGGAAAGATATTGGCCACCCCCTGCCGCTTCATGAGCGGTAGGGGCACACAAAAAGGAAATTTGTTTTGAAAATTAGAGTTGGCACATACAAATTTACTTAGAACGACATGAAAATACCGCATATAGGTAGGTATGATGGACTCATATGGCAAAACTTGGTTTCAGGATTTTGGATGCACAAGTAGTATTTCTACTTAGTACAAGTGGAGGCTAGCAAAAAGATTGAGAAACAACAAACCAAGAAACGAAAATTCTCATAAACGAGCATTAAACATAACTAACATCGAATAATGCACCACAAGTAGGATGTAATTTCATTGCATAACTATTGAATTTCATGCTTGCATATGGAATCACAAACCTTAATACCAATATTCTTACTAAAGCATAATTACTCACCAACATGACTCACATATTACTATCATCATGTCTCAAAACTATTACAAAGAATCAAGTTTATTTTATCCAATGATCTTCATGAAATTTTTTATTATATCCCTCTTGAATATCTATCACTTTGGGACTAGTTTCATATATTGCCATTGCTTTTGACAAGCTCAAATAAATTGAAGAGATGAACATGAGCATAAAAAATTTCATCTCTCAAAATAATATAAGTGAAGCATGAGAGAATTTCTTCAAAAATTACTAACTCTCAAATAAATCTAAGTGAAGCATGAGAGTATTTCTTCAAAAATATTAAAGCACACCGTGCTCAAAAAGATATAAATGAAGCACTAGAGCAATTCCATAGCTCAAAAAGTTTAAGTGAAGCACATAAAGCAATTCTAACAAATCATAGCATAATTTTGGCTCTCTCAAATAGGTGTGTTCAACAAGGATAATTGTGACAAACTAAAAAGCAAAACGAGCAAAGACTCATATAATACAAGACACTCCAAGCAAAACTCATGATATGTGACGAATAAAAATATAGCTCCAAGTAAAATTACCGATGGTTGTTAGAAGAAAGAGGGGATGCCTTCCGGGGCAAGGGCATCCCCAAGCTTAGTTGCTTGGTTCTCCTTGAATATTAACTTGGGGTGCCATGGGCATCCCCAAGTGAAAGCACAAGTGCTCCCTGGGTGATTTTGGTAATTAATGTCAACATATCTCTTGTTGGACTAACACTTTTATCTAATATATTTCAGATGAGTTCAACAATGGCGTGGTAAGGACAAGAGGATGTGGAACCCCTTCAAAAAGCTAAGGACAAAGATTGGCAAAAGCTCAAGACTCTTCATTTCTATTTTAGTGATCCAAGATCACATTGAGTCCATAGGAAAGCCAATACTATTAAAAGGGGATGAGGTGTTGCTTAATGGTCTACTTGCTCAAAGTGCTTAGTGATATTGCTCCAAAACCCTCAGCCACTTTCTCATTTCCACTTATGTCCAAAACTCCAAGTCAAACTCGACCCCACCGAAATGTCCTATCCGACGCCACCGAGTTCAGTTGACATAGCCATAGCCAGAAACCCTAGACAATTCGGTCACACCGATATGGATCTCGGTCTCACCGAGATGGCCTTGCAAACTCTCTGTTGCCTGTTGCAATTATTTCGGTCTCACAGAAATGTGTAATCGGTCCCACCGAGTTTGCTTGACATCCTCTCTGTTGCCTTATTGCTTCACTTCGGTCTAACCGAGTTGATGCAATCGGTACCACCAAGTTGATGTTTGCCCTATGCCCTAGCACATCAGTCCCACCGAGTTGTTCCAGTCGGTCCCACCGAGATTCCTAACGTTCACATTTTGAACTAAATCGGTCTCACCGAGTTCTTCTATTCGTTCTGACCGAGTTGGGTCAAATGTGTGTAACGGTTGGATTTTGTGTGGAGGCTATATATACCCCTCCACCCCCTTCTCCATTTGTGAGAGAGCCATCAGAACGTGCCTACACTTCCACTACTCATTTTCTAAGAGAGAACCACCTACTCATGTGTTGAGACTAAGATATTCCAATCCTACCACTAGAATCTTGATCTCTAGCCTTCCCCAAGTTGCTTTCCACTCAAATCATCTTTCCACCATAGCCAAATCTGTGAGAGAGAGTTGAGTGTTGGGGAGACTATCATTTGAAGCACAAGAGCAAGGAGTTCATCATCAACACACCATTTAATACCTTTTGGAGAGTGGTGTCTCCTAGATTGGTTAGATGTCACTTGGGAGACTCCGACAAGATTGTAGAGTTGAACCAAGAAGTTTGTAAGGGCAAGGAGATCGCCTACTTCGCGAAGATCTACCCGAGTGAGGCAAGTCCTTCATGGGCGATGGCCATGGTAGGATAGACAAGGTTGCTTCTTCGTGGACCCTTCATGGGTGGAGCCCTCTGTGGACTCGCACAACCATTACCCTTCGTGGGTTGAAGTCTCCATCAACGTGGATGTACGATAGCACCACCTATTGGAACCACGCCAAAAATCTCCGTGTCTACATTGCGTTTGCACACTCCAATCCCATCCATTACTTTCTTGCAATTAGCATGCTTTACTCTTTCCGCTGCTTATACTCTTTCCATGCTTGCTTGAAATGTATTGTGAATGCTTAAACTTGTGCTAAAACTCCACCTCAACTTGAAGAACTTAAAAATTACCACTTTTACTTGTTGAGGGTCTAATCACCCCCCCTAGACCCCTCTTCTCGATCCTTTCAATTGGTATCAGAGCTTTGGTCTCCATTGCTTTGGTTTAATCACCTTTGGAGGAAGATGGATGAGTCTACAATTGGGAGTATTAGACGTAGAGTGCTTATGCTTGACGGAGAGTTCTATAGTGCTTGGAAAAATGAGATGCTTGAGATTTTCAATGAATATAACTTGAACAAGTACATTACTAGCCCTTGTGCGCCTCCTATTGATCCCTTGCATCCTACCCCCGATGAGTATCTTGACATGACCCGCAATCTTAGAACTATTAATCTTATCATTAGAGGATTGCCTATAAATTTGCTTGTATGCTTGCCTACATTTGATTGTGCTTATACTATATGGAAATATCTTGAGGAGCACTTTCCAAATTATTCCTTGAAAAATCTAGATGAAATTCTTCAAAAGTCCATTGCTTTTTAGAAAATGAAACCTAGTGATCCTAAATTTGATGATTGTCTATTTGAGCTTCGTGACCTTATGCGTGCCAAAGGAGATGTTGGAGTCATTAGTAGCATCATTTCACAAGTCATTAGAATTCATAAACATGCACATTGTCATGGTCATAAATCTAATGAATCACTCTCTCTAGGTGATGATCAATCACATGATGATGTTGAACATGGATATTATGATGAGGATGATGATAGTGACCTTGATCTTGATGAGTCAATGAGACACTTTGGTCTTATGGCTAACCTTCGTGGTTACATGGCCGGAGGAAAGGAATGGGTTCTTGATAGTGGATGTACCGATCACATGACCGGAGACAAGGACAAGTTTCGTGAGCTCGCTGAAAACGATGGTCCCTGAAAGTATGTCACTTTTGGTGATAACTCGAAGGGTAAAGTAGTTGGCCTTGGTAAGGTGGCCATCTCACATGATAGCTCTATCCAAAATTTTATGCTTGTTGAATCTCTTGGCTACAATCTACTTTTCATATCTAGACTAGCCGATTTTGGTTTCAATGTTCTATTCACTGAAGTAGATTGCCAAGTGTTTCGTAGAGATAATCATAATATGGTCTTTACCGGTATACGTAGAGGTGATCTATACATTGTTTATTTCCCTAAAAGAGCTCAACCTCGTACTTGCTTAATTGCTAAATCTTCTAATGGTTGGTTGTGGCATAGAAGGTTAGGTCATGTGGGCATGCGAAATCTTGATAAGCTTATTAAAGGTGATCATATCCTTGGTGTTAAAGATGTTATATTTGACAAGGATAGACTTTGCAGTGCTTGTCAAGCAGGAAAACAAGTTGGAGGAAGTCATCCCGTAAAGAACATCATGACCACGAGAAGACCACTTGAGCTACTTCACATGGATCTTTTTGGTCCCAATGCCTACAAGAGTCTTGGTGGTAACTCGTTCAGTTTGGTCATTGTTGATGATTTTTCCAGATTTACGTGGGTGTTCTTTCTTGATGATAAATCGCAGGTCCAAAAGATCTTCAAGAACTTTGCCAGGAAGGCCCAAAATCAATTTGAAGTGAAGATCAAGAAGGTTCGAAGCGACAACGGAATGGAGTTCAAGAACGCCAATGTGGATACCTTTCTTGACGAAGAAGGGATTTCACATGAGTTCTTGGCTACGTACACACCTCAACAAAATGGAGTTGTTCAGAGAAAGAACCGAGCACTTATCGAGATGGCAAGAACGATGCTTGATGAATACAAGACGCCAAGACACTTTTGGGCAGAAGCGGTTGAGACAGCTTGTCATGCTACGAATCGACTATATCTTCACAAGCTTCTCGGCAAGACGGCATACGAGCTTCTCACCGGTAACAAACCCCAAGTTGGATACTTTCGAGTATTTGGCTCAAAGTGTTACATTCTTGATAAGCATCGTCATTCAAAATTTGCCCCTAAATCTCATGAAGGTTTCCTACTCGGTTATGGCTCAAACTCTCACACTTACCGTGTCTACAACAATTTCACCCGAAAGGTTGAAGAGACGGTATATGTAAAGTTTGATGAATCTAACGGCTCGCAAGTAGAGCAATTGCCAATTGATGTAGGAGACAAAGATCCTTCGGAAGCAATTCAAGACTTGTCTATTGGCAAGGTTCGTCCAACGGAGGTGAAGGAGAGTACTTCGTCCATTCAAGCGGAAGCCTCAACTTCACGACAAGGTGAACCACAAGTTGACTTGGAGGCATCCACAAGTGGAACACGTCAAGATGAAGGAAATGAGGAAGTACAACAAGATGAACCTCATCGACCTCCTTCTCCACCTGCACAAGAGAACAACAACGCCAACAACAATGAAGAAGGAGATGAAGAAGAAAACAATGAAGAGGATGTTCCACCCCGACCCAAACAAAAACTCTCACGATTTAGAGCAAGAGTCTCAAGAGATCATCCCGTCGAACAAATCTTTGATGATATTCAAACCGGGAGAATTACTCGCTCTAAAACTCGCTTGGCTAATTTTTGTGAACGTTATTCATTCATTTCTAGTATTGAACCTATGAAGGTTGAAGAAGCCCTTGAGGATCCGGATTGGGTGAACGCTATGCATGAAGAACTACACAATTTCGAGAGGAATCAAGTATGGACGTTAGTTGAAAAGCTCGATGAGAAGCACAATGTCATTGGAACCAAATGGGTATTTCAGAATAAGCAAGATGAGGATTGACAAGTTGTACGCAACAAGGCCCGTCTCGTCGCTCAAGGCTACACTCAAGTCGAAGGTATGGACTATGGTGAGACTTATGCCCCCGTTGCTAGACTTGAGTCCATACGCATCTTACTTGCTTATGCCAATCACCATGATATCACCTTATACCAAATGGACATTAAAAGTGCTTTTCTAAATGGTGAAATTGAGGAGGAAGTCTATTTTAAACAACCTCCCGGCTTTGTTAATCCTAAGAAACCCGATCATGTTTACAAACTTCACAAAGCTCTTTATGGTCTTAAACAAGCTCCTAGAGCATGGTATAAATGCTTGACCAAGTTTCTTATTGAAAAAGGCTTTGAAATTGGGAAGATTGATTCTACACTTTTTACTAAAAGGGTTAATGGTGAATTATTTGTGTGCCAAATCTATGTGGATGATATTATATTTGGTTCTACCAACCCCCATTTTAGTGAAAAGTTTGGAAGGCCAATGTCAGAGAAGTTTGAGATGTCTATGATGAGTGAACTCAAGTTTTTCCTTGGGTTGCAAATCAATCAAACTAAGGAAGGTACCTTTGTTTCTCAAACAAGGTATACCAAGGATCTATTCAACAAGTTCAACATGCATGAAAGCAAAGGTATGAAAACACCCATGCCTACTAGTGGACATCTTGACTTGACTAAGGATGGCAAACCGGTTGACCAAAAGATTTACCGCTCTATGATTGGTTCATCGTTATATCTATGTGCCTCCCGTCCTGATATTATGTTAAGTGTGTGCATGTGTGCATGATATCAAGCAGCCCCTAAAGAATGTCATCTTAAGGCTGTGAAAAGGATAGTGAGATACTTAATTCATACACCAAATTTTGGCATTTGGTATCCTAAGAGGTCTTCTTTTGATCTTGTTGGCTACTCCGATTCACACTATGCCGGTGACAAGGTTGATAGAAAGTCCACTTCGGGTACTTGTCAATTTCTTGGTAAATCCCTTGTGTCTTGGTCCTCCAAGAAACAAAACTTGGTATCCTTATCCACAGCCGGAGCGGAATACATTGCCACCGGATCATGTTGTGCTCAATTACTTTGGATGACCCAAACCCTTAAGGATTATGGGATACATGTGAAACATGTTCCATTGCTTTGTGACAATGAGAGTGCTATTAAGATTGCTCACAATCTTGTGCAACACTCTCGAACTAAGCATATTGAAGTTCATCATCATTTCATTCGAGATCATGTTGCTAAAGGAGACATCAATCTTAAGCATGTTCGCACCGATAAGCAATTAGCAGATATATTCACAAACCACTTGATGAGAAAGTATTTTGCCGTTTGAGAGGTGAATTGAATATCATTGATGCCTCAAACTTGGAGTAGAAACTCCATTTGGATACATGCAAGGCTTGAGCCTTTTATGACTAATCCTTGATATTTCTCTTATGTTGATGATCATTTGTCTTGGATCTATACTTGTACCCTTGCATGTTATCTAACCCTTGTAGATACTTGGATGAATCCAAATCTATGAGATTGCAAGTCATTCATATCTTAAGCAATCTCTACATCACCAAGTCTCTACTTTATGGATGTTGAATACAAGGAAGCATGAACCCACTCAACATATCCTTTGACAATTTCTATATATCAAATTTCATTTGGTATCAAGTCTCATGATTGTCATTTTGGATACACAAGTGCTTTTCCTTGCAAGACTAACCCATGTAGGAAGATGAACTCAAACTACAAGTGGTTCTCCCAACTCATGATGGACTACATCAACCTTGAGCACCCAACATAAGTTCAACTACATGATCAAGGTCAACACCATGCAAGGTATGTCATTCCATCTTAGAGAAGCTTCGCCCCAAGTCATGAGACAAAGCGACTCAACGAGGTGCGAATACATCAAAATGCTTAAACAAAAAATGGTAACCCCATTTTGGGCTTAAACGATGAGTATGACCTATGATCAAGTGATCTCACTTGACTCCTAAGTCAATATACTCTAACATAGGTGACTTTGTCACCGACCCCTTCTAGATGAAGTTCTCTAGTGTTTCTCTGTTCATTTACTTTGTGTTCTTGCATATATTTCTTGCTATCTTGTTCCCCTTATAAAAAAACTTCATCTAGATCTTTTTTTTGGTTAATTCATTGCAAATCCTTCAGTCAATTCCTTGCAAATCCTTGTGAGATTTCTCTTAACTAGAGAGCTGAGATGACAAGATTTTTCCTCTACATCGAACTCGGACTCACCGATCCCAGCCTATCGGCTAGACCGAACTACAAGAATATCTTGTAGACAGTTCATCGGTACAACCGACATGGACTACCCGATCTGACAGATATGCATCATCCATGACACTGCCAACTCGGTGTCACCGATGGAAATAGATCGGCGTTACCGATTTCACTGTTGAGAAAACTTTTTGCCATTGCATTCTGCATATTCTATTTCTTCTCCAGCTCCACTCAATGATTCTTATCCTCTACCTGCATCTTAATCTACATGCTACTTTGTAGTGTGTCTCAAGGACCAAACCTATTTGACTCATGTTCCAGAAGCACCATTCTTGGAAATTGATGTCAAAGGGGGAGAGAGAGCACATCAAAGCTTATCATATGAGCACATCTAAGCTCTTCCAGATGCTAGTAAAACAAAGAGGAGAGAAGTCACATGTCTTTAAGAGGGGAAAGACATGTCAATATTCACTAGAAAAAAAATACACTTCCGTGATGATACGTGTTTGTCATAGTAGGTCATATTTTCTGTCATGCATGTACATCCATGATGATTTTATGACAGAATCAAGATAGTCATACATGTGCTGTCATAGAAGTGTTCCATGACAATACCAAAATTATCATCACGAAAGTGTCCACTTCCATGACGATAAATGGCGCGTCATGGAAGTGTTTTCGTCAAGGGTAACCGACACATGGCATCCACCGTAACGGGTCGCCGTTAAGCTATCGGGTTCCGGTTTGGATCCGATAACCCGTTAACAGCCCCGACCAATGGGGATTTTCCACGTGTAAAATTCTCATTCGCCGGAGGATCCACATGTCGGCTCAGCGTTGGGACAGATGTCATCCACTCATTGTACGGGAGGCGCCTATGATACGTTGGCACGTGGAAAGGCCCAACAATGGCCCATTTAGGTGAAAGAGGCCGGCCAAGTCAAAATTAGCAGGCCGGCCCATATAGGGCCTACTTGTGTCTGGTCCATTTAAGCTGTAACATCCCCAACCTCACACCACAGTGATCATCCTCTGATCATGCCAAGTCACCATGATTAACTATGCTTGATCATCATTGCATCATATCTCGTTTCCAAATTCCAATTCAAATGGAAATTCAAACTTAAAGTGAAAATAAAAGTTGTCCAAATCAAGGAACTAAAATGTTCCTAATATTGAAAATAATCCAGAGACAATTCTAAAAGTTATATTCAACATCTTCTAAATTAGTTAAGTGACTCAAACAGTAAGAAACATTACCAAAACAGCAAGGTTTAATCCATTTTACTTAATACAAAATTTATATGAATTCCAGCTGCCTCCAAACCATTTTCTAACAGTGGTAAATATTGCATAGTATTTATTTTGGCAAGCCTCATATTTTACAAAAGTCATTTAGGTGCTAAGCAATTTGAAAACAGAAAAGGAATAAAGGAAATAAAACTAAACCTACTATGCACTATGGCCTGCTAGCTATACCGGCCCAGCTGGTCACCGCAGCCCACCAGGCCCAACTCTCCCTCCTCTCTCTCTCTCTCTCTGTCGCTGTGTCGGCCACGCCATGGCTGAGCGTGCGTGCCCCGGCCGCTGGCCGACACCGCGATGCCGCCGACGCCGAGGGGATAAGGGCAAGACCCCGTTCCTCTCCCTGGCCATCGAAACCCACTCGGCCCCTCCTCCTTGTTTCCCCCTCGCTCGGCTCCCCCTTCCCCCTTCTCTGCCGAGCGCCACCGCCGCCGCGAACGTGCTCCGCCGCGGCCACCGTCCCCGCCGCACCGCACCAACGGGTCCCCGGGCTCCCTCGTCGACCGCCTCGCCTCCCCGAGCAGCTCCTCGTCACCGCTGTGAGGTCGCCCTCCTTTCCCCTTTGATTCCGCTCTAAGCCGTAGCCGTAGCACCACTGCCGTGGTCGATTTTGCTCCGCCCGAAGCTCTCGCCGTTGCGCCTCATTGCAGCTGTAGTTAGGACCACTGGCAAGCACTTCTGAGCACGCCATCGTGTTTGTCGCACTCCCAGGATGCTTCCGCGCCGTTTACCTCTTCGAGACGAGGCCCGTGAGCTCGATCTCGCGCTTCCCGTACTCCGGCATCCGCCGTGGTAGTCGCCGCCGTCGCTGCACTTCGTCTCAGCCTCGCTGGCCACTGCCGTTGGATGCGCATGAGTCCCACGATGCCGTAGGGACAAACCGCATCCAAAACGGACCGCTACAGAGGAAACCCGTGGCCGCCGGCGTTCGGCCGCCGTATTTGGGCTCGCCGGAGCCGTCCCCCGGCGCCATCGCCAGTGTGGCCTGACTAGTGGGGCCGCCTGAGTCGCTGACCGATGGGCCCCGTGTCATGGTTGACCCGTTGACCGCGGTCAGCGCCGCTGACGTGGCACAATGTGCCACTGACAATCGGGCCCCACATGTTAATTAATCACTAGCTTAATTAAGCACCAATTAATCACCCTAGTTAGTCAATGACAGATGGGGTCCGCAGCTAATTAACACCGTTTAGCTAAAATAACTACAGTTAACCCCTCTGAGAATGACAGGTGGGGTCCCTGTTACTATTCCTTTGGATAAGATCTGCTGACTGGGCTACTGAGTCAGCCTCTGGGGCCCACATGTCATACACTAGGGCTATTCCTCCCTGAGTATAAAAAGTATTCCTACTGTTTTGGAAAATTCGAATTTAATTAATATAAATAATTTCAGAATATTGCTAAAACTTTGAAAATTCATAATAAATAAACCGTAACTCAGATCGAAAAACTTTATATATGAAAGTTGCTCAGAACGACAAGACGAATCAGAATACGCTCTCTGTTTATCTGTCACATGCCTCTAACTACCTGAACATGTAACCTTCCCCTCCGATTCATCTGTCTGACAGATGCCCAGAGCTGGGAAAATATCCCAGATATTTTCCCGCTTCACCTACGACGTGTATCACTGCGTTAGGTCACCCCTAACACCGCGTAGTACCATGTCTTGTTTTGTGATTACTTTTGTTGCCGTGTATTTATTTGTTTCTTCTCCCCCTTTCTCTCGATAGACCCCGAGACCGACGATGACCCGAAGATCATCTACCTCGTTGAAGACCAGTTGGTGTTTGCAAAGCAACCAGGCAAGCACCCCCCTTTTTGAGCATTCCGATATCGCCCACTCTCTTCTCTCTTATGCTTGCATTAGAAGTTACTGCTGCTGCTGTTATCCTATTTCTGCTGCATAGCCTGATTATTGTAACCTGCTATTGTTACCTGCATGTTTATCCTAAACTGTTTAGTATAGTTTCGGTAGAGACCCAGCAGAGACCCCACTATATCCCGACTGCCCCGCTGGATTATCAGAAGACCCGAGCAACAGGATCGAAGACCAGGCCCCGACACCGCATGTCACTTCCCCTTAGTTGCTTGACACTACTGGGTTACTATCGAGTGCCGAGGGTGATACCTCGTCAGCACTTCTGATGATAACCTTGTAGGTTAGTTAATCGGGTGTGGTCAGCGAGGGTGATTCCTCCTACACCACCCCCGATAACGACGACGTCGTGCAACCTCTCAGGTGTGGACCTCGAGGGTGATTCCTCCTTCGTTCACCTTGACGGTAACATCAGAGGGAATTCCATCGAGGGTGATTCCTCAGGGTTCCCCTTGGTGTTAGACACACGGTTACCATTGTTACTGTGACTTTACATTGAAATATGTTACTAAAGACGGGTCGGCTCTGAGGGGTACCCGCGCGAGCTTAATTGCGAGTGATGTGGAATTGGGTGGACCTGGATGGTGCCCGAGAGTTGAACACGAGGCGTGGTCGGGCATTCTTAGCCCTTGCCGCAAGTCCTCGAGACGGGGCGACGGGGTCACATCTTTTGTGAGTCTCTGCTCGTTACCGCGCGCTCCTAATCCACTAACGGTTTGGATATTTGATCCGAGGGGCCTCTGGCCTGATAGCACTAACCATCACGTGGGCATAGTATGGGCGTTCTGCGTCGTATACTTCAACCGGAGCTTAATGGACGTCAGCGACTGAGCGGCGCGCGCCGAGTTGGACTGGTTACGCAACTGCGCTTGTATTAAGGGGTTGCTAGGTCTGCTCTCGGCCATGAACGTAACGCGCAGGAGTTCCCGGGGCAATGGCCCAAGACCCCTGGGGGCATAGGTTTAGTCCGGCGTGCTGACCTCTCTGTTAGGTATTCGGTCGGGTTGCGGCGTATCGTTTGGCCGAGGCCGGGCATGACCCAGAAAAGTGTGTCCGGCCGGAGTTAAGCGAGCGTGGTGGGTAAGTTGGTGCACCCCTGCAGGGAAGAAACAATCTATTGATAGCCTGTCCTACGGTAACGGACACTCGGAGTTGTATCCCGATCGGTACAACTAGAACTGGTGACTTGAGATAAAATGGATAGTATGGCTCTGGGATCGCTTTCTCGCAGGGAGTCGAGGAAGGATCTCTGGGCGAGGTTGATAACATTACTACTACTTTACATTATGTTAATCTGCACTCTTCTAATGCTGCAAGACCGATGAAGATGATTGAAGATGCTAGTCTTCGATAGGACTAGGCCTTCCTCTCTATTCTGGCATTTCTGCAGCCCAGTCCACATATACAGCCCTCCTTTGAAAATGTTGCATATGTAGTGTAGATCCTTGCTTGCTGAGTACTTCAGATGAGTACTCACGTTTGCTTTACTTCTTTTTCTCCCCATATCCATATGTCGCCGCCAGATGACGGAGCCCCTGAGATAGCTGCCTCTGTCGACGACTACGGCTACTACTACTACCCTCCCGGCGAGTACTACTATGAGGAGCCGACTGACAACCAGGAGTAGGTTCGGAGGATCCTAGGCAGGAGGCCTACGCCTTTCGATCGTAGTGTTTTTATTTTGCCCCGCCTTTTTAAAGGCCTATCTGTTCTTCTGTAATATCTGTACCCAGATATCTGATGCTTCCGCTGACACTTGTATGCCATCGAGCTATGTATTCGAGCCCTCGAGGCCCTGGCTTGTAATATAAAGCTTGTATGACTTTATTTATGTTTTAGAGTTGTGTTGTGATATCTTCAAGTGAGTCCTTAGGCTTGATTGTGTGCATTTGCGTGTATGGTTAGTGCATGATTAAGCCGGGGTCGTCACATAAGCCCACGACCCATACGAGATGTGCCAATTCGGCCCGTCAACTGCCCGTTAACTATTTGACACCATTGCAGCCCATCGGCAGTTTGAGCCCGTTAACAACCCGCTATATATTTGGGCTCAATATCGGCCCCATGTGGTTTCGGCCTGTTAATGGCCCATTCAAGGGATGGGCCAATTTTCAGGATGTACGTCTTTCGGCCTTTTAACGACCCATTAAGTGTTGGGCCAATTTCCAGCCCGGTGTGTCTTTCAGCCCGTTAACGGCCCATAAATGAGTTGGGCCATTTGCAGTTGGACCTGAGTTTTGGCCTCTTAACGGACCATGCTCTTCATGACCAATACCAGCCCGGTTTCTCTTTCGGCCTGCTAAAGGCCCACAACACAGTTGGGCCATATAAAGTCCGACCTGACTTTCGGCCTCTTAGCGGCCCATGCTCTTCATGGTCCAGTACGAGCCCGCTGTCTCTTTCGGCCTACTAAAGGCCCAAAATACAATTGGGCCATATATAGCCCGACCTTAGTATCGGCCTGTTAACGGCCCATAAAGTCGAATGGGCCCACTTATTGCCCGCTTCGATGTCGGCCTGTTAACGACCCGGGAGGTGATACGTCTCCAACGTGTCTATAATTTTTTATTGTTCCATGCTATTATATTATCCATCTTGGATGTTTTATATGCATTTATATGCTATTTTATATGATTTTTGGGACTAACCTATTAACCTAGAGCCCAGTGCCAGTTTCTGTTTTTTTCCTTGTTTTTGAGTTTCGCAGAAAAGGAATATCAAACGGAGTCCAAATGAGTTGAAAATTTACGGAGATTTTTTATGGACCAGAAGAAGCCCCCGAAGCAAAGGAGTTGGGCCAGAAGAGCCACGAGGCCTCCACAAGGGTGGAGGGCACGCCCTACCCCCCTGGGGCGCCCTCTGGTCTTGTGGGCTCCTCGTGGACCCCCCCCTAACTTGTTCTCGACGCCAAAAATTGCTATAAATACAGAAACCCCCAGAAATAAACCTAGATCGGGAGTTCCGCCGCCGCAAGCCTAGGTAGCCACCAAAAACCAATCGGGACCCTATTCTGGCACCCTGTCGGAGGGGGAAATCATCACCGGTGGCCATCTTCATCATCCCGGCGCTCTCCATGAGGAGGAGGGAGTAGATCACCCTCGGGGCTGAGGGTATGTACCAGTAGCTATGTGTTTGATCTCTCTCTCTCGTGTTCTTGATTTGGCACGATCTTGATGTACCGCGAGCTTTGCTATTATAGTTGGATCTTATGATTTTTCTCCCCCTCTACCTTCTTGTAATGGATTGAGTTTTCCCTTTGAAGGTATCTTATCGGATTGAGTCTTTAAGGATTTGAGAACACTTGATGTATGTCTTGCATGTGCTTATCTGTGGTGACAATGGGATATTCACGTGATCCACTTGATGTATGTTTTGGTGATCAACTTGCGGGTTCTGTGACCTTGATGCATAGGGGTTGGCACACGTTTTTGTCTTGACTCTCCGGTAGAAACTTTGGGGCACTCTTTGAAGTTCTTTGTGTTGGATTGAATATTATGAATCTGAGATTGTGTGATGCATATCGTATAATCAAACCCGCGGATACTTGTGGTGACATTGGAGTATCTAGGTGACATTAGGGTTTTGGTTGATGTGTATCTTAAGGTGTTATTTTAGTACGAACTCTAGGGCTGTTTGTGGCACTTATAGGAATAGCCCAATAGATCGATCAGAAAGAATAACTTTGAGGTGGTTTCGTACCCTACAATAATCTCTTCGTTTGTTCTCCGCTATTAGTGACTTTGGAGTGACTCTTTGTTGCACGTTAAGGGATTTTTATACGATCTAATTATGTTATCATTGTTGAGAGAACTTGCACTAGTGAAAGTATGAACCCTAGGCCTTGTTTCCAAGCATTGCAATACCGTTTTTGCTCACTTTTGTTACTAGTTACCTTGCTGTTTTTATATTTTCAGATTACAAAAACCTATATCTACCATCCATATTACACGTGTATCACCATCTCTTCGCCGAACTAGTGCACCTATACAATTTATCATTGTATTGGGTGTGTTGGGGACACAAGAGACTCGTTGTTATTTGGTTGCAGGGTTGTTTGAGAGAGACCATCTTCATCCTACGCCTCCCACGGATTGATAATCCTTAGGTCATCCACTTGAGGGAAATTTGCTACTGTCCTACAAAACGCGGCGCTTGGAGGCCCAACACGAGTCTACAAGAAGAAGGTTGCGTAGTAGACATCAAGCTCTTTTCTGGCGCCGTTGCCGGGGAGGTGAGTGCTTGAAGGTATATCTTTAGATCTTGCAATCGAATCTTTTAGTTTCTTGTTTTATCACTAGTTTATTTTATAAAAGAAAACTACAAAAAAAATGGAATTGAGGTTGCCTCATATGCTTCATCTTTTTAATGTCTTCCGTGAAAATGATGGAAAGGAAAATTGTGCTCAAGTGTTAGAAGAAGAAGTCTATAAAATGTTTGGCACTAAATTTTTGAATGATGAGCATGATTGCAATGTTGTTAGTATGAATTCTTTGAATATCCATGATGCTAATGATATGCAAATCCATAAGCTTGGGGATGCTATGTTTGATGAAGATGATATTTTTTGTCCCCCAAGTTTTGATGAGCAAATTTATTATAATGAAAGCATGCCTCCTATTTATGATGATTATATTGATGAAAGTGGGTTTGGAAGAGTGTCAACTCTAGGTAGTATTGATCCCACTATTTTGGAGGGTGTTGAATCTTTTCACAATATTGATAAAAGTGGATTTGGAGAGGTCATGACTTTATTTAGTGATGAATCCACTATTTCGGAAGAGGTTCCAATTGATTATGAGAACAAAGTTGCTATCTATGATGATTATTGTGATGACATGTATGTTATAAATAATAATGATAACCATGAAACTTGTCATCTTGATTTTAATTTTCAATTGGATTATGCCTCACATGATAGTTATTTTGCTGAGTTTGTTCCCACTACTATTCATGAGAATAAATTTGCTTATACGGAGAGTAATAAAATTTCTATGCTTGTGAATCATGAAAAGAATGCTTTATGTGATAGTTATATTGTTGAATTCATTCATGATGCTACTGAAAATTATTATGAGGGAGGAACATATGCTTTTACATATTGCAATAATATCAAGTTTCCTCTTTATGTGTTGAAAATCTTGAAGTTATGCTTGTTTTGCCCTCCTATGCTAGATGATTCTTGTTCCCATAAATTGTTTGCTCACAAAATCCCTATGCATAGGAAGTGGGTTAGACTTAAATGTGCTAGTCATATGCTTCATGATGCTCCTGTTATGTTTCAATTCTTATCTTTTATGTGAGCATCATTGAAATCATCATGCCTAGCTAAAAAGACATTAAAGAAAAGCTCTTGTTGGGAGACAACCCAATATTTACCCCTACTGTTTTTGTGTGTTAACATGATTAATATACTGTAGTAATCATGTTTTATAGCTTTTGTTTTAATAAAGTGCCAAGTAAAGCCTTTGGGATAGTGTGGTTGATAGTTGGCTTGCTTCTGTGCAAAAACAGAAACTTTTGCGTCGAGTACAGAAATTCCTATCTTTTACTGGAATGTGGAAAACTTCTGAATTTTTTACAGTTTATTTATATACAAATTTTATACTTTGTCCTAAGTTTTCAGAATTTTTTGAGTAACAAAAGTATGAGCTCAATTCAGATCTTCACAGACTGTTCTGTTTTTGACAGATTCTATTTTCGATGCATAGTTTGCTTGTTTTCTAGTTTATATGGCTTATATTGCTTAATATAAATTGTAGAAATGATAGGGTACAGTAGGAATCATGTGATAAAAGTTATGAATCTTGTCTTGACAGTACCAAAGTAAATGATTTGTTTTATTATACTAACGGATCTCACGAAGGTTTTGTTAAGTTTTGTGTGATTGAAGTTTTCATGTTTTGGGTGAGATATCGATATGAGGAGAATAAGGAGTGACAAGACCCTAAGCTTGGGGATGCCCAAGGCACCCCAAGGTAATATTCAAGGAAGGTTCAAGCAAGTAAGCTTGGGGATGCCCCGGAAGGCATCCCCTCTTTCGTCTCCAACATCATCGGTAAATTTACTTGAGGCTATATTTTTATTCACCACATGATATGTGTTTTGCTTGGAGCGTCATTTTATTTTATTAGTATTTGATGGATGTTATTTATATTAATGTTTTTCATCTTTTAGTTCAATAAAAAGGTCAAGTATAGCCTTTACCATGCTTATTTTGCAAGTCTATATGTTGCTGTTTTGAAAACAGAAAGTTTTCTATTGTTGTCTGAATTCTTCTGGAAAGTAAGAACATGATAAAATCTTGAAATTTTTACACGTTGAGAAATAACAAATTTTATACAGTGTGGTAATTTTTCAGAATTCTTGGAGTTAGGGAAGTGGGAGTACAATTGCACTCTTTATAGACTGTCCTGTTTTGACAGATTGCTGTTATGTTTGCATTGTTTGCTTATGTTTGCTTGTTTAATGATTCTATTTGAGGATAGGAGTATTAAATATGCAGAGGAATTTAGTATGCAATGTTAAATAATAATTTTAGTGATTTGCTACAGTAGATAATGATAAGGTTTTGCATTTGATTTATACTAACTTTTCTCACGAGTTCTTGTTGAGTTTTGTGTGGATGAAGTGTTTAATAATTAGGGAAACCGTGATATGAGAGGAATTAAGGAGACACAAAAGCTCAAGCTTGGGGATGCCCAAGGCATCCCTAGTCAATATTTCAAGAAGTCTCAAGCATCTAAGCTTGGGGATGCCCCGGTTGGCATCCCACCTTTCTTCTTCAACAATAATCGGTCAGTTTTGGTTAAACCTAAGTTTTTGCTTCTTCACATGATATGTGCTATCCTTGGAATGTCATTTTATTTTATTTTGGCTTGCTATTTGAATAATATCTTAAGATCTAAATTTTATTTATGAGAGAGAGTCTTCACATAGTTACATAATTATTCGACTACTCATTGATCTTCACTTATATCTTTTGGAGTAGTTTGTCATTTACTCTCGTGCTTCATTTATATCCTATGAGTAAATGGTGAATGGATTGAATATCATAAATCTGAATTTATATATGTTTCATATGCTTATCCCATGGGGAGTAATGACTTCACATATAAGGAGTAGAGGTGGTAAATTTATTGAAAATTAGCAAACATAGTATTGGTCACTTGAACAATTCATGAAAGAATATTGAAGGAAGAGAGATTTCACATATAAATATACTATCTTGGACATCTTCTATGATTGTGAGCCCCATTAATTATTTTCAAACTTGAGCAAATTAGTTGAAGTTGGACAAGGAAGACAACATAATGAGTTATGCTTGGGTATATTTGTATAGAAGTTATATTGTTATGGATCCTCCAACATGTGGTGCTTGCTATTTAGAATCTTTTGCTAGCCAAAATTTCTGTACTAAGCGGGAATACTGCTTGTGCATCCAAAATCCTTGAACCAAATTTCTTCCATGAGTGTCCACCATATCTACCTATATGCGGTATTTACCTGCCGTTCCAAGTAAATTTGCATGTGCCAAACTCTAAACCTTCAAATAATAATATGTTTTGTATGCCCGAATCGCTCATGTAGCGACTAGGGGCTGTCAGTATCTTCCATGCTAGGTGGTTATTCTCACGATGAGTGTTTATTCACTTACCATTCATGAGAGTGGTAATTGGGATGCCCAGTCCTATGATCAAAAGATCAAAAACAAAATCGCAAATAATTGCAAACAAAACTCCCCCAGGATTGTTGATAGTTGGACGGTACCCGTTGTTTCGGACAAGCCGTGGAGTGTCATTGTTGGTGGAGGGGGAGTAAAAAACTTTATCTTTTTGTTTGGGAACCGCCTATAATGTATCTAGTATGGAAGATATTGGGAACTCTTGGTTGTTATGTTGACAATGAAAGCATACCTCTCAAAATTATTTTCGTCTCTATTTTAAAAGCTTCAAGCTCTGGCACCTCTGCAAATCACTGCTTCCCTCTGCGAAGGGCCTATCTTTTACTTTTATGCAAGAGTCAGTAGTATTCCTTCTCATTCCAACCTACTCTCTGTTGGGGAACGTAGTAGTAAATCAAAAAAAATTCTACGCATCACCAAGATCAATCTATGGAGAGACTAGCAACAAGAGAGAGGGGAGTGCATCTTCATACCCTTGAAGATCGCGATGCGGAAGCGTTGCAAGAACGCGGTTGGAGGAGTCATACACGCAGCGATTCAGATCGCGGTCGATTCCGATCTAAGCGCCGAACAACGGCGCCTCCGCGTTCAACACACGTGCAGCCCAGTGACGTCTCCCGCGCCTTGATCCAGCAAGGAGGAGGGAGAGGTTGGGGAAGACAACTCCAGCAGCACGAAGGCGTGGTGGTGGAGCTTGCAGTTCTCCGGCAGGGCTTCGCCAAGCTCAACGGAGGAGGAGGGGGTGTTGGAGAGGGGGAGGTCTGCGCCTTGGATCAGGTGCTCCTGCCCTCCCTCCTCCCCTCTATTTATAGGGCCAAGGGGGAAGGGGGCCGGCCCCTCTAGATGAGATCTAGAGGGGGGGCGGCGGCCAAGGGGAGGGGGCTTGCCCACCAAGCCAAGGGGGGCGCCCCCTTTAGGGTTTCCCCCAAACCCTAGGCGCATGGGCCCTAAGGGGGATGGCGCCCAGCCCACTTAGGGGCTGGTTCCCTTCCACATACAGCCCATAGGGCCCTCCGGGGCAGGTGGACCCTCCCGGTGGACCCCTGGAACCCCTTCGGTGGTCCCGGTACAATACCGGCAAACCCCCGAATACTTCCGGTGACCGTATGATGACTTCCCATATATAAATCTTCACCTCCGGACCATTCCGGAACTCCTCGTGACGTCCGGGATCTCATCCGGGACTCCGAACAACATTCGGTAACCACATACTATTTCCCATAACAACTCTAGCGTCACCGAACCTTAAGTGTGTAGACCCTACGGGTTCGGGAACCATGCAGACATGACCGAGACATCTCTCCGGCCAGTAACCAACAGCGGGATCTGGATACCCATGTTGGCTCCCACATGTTCCACGATGATCTCATCGGATGAACCACGATGTCGAGGATTCAATCAATCCCGTATACAATTCCCTTTGTCCATCGGCATGTCACTTGCCCGAGATTCGATCGTCGGTATCCCCATACCTCGTTCAATCTCGTTACCGGCAAGTCTCTTTACTCGTTCCGTAACGCATGATCCCGTGGCTAACTCTTTAGTCACATTGAGCTCATTATAATGATGCATTACCGAGTGGGCCCAGAGATACCTCTCCGTCATACGGAGTGACAAATCCCAGTCTCGATTCGTGCCAACCCAACAGACACTTTCGGAGATACCTGTAGTGCACCTTTATGGTCACCCAGTTATGTTGTGACGTTTGATACACCCAAAGCATTCCTACGGTATCCGGGAGTTGCACAATCTCATGGTCTAAGGAAATGATACTTGACATTAGAAAAGCTCTAGCAAACGAACTACACGATCTTGTGCTATGCTTAGGATTGGGTCTTGTCCATCACATCATTCTCCTAATGATGTGATCCCATTATCAATGACATCCAATGTCCATGGTTAGGAAACCATAACCATCTATTGATCAACGAGCTAGTCAACTAGAGGCTTACTAGGGACATGTTGTGATCTATGTATTCACACATGTATTACGGTATCCGGTTAACACAATTATAGCATGAACAATAGACAATTATCATGAACAAGGAAATATAATAATAACCTCTTTATTATTGCCTCTAGGGCATATTTCCAACAGTCTCCCACTTGCACTAGAGTCAATAATCTAGTTACATTGTGATGAATCGAACACCCATAGAGTTCTGGTGTTGATCATGTTTTGCTCGTGGAAGAGGTTTAGTCAACGGATCTGCGACATTCATATCCGTATGCACTTTACAAATATCTATGTCTCCATCTTGAACATGTTCACGAATGGAGTTGAAGCGACGCTTGATATGCCTGGTCTTCTTGTGAAACCTGGGCTCCTTGGCAAGGGCAATAGCTCCAGTGTTGTCACAGAAGAGAGTCATTGGGCCCGACGCATTGGGAATAACTCCTAGGTCGGTGATGAATTCCTTCATCCAGACTGCTTCCTGTGCTGCCTCCGAGGCTGCTATGTACTCCGCTTCACATGTAGATCCCGCCACGACGCTTTGCTTGCAACTGCACCAGCTGACTGCCCCACCATTCAAAATATACACGTATCTGGTTTGTGACTGGGAGTCATCCAGATTTGTGTCGAAGCTAGCATCGACGTAACCCTTTACGACGAGCTCTTCGTCACCTCCATAAACGAGAAACATATCCTTAGTCCTTTTTAGGTACTTCAGGATGTTCTTGACCGCTGTCTAGTGTTCCTTGCCGGGATTACTTTGGTACCTCCCTACCAAACTTACAGCGAGGTTCACATCAGGTCTGGTGCACAGCATGGCATACATAATAGACCCTATGGCTGAGGCATAGGGGATGACACTCATCTTTTCTCTATCTTCTGCCGAGGTCGGGCATTGAGCCGTGCTCAATCTCACACCTTGCAATACAGGCAAGAACCCCTTCTTGGACTGATCCATATTGAACTTCTTCAATATCTTGTCAAGGTATGTGCTTTGCGAAAGACCAATGAGGCGTCTCGATCTATCTCTATAGATCTTGATGCCTAATATGTAAGCAGCTTCTCCAAGGTCCTTCATTGAAAAACACTTATTCAAGTAGGCCTTTATGCTTTCCAAGAATTCTATATCATTTCCCATTAATAGTATGTCATCCACATATAATATGAGAAATGCTACAGAGCTCCCACTCACTTTCTTGTAAACACAGGCTTCTCCATAAGTCTGTGTAAACCCAAACTCTTTGATCATCTCATCAAAGCGAATGTTCCAACTCCGAGATGCTTGCACCAGCCCATAGATGGAGCACTGGAGCTTGCATACCTTGTCAGCATTCTTAGGATCGACAAAACCTTCCGGCTGCATCATATACAATTCTTTCTTAAGGAAACCATTAAGGAATGCCGTTTTGACGTCCATTTGCCAGATTTCATAATCATAGAATGCGGCAATTGCTAACATGATTCGGACGGACTTCAGCTTCGCTACGGGTGAGAAGGTCTCATCATAGTCAACCCCTTGAACTTGTCGATAACCCTTAGCGACAAGCCGAGCCTTATAGACGGTCACATTACCATCCGCGTCAGTCTTTTTCTTAAAGATCCATTTATTTTCTATGGCTCGCCGATCATCGGGCAAGTCCACCAAAGTCCATACTTTGTTCTCATACATGGATCCTATCTCGGATTTCATGGCTTCAAGCCATTTGTTGGAATCCGGGCCCGCCATCGCTTCTTCATAATTCGAAGGTTCACCGTTGTCTAACAACATGATTTCTAGGATAGGGTTGCCGTACCACTCTGGTGTGGAACGTGTCCTCGTGGACCTACGAAGTTCAGTAGCAACTTGATCCGAAGTTTCATGATCATCATCATTAACTTCCTCTCTAGTCGGTGCAGGCACCACAGAAACATCTTCCTGAGCTGCGCTACTCTCCGGTTCAAGAGGGGGTACCTCATCAAGTTCTACTTTCCTCCCACTTACTTCTTTCGAGAGAAACTCTTTCTCCAAAAAGGATCCATTCTTGGCAACAAAGATCTTGCCTTCGGATCTAAGGTAGAAGGTATACCCAATAGTTTCCTTAGGGTATCCTATGAAGACGCATTTTTCCGATTTGGGTTCGAGCTTTTCAGGTTGAAGTTTCTTGACATAAGCATCGCATCCCCAAACTTTCAGAAACGACAGCTTAGGTTTCTTCCCAAACCATAATTCATACGGTGTCGTCTCAACGGATTTAGACGGTGCCCTATTTAAAGTGAATGCGGCAGTCTCTAAAGCGTAACCCCAAAATGATAGTGGTAGATCGGTAAGGGACATCATAGATCGCACCATATCCAATAGAGTGCGATTACGACGTTCGGACACACCATTTTGCTGAGGTGTTCCAGGCTGCGTGAGCTGTGAAACAATTCCACATTTCCTTAAGTGCGTGCCAAACTCGTGACTCAAATATTCTCCTCCACGATCTGATCGTAAGAACTTTATTTTCCTGTCACGTTGATTCTCTACCTCACTCTGAAATTCCTTGAACTTTTCAAAGGTCTCAGACTTGTGTTTCATTAAGTAGACATACCCATATCTACTTAAGCCATCAGTGAGGGTGAGAACATAACGATAACCACCGCGAGCCTCAACGCTCATTGGACCGCACACATCAGTATGTATGATTTCCAATAAGTTGGTTGCTCGCTCCATTGTTCCGGAGAACGGAGTCTTGGTCATTTTGCCCATGCGGCATGGTTCACACGTGTCAAATGATTCATAATCAAGAGACTCCAAAAGTCCATCTGCATGGAGTTTCTTCATGCGTTTGACACCAATGTGACCAAGGCGGCAGTGCCACAAGTATGTGGGACTATCATTATCAACCTTACATCTTTTGGCATTCACACTATGAATATGTGTAACATCACGTTCGAGATTCAATAAAAATAAACCATTGACCAGCGGGGCATGACCATAAAACATATCTCTCATATAAATAGAACAACCATTATTCTCGGATTTAAATGAGTAGCCATCTCGCATCAAACGAGATCCTGATACAATGTTCATGCTCAAAGCTGGTACTAAATAACAATTATTGAGGTTTAAAACTAATCCCATAGGCAGATGTAGAGGTAGCGTGCCGATGGCGATCACATCGACCTTGGAACCATTCCCGACGCGCATCGTCACCTCGTCCTTCGCCAGTCTCCGCTTATTCCGCAGCTCCTGTTTTGAGTTACAAATATGAGCAACCGCACCGGTATCAAATACCCAGGAGCTACTACGAGCGCTGGTAAGGTACACATCAATAACATGTATATCACATATACCTTTGGTATTGCCGGCCTTCTTATCCGCTAAGTACTTGGGGCAGTTCCGCTTCCAGTGATCGTTTCCCTTGCAATAAAAGCATTCAGTCTCAGGCTTGGGTCCATTCTTTGGCTTCTTCCCGGCAGCTTCCTTACCGGGCGCGGCAACTCCCTTGCCGTCCTTCTTGAAGTTCTTTTTACCCTTGCCTTTCTTGAACTTAGTGGTTTTATTCACCATCAACACTTGATGTTCCTTTTTGATCTCCACCTCCGCTGATTTCAGCATTGAATATACCTCAGGAATGGTTTTTTCCATCCCCTGCATATTGAAGTTCATCACAAAGCTCTTGTAGCTAGGTGGAAGCGACTGAAGGATTCTATCAACGACCGCGTCATCCGGGAGATTAACTCCCAGCTGAGACAAGCGGTTGTGCAACCCAGACATTTTGAGTATATGCTCGCTGACAGAACTATTCTCCTCCATCTTACAACTGTAGAACTTGTTGGAGACTTCATATCTCTCGACTCGGGCATGAGCTTGGAAAACCATTTTCAGCTCTTGGAACATCTCATATGCTCCGTGTTGCTCAAAACGCTTTTGGAGCCCCGGTTCTAAGCTGTAAAGCATGCCGCACTGAACCAGGGAGTAATCATCACTATGCGACTGGCAGACGTTCATAACGTCTTGAGTTGCTGGGAAAACATGTGCGTCACCTAGCGGTGCTTCAAGGACATATGCTTTCTTGGCAGCTATGAGGATGATCCTCAAGTTACGGACCCAGTTCGTGTAGTTACTACCATCGTCTTTCAGCTTGGTTTTCTCTAGGAACGCGTTGAAGTTGAGGGCAACATTAGCGTGGGCCATTTGATCTACAAGACATATTGCAAAGATTTTAGACTAAGTTCATGATAATTAAGTTCATCTAATCAAATTATTCAATGAACTCCCACTCAGATAGACATCCCTCTAGTCATCTAAGTGATACATGATCCGAATCGACTAAGCCGTGTCTGATCATCACGTGAGACGGACTAGTCATCAACGGTGAACATCTCTATGTTGATCGTATCTTCTATACGACTCATGTTTGACCTTTCGGTCTTCCGTGTTCCGAGGCCATGTCTGTACATGCTAGGCTTGTCAAGTCAACCTAAGTGTTTTGCATGTGTAAATCTGGCTTACACCCGTTGTATTCGAACGTTAGAATCTATCACACCCGATCATCACGTGGTGCTTCGAAAAAACGAACCTTCGCAACGGTGCACAGTTAGGGGAAACACGTTCTTGAAATTTTAGCGAGGGATTATCTTATTTATGCTACCGTCGTTCTAAGCAAATAAGATGTAAACATGATAAACATCACATGCAAATCATAAAGTGACATGATATGGCCAATATCACCTTGCGCTTTTGATCTCCATCTTCGAGGCGCGGCATGGTCACCATCGTCACCGGCATGACACCATGATCTCCATCATCGTGTCTTCATGAAGTTGTCTCGCCAACTATTACTTCTACTACTATGGCTAACGGTTAGCGATAAAGTAAAGTAAATACATGGCGTTTTCATTGACACGCAGGTCATACAATAAATTAAGACAACTCCTATGGCTCCTGCCGGTTGTCATACTCATCGACATGCAAGTCGTGATTCCTATTACAAGAACATGATCAATCTCATACATCTCATACATCATTCATCACATCCTTTTGGCCATATCACATCACAAGGCATATGCTGCAAGAACAAGTTAGACGTCCTCTAATTGTTGTTGCAAATTTTTACGTGGCTGCTAAAGGTTTCTAGCAAGAACGTTTCTTACCTACGCCAAAACCACAACGTGATATGCCAATTTCTATTTACCCTTCATAAGGACCGCTTTCATCGAATCCGATCCGACTAAAGTGGGAGAGACAGACACCCGCTAGCCACCTTATGCAACTAGTGCATGTCAGTCGGTGGAACCTGTCTCACGTAAGCGTACGTGTAAGGTCGGTCCGGGCCGCTTCATCCCACGATGCCGCCGAATCAACATAAGACTAGTAACGGCAAGTAAATTGACAAAATCGACGCCCACAACAACTTGTGTTCTACTCGTGCATAGAAACTACGCATAAACCTGGCTCTGATACCACTGTTGGGGAACGTAGTAGTAAATCAAAAAAAATTCTACGCATCACCAAGATCAATCTATGGAGAGACTAGCAACGAGAGAGAGGGGAGTGCATCTTCACACCCTTGAAGATCGCGATGCGGAAGCGTTGCAAGAACGCGGTTGGAGGAGTCGTACACGCAGCGATTCAGATCGCGGTCGATTCCGATCTAAGCGCCGAACAACAGCGCCTCCGCATTCAACACACATGCAGCCCGGTGACGCCTCCCGCGCCTTGATCCAGCAAGGAGGAGGGAGAGGTTGGGGAAGACAACTCCAGCAGCACGACAGCGTGGTGGTGGAGCTTGCAGTTCTCCGGCAGGGCTTCGCCAAGCTCAACGGAGGAGGAGGGGGTGTTGGAGAGGGGGAGGGCTGCGCCTTGGATCAGGTGCTCCTGCCCTCCCTCCTCCCCTCTATTTATAGGGCCAAGGGGGAAGGGGGCCGGCCCCTCTAGATGAGATCTAGAGGGGGGGCGGCGGCCAAGGGGAGGGGGCTTGCCCCCCAAGCCAAGGGGGGCGTCCCCTTTAGGGTTTCCCCCAAACCCTAGGCGCATGGGCCCTAAGGGGGATGGCGCCCAGCCCACTTAGGGGCTGGTTCCCTTCCACATACAGCCCATAGGGCCCTCCGGGGCAGGTGGACCCTCCCGGTGGACCCCCGGAACCCCTTCGGTGGTCCCGGTACAATACCGGCAAACCCCCGAATACTTCCGGTGACCGTATGATGACTTCCCATATATAAATCTTCACCTCCGGACCATTCCGGAACTCCTCGTGACGTCCGGGATCTCATCCGGGACTCTGAACAACATTCAGTAACCACATACTATTTCCCATAACAACTCTAGCGTCACCGAACCTTAAGTGTGTAGACCCTACGGGTTCGGGAACCATGCAGACATGACCGAGACATCTCTCCGGCCAATAACCAATAGCGGGATCTGGATACCCATGTTGGCTCCCACATGTTCCACGATGATCTCATCGAATGAACCACGATGTCGAGGATTCAATCAATCCCGTATTCAATTCCCTTTGTCCATCGGTATGTCACTTGCCCGAGATTCGATCGTCGGTATCCCCATACCTCGTTCAATCTCGTTACCGGCAAGTCTCTTTACTCGTTCCGTAATGCATGATCCCGTGGCTAACTCTTTAGTCACATTGAGCTCATTATGATGATGCATTACCGAGTGGGCCCAGAGATACCTCTCCGTCATACGGAGTGACAAATCCCAGTCTCGATTCGTGCCAACCCAACAGACACTTTCGGAGATACCTGTAGTGCACCTTTATGGTCACCCAGTTACGTTGTGACGTTTGATATACCCAAAGCATTCCTACGGTATCCGGGAGTTGCACAATCTCATGGTCTAAGGAAATGATACTTGACATTAGAAAAGCTCTAGCAAACGAACTACACGATCTTGTGCTATGCTTAGGATTGGGTCTTGTCCATCACATCATTCTCCTAATGACGTGATCCCATTATCAATGACATCCAATGTCCATGGTTAGGAAACCATAACCATCTATTGATCAATGAGCTAGTCAACTAGAGGCTTACTAGGGACATATTGTGATCTATGTATTCACACATGTATTACGGTATCCGGTTAATACAATTATAGCATGAACAATAGACAATTATCATGAACAAGGAAATATAATAATAACCACTTTATTATTGCCTCTAGGGCATATTTCCAACACTCTTTAGTTGGCAAGCATCATGTGATGGGAAAGATCTAAGCATATATGGCCATTCAAATATATTTGATCATGAATTATTGTTGTTGACAATTATCTATATGATAAATAAGTTGGGAGGTGAAACATTAAGCCCCTTATCTTTCTCTGTGTTCGATGGATGCTATTTGTTCTAAAAATATGCTTTGAGTGGTAGCAATCATGGAAGACTATATGATAGTTGAGTATGTGGGATTTGCTAAATCAAAGCTCTTACATAGACCCTTCCTGAAAATAAGATGAATTGCAATTGTTTGATGACTGAGAACCTAGTTTGTTAGTTTTCAAGAAAGTTTATGATCTATGCTTTAACATGTGAATAGTTTGCTACTTGATCATGAGAAGTTTTATGAGATGAGCTACTGTTTATGATTTATAATGATGCTATAAAAAGTGATTGAAATTATCATTGATCAAACTTATGCACTTGCTAGCATTCCACATCAAAAATTCAGTTTTTATCATTTACCTACTCGAGGACGAGCGGGAATTAAGCTTGGGGATGCTTGATACGTCTCCAACGTATCTATAATTTTTGATTGTTCCATGCTATTATATTATCCATCTTGGATGTTTTATATGCATTTATATGCTATTTTATATGATTTTTGGGACTAACCTATTAACCTAGAGCCCAGTGCCAGTTTCTGTTTTTTCCTTGTTTTTGAGTTTCGCAGAAAAGGAATATCAAACGGAGTCCAAATGAGCTGAAAATTTACGGAGATTTTTTATGGACCAGAAGAAGCCCCCGAAGCAAAGGAGTTGGGCCAGAAGAGCCACGAGGCCTCCACAAGGGTGGAGGGCACGCCCTACCCCCCTGGGGGCGCCCTCCGGTCTTGTGGGCTCCTCGTGGACCCCCCTGACTTGTTCTTGACGCCAAAATTCCTATAAATATAGAAACCCCCAGAAATAAACCTAGATCAGGAGTTCCGCCGCCGCAAGCCTCTGTAGCCACCAAAAACCAATCGGGACCCTGTTCTGGCACCCTGCCGGAGGGGGGAATCATCACCGATGGCCATCTTCATCATCCCGGCGCTCTCCATGAGGAGGAGGGAGTAGTTCACCCTCGGGGCTGAGGGTATGTACCAGTAGCTATGTGTTTGATCTCTCTCTCTCGTGTTCTTGATTTAGCACGATCTTGATGTACCGCGAGTTTTGCTATTATAGTTGGATCTTATGATGTTTCTCCCCTCTACCTTCTTGTAATGGATTGAGTTTTTCCTTTGAAGTTATCTTATCGGATTGAGTCTTTAAGGATTTGAGAACACTTGATGTATGTCTTGCATGTGCTTATCTGTGGTGACAATGGGATATTCACGTGATCCACTTGATGTATGTTTTGGTGATCAACTTGCGGGTTCTGTGACCTTGTGAACTTATGCATAGGGGTTGGCACACATTTTCTTCTTGACTCTCCGGTAGAAACTTTGGGGCACTCTTTGAAGTTCTTTGTGTTGGATTGAATATTATGAATCTGAGATTGTGTGATGCATATCGTATAATCAAACCCGCGGATACTTGTGGTGACATTGGAGTATCTAGGTGACATTAGGGTTTTGGTTGATGTGTATCTTAAGGTGTTATTTTAGTACGAACTCTAGGGCTGTTTGTGGCACTTATAGGAATAGCCCAATAGATCGATCAGAAAGAATAACTTTGAGGTGGTTTCACACCCTACAATAATCTCTTCGTTTGTTCTCCGCTATTAGTGACTTTGGAGTGACTCTTTGTTGCACGTTGAGGGATTGTTATATGATCTAATTATGTTATCATTGTTGAGAGAACTTGCACTAGTGAAAGTATGAACCCTAGGCCTTGTTTTCAAGCATTGCAATACCATTTTTGCTCACTTTTGTTACTAGTTACCTTGCTGTTTTTATATTTTCAGATTACAAAACCTATATCTACCATCCATATTACACGTGTATCACCATCTCTTCGCCGAACTAGTGCACCTATACAATTTATCATTGTATTGGGTGTGTTGGGGACACAAGAGACTCATTGTTATTTGGTTGCAGGGTTGTTTGAGAGAGACCATCCTCATCCTACGCCTCCCACGGATTGATAAACCTTAGGTCATCCACTTGAGGGAAATTTGCTACTGTCCTACAAAACTCTGCGCTTGGAGGCCCAACACGAGTCTACAAGAATAAGGTTGCGTAGTAGACATCAGGAGGTAACAGGGTCGAGCATTAACTGTTGGCTCGTTTCAATTATAGTGGTGCAATAGTGCTTTCGGCCTAGTTATGGCCCATTAACTTGATGGGCTCGCTAAAGTTTGAGCGTGTCAGTAGGCCCAATTAGATAACGTCGATTCCGGCCCATCTATAATTTCAGCCCATTACGACGAGCAATTATGGACAGGACAAAAACCGAGCAACCAAAGGCCTATGAGAATTTTGGCCCATGAGAGCCCATTAGGGAAGCCCATTATGGGCAGTGGGCCACTTCCTTCATATAGGGCCCACGACTGTTCGTGCTAACTAATAATTTCACTGCTTTTTTGCCTTCCTTGCGACCAGTTAGCTGGAATGCGAGGCGTGCTAAGCAAACATACGGCATACAAGGAAAAACGTTGCACATCCAGCATATATTACAGGAAATTACATCCACTGGGCAATCAAAGATTGATGCCAGTGCAAATAAATGAGCAGAACTTAACGATCTACAACCTCACAATCTGCAACCTCAGCTTTGCCATCAGCTTTGCCGTCCGCTAGCTGACGGCAAACATGCCCCACCCTTTGCCATCTGCCACAGACGGCAAACTACCCAAGCCTTTGCCGTCTGCCACATACAGCAAAGTGACCAAATGGCTCAGCTCCCAGGTTGCACATGTTGCTGCCACGTGGCCACTTTACCGTCTGTGGCAGATGGCAAAGACCCCTTTGCCATCGGTGGCAGACGGCAAAGAGACTGCATTACCTCTTTTTATTCTGTTTTTTCTTATATCCAAGCATTTTCACAGCAAATATATGATATATATATATTTGACAGGGCAATTTCACAGCAAACATATGAGGTATCCAACACATACATAGCAAGTTTCATCATACATATGAGATATCCAATACATAGCAAATTCCACATACATAGTTCATCCATACATATTACAAGTTCCACATTGTTCCAAAATGAAAACAGAAAGGGAAAACAAGCACTCCATTAATGCAAGCTTCCGTGAAGTGAATGAAATCTGCAAAATGGGAAATAAGAAAGTTAGAAGAAGACTAGAAGAAGAAGAAGAAGAAAATGAAGAAGAAGAAGAAGAACAATAAGAATAAGAAGTATATGACATTTATGATCTAACTTAGGTAAAAAAGACATTTATGAGCTAACTTAGGTAAAATGGATCATTTATGAGCTAACTTAGCTAAAATGGATCATTTTGGAGCTAACTTAGCTAAAATGGATCATTTTGGAGCTAACTTAGGTAAAAATGACATTTATGAGCTAACCTAGGTAAAATGGATCATTTATGAGCTAACTTAGCTAAAATGGATCATTTATGAGCTAACTTAGCTAAAATGGATCATTTTGGACCTAACTTAGCTAAAATGGATCATTTTGGAACTAACCTAGGTAAAATGAATCATTTTGGAGCTAACTTAGGTAAAATGGATCATTTGGAGCTAACTTAGGTAAAATGGATCATTTTGGAGCTAACCTAGGTAAAATGGATCATTTTGGTGCTAACCTAGGTAAAATGGATCATTTTAGAGCTAACTTAGGTAAAATGGATCATTTTGGAGCTAACCTAGCTAATTATGCCATTTTTGAGTTAACTAAGCATATTATGCCATTTTTGACATAAGTAAGCTAAGTATAGGTCTTTATTGAGCTAACCTAGGTAACTAAACATATTAGAGCTAACTTAGCATTTTAGAGCTAACTTAGAGCTAACTGAGATCATTTTGCAGCTAACTTATGTAAAATTGATCATTTTCGAGCTAATTAAGCTTATTATGTCATTTTGGAGGAAAATAAGCTAAGTATATGACATTTATGAGGTTACCAAGGTTGTTATGCCATTTTTGACCTAAGTAAGCTAATTATGCCATTTTTGACATAAGTAAGCTAAGTGTATGTCATTATTGAGCAAACCTAGGTAACTAAGCATATTAGAGCTAACTTAGCATATTAGAGCTAACTTAGGTCATTTTGGAGGAAACAAAGCTAATTGTAGATCATTTTAGAGATAACTTAGGTAAAATGGATCATTTTGGAGCTAAGTAAGCTAAGTCTAGGTCATTATGGTAAGCATATTGGAGGAAATAAAGCTAAGTCTAGGTCATTATGCATTTGTTAAGGAAAACACTATAGAAAACTTACCGTCATCACGGAGGTGAAGCACCGGGGTGGCTCGTGCCGGTACCACCTGGAGAAGGATCGTGCGATGCTTGTCTGGAGTTATGCTGCACCAAAGATCATTTGCAATGTCTCGTTAGCATGATGACACTGAAATGTTAAGACTAGTAACTAATGACCATTCAAATTAAACCCACCGTGGTCCCCGGAGCAATCTCTGGCATCGGCGGAGGGGTCTGACCGGCCTTCTCGCACACAGACTGCACATTTGGTTTTGACGAGTCAGTCATACTAGTTAGTAATGAAACGAACATTACGTGAATGATTTGGCTAATATGCAGAAGAAACTTACCACGAGGAGCTCATACATGGCCCGGTTCTGCATGTCATTCCGTGCCCTCTCCTCCTCCAACATCTTTGCCGTCTTATCCTCCAACTCCCGCTGCTTCTCCGCCGCCTGCCGGTCCCTCTCCGCTAGAAGCGCCTTGGTTCTATCTCTCTCACTCTGAAGAGCAGCCTGCAACACCACTCCTCGTTAGCATTGTAATCATCGATGGCCGCACACACAATGTAATGGAGGAAAGATAGCTGAGTCCGTATAACTAACCTCCAAGGCGAGCTCAACTGGCCGTTGACGAGGCCTCATCTCAGGAGCGAAGCCCGACTGGCGCGCCTTGATCTCCGGGAGAGTAAGAGGACAACGGATAAGTCCATCTCCAATGGCTATCGAGCCATGGGACCTCCCGCCACCAGATATCATCACCAGCTCAGGATCAAACTGCTGGCTCGGGTTAAAGTCCTCCCCTTTCCTCTCCTTCCCCTCATCTCTGTACCTCACGAGCTTGTTGTGGGAGGAGATGTTGGTGAAGTTCTCTGGATGATCGAGGTCAGACGCAGAGAATGCCTTGACCTTCTTGTACGAGCCAGTATGGGCCATGGCATAGAGGTCGTACACCTCTGGCAGCTCCGCCTTATTGTGTTTCACCTAAAAGAGAGGAACAAAGTAAATTAGTAATTAAAGGGCTCAAACTAGCATGAAGAATGAATTGCATGAATCATGAAGCAAACCACATACCCAGTTCCACCCGAACTGAAATAAGTTGGCGCTGCCTTGATGGTGTGGCACACCTTCCATTTGGGCACGCCGGTCCTTGGCATTGTTGTGGAGGGCGCGCCATTGGTCTGAGCACCACTCATCCACCAACACCTCCCAACAATCCATCTGATTCGCACACCATATCGGGGGCACCTAAGTTAGTAAAGATAAATTTAAGCGCTACGCCTACGAATCAAATCAAGGAAACTAAGTACAAGGCCTTAAGAATAGGTAATTACCGTCATGTAATGCTCCTTCTTCAGAAACTTTTCGTGGCACGCCGGCTTGGGCTTCTTAATACCACGCGAGGCATAGTAGTCTCGAACAGCCTGCACCCGAGCCTCGTGCCGTAAGTTTTGTAGTAGGCGCTTGCACTCGGCATCGATAACCTATGCCGCGGCCTCCTCGTATCCCTCCTCACACCTGTAGAAGGTCTGCAATCAAACGAGACAACATTGATTAGTACAATAACTAGCTATTTGAAGATTTTTAATTGTGTAAAGGAGAAATTACCCAAAACTTTCTGATCACCATCTCTGCCCTCGTGTGGCACAAGACACTGTTGATCATCTCCTCCAGCGGGGCCGGGGCAGCCAAGTAGTGCTCCCAGCTCAATCCTAGCTCTAGAACCTGACCCTGACCGGGCAACGTGACAAACCCCGGGAAGTTTTGCCGGCAAATCACACCAAGGACGGTGTTGGGCCTGCGTACATCATCAGCGTGGTGCCAACCCCTGCAGTATGACAAGGCCAACACATTAGATATTTGAAGAAACGTGAAGGCAAATGGTACAAAAAGAGTAAATGCACTTACCTCTCCCCATCAGGGAAAATCAACCACCTCTGCTCGCGGGTCGCCGACACGGACGGGAGCCATGTACAACCACGCTGGTAGATGGTGTCCCCCTCAACCACCTCGCCCTCGCTATCAGCCGGATCCCCGCCACCATCAGCATGGCCACTCGGCCCCTCAGGCGGATCCGTCCAGGTACCCCATCCAGACATCTCCTGGGACGTACCCTGGTATAGAGTCTCGTGGGGGCAAGTCTCATGGGCCGAAGGCCCGTCGACCCGAGGCTCGTGGACCGGAGTCCGCGTAGCCTCCTCCTCAGAGGTGTCCACCGTAGCAGTCCTGTGCTTGGGTGAATCAGCTGGGGGTGGCGGCGAGGAAGGCGTAGGAGCATGCTACCTCTCCCATGGCCATGTCCTCCCCGACCTCCTCTCTTCCTCCCTCCCCGGCCTCCTCTCCTGGTGGGCAATGATGCCGACGAAGAAGCGCCCACCAGTGAAGCCATACCCTCGTACAACGCTCTCCGGAGAGGTACGGGTGGAATGGAAGTACCACTCCCACCACACGCCGACGAAGAAGGAGCCTCAGAGCGCTCCTTACCTGCGCCCACCATCTTTCAACACCTGCCATGACAAAGAGTAAACGAAATTAGTACAACATAAAAAAAATACCGACATGAATAATAGGATGCCACCGCCAAGTTGTAAAAAGATGAGTAACAACGCTCTTTCTATGCTTTGATTTTTTGTCTTGAGTAAGATTGGGTGTTTCAAGTTTCAACACTTGGCTTTTAATCCTCATCGCAGAGGCTGCAAGACAAATTCGCCAAGGTGTTCGACCGCTATCGGCCCCGAGAACTGTTGATGCGGGAGGCCGAGGAACCCCCTAACCCGCTCGTCCTCGGGCGCCCTCGGGTATGGCGACGCACGGTCCTCGACCCTCGACCCCTCGACCCTCGACCCCTCAACACCTCAATCCTCGACCCCTCGACACCTTGACCCCTCGGCGACCCTCGACCCCTCGGAGATCCTCGACCATCGACCCCTCGACCCTCGACCCCTCGACACCTCGATCCTTGCAACCCGTCGACCCCTCGACCCCTCGGAGATCCTCGACCATCGACCCCTAGACCCCTCGACACCTTGATCCTCGACCCCTCGGCGACCCTCGACCCCTCGACCCCTCGACCCCTCGACACCTCGATCCTCGACCCCGATCCTCGACCCTCGACCCCTGACACCTCGACCCCTCGGCGACCCTCGACCCCTCGCGACCCTCGACCCCTCGGCGACCCTGACCCCTCGCGTCCTCGACCCTCGCGACCCTCGACCACTCGGCGATCCTCGATCCCTCGGCGACCATCGACACCTCGACCCCTCGACCCTCGACCTTCTTTTCTTTCTTTTTCTACTTTTTCTACTTCTTTTTTTTCATCATCTTCTTCTTCTTCCTCTTCCTCTTCCTCTTCTTCTTCTTCTTCTTCTTCTTATTTTTTTTCAACTTTCTTCTTTCTTCTTAACCTAAACTAAACTAAATCTAAACCTAAACCTAAAAAAACAGAAAAAAAAACCTAAGCCTAAACCTAAACTAAATTAAATCTAAACCTAAACCTAAAATTAAACTAAATCTAACTAAACTAACTACACTAACAGAGAAAAAAATGAAAAAAAGTGAGGGGGAGGGGGCTCACCGAAGTGGGGGAGGTGGAGGCCGATGGAAGAGGGGGGCGGGGCGGCCGCGGCAGGGCCCGGTGGCGCCGGGCGGCGGGGTGGTGCGGGGCGCGACGGGGCGGCGGAGGCGACGGGACGGTGGGGTGGTGCGGCGAAGGGGTGTGGTGGGGCGGCGGCTGTGCTGGGCGGTGCGGGCGCTGGCGGAGAGAGAGGGGTGGGGCCGGGGAGAAAGAGGGAGGGGTTACCGTTAGTTTGGATGGGGCCAACCTCTTTGCCGTCTGCTAGCGGACGGCAACGCTAGCAGACGGCAAAGAGGTTGGGGGTGGGCCGTTACAGCGTTGCCCTAAAATGGACCCCACCCAACCTCTTTGCCGTCTGCTAGAGGACGGCAAAGAAACTTTGCCGTCCGCTAGCAGACGGCAAAGGATTGGCTGACGGCAAAATGCATCTTTGCCATCAGCCAGTTCTTTGTCGTCTGCTTTTTGTGAGCTGACGACAAAGACCTTCTTTGTCGTCAGCTAGCGGACGGCAAAGAACTGAAAGACGGCAAATTCTTTGATTCCAGTAGTGCCTAGAAAGCTTTATGATGAGTGGGAACCTACTATTAAGATTAAGATTAAAGATTATGAGTGCCATGCTTTGTATGACTTGGGTGCTAGCATTTCTACAATTCCGAAAACTTTATGTGATGTGCTAGGTTTTCGTGAATTTGATGATTGTTCCTTGAACTTGCATCTAGCGGATTCCACTATTAAGAAACTTATGGGAAGGATTAATGATGTTCTTATTGTTGCAAATAGGAATTATGTGCCCGTAGATTTCATTGTTCTTGATATAGATTGCAATCCTACATGTCCTATTATTCTTGGTAGACCTTTCCTTAGAACTATTGGTGCGATTATTGACATGAAAGAAGGAAACATTAGATTTCAATTTCCATTAAGAAAGGGCATGGAACACTTTCCAAGAAATAAAATTAAGTTACCATATGAATCCATTATGAGAGCTACTTATGGATTGCATACCAAAGATGACAATACCTAGATCTATTGCATTATGCCTAACTAGGGGCGTTAACAATAGCGCTTGTTGGGAGGCAACCCAATTTTATTTTTATGCTTTTTGTTTTGCTTATGTTATTGAATAAAATACACATTATTACCCCTGTAGTAATTGTGTTTTGGTGTTTTAATTAGTGTTTGACCCAAGTAAGACCTTTGGGATGGCTTACGGTGATAGATGATTTGATCTTGTTGAAAAACAGAAACTTTTGTGTCCAGTTGCAGAATTTTAGTAATTTACAGAAGCTAAGAAAAACTCTGAATTTTTTACAAAAGATTGACATACAAATTTTCTATGTTTTAGAAGTTTTTTAGAATTTTTGGAGTTACATAAGTATTAGAATAATTCAGATCTTCGCAGACTGTTCTGTTTTTGACAGATTCTGTTTTCTTTGTGTTGTTTGCTTATTTTAATGAATCTATGGGCAGTATCGGGGGGGTATGAACCATGAAAAAGTTGGAATACAGTAGATATTACATCAATAAAAATAAAGAATGAGTTCACAACAGTACCAAAGTGGTGATTTATTTTTCTTATACTAACGGATCTCATGAGTTTTCTGTTGAGTTTTGTGTTGTGAAGTTTTCAAGTTTTGGGTAAAGATTTGATGGACTATGGAATAAGGAGTAGCAAGAGCCTAAGCTTGGGGATGCCCAAGGCACCCCAAGGTAATATTCAAGGACAACCAAGAGCCTAAGCTTGGGGATGCCCCGGAAAGCATCCCCTATTTCGTCTTCAATCCATCAGTAAATTTACTTGAGGCTATATTTTTATTCACCACATGATATGTGTTTTGCTTGGAGCGTCTTGTATGATATGAGTCTTTGCTTTTTAGTTTGCCACAATCATCCTTGCTTTACACACCATTTTAAAGGGACATGCATGAATCGTGAATTTATTAGAATACTCTATGTGCTTCACTTATATCTTTTGAGCTAGGCAATATGCTCTAGTCACTACAGGAATCAGCTTCTTTGCCGTCTGCCATGGCAGACGGCAAAGGGACCAAAAGCGGACGGCAAACCTCTTTGCTGTCAGCCCCAGATGAAAAAGCTGCTCGGCAAAGAAAGCTATGGTAAATAGGTTCTTTGCCGTCTGACGGCAAATACTCTGATTCCAGTAGTGAGTGCTTCACTTATATCTTTTTAGAGCACGGCGGTGGCTTTATTTTATAGAAATTGTTGAACTATCTTGCTTTACTTATATTATTTTGAGAGTCTCTAAACAGCATGGTAATTTGCTTAGGTTATGAATTTAGTCCTAATATGATGGGCATCCAAGAGGAATATAATAAAAACTTTCATATAAAGTGCATTGAATACTATGAGAAGTTTGATTCGTTATGATTGTTTTGAGATATAACGATGGTGATATTAGAGTCGTGCTAGTGAGTAATTGTGGATTGGTAGAAATACTTGTGTTAAAGTTTGTGATTCCCGTAGCATGCACGTATGGTGAACCGTTATGTGATGAAGTCGGAGCATGATTTATTTATTGATTGTCTTCCTTATGAGTGGCGGTCGGGGAAGAGCGATGGTCTTTCCCTACCAATCTATCCCCCTAGGAGCATGCGTGTAGTACTTTGTTTCGATAGCTAATCGACTTTTGCAATAAGTATGTGAGTTCTTTATGACTAATGTTGAGTCCATGGATTATACGCACTCTCACCCTTCCACCATTGCTAGCCTCTCTAGTACCGCGCAATTCTCGCCGGTGCATTAAACCCACCATATACCTTCCTCAAAACAGCCACCATACCTACCTATTATGGCATTTCCATAACCATTCCGAGATATATTGCCATGCAACTTCCACCGTTCCGTTTATTATGACACGCTTCATCATTGTCATATTGCTTTGCATGATCATGTAGTTGACATCGTATTTGTGGCAAAGCCACCGTTCATATTTTTCATACATGTCACTTTTGAGTCATTGCACATCCCGGTACACCTCCGGAGGCATTCATATAGTCATATTTTGTTCTAGTATCGAGTTGTAATTCTTGAGTTGTAAAGTAAATAAAAGTGTGATGATCATCATTATTAGAGCATTGTCCCATGTGAAGAAATGATGATGGAGACTATGATTCCCCCACAAGTCGGGATGAGACTCCGGACAAAAAATAAAAAAAGAGAAAAAAGGAGAAAAAAAGAGGCCAAAGAAACCAAAAAAATGAGAGAAAAGAGAGAAGGGGCAATGCTACTATCCTTTTTCCACACGTGTGCTTCAAAGTAGCACCATGATCTTCATGATAGAGAGTCTCCTATTTTGTCACTTTCATATACTAGTGGGAATTTTTCATTATAGAACTTGGCTTGTATATTCCAATGATGGGCTTCCTCAAATTTCCCTAGGTCTTCGTGAGCAAGCGAGTTGGATGCACACCCACTTAGTTTCTTTTGAGCTTTCATACACTTATAGCTCTAGTGCATCCGTTGCATGGCAATCCCTACTCACTCACATTGATATCTATTGATGGGCATCCCCATAGCCCGTTGATACGCCTAGTTGATGTGAGACTATCTCCTTCTTTTTTGTCTTCTCCACAACCACCATATTCTATTCCACCTATAGTGCTATATCCATGGCTCACGCTCATGTATTGCGTGAAAGTTGAAAAAGTTTGAGAACATCAAAAGTATGAAACAATTGCTTGGCTTGTCATCGGGGTTGTGCATGATTTAATACTTTGTGTGATGAAGATGGAGCATAGCTAGACTATATGATTTTGTAGGGATAACTTTCTTTGGCCATGTTATTTTGAGAAGACATGATTGCTTTGTTAGTATGCTTGAAGTATTATTGTTTTTATGTCAATATTAAACTTTTGTTTTGAATCTTATGGATTTGAATATTCATGCCACAATAAGGAAAATTACATGGATAAATATGTTAGGTAGCATTGCACATCAAAAATTCTGTTTTTATCATTTACCTACTCGAGGACGAGCAGGAATTAAGCTTGGGGATACTTGATACGTCTCCAACGTATCTATAATTTTTTATTGTTCCATGCTATTATATTATCTATTTTGGATGTTTTATATGCATTAATATGCTATTTTATATTATTTTTGGGACTAACCTATTAACCTAGAGCCTAGTGTTAGTTTCTGTTTTTTCCTTGTTTTTGAGTTTTACAAAAAAGGAATATCAAACGGAGTCCAAACGGAATAAAACGTTTGCGATGATTTTTCTTGGACCAGAAGACACTTACGAGACTTGGAGATGAAGTCAGAAGACCCACGAGGTGACGACAAGCCATAGGGGCGCGCCCCCTGGGCTTGTGGCCCCCTCGGAGGTCTCCTAACCCTATTCCTTGGCCTATATAGTCCCAAATATTCCCAAACCATCAGAGGCATCCACGAAAATACTTTTCCACCATCGCAAGCCTCTGTTCCCATGAGATCCCCTCTTGGGGCCTTTTCCGGTGATCTGCCGAAGGGGGATTCGATCTCGGAAGGCATCTACATCAACCCTATTGCCCTTCCGATGAAGCGTGAGTAGTTTACCACAGACCTACGGGTCCATTGCTAGTAGCTAGATGGCTTCTTCTCTCTCTATGATCTTCAATACAAAGTTCTCCGCGATGTTCTTGGAGTTCTATCCGATGTAATATTGTTTTGCGGTGTGTTTGTCGAGATCCGATGAATTGTGGATTTATGATCAGATTATCTATGAATATTATTTGAATCTTCTCTGAATTCTGATATGCATGATTTGATATCTTTGTATTTCTCTTCGAATTGTCGGTTTGGTTTGGCCAACTAGATTGGTTTTTCTTGCAATGGGAGAGGTGCTTAGTTTTGGGTTCAATCTTGCGGTGTCCTCACCCAGTGACATAGTAGGGGTAGCGAGGCACGTATTGTATTGTTACCATCAAGGATAAAAAGATGGGGTTTTCATCATATTGCTTGATTTTATCCCTCTACATCATGTCATCTTACTTAATGTGTTACTCTGTTCTCTTGAACTTAATACTCTAGATGCAGGCAGGAGTCGTGTGTGGAGTAATAGTAGTAGATGCAGAATCGTTTTGACCTACTTGACACGGACGTGATGCCTATATTTCATAATCATTGCCTTAGATATCATCATAACTTTGTGCTTTTCTATCAATTGCTTGACAGTAATTTGTTCACCCACCGTATGCTATCTTTCAAGAGAGAAGCCTCTAGTGAAACCTATGGCCCCGGGGTCTATTTTCCATCATATATTTTCAGATCTATAAACCAAAAAACCCAAAAATACCTTGCTGCAATTTATTTGTTTTTATTTTGTTTTATGTTTTAGTAATCTTTTACATCTATCTCTATCATATCTCACCATTGCAATTGACCGTGAAGGGATTGACAACCCCTTTATCGCGTTGGGTGCAAGTGTTTGATTGTTTGTGCAGGTGCATAGATTGGAGACTTGCTTGTACCTCCTACTGGATTGATACCTTGGTTCTCTAACTGAGGGAAATATTTATCTCTACTTTGCTGCATCACCCTTTCCTCTTCAAGGGAAAAATCAACGCAAGCTCAAGAAGTAGCACTCGTTGTAAAGGGTTACGTCGATGCTAGCTTCGACACAGATCCGGATGACTCTAAGTCACAAACCAGATGCGTATTTATATTGAATGGTGGAGCTGTCAGTTGGTGCAGTTCCAAGCAAAGCATCTTGGCGGGATCTATGTGTGAAGCGGAGTACATAGCTGCTTCGGAAGCAGCGCATGAAGGAGTCTGGATGAAGGAGTTCATATCCGATCTGGGTGTAATACCCAGTGCATCGGGTCCAATGACAATCTTTTGTGACAGCACTGGAGCAATTGCCTTAGCCAAGGAATCCAGGTTTCACAAGAGAACCAAACACATTAAACGACACTTCAACTCCATTCGTGAAAAGGTCAAGGATGGAGACATAGAAATTTGCAAAATACATACGGATCTGAATGTGGTAGACCCATTGACTAAACCTCTTCCGCGGGCAAAACATGATCAGCACCAAGACTCCATGGGTGTTAGATTCATTACTATGTAATCTAGATTATTAACTCTAGTGCAAGTGGGAGATTGTTGGAAATATGCCCTAGAGGCAATAATAAAGTGGTTATTATTATATTTCCTTAATCATGATAAAGGTTTATTATTCATGCTAGAATTGTATTGACCGGAAACTTAAATACCTGTGTGGATACATAAACAAATATCGTGTCCCTAGTGAGCCTCTACTACACTAGCTAGTTGATCAAAAGATGGTTAAGGTTTCCTAACCATAGACATATGTTGTCACTTGATAATGGGATCACATCATTAGGAGAATGATGTGATGGACAAGACCCATCCGTTAGCATAGTATATGATCGTTTAGTTTTTTGCTGCTGCTTTCTTAAATTTCAAATACATATTCCTTCGACCATGAGATCATCCAACTCCCGGATATCGGAGGAATACCTTGTGTGCTATCAAACATCACAACATAACTGGGTGATCATAAAGGTACTCTACAGGTATCTCCAAAGGTGTCTGTTGAGTTGGCATGAATCAAGATTGGGATTTGTCACTCCGCATGACGGAGAGGTATCTTTGGGCCCTCTCAGTAATACAGTATCACAAGAAGCTTGCAAGCAAAGTGACTAAGGAGTGAGTTACAAGATGATGTATTATGGAACGAGTAAAGAGACTTGCCGGTAACGAGATTAAACTAGGTATGGAGATACCGACGATCAAATCTCGGGCAAGTAACATACCGACAGACAAAGGGAACTACATATGTTGTCATAAAGGTTCGACCAATAAAGATCTTCGTAGAATATGTAGGAACCAATACGGGCATCCAGGTCTCACTATTGGTTATTGATCGGAGAAGTGTCTCGGTCATGTCTACATCGTTCTCGAACCCGTAGGGTCCGCACGCTTAACATTCATTGATGATATAGTATTATATGAGTTATGTGAGTTGGTGACCGAATGTTGTTGGAGTCCCGGATGAGATCACGGACATGACGAGGAGCTCCAGAATGGTCCGGAGGTAAAGACTGATATATAGGATGATAGTATTTGGTCTCCGGAAAGGTTTCGGAATGCACCGGGTATTTATCGGATCACCGGAAGGGGTTCCGGGAAGGCCACGAGAGTTATTGGGCCTAAACGGGCCAAGGGGAGGGAGCACACCAGCCCACAAGGGGGCTGGCGCGCCCCCATCCTGGCCGCCGGTCCTAGGGGAAGGAAAGGGGAGGGGCTAGCCCCTCCTGCCTTTCTCCTCGCTCAAGGAAAGGAAAGGGGGGGGGGGCGCCTCCCCTCCTATCCTTCTCCCACGCGCCTAGGAAGGAAGGGGAGGGGTGCCTAGGGCAGGCGCCCTAGGACTGGCCGCCGGCCCCCTTGGGGGTGCCCTAGGCAGCCTCCTCTCCCCCCTCCACCTATATATATGTGAGGAGGGGAGGAGGCAACACACACCACGATCCCCAAGCCGTGTGTGGTGCCCCCTCTCCCTCTAGTTCTAGTTCCTCCTCCGTCCACGTTTGTTGTGCTTGGCGAAGCCCTGCGGAATAGTTTCACCACCAGTGTCACCACGCCGTCGTGCTGCTGGAACTCATCTACTACTGCGCCTCTCTTGCTGGATTAACAAGGCGAGGACGTCATCGAGCTGAACGTGTGCTGAACACGGAGGTGTCGTATGTTCGGTACTTGATCGGGATGAATCATGAAGGTGTACGACTACATCTACCGCGTTGACAAACGCTTCCACTTAGCGATCTACAAGGGTATGTAGAAGCTCTCCCCCTCTCGTAGCTATGCATCTCCATGGATAGATCTTGCGTGTGCGTAGAATTTTTTTTGTTTTCCATGCAACGTTTCCCAACAGTGATTCCCTTAGTGGTGTCATGTGAACATCGCCTAAGGGAATGCATTGTGGAGTAGTTATTAGATGATGGGTTGCTAGAGTGACAGAAGCTTAAACCCTAGTTTATGCGCTATTTCGTAAGGGACCGATTTGGATCCATATGTTTAATGCTATGGTTAGACTTTATCTTAATACTTTTCTCGTAGTTGCGGATGCTTGCGAGGGGGTTAATCATAAGTGGGAGGTTTGTTCAAGTAAGAACAGCACCCAAGCACCGGTCCACCCACATATCAAATTATCAAAGTAGCGAACGCGAATCAAACCAACATGATGAAAGTGACTAGATGAAATTCCTGTGTGCCCTCAAGAACACTTTGCTTATTATAAGAGACCGTTTTGGCCTGTCCTTTGCCACAAAAGGATTGGGCTACCTTGTTGCACTTTATTTACCGTTATCGTTACTTGCTCGTTACAAATTATCTTGCTATCAAACTACCTGTTACCGACAATTTCAGTGCTTGCAGAAATTACCTTGCTGAAAACCGCTTGTCATTTCCTTCTGCTCCTCGTTGGGTTCGACACTCTTACTTATTGATTGATCCCCTATACTTGTGGGTCATCAAGACTCTTTTCTGTCACCGTTGCCGGGGAGTGAAGCGCTCTTGGCAAGTGGAAATCGGTAAGGAAAAATTTATATTACATGCCAAAATTTATTGTCACTTGTTACTATGGAAAACAATTCTTTGAGGGGTTTGTTCGGGGTATCTTCACCTCGACCAGAAGCACAATTAGTTGCCCCTCAACCTACTGCACCTACTGAAAATATTAGCTATGAAATTCCTTCGGGTATGATAGATCAACTGCCAGCTAATCCTTATGCAGGAGATGGAACTAAACATCCTGATATGCATTTGATATATGTGGATGAAATTTGTGGATTATTTAAGCTTGCAGGTTTACCCGAGATGAAGTTAAGAAGAAGGATTTCCCTTTATATTTGAAGGGAAAACCATTGACATGGTATAGGCTATGCAATGATATTGGATCTTGGAACTGGAATCGATTGAAATTGGAATTTCACCAAAAGTTCTATCCGATGCATCTAGTTCATCGTGATCGGAATTATATATATAATTTTTGGCCTCATGAAGGAGAAAGTATCGCTCGAGCTTGGGGGAGGCTTAAGTCAATGTTATATTCATGCCCCAATCATGAGCTCTCGAGAGAAATTATTATTCAGATTTTTTTTGCTCGGCTTTCTCGTGATGATCAATACATGCTCGATACTTCTTGTACTGGTTCCTTTATGAAGAAAACTATTGAATTCAAGTGGGATATTTTGGAAAGAATTAAATGCAACTCTGAAGATTGGGAACTCGACGAAGGTAAAGAGTCAGGTATTAAGCTTGAGTTTGATTGTGTTAAATCTTTTATGAATACTGATGCTTTTCACAAGTTTAGCACTAAATATGGACTTGACTCTGAGATAGTAGCCTCTTTTTGTGTATCATTTGCTACTCATGTTGATCTCCCTAAGGAGAAGTGGTTTAAATATCATCCCCCTATTAAAGAAGAAATCAGAGAACCGGTCATAGCTAAAGATGAAACTATAATTTACAATGTTGATCCAGTTGTGCCTACTGCTTATATTGAAAAACAACTTTCCCTGTAAGGATAAAGGAACATGCTAAGGTATCAACTGTGGTTCGCAAAAGTAATATTAAAGCACCTAAACCCTCTGAAAAAATTAAAGTAGAACCTAGTGTCGCTACGGTCTCTTGGTCGAAAATATTGATGGGCATGTTATTTACTTCTGTGATGAAGCAGCTAGAATTGCCAAACTCGACGAAAAAGATAAACATAGACCTGTAGTTGGCATGCCTGTTGTCTCAGTTAAAATTGGAGATCATTGCTATCATGGTTTATGTGACTTGGGTGCTAGTGTGAGTGCTATTCCTTTTACTTTATACCAAGAAATTATGAATGACATAGCACCTGCTGAAATTGAAGACATAGATGTTACTATTAAACTTGCTAATAGAGACACCATCACACCACTTGGGATAGTTTGTGGCACCCCGGCTCAGAGCAACCGGTTTACCTTGCATTGCCATCCCAGAGATCATGTCTTCTGGCAACACACAACAACTTGGTACAGAAAGACAACCACTTTGTTGATACTTTGCGGGAAGATAGGTTCGATGATACATAAAGTAGCGAGGCCAAGCGGCACACACAGTGCTGCTGCACATATGTACATTATTTAGTGAACATGATGGGGGCCTCGAAGATAACGACACAGCTACGCGGCAGCGGAAAGACGATGTAGTAGGACTCCATCTCATAGGGACTCTGATGTGGACACGGTCTAGACTGCGATGCACGATGCAACTCCAACTCCAGTACGGCTTCTCCTGAAACTGGCATGACACGCCGGTGAGTACTTTGAATGTACTAGCAAGCTCACAACAAACAATGCAACAATGACAAACAATAACATGATATTTAATCAAGTTATATGCAAGAACATGGCATGATACTCATGAAGTGAAAGTGCTTGCAATCAGGGTCTCTTGGACCAGCTTACCAGCTTGGGTACCTCATAACCAAGACCATCATCTTACCACGGTGATCACCTCGGGATCACAGGAGAAACCATCTCGATGGTTCCAACAGCTCAATCATCATAACCAGTGCCACAAGTAACTTTAGTGTGTAGGTTAATTATTTCTTTTGACTCACAGTGTGACCTACTATGAACTGTGTCCATGACCGAGGACGCGACTATCGATAGATTAAACACACTCTGCAGAGGTTAGTACACTATACCCACACCACGGAACCCATGGCCTCGCGCTCCCATTCGGGTGGACCAATGGCGTTCTGACAAAACCGATCTATTGCATGACACTCTCCCGGCCACTCTGACCAACTCCCCTTTGGGCTAAGTCATGGGTAGCCCCGATGCCACTTCGGACATCCAACAGCCACCGTCGTGGCAAAACAAAACGGTCCCAAATAGGGACAATGGTACCAAAACAACTACGGGCACACAAGGCTATGCCTGCTTACCGGGCCAGGGCAGCACAAGCGCATAACCTTCCCTAGTTGGAGGCATCGGCGAGAGGCATGACAATAGACCAAATCAGGGCCTTCCCATAAAGGCAAATGTGGTTGCACTGGGAAGCTTGATTCGGCGGCACCATGACTCGATCAACAGCATGTTCAAGTTGGATTATAATCAGATTTAACTTGAAATGAAATCTACTCGAGCCATAGTATGCCATTAAAAAATGCCATGATATGCATATGCACCATTTCAACACAATGCCGGTATTCACATAAACATGCTCATGACCATATTAACTCTACTGCATAAGCTTGACCAAACAACTCAAATACCACTATAAACATAGTAAGCATAGCATGAATATGAAACTAGCACATGTGAAATTATTTAAATAACTATATGCATTATATGAGATCATATTCATGTAAAAATCATAGTCATTGAAATGTCACTCTTGCAAATATTTGTGGTGGCTTGCCTTAGTTCAGAGAAGGGTCACACTCCTCCTGGTCCTCCTCAAGGCAGCAAGATCCTTCTGAAAATATTTAAAATGGCATAAAGAAAATGTCACATAACACATTTAAATGCACCAGAAATTCTAAACAGCAAAAAATCTCAAAATTTGCATGCTGATAGAGGAGCTCATGACAAAACCAATGCAAAAAGAATCAACTGATTTGGACTTATAGAATAAAAGTTATAGCTGGTCAAAGTTGGGTCAAATTTCTGAATTAAATTGAATTTTCAGAATAAACAGAAGGGGTGACGTCGAAGGCATATTTTGGGTTTACGCCTCCACTTATACCGCTTCAGGAGAGAGAGAGGCTGACGGGTGGGTCCCTCTGTCAGGTTTAGAGGAGAGGGAGGGAGAGACAGAGGACGGCGGCTCTATCGCCGGTGGTTCTCCGACGAGGAGGCCACGGCGGCCACAAGCGAAGGGAGGGGTGGACGCATTTCGGCACGGCGAACACGTACGTACCAGCAGCGTGGACGGAGGGTGTCACAGTGTTCTTCTCCAGAGGTGGCAGCGGAGGGGGCTCGTCCAAGTTTGCATTGCCGACGAGGTAGAAGAGCTCCAGCAGCCCCGTCTCGACCAGTGGGAAGCCACGAGCACGCCTGAGGGGTTCCGAGAGGTCGGGAAGCACCGAAGGGAGAGGAACACCGAGGGGGATCCGCATCGATCTCTAACAAGGAACAGCGGCCAGAGGCCCGCCCGGCCTTGCCGCAGAGCTAAGCTAGTCGATGTGAGGCCAGTGGAGGAGCTTGGGATGGTTGGAGGAGCTCGGAGAGTGCTATATTTATAGGAGGGCGAGGTGGCCGAGCTCGGCTCGCCGGGGAGGTTCTGGAGACGACAAGAGGCGACGAGAGGGGCTCAGGGCGATGGGAGAGGTCACTGAAGATCACGCAAGCACAGTGGAGCAATGGCGCCAAGCACAGGACGCAGGAGGGAGACGGCACGGTCACACGAGTGCACTGTGCCCTCTGCTCCGCCATGTCTGCGTCTGCAGCAGCTGTCGCCGGTGTCAGGGAGCTCCAGGGAGAGGTCATGAGGGACGAGTCAAGGCTGCTGAGTGTGATTGACATGCTGGGTTGGCCGGAGGTGGGCGCACGGGCGGAGCAGTGGCGTTGCCGACGCGCAGAGCGCGCCGAACGCATGCCAGGCGCCCTAGACTCACGCGGTCACCATGTGCACTGGTGCAACGTGGTGCACCCGAGCTGTGAAATCATGTCTGGTGTCTAGTCCGTGCAGTGTTAGGTCACCCTAAGGTGTTGGTTCATAGCCAGGTTGACAGGAGGTGACTTGAGCTCTCTGGCAAGTTTCTGGACAGAAAATGTTGCTGCCATTTGAGATAAAAATCTAGAAGGAGTTAGGAGCTGAAACTTGGAGGTTAAGGGTTTGCTAGGAAGGTCATCAAGCTATAAAAATCTTAGCTCAAAAAGATCAGGCAAAAATACACTTCCTTGACAAAGTGCTTTTCCTGACCAGAAGAGAAATGATTTTCTACAGCAAAAATATTCCACATGACCATGAGATATTTTTGTATAGGAAGTTGGGACATGGTTCAAAGAATATTTGAGAATTTTCTCAAGTTTTTAGGAGCAATAAAAATATGGGTTGCTTTGGAGCAGAAGTGAAAATCATTCATTTCCAAGGAGAAAATGAATACTTTGACTTTGAGAAAAATATTCTCATGGCATTATTTTGAGATATATGAGGGCAAGAAATGTTTTTGAGAGTGGAAGGAGTCACTTGAGTGAAAATCAAAAGAATTCCCAAGTGTTAAGTCCAAATGAGTTAATTCAAAAACTCAAATTCAACCCAAAAATGCAATAAACTCCAGAGCAAGAAAAATGGCAAAACCCAGGGTGTCACATAGTTAGAGATGTTGAAGTCTTGTGTGGGAAAATAAAATACCCTACTAATTTTCTAGTGCTTGGTTCCCCACAAGATGACTTTTGCCCCATTATCTTTGGTAGACCTTTCTTGAACACTGTCAATGCTAAGATAGATTGTGAAAAAGAAACTGTCAGTGTTAGTTTTGGTGATGTGTCTCATGAATTTAATTTCTCTAAGTTTCATAGACAACCTCATAATAAAGAATTACCTAGTAAGGATGAAATAATTGGTCTTTCTTTTATTGCCATGCCTCCTACTGATCCACTAGAACAATATTTGCTAGACCATGAAAATGATATGCACTTGCGTGAAAGAAATGAAATAGATAAAATATTCTTTGAACAACAACCTCTCCTTAAGCACAATTTGCCTATTGAAACTCTAGGAGGTCCTCCTCCACCTAAAGGTGATCTTGTGTTTGAATTAAAACAACTGCCTAACACTCTGAAGTATGCTTATCTTGATGAGAAAAAGATATATCCTGTTATTATTAGTGCTAACCTTTCAGAACATGAAGAAGAGAGATTATTAAAAATTCTGAAGAAGCACCGTGTTGCTATTGGATATACTCTTGATGATCTTAAGGGCATTAGTCCCACTCTCTGTCAGCATAAGACTAATATGGAACCTGATGCTAAACTCGTTGTTGATCACCAACGACGATTGAATCCTAAGATGAAAGAAGTTGTAAGAACTGAAATACTAAAGCTTCTGGAAGCAGGTATAATCTATCCCATAGCTGATAGTAGATGGGTAAATCCTGTTCACTGTGTCCCTAAAAAGGGAGGTATTACTGTTGTTCCTAATGATAAAAATGAACTTATCCCACAAAGAATAGTGACTGGCTATAGAATGGTAATTGATTTTAGAAAATTGAATAAAGCTACTAGAAAAGATCATTACCCTCTGCCTTTCATTGATCAAACGCTAGAAAGATTATCTAAGCACACACACTTTTGCTTTATTGATGGATATTCTGGTTTCTCTCAAATACCTGTTTCACAACCTGATCAAGAGAAAACCACCTTCACTTGTCCCTTTGGAACTTATGCTTATAGACGTATGCCTTTTGGTTTATGCAATGCACCTGCTACCTTTCAAAGATGTATGACAGGTATATTCTCTGATTTTTGTGAAAAGATTGTTGAGGTTTTCATGGATGATTTTTCCGTTTACGAAACTTCTTTTGATGATTGCTTAAGCAACCTTGATCGAGTTTTGCAGAGATGTGAACAAACTAATCTTGTCTTGAATTGGGAGAAGTGCCACTTTATGGTTAATGAAGGCATTGTCTTGGGGCATACAATTTCTGAATGAGGTATTGAGGTGGATAAAGCTAAGGTTGATGCAATTGAGAAAATGCCATGTCCTAAAGATATTAAAGGTATTCATAGTTTCCTTGGTCATGCTGGTTTCTATAGAAGGTTTATTAAAGACTTCTATAAAATTTCTAGGCCTCTTACTAATATTTTACAAAAGGATGTTCCATTTGTTTTTTATGACGATTGCATAGAAGCCTTTGAAACACTTAAGAAAACCTTAACTCTGCACCTATTGTTCAACCACCTTATTGGAACTTGCCTTTTGAAATTATGTGTGATGCTAGTGATTATGTTGTTGGTGCTGTTCTAGGATAAAGAGTTGATAAGAAATTAAATGTTATCCATTATGCTAGCAAAACTCTAGACAGTGCCCAAAAAAATTATGCTCCTACTGAAAAAGAATTTTTAGCAGTTGTGTTTGCCTATGATAAATTTAGATCTTACATTGTTGATTCCAAAGTAATTGTTCACACTGATCATGTTGCTATTAAATACCATATGGAAAAGAAAGATGCTAAACCTAGACTCATTAGGTGGGTTCTCTTGTTACAAGAATTTGATTTACATATCACTGATAGGAAAGGAGCTGAGAACCCCGTAGCTGATAACTTGTCTAGGTTAGAAAATATTCTTGATGACCCACTACCAATTGATGATAGCTTTCCCGATGAACAACTAGCTGTCATAAATGCCTCTCATAACACTCCTTGGTATGCTGATTATGCTAATTATATTGTTGCTAAATTTATACCACCTAGTTTCACATACCAACAAAAGAAAAAAATTCTTCTATGAATTAAGACATTACTTTTGGGATGACCCACATCTTTATAAAGAGGGAGTAGATGGTATTATTAGACGTTGTGTACCTGAGCATGAACAGGAACAAATTCTACGGAGATGTCACTCCGAAGCCTATGGAGGACATCATGCGGGAGATAGAACTGCTCACAAAGTATTGCAATCTGGTTTTTATTGGCCTACTCTTTTCAAGGATGCCCGTAAGTTTGTCTTGTCTTGTGATGAATGTCAAAGAATAAGTAATATCGGTAAGCGACACAAAAAGCCTATGAATTATTCACTTGTTGTTGAACCATTTGATGTTTGGGGTTTTGATTATATGGGACCTTTTCCTTCCTCTAATGGGTATACGCATATTTTGGTTGCTGTTGATTATGTTACTAAGTGGGTAGAAGCTATTCCAACTAGTAATGTTGATCATAACACCTCCATTAAAATGCTTAAAGAAGTTATTTTCCCAAGGTTTGGAGTCCCAGGATATTCAATGACTGATGGTGGTTCACACTTTATTCATGGTGCTTTCCGTAAAATGCTTGCTAAATATGATGTTAACCATAGAATTGCATCATCCTATCATCCTCAATCTAGTGGTCAAGTTGAACTTAGCAATAGAGAAATAAAATTAATATTACAAAAAACTATCAATAGGTCCCAAAAGAATTGGTCTAAGAAACTAGATGATGCACTTTGGTCCTATAGAAGAGCTTATAAAAATCCTATGGGTATGTCTCCTTACAAAATGGTTTATGGAAAAGCTTGTCATTTGCCTCTTGATTTAGAACATAAAGCATATTGGGCAATTAAAGAACTCAATTATGACTGCAAACTTGCCGGTGAAAAGAGGTTATTTGATATTAGCTCACTAGATGAATGGAGAACCCAAGCTTATGAAAATGCCAAACTATTCAAAGAAAAGGTTAAAAGATGGCATGACAAAAGAATCCAAAAGCGGGAATTCAAAGTTGGAGAATATGTTCTTTTGTACAACTCTCGTTTTATATTTTTTGCAGGAAAGCTTCTTTCTAAACGGGAAGGACCATATATTATCGAAGAAGTTTATTGCTCTGGAGCTATCAAGATTAATAATGCCGAAGGTACTAGCCCGAAGGTGGTCAATGGGCAAAGAATTAAACACTATATCTCAAGTACGCCTATTAATGTTGAAAGCAATATTATCCAAACCATGACACCGGAGGACCACATAAAAGAAACCTTCCAGAACACTCCAGATCCCTGAAAAAGAGGAGGTACGTGATACGGTAAGTAAACGGACTCCAAAAAATCTGCAAAAATATTTTTTGTCAGTTTTGGAATATTAGAAAAAATAGGAAAATAATAAATAACCAGGAAGGCAACCGAGGTGACCACGATACACCAGGGCACGCCTGCCCTTCCTAGCTCTCCCTGGTGGGTTGTGGAGCCCTCGGCCACCTTACTGACTCCGTTTTCCTTCCATATGCTTGTTTCCCAAGATAAAAAATCTTTATATATACCCCCGGACGATTTGACCACCGCATCGCAGAAAAATCCTCTGTTCTTGTTTCGTGATGTTTTCCTGTCAGATCTAGATCACCATGGCTCAGCCAAGCTCCTCCAAGGACAAGTTCTTCGAGAAGGTCATCAACCCGTACTTGTCGGAGGTGATGAAGCACCCTCAAGCCATTGAGATGCGTGACGGGGTGCTCCACATCCGGGATGTTTAGGGGCCCAAGAGGACGGGGAGCGTGGAGGCCAGGCTCGAGGAGGTGGAACAAGACATCTTCAAGTGCCAAGGGATGGTGGAGCGTGGACTCAACGTCAATCACTCCATGATCACGGAATTCACCAGTGACCACATGGTGGATGGCCGGTCCATGAAGGACATTGTCTTCACCTTCAACGAGCAAATTAATTTTCTGCAAAGCCAAATCTATGATCTTCAAAACCAAGTTTTTGAGTATGAAGCAATATTTAAAGGTATGAGTTTAGCTGCTAGTTGCAGGACTCAGGAGACTCGTGCATCCTATTTTGATGGTGAGCCCCTGCCTTGGAAGCCGGAGGACAAACCTACTACCTCATCGCCACCACCTTCATCATCTTCCCCACCAAAGGAGACTTGAGTACATGGGTATGGGCACTCCCCTTGGCTTGTGCCAAGCTTGGGGGAGCTCCCCCGGTATCGTATCACCATCACTTTTATTACCTTTACCTATCTTAGTTCGATCCTTAGCTATTTTGTGAATTAGTTGAATAAAAGTTTAGTATGATCTATTTTCGAGTGCTAGTTTCGTGATCTATCTATCTATGTAATCGAGTGAGAGTTATATAATAAAGTTTAGTTTGAGTTTTTGCTTCTTTACTTTTAAGTTGCAATCAAATAAAGGAAATAAATAAATAAAAGATCATATGCTAATCTTATGGTAAGTAATGACATCACATAAGGAAAAGTATAAGTGGTAAAATTTATTGGAAGTTGACAAACATAGCATTGGTCAATGATGCAACTCATGAAATAACTAATAAGGGAAGAGAAGATTCACATGCAAATATACTATCTTGGACATCTTTTATGATTGTGAGCCCCCATTAAATATTATATGCCAAAATTGTTGACGTTGGACAAGGAAGACAACTTAATGATTTATGGTTGTGCATATTCACATAGAAGTTATATTGTCATAGATCCTTCAACATGTGGTGCTTGCTCAATCTCTTTGCTAGCCAAAATTCCGCACTAAGTAGATATACTACTTGTGCATCCAAAAACCCTAAACCCAAACTCATGTTTTGAGAGTCCACCATACCTACCTATGGATTGAGTAAGATCCTTTAAGTAAGTTGTCATCGGTGCAATAAGGCAATAAAAATTGCTTCTAAATGTGTTTGATCATTTAGTGTAAGAGAAATTAAGTGTTGTACGAACTTGTGATGGCAAAGTAATAAAAGCGTCAGACTGCATAATAAAGGTTGCTATCATAAGGGGCAATTTAACGTGATGTTCTTTTGCATTAAGAGATTGTGCATACAAAACCAAAAAGCGCATGACAACCTCTGCTTCCTTCTGTGAAGGGCCTATCTTTTACTTCTATGTATTTACTTTTATGCAAGAGTCAAAGTATTCTTCCCTATTCCTTTTTATTTTCTCTTTTTGCAAGCATCATGTGGCGAGGAAAGATCTAGGCACATATATCCAGTTGAATGTGAGTGATCATGAGTTATTATTGTTGACATCACCCTTGAGGTGAATAAGTTGGGAGGCGAAACTATAAGCCCCTATCTTCCTATGTGTCCGGTTGAAACTTTTTGCTCATATGTATGCTGTGAGTGTTAGCAATCATAGAAGATTAAATGATGGTTGAGTATGTGGACTTGCCAAAAGGCTCCGATACGAGACCCTTCCTAAAAAATATGATGAATTGTAGTTGCAAAGTTGACTGAGAACACAGTTTGTTGGTTTTCAGTAAGGTTTATGCTTTTTACTTCGATGTTGTGATGAATTGTTACTTGTTCATGAGAAGTTATATGATAAAGTTATGTGATAAAGTTTTATGATAAACTTTGTTGTTGTTATGATAATAAGCTTGATGCTACTATGTCCGTATTTTGTTTTTATCGACACCTCTCTCTCTCTCTCTAAACATGTCGACATGATTTTTTATATCGGCTTTCGCTTCTGGACAAGCGAGGTCTAAGCTTGGGGGAGTTAATACGTCCATTTTGCATCATGTTTTCCTACTGTTATTTATAATGTGTTTATGCATAATAATGCTTTATGGAGTAATTCTAATGCCTTTTCTCTCATAATATGCAAGGTTTACACAAAGAGGGAGAATGCCGGCAGCTAAAATTCTGGACCTGAAAAAGCTATGTCAGAGATACCTATTCTGCACATCTTCAAATGAGCTAAAAATTTATGGAGAATTATTTTGGAATATATAAAAAATACTGGAGCAAATAACTACCGGAGGGGGCCACCTGGTGCCCACAAGACACCAGGGCGCGCCAGGCTCGCCCAGGCGCGCCCTGGTGGGTTGTGGGCAGCCCGGCCCACCTCTGGTGCCCATCTTCTGGTACATAAGGTCTTTTGACCTAGAAAAAATAAGGAGAAGACTTTCGGGACGAAGCACCGCCGTCTCGAGGCGGAACTTGGGCAGGAGCACTTGTGCCCTCCGGCGGAGCAATTCTGTCGGGGGAACTTCCCTCCCGGAGGGCGAAATCGAAGCCATCGTCATCACCAACAACCCTCTCATCTTTGGGAGGCCAATCTTCATCAACATCTTCAACAACACCATCTCATCTCAAACCCTAGTTCATCTCTTGTGTTCAATCTTTGTACCGGAACCTCAGATTGGTACCTGTGGGTGACTAGTAGTGTTGATTACATCTTGTAGTTGATTACTATATGGTTTATTTGGTGGAAGATTATATGTTCAGATCCATTATGCTATTTAATACCCCTCTGATCTTGAGCATGGATATCATTTGTGAGTAGTTACTTTTGTTCTTGAGGTCACGGGAGAAGTCATGTTGCAAGTAATCATGTGAAGTTTATATGTGTTCGATATTTTGATGATATGTATGTTGTGATTCCCTTAGTGGTGTCATGTGAACGTCGACTACATGACACTTCACAATATTTGGGCCTAAGGGAATGCATTGTGGAGTAGTTATTCGATGATGGGTTTCTAGAGTGACAGAAGCTTAAACCCTAGTTTATGCGCTATTTCGTAAGGGGCCGATTTGGATCCATATGTTTAATGTTATGGTTAGATTTTATCATAATACTTTTCTCGTAGTTGCGGATGCTTGCGAGGGGGTTAATCATAAGTGGGAGGTTTGTTCAAGTAAGAACATCACCCAAGCACCGGTCCACCCACATACCAAATTATCAAAGTAGCGAACGCGAATCAAACCAACATGATGAAAGTGACTAGATGAAATTCCCGTGTACCCTCAAGAACACTTTGCTTATTATAAGAGACCGTTTTAGCCTATCCTTTGCCACAAAAGGATTGGGCTACCTTGCTGCACTTTGTTTACCGTTACCGTTACTTGCTCGTTACAAATTATCTTGCTATCAAACTATCTGTTACCGACAATTTTAGTGCTTGCAGAAATTACCTTGCTAAAAACCGCTTGTCATTTCCTTCTACTCCTCGTTGGGTTTGACACTCTTACTTATCGAAAGGACTATGATTGATCCCCTATACTTGTGGGTCATCAGTGTCGCCCATCCAACGGACAATATGTGCCAATGAAATGGCGACACGTGGCATGGCCCAACAGTTGCCCGTTCTTAAAAAGGCCGGCCCAGTCTAAAGCCTACTTAAGGCCCACTTGCCTTGGTCAAACTTTAGCGGCGTGACCCATTGAAAGCTTGTTAACGACCTGTTTGTGCAGCCCAAGTACAACCCAGGTACCCACGACCCGTTATGACATCTCTGAATTCAGCCCATTAGGGGCATGTGGGCCATCCAATATGGTTCCAACCCGTTAATACTTTAGGCTCATGGGTGTCCCTTGACGTCTTTCGTCCCATACGTGGAGTTTTGGATCTCTTGGTCCTTTAATGACCCATGGTGCTTCTGGCCAATCAAGATAGCACATGGCTTTTACACAGTACTAAAATAAATTTGCTAAATTACTGGAATGTGATCAATTGATGAATTTTTTACACAGTACTGAAATACAAATTGTATGCATTGTACTAATTTTAGAGTTCTTGGTCAACGAAGTATGATAGTAAATTGCATCTTTACGTAATATTCCATTTTTGACAGATTCTGTTTTCTTTTCTTTGTTTGCTTGTTTTAAAGTTTCCATGCCATATATTGAGGGATATTGTTGGTGCAATAATTTTCCTCCTTATGTTTTGGATATTGTTGTCAGAAATAGTGTGGAACTAATATGTTTGCTAGTGCATACAGAGTGTTAAGTCCCTAAAGTCATGAGGAGTTTGGTACAAACTAAGAAGATAATTTCCTGCGTGGCAGCGAAGATTATCACCGAAGATTATGCCTGTCGAAAGTGACCCCCCAAAAATTGTTGACGTGAAGCAATTGGTTTGGTGTGTGCCAAAGAAATTGACTGCAACCGAGAAGTCTGAAGACGAAGCGAAGATGTAGTATTTGTTTCGTAGTTCATCTTTCTCAAGTCATAGGACCACCGTACTATTAAGAGGTGTTGGGGATGTTCCCCATGGTTGAGACCCATAAATGTGTGACTCGGCCTTGAGCTTTGAGTATCTGTGAGTCACAACAATTATCGGGTCATGATAAAGCCAGCCCAGGTAGGCTAGAAGCCAAAAGCAAGACCCGGTTGTAGGCCGACTCTCATGGACCTGATGGGCCGGCTTGACGGGAAGGCCCAAGAGTGGTAGATTTCCTAACTTGGGAGTCAAGATGAACAAGAGTTAGAGTAGGATACGGGTTAGCAGTACGACCCGAAATCTTCTGTAAACCGAGGGACTCAGCCTGTTATATGAAGGGGAGCCCTAGGACGAAAAGACTAAGTTACAATCTCTCAAAAGCTAGGTTAGCGAATCCGCATCCTTGTAATCGAGATCATCGTTAATATCAATCGAGCAGGAAGTAGGTCTTTACCTCCACCGTGAGGGGCCGAACCTGGGTAAATTTGTGTCCTTCGTTCCCGATCAACCCCGTTCAAGCAGCCACCTAGTTGCGATGGCCTCCAGACTTAGTCCTTTCACGAGGACATCTGTCGTGACAAAACCATGACAGTTGGCGCCCACCAAGGATCGAGGGATACGCGATCGGCCGGATGATGAAGAGTCGCCGCGGCAAGCTCTACATCGACGACTCGGGCTGGGGTCCGGAGGCCGACTCAATCGAGTATGGGTACCGGGTCCCCTTCGGCAAGATCCATGTCTTCATCGGCATAATTGGCGAATTTGGTCCCGAGCCGAATATCGTCTCCGACATCGGCGAGTCGGCTCGCCGCACCAGACCCGGCCAGGCAAGACCCGACCGGACTCACGCTTTCGTTGGCTTCACCTATGGAGTCAACCTGTCAGGAAATCCGGCGCGGGCGGCGACTTGGCGGCGATCATTCCGAGGCGGCGGCGACCCGGGGAGGCTCGGGTCGGTGGATCCGGGGAGCGTGGTGGCCCAGCAGCGTGATTCCGTCGTCGGATATGGCCGGAATCGAAGGCGGCGGGACGGGCAGCGATGGTGCCGGGTGGCTGCGGGATGGGGGCGGGCAACATGCGCTGAAATGTCCCTCCCGCCAACCGCTTTCGCGAGATATAGGGCACCGACGGGGTGGGAGAAAACTATGTTTTCACGGGTCGGAGGGGCAATTTACCGCGCCCCTCAAAAAATTTTAAGGGTCGGACGCATTTACGATGTCTGTTCGGGGGTACTTTTTTCTCGCGAAACCATAAACTGATAGTTATTTTGTGGGTCCGCGTGATGTAAGGGTCCGGCAGCAGGAAATCTGTAGTGCCGTCGAGTAGATTCGAGTGGCCAGTGACTCCGGTAGTCCCGTCCGTCCGTCCTTCTCCATGTAGAGGCGACGCGAGCCAGCGAAATTTCGAGCCCATCGGGCGTCGGCGTCGCCAATGCGAGAAATAACCCCGAAAACCACATGGCGACGCGGCCGAAATTTCCACGGCCTGACAATCCAAAACCCCTCGAACGGCCCTGCCGCTGACCCCTCGTCTCGTCAACTCCTCCCAATCCCCTCAGCGCACCGAGCCTCGATTCCCGACGACCAGCCGGCGAGATGGCGGAGGCGGTGGCCGACTGGCTGGTGTGCCCGGTCATACGGATCATCATCGACAAGGCCAAGTCCTGCGCTGCCGACCGGATCAGGTGGCTCAACGGCGGCGTCCCCGATGTGCTCCAGCAGCTGGACAGGGCGCTCACGGAGCTCCGCAAAGTATTCCTCTGGTGATCACCTAGTTATGAAGAGACGTTTGATAGCACACAAAGTATTCCTCCGGTGTCCGAGAGTGGCATGATCAGTCTAAGGAACTGATACTTGACATGAAGAAAGCTATAGCAAATAACTAAACAATCTGATGCTAAGCTTACGGTTGGGTCTGTTCATCACGTCATTCTCCTAATGATGTGATCTCATTATTAAATGACAAGTCATGTATATGGTTAGAAAATCTTAACTATCTTTGATCAACGAGCTAGTCTAGTAGAGGCTTACTAGGAACACTGTATAGTTTATGTATTCACATATGTATTTAGGTTTTCGGTCAATACAATTCTAGCATGAATAATAAACATTTATCATGAACGAAAAATATGATAATACCAATTTATTATTGCCTCTAGGGCATATTTCCAACAATTGCGCCCTACGGCATGTACATCATTCAACCACGCAACATGAGGTCATTGTCGTATCGCTGGCACGCTATCCAGGTCAGCGTCATCAAGTTTTGCAACTTGGTTAGTCAGCTCGAGGCAAGGTGACCATTGCACGCGGAAATGGAGGAGATGGTAAGTTTTACTTCCTCTTGCTCAACTTGTTAATTGATTCATTCACTTAATGTTAGTCTACACATTATATGTAGCCCGCACGCGCCGTCATGGTGTACCACAGAACAAGGGACGACCATTTACGTGCACGCACTATTGGATGAAGCTGAAGGGGAGTATGTGTGGAACGACATGATCCGTTCATGAAAACCTTGTTGAACATCCGGCATCTAGTCGAATTAGAGACATTGTTGTACTAGACTTAATTTGCATGCTATATATGGATGATTTGTGCTATTTTCTATCCGAACTTTAATGAATAGCGGCTCTTTTTCATGGATTTCGTTCGGTTAGTTGAAATACAGTTTGAAATGTATGCAGCTAGCGTTGGATGGCATTCTCTCGCAACCGTGTCCGTGGACTGGCCTTCGTATCCGCGGACAGACGCGGAAGGATTTTTGCGGGTTGCATGCCGTGAGTAGGAAATCTGTAGCGCCGTCCAGGAGATTCGAGTGGCCAATGACTCCAGTATATACGTGGTCATGGGCAGCTTGGCCCGGACGACCCGACCCGACCCGGCCCGGCCAGGCTCGGGCCTGGAAATCGAGCCCGTCGGGCAGGTCGGGCCGGGCTCAGGCCTGCGCGAAACAGAATTTTAGCCGTAGTCGGGCCGGGCCGACCGGGCTGTGTCGAGCTTTTTCGGGCTCGGGGCTGATTTAGTAGGCCCGACGGTCGGGCCAGGCTCGGGCCTGGGTTTTCAGCACCGTTTTTTTTTTTTTGACCCGGCCGGAGGTATGGCCATGTATACTCTCCCGTCCGTCGGTCCTTCCCCACGCGGAGGCGACGCGACGCGACCCAGCGAAATTTCCAGCCCGTCGGGCGTCGGCGTCGCCAATGCGAGAAGGAGCCCCGAAAACCACATGGCGACGCGGCCGAAATTTCCACGGCCTGACAATCCAAAACCCCTCGAACGGCCCGGAGGAGGCTCCATCTAGCCGCTGACCCCTCGTCTCGTCAACTCCTCCCAATCCCCTCGGCGCACCGAGCCTCGGTTCCCGACGACCGGCCGGCGAGATGGCGGAGGCGGTGGCCGGCTGGCTGGTGTGCCCGGTCATACGGATCGTCGTCGACAAGGCCAAGTCCTGCGCCGCCGACCGGATCAGGTGGCTCAACGGCGGCGTCCCCGATGCGCTCCAGCAGCTGGAAGGGGCGCTCACGCAGCTCCGCGCCGTGGCGAGCGCCGTAGAGCGGAGCCGCGGTGGCGGCGACCTCGACCGGTGGCTGCTGCAGCTCAAGGACGCCGTGTACGAGGCCGACGAGGTCGTCGACGAGTTCGAATACCGGACGCTCGGCCCCCCGCGCTCCCCCCTTGTCAAGATCGGCAAGCAGCTCGTCGGCACCGACGAGTCGCTAAACAGGCTCAAGGGCGTCATCAAGAAGCTGGACGGCATCAACGACAGCTCCGGGCGGCTGATGCAGGCGGCAGGCCTCCAGCCGTCGTGGTCCGGCGAGTTGAGCGGCCACCCACCCACCCCGATCGGCCCGGCCACAGGCTCGCTGCTGCAGGACAGCGAGGTGTTTGGGCGTGACGCGGAGCGGAAGGACATGGTCTCTTGGCTGATCACCGCCAGTCCGCCCGACCGTGCAGATCCGCGCGCCGCCGCCATCCCCGTCGCCGCGATCATAGGGCTCGGCGGGATGGGGAAGACCACGCTGGCGCGCGTCCTGCTCCACGACGATTTGGTGAAGGCGGCATTCAATTTGGTGATGTGGGTGTGTCCTGCTGCCGCTTACCACAAGGTCGGGCTCGTGAAGCAAATCCTGCAGTCTGCTGGGGTAGAAGTTCCTGACAGCATGAACAACTTTGACTGTCTCCAGAGGCGGCTCGAGGATGCTGTGTCATCCAAGAGGTTCCTGCTGGTTCTCGACAATGTCTGGAACAAAGAGGGCATGGACGAGGATAACTGGAGCGAGGTGTTGGCTCCTCTCAGATGTGGCCAGCCAGGCAGCAAGATCATGGTCACCACCCGGAAAAGGATTGTAGCAAACTTGCTGAAGGCGAGCAAGCTGGTCCCGTTGGACGGACTGGCGTTCGCCGATGTTTGGTCGCTGTTCACCAGGATTGCTTTCAGCAATGACAGCGCTGACAAGCATCCGGCGTTGCAGGCAATTGGAGAGCAGCTTGTTCACAAGCTCAAGGGGTTGCCATTGGCTGCCAAGGTCGTCGGCGGGATGCTCAAGGCTTCCCGGAGTATCAGTCACTGGAAGAGGATCTCAGAGATGGAAAGCTATGCCAATGTAACCTCAACGCTAGAGCTGTGCTACCGGAACCTGCAGGAGCAGCTGCAGCCGTGCTTTGCAATATGCAGCATATTTCCGAAGAACTGGCGGTTCAAGCGTGACAAGTTGGTTAAGATTTGGATGGCCCTGGATTTCATCAGGTCAGCTGATGGGAAGAAACTGGAGGATGTAGGGAAGGAGTACTTTGATCAACTTGTGGAGGGGTCCTTCTTCCATGAGCGCAAAGAGGGCCATCAGAATTACTATTACATTCATGACGTGATGCATGACCTGGCAGAGAGTGTCTCGCGAGTTGACTGTGCAAGAGTTGAGAGTGCTGAGGAGAAGCAGATACCTCGTACAGTTCGGCACTTATCTGTTACTGCTGATGCTGTCACGCAGCTCAAAGGCCGGTGCGAGCTCAAAAGATTGCACACGTTCATAATTCTAAAGCATTCCTCGTCTTCTCTCAGTCAATTGCCAGATGATATCCTCAAAGAATTAAAGGGTGTCCGTGTGCTTGGTTTGGATGGCTGCGATATGGTTGATCTGTCAGATAAAATTGGACAACTGATGCACCTGAGGTACCTTGCTCTTTGCAAGACAATTACAAGGCTTCCACAGTCAGTGACAAAACTGTTCCTTCTCCAGACCCTAAGTATCCCTAAGAGGTGCCGCCTCGACCAGTTTCCGAAAGATATGCGGAACTTGAAATATTTGCGCCATTTGGATATGGACAGGGCACGTACGTCGAAAGTTGTGGGTATTGGGGAAATGATTCATCTCCAGGGATCAATTGAGTTCCATGTTAAAAAGGAAAAGGGTCATACGTTAGAAGATTTGTATGATATGAATGGTCTCTGCAGAAAGCTCCATATCAAGAACCTTGATGTTGTATCCAGTAAACAAGAGGCCAGCAAAGCTGGCCTAAGAAAGAAACAGGGTATCAAGGTGCTAGAACTAGAATGGAATTCCACTGGTAAGAGTGACCCTTCTGTCGATGGTCAAGTGTTAGAAGGCCTTGAACCGCACCCGCATGTTGAAGAGGTCCGTATCAGAAGATATCATGGTAATACTTCACCCGGTTGGTTGGACATGAGCTTGAAGTTGAAGGAGGGAAAGACACTGTGCCTATTTAAATCTTTATATCTGACCAACTGTAGAAAGTGGGAGGTCCTGCCTCCTCTTGGGCAACTTCCCTGCCTGAAGGTTTTGCATTTGAAAGAGATGTGCTCACTGAGAAAGATTGGCAATGAGTTCTATGGAACCAAGTTGATTGCATTTCCATGTCTGGCAGAACTTGAATTTGATGATATGCCACAATGGGTTGAGTGGACCAAAGAAGAGAGCGTGACCAATGTTTTTCCCAAGCTCCGTAAGCTGAGTCTTTTGAACTGTCCCAAATTGGTTAAAGTGCCTCCTTTCTCTCAGTCCATCAGGAAGGTCACTGTCCGAAACACAGGGTTTGCTTCACACATGAAGCTGTCCTTCTCATCATCGTCGAGAGCTTGCAGTGTTGCACTAGAGACATGTTGTACCACCATCCTTACAATAGGCTTGCTGCACCGGCAACAGGTGGAAGCAGTTGCAGTTTTGACTCTGCGGCGCTGCCAAGGTGTAAATTTTGAGGACCTTCAGGCACTTGCCTCACTCAAGAAGCTGCATATATCCCATCTAGACATAACAGGTGAGCAGCTGGGTACTTGTTTGCGAACTTTAAGGTCTCTTACCTCTCTGGAGATAGACAACTGCAGCAACATAACATCTCTTCCACATGTCGAGAGTTCGAGCGGATTAACGACGTTGCACATTCGACAGTGCTCCAAGTTGTCCTCTCTGCATTCCTTGCCGAATTTCGCAGCACTGGAGAGCATGTCGATCGACAATTGTTCCAAGCTCACCTTAGAGTCTTTCCCTGCCGACTTCAGCAGCCTCGGTTCTCTGAGAAAATTGAACATAATGTGCTGCACGGGACTGGAGTCGCTGCCAAGCGGCTTCCCGTCTTCACTGCAAGTTCTTGATCTGATTGGGTGCAAGCCAGCGCTGTTGAACCAGCTGCAGCTCAAGGACGGGCCAGAATGGGATAAAATAGCTCATATCCTGATTAAACAGATCCATTGACGAGAGACTCGTTGTGTTGGTGCATTAGATGCCGTTATCATTCCAGTTCGTCGCCGTTCAAGAATGCCACCTTTCCTACGAAATGATCAGATAAAATATATCGATATGTGCATTTCAAATTACATAGTCAATGTCTGCCATTTGTGCGTGAAATTCTACTGTAGTATGCAAGATGAGAGATACCGGATGGATCTGTATCCCTTCTGTATGTATGTAATGTGTGTGAAATTCTAGTATACTCATACGTTCTGTATGTATGTAATGTGCCCTTTGGCTGAAGTACAATCTCATTACTTTCTGTTTGTAGCCGGGTGCATTTCACCTGCATGTGCATGTCAGAACAACCACTTATTTTTGTTGCTTCGAATTGTCTCCCCTTTACATTGATTGGAGTAAATAACAAAAGCTTGGTCAGATTTCAGTCCATCACGCATACATCACATGTAATTTATCATCAGGATTTTTTATTTTTTGCTCTAGTCTGAAACATGTTTCAGCACACAACACCTACGTCAGGGCCTTTGGATCAAGTGCTACCTAGTTCCTCATTTTCATGGTCTACAATTTGAAATTTGAAATACAGTTTTCAACCACAGCATGCTACAGAAACCAAATTCAAAATATAATTAGGAATAATTATGGCTGATAAAACCAATGTTAATATTTTCATTCAGCATATCGTTTTCCATATGATCAAAGTTTCAAAAAGGTTTGAGTGCACGCATGGTCAGACGTCCACTTTTCTGAACGAAGGGAGCACCAGGTACCATTTCAGACATTCGCGTCTTATATTTTTTTCTCAATAAAGGACAATATACACTCGGTCTGTAAAATAAAGAACTAGTCGAGACGTTGAGGATGCACAGGGCACGCTACACGCATCAACATTAACCATCATCCTTGGCAACACATGCACTGCAAAAAAAGGTACTCGAAAAATCGAAGACAACACCAACAGGAAAGCGCCGCCTTCGCCAAATCCAGAAGGCCAGATAATGGGTGTTCACCCCAGAGCGCAATCCCAATATGGCATAATCACATAGTAACTCAAGAGTTAGCTAACTAACAGGCACTCCATTCTTAAATAGGTGGTATGAAAATTATCCTCGCTGCTACTAGCACCACCTTCCAATGGTGGATGACAGAACCAAGCTACAAGAACTATATATACATCGTATGCAGCGTACCGCTACTCCACTTGAAGCATGGTAATAATGCTCATGGACAAAATATTTAAAGACCATACAGGGGAACGCCTTGCTTGCGGTCGTACTTTGCCTTCTGCAACATATGAATTTGCGATTACATGGCAACAATGACCTCGTCCGGGGTTTCTCCATCTGTGTTTAGAGGTGGCAGCATCATGTCGTCCCCGGCCGAGAAATGATACTTCTCCCCAATGGCTCTAAGCAGCTGATAAACCTCAAACATGGTGGGTCTCTCCTTCGCGGTGGTGACTGTGCAAGAACATGCGACTTTCAGGAACTGCATCAGCTCACTGTCATTGTCCTTCCCTATCAACGACTTGTCGATTGAGTCTTGGAGAATGGCATTGTTCGATAGGTAGGTGATCCACTCTACTAGATTCCCCCTGAAGTTATCCGGAGCAGTGGAAACCTGGGTAGGCCTCTCACCGGTGATAAGCTCAAGCAGAACCACTCCAAAGCTGTAGACATCACCCTTCGGTGTGGCCACCAGAGTGCTCCCGTACTCTGGTGCCACATAACCAATATCTCCAAATTCCCCGTTGACAAAGGTGCTGAGATGGGTGTCTAGGGGGTTCATAAGCCTAGCAAGCCCAAAATCTGAAATCTTTGGTTCGTAGTCGTCATCCAAGAGGATGCATTTGGAGCTTATATTGCGGTGGAGGATTCGAGGATTGCAAGTGTGGTGAAGATATGCAAGACCTTTTGCTGCACCAATACCAATTCTTAACCTCAGAGGCCAATCCATCTTGCAATCTTTCCCCTCTTCGTGTAACTGATCATAGAGTGAACCTTTGGGTGTGTGCTTGTACACCAACAACTTCTCCCTCTTAGCAATGCAAAATCCAAGAAGAGGAACCAAGTTGCGATTCCTTACTTGGCCAAGTGTCTTCATTTCTGAAGTGAACTGTGTTTCAGAATGTTGTGAATCTTGTAGCCTTTTGACAGCAAGAAAAGAACCATCAGGTAGCACTGCCCTGTACATAGTCCCTGTCCTTCCAGTAGCTATGATGTTTTCCTTGCTAAACTGTTTGGTGGCCTTCATAAGATCACTTAGTTTCATCTTTGAAACTGGATTCTCAAACATAGACACCTGGATAATTGACACAACCATGACAATAGTAAGTTATTGTTTTGGACATTGCCTTTCGACCCAAAATAAAAGAAAAGGAAACAACAAAGTAGTTTACCTTGATTGTTTTTGTTCCTTTGATACTCTTTGCCCACTTATTTTCATCCTCATCCTTTTTTGCTTTCTTGGCTGGTAATTTCCGCAGACAAACGAACACAACTATTACAACAATTATGATCACAACTACGACGCCAACAATAGCTCCAACGATTGCCGCGTTGTTCTTGCTCTTTGCTGAAGCTTGGCACTCATCTAATGGAGCCCCACATAGCCCTTGATTACCGGCAAAGTTTGACGCGGTGAAATTCCGTAGTGAAGTTGGAATAAACCCTGATAGTCGGTTCTCTGCGACATTGAATGTAGTTAACCGAGTCAGAAGACTGAACTGCGGTGGAATTTCGCCACTAAACTGGTTATGTTGGAGATTGAGGAGGTTCAGGTAAGTCATGTTTGATATATTTTGTGGGATGGCGCCAGAAAAAGCATTGTAGGAGAGGTCCAATGATGTTAAGTATGGTATTTCCCGGGAGATGTCTTGAGGGATAGGTCCTGAAAAGTTGTTGTTTGACAGGTCAAGCCCAGTCATACTGCTACAATTCTGAAGACCACGAGGAAATGAACCCTGGAGACCAAGGTTGCCTAGGCGCAAAGAAAGAACTCGGTCCTCATCCGGGTGCCAACATTCCACGCCGGTAAATCGGCATGTGAAACCAACAGTGGCGTTCTCAAAATTCCATGAGGATTTGAGTACACCGTTGGGGTCATTCACTGACTGCTGAACAGATCTCAAGCATTGGATATCTTGTTCAGAGGCAAAACAAGTGAAGGTCAACAACAGTAGAGGAATAACCCTCAGAGGAGCATAATGATTTGCCATGGAGCTCTTGCACTTAACGCCGCCTCTCGTCCGTGACAATACCACTTGTAGGTTCAAGCTTCACCTACACGTAAACGTAATCGAATTTATAAAATTAGAGAAACACATACCAGTTGGTGATAGCAACCATATTCTAAAACGAAAATATTGATTTGATTGCAATACTGAAAAGCATAACACAAAGACAACATCAGTGGGGAACTGATCCCCACTACAGCCATAGCAAATAACATATGATGCGAAGATTCTGCTAAGATTAGCAACAAGGAATAAGTGCAATTGGTCGCATGGTAATTAATCATCACCCCTAACAACAATAACAGTAAAAACTTGTTCTTCCATTATTATCTACTCCCTCTGTAAAGAAATATAAGAGCATTTAGATCACTATTTCAGTGATCTATCTCTTTTATATTTGTTTACGGAGGGAGTATAAACATAAGTGGAAACTTGCAACCGGAGGCAGTTCCTGACCCCCTGAACCATCAATCGAGACCACAATTATTATTTATAGGAACAACCAACGAGGTTTTCCTTATTAAATATCTCGAATTTCTCACAACAGAAGCGAACGGCTCGAACTGCCAAAAGGCGCACTTTCCAGAAAGAAGAAAATCTAAGGGGCAGCAAAGAAAAATCTCCAAAAGGAATGGCGCCGCACCATCCATATGTCGCATATGTGTATGCTATTTTTCTCCCTGATCTCCCTCCCAGGGGCCGGCCCTCTTGGATTTTTTTAACTAAAAAAGAAGAACCACTGGACGGACAAACCCCTTGCTGCTGCTGCTTCCCCAGCAACAAACCCAAACCAATCAAGCCAAGAGGCAAGCGATTTCTTCCCCCGGAATTTCTAACCGGAAGACGAACTCCCTCGCCGTGGACATGGCAACTCCGTGAACCGCTACTGTACCCCCCAAGAACCCGCATACACGGCGGCACCAACCAACCCAGAGCTCGCGCACTCCCAAGATCATTCGCACCACAGCAAAGCATGGAAGAACATCAAGAAATCTGAGAGAGCAGGCGAGGTCGAATCGATTACCTGAAGCTCGCCGTCCTCGCATAGGTGGGAACCGGGAGGACCCAGGGAGGAGGAGGGGAGAAGAGTCTGTGAGTAGTGGGGGGAGGACCGGAGGTGAGGTGAGAGGAGAGGAGAGCAGGCGCCCGTCAAAGAAAGGAAAAGAAAGTGGAGGCGAGGGAGTTTTTCTAAGCGTGTGGGGGCCCAGCCGGGGCGCGCGGTATGGAGACTGGGGTGGGGGACGCGAAGATCCACGGACTTTGCTGGTCAACTGCCCCAGTCAACCCGTCTGCTCTTGATGATGGGTGGCCGGCCGGACGAATGGCTACGGCGCCACCGTGTCACTGAGGTCGGAATGGAGGAGGTGGGTCTCGGGTCCCCTGCTTTCTCCGTCGTGACCACGGAAAATACTGCAAGAACTAGCCAAGGGCGTTCACCATTCGGGTTTCCGGGTTACCGCGGCCATGATCGTGACTGCTAAAATTTGGAGTATGTTGCACGCTCCAAGAGCTTAGCCGAAAAAGCCTTTCACCCAGCAACAACCAAGCATCACAACCATCGTTACAACAGAAAAACGAATGTTAACGAACGCCGGTAAAGTGTCGACCTGGACTTAATTTTCGCTATAAAGCTAGCAAATATTTATCCATTTTAACACCAAATTAGTACAAATAATGTTGTATTGGGAATAGAAAAAAACTCATTTGGCTAACTGGGCGTCGGATGGTTAGATTCCTTGTGGTGAAACCGGTCCGTCGAGTTTTAAGTTATAGATTTGAGCCATGGTGCTCGCATTTTCCTGAATAGATTTCGGTGAAGTTTGTTCAGTGGGAAACGAAGTTCCCGTCGATTACGACGTGCATGCGGTGACTTCATCAATTTTAAGATGTGTCAGCTCAGTCACTTGAAGATGTGTGCGCATGTTCGGCTGCTTGTACATGAGCGTTTGTGTTTGTACAATGTTTCAAAAGAGAGATCATTGGAAAAAGCATATTCTCTCCATCTATTTTTTTAAGGAAAAACACCCAAAGGGCATTTTATAATTGAAATTTATCAAGAAAACAGTAGACAATATTTCTGGGTAAGTGGGGCGATTATTTAGGGATCATACTGATGCAAAATCCCAACCCCCCCCCCCCCAAACATATCTTTTTTTTGAAAGTTACTTCGCTGGCTCTTTCGGTTTTTCCAAGATTTTCAGGTGATAACTAATGGTGGAAAAAACAGTCAATCTGATTGAATCAATTTTGGTTCCAAGTTTGTCACGTTTTTCCTGCTTCGCCTTGGTGTCGGAGACATGGCCCTAACACCTAACCATTGACGGAGCTACAGCAAGGTCGGATGGGCAATGGCCCGCCCAACATTTTGAAAATTGTACATTTTTTTACTGTTGGGCCTTAGAACACTAGTCCACTGGCTATTTCTTTCATTTTGGCACGCCCAGCCCACCGAGAGTCGGGCTTCAAGCTCCGCCACTGCACCTAACAAACTCGTATAGAAGGTAACTCACTCCTGGATTTCAGGGCCCCAAAGCAAGGTGGAGCAAGCTAAGGCGAGATCTAGGTGAAGGTTAAGGGTTAGGGTGGAACATCCACCAATGCCATATGGTTTAAAGAGAATACTTGATATGCTGACAATGTCATCTAGACCTGACAACCAATACAAGGACAAAGTTAGAATTTAAGTATGAGGGGTGGAAAAGATAAAAACCACACAGGGAGATGACACAATAATATATCAAATTTGAATATAGCATCAACATTGATTGTAGCAATACATTTTGTTTTGCACTCGAAATATAGTTCAGCTTTTATTAATTTGAATGTAGCTCTAAGCCAACCGGCCCATCGAAATTGGGATTTTTATTATTGCCACTATATTTTGATAAGTAGTTTCATATCAACTGAATAAAAGTATATTAGTTGTAGTAGGTTGCTCTATCTCCTCGGTTGGTTTTTTTTTAACGTTAGAGTGTGAGGTTGAAGTAACTGGGCTGAAATAGATAATTATTAGTTATGGCCCTCTCATCATTCTTGAAGCATAACTAAATTAAATAGTAAACTTTACTTTCAGTTAATCTCTTACTTTTCTAATAACAATAAAACTTATAAACAAAAGTTTGTATAAATGTATCTGGAATATTAGTATACCAAATATCATAGATCTTAGGTACGGTGTAGGCACATGAGTTGCTCCACATGCTATGTTCACCGTGAGATTGAAAAGCTTGGAAAATGTGGGTATAAGGGTTTTCTAGAGCACTTGTGCCCTACGGTACAGGGCAAGGATCGCATGAAATAAGAAAGGTATCGCAAGAAATCTATAGTTTAAACAGTCTACAAGCAAACTCAAAGAAGATCAAGCTTTCACGCCCAACACAAGGCACATATCTAAGAAGCTAGAGGACGTAATGAAATACAAGCAACCAAAATCCAACACTAAAACCATAGCAAGCAACTCATACCACGCAAAACGAGCAGTCGCCATATTGATCTTGAGGAACTCCATCGTCATTGTTGATTTAGATCCCATCAAACATGATCAACATGACTTGATTGTCAATACACGAATGCGTCCTATGTGACGCCCCCGGCTTAATCGTGCACTAATCATACACGCAAATGCGCACGATCAAGCCTAAGGACTCACTTGACGATATCACAACACAACTCTAAAACATAAATAAAGTCATACAAGCTTAATATTACAAGCCAGGGCCTCGAGGGCTCGAATACAAGCTCGATGGCATACAAGCGTCAGCGGAAGCATTAGATATCTGAGTACAGATATATTACAGAGAGAGAGATAAGCCTTCACAGAGGCGGGGTAAAAATAAAAACTACGATCGAAAGGCGTAGGCCTCCTGCCCTGGACCCTCCGATCCTACTCCTGGCCGTCAGGTGGCACCTCGTAGTAGTAGTACTCGCTAGGCGGGTAGTAGTAGTGGTCGTCGGCTGGGGCTTCTGGCTCAGGGGCTCCGTCGTCTGGTGGCATCAAAAGAAAAAAAAATGGAGGAAAAAGAAAATAAAGCAAACGTGAGTACTCATCCGAAGTACTCAGCAAGCAAGGATCTACACTACGTATGCAATATTTTCAAAAGGGGGCTGTATATATGGACTGGGCTGCAGAAATGCCAGAATAGAAGGAGAAGCCTAGTCCTATCGAAGACTAGCATCTTCATCAGTCTTCAACAATCTTGCAGCATCAGGAGAGAGCAGATGAACATAACTAAAAGTAGTAGCAGTAACATCATCAACCTCGACCTGAGATCCTTTCTCGACCCCCGCGAGAAAGCAATCCCAGAGCCGTACTATCCAGTTGTCATCACATGTTCTAGTTGTACCGGTCGGGATACAACTCCGAGTGTCCGTTACCGTAGGACAGGCTATCGATAGAAGTTTCTTCCCTGCAGGGGTGCACCAACTTACCCACCACGTTCACTTAACTCCGGCCGGACACACTTTCTGGGTCATGCCCGGCCTCGGCTAAGCAACACGCCGCAACCCGACCGAATACCTAACAGAGAGGTCAGCACGCCGGACTAACCTATGCGCCCAGGGGTCTTGGGTCTTCGCCCCAGGAACTCCTGCACGTTGCGTACGCGGCTGAAAGCAGACCTAGCAACCCCTTATACAAGCGCGGTTGCGTTCCTAGTCCAATTCAGCGCGCGCCGCTCAGTCGCTGACGTCTATTAAGCTCCGGCTGAAGTATACGACGCAGAACGCCCATACTATGCCCACGTGATGGTTAGTGCCATCGGGCCAGAGGCCCCTCGGATCAAATATCCAAACCGTAGTGGATTTAGGATCGCGCGGAAACGAGCAGAGACTCACGAAAGATGTGACCCCGTCGCCCCGTCTCGAGGACTTGCGGCAAGGGCTAAGAATGCCCGGCCACGCCTCGTCATTATCTCGCGGGCACCTTCCAGGTCAACCCGAATCCACATCACTTCGCAATATGCTCGCGCGGGTACCCCTCAGGGCTGACCCGTCTTTAGTAACATGGTTCGGTGCAAGTCATAAAGTCAATAGTAACTGTGTGTCTAACACCAAAGGGAATCCTGAGGAATCACCCTCGACGGAATCCCACTCGATGTTATCATCAAGGTGAACGAAGGAGGAATCACCCTCGAGGTCCACACTTGAGGTGATGCACGACAGCGTCGGTATCGGGGGTGGTGTAGGAGGAATCACCCTCGCTTACCACGTCCGAGTAACTAACCTACAAGGTTAACATCAGCAGTGCTGACGAGGTATCACCCTCGGCACTCGACGGTAACCCAGTAGTGTCGGCAACTAAGGGGGAAGTGATGTGCCGTGTCAGGGTCTGGTCTTCAATCCCGATGATCGGGTCTTCTGATATCCAGCAGGGCAGTCGGGATCAAGTGGGGTCTCTGTCAGGCTCTACCCATCCTATGCTAAACAGTTTAGGATAACAGGCAGGTATCAATAGTAGGCTACAATTAAACAGGCTATGCAACAGATATAGGATAGTAACAGCAGCAGTAACATCTAGTGCAAGCATAAGAGGGAAGAGAGTAGGCGATATCGGAATGCTCAAAATGGGGGTGCTTGCCTGTCTGCTCTGGGGCAAGGGCAAGGTCTTCAGGGGTGTCGTCGGGGACGTAGTCGTACTCCGGAGCTGCGTCTGCCTCGGGAGCTACGTCTGCGTCGGGGTCTATCGAGAGAAAAGAGGGGGAGGAAACAGGTAAACAATATGCAAACACATGTCACACAGTGCGTGCTACGCTACGATGCAGTGCAGGGCTGCCTGAATATGCATCTATGTCATTTTAGTTATTTTAGGATTTATCTGGAATTTAATTACCGAAGAGGGTGCACTATTCATCTGCCGGATACGGGTCCGGAGTTACGAGTTCTTTTACGTAGGGGGTTCCGATAAAGAACCAGACGGCACGATCAAACTCGGCTCGTCGTTCTGAGCAAGTTTCATGTATAAACTTTTTCGATCTGAGCTACGGTTTAAAAGATATGAATTTTCAAAGATTATTTGAATTTCTGAAATTTATTTTATTAACAGAAATGAAATATGACGTCAGCATGACGTGCTGCTGACGTCAGCAGTCAACAGGCGGCTGACCAGGGTCAAACCTGACATGTGGGTCCAGTGGGACCCACATGTCAGCCTCTGTTTCTTTAACCAGTGATTTAGTTTAATTACTAGGATTAATTAGAGGGTGGACCCCACATGTCAGTGAGACATTAGGTTAAATTAATTAGTTTCTATTTTTAAAATGTTTTAATTAGTTTTAATTTACTGGGGGCCCACATGTCATAGACTGGGGCTGCCCAGTCAGCAAAGTTGACTGGGTCAACCCAGTCAACGGGGCCCCCTGGGGCCCACTGGCAGCGACTCTGAGGCGGGGCCCACCAGCGCCACGTCAGCCGCGACGCCGGCGACCACACTCGCGGCGGATCCGCGCCGGAGTTGGCCGGAATCCCGCTACGGTGAGCCGTTTCGCGCGCGCCTTGGTTCATTCGAACGGGCACTTCAACCCGCGTCCATCCGTGATGGTCGGAGCGGCGGGGGTGGCCGGAATCTCGCCGGCGTCGAGCCGCGGCGGAGATGAGCTACGGGAGATCGGGGAGATGGAGTTAGGAGGCACGGGAGGCTCGGGCTTGAGCTCGCCGGGCTCCTGGGAGCACCAGGAGCTCAACAGTGACCTCTGTTGGCGATGACGAGGGTCACGTCGGCTGCACCGAGCTCACCGGCGGCAACCAGAGCACGACCTCGGGGACGACTAGCTATGGCGCGCGAGATGGATCATGGGAAGAAACAGGGGAGAGAGTAGCTCACCGCGCGGTCACGTAAGACCCGTGGATGCTTAGGAGCTGCAGAGGAGGTCGAGGACGCCGGAATTCGACGCGGTGGCCGGAGATGGGGAAGTGGCCGAAGACGGTGAGGACGACCTTCCCTGCTCCAGCTGGTGAGCGGGGACGAAGGAGTGGACGTCTGCGAATCGCTTGGGCTTGTCGGAGAAGCTCGAGGATGCCAGTGGCCACGGCGGTGCCGACGCGCGGCGATGGCGGCGTTCGGGCGCCGGATCTGGAGGGGTAAAGGGGGAACGGCGCGCGAGGGGGGAGAGGTCTGTGGGGGTTAGGGTTTGAGCCAGGGGCTCGGCCGCTCTTATCCTTGCCGGGGCGTCGCGGATGGGCGACAGCGCGGCGGCCGGTCGCCGTGTCGGCGTCAGCGCGCGACAGCGCACGGAGGAGGACGACGGGGAGATGGGCTGGGCCGTTTGGACCTCTAATCGGGGCACTGTGCACTAAGGCCCAGTGCACAGTGTCCCGTTTATTAATTTCTCTGCTTCTGTCACATTTTCTTTTATTTCACTTCTGTTCTGAAATGTTTGGGATAGTTGTGCACTTTTGAAAAATATGGAAGTTGACCCTAATATTGCAGTGCAATATTAGCTCCCACCAAAAAGTGGTTTGAACTAATTTGAATTCCATTTGAATTTGATATCAATTTAAATAGATTGAATAATCTGTTTTGGGTGCTGTTTCAAGTTGTTTGAGTCAATTATCCCACTCCAAATATTTGGATGTTGATTTTGGAAATGTTCCTGGATTATTTGTCATTTAATGAACATTTTCCCAACTGTGTTTGATCAACTTTATATTTCACTTAAGAATTTAAGTTGATTTTAAAAATGGAGTTGATTTGCTTTGGTTAACCACTATGATTAGGCACTGCAAATGATATGACTTGGCAAGATTAGTAGTTGATCATAAGGGCTATTACACAGGGGGTGTTACAAATTCTCCTCCTCTAAAAGAAATTCTCGTCCCGAGAATTTAGGAGGTAGAAGGAAAGAGTTCGGGATATTCTGCTCGGAGATGATCCTCGCGTTCCCAAGTGGCTTCATCTTCAGTGTGATTCGACCACTGCACTTTAAGGAACTTGGTTGTCTTCTGACGGGTTCGACGTTCAGCTTCGTCGAGGATTCGAATCGGATGCTCCTTATATGAAAGATCATCTTGCAGTTGAAGCATCTCATGATCCACTGCACGATGCGGAGATTCCTTGAAGCACTTCCGGAGTTGCAACACGTGGAAGACATCATGGATATGAGAGAACTGTGGCGGCAACTCCAATTTATATGCCACCTGTCCACGTCTAGCCACGATACGGAAAGGACCAATATAGCGAGGAGCTAGCTTGCCCTTGATTCCGAAACGACGGGTGCCCTTCATAGGAGTGACTCGAAGATAAGCATGATCACCTGGTTGATAGATCACACCCCATCGCTTGCGATCATAATTACTCTTCTGGCGGTCTTGTGCTGCTTTGAGGTTCTCCCGGACAATTCTGACTTGTTCTTCGGCATGCTGAATAATGTCCGGTCCAACAAGAGGTCGTTCCCCAGTTTCTGACCAATTCAGAGGGGTTCGACATTTTCGGCCGTAAAGCACTTCGAAGGGGGCCATTTTCAAGCTTGCTTGATAACTGTTGTTATAAGAGAACTCGGCATACGGGAGAGATTCCTCCCATTTCTTACCGAAGGATATAACACAAGCTCGAAGCATGTCTTCAAGCACTTGATTAACACGCTCAACTTGGCCTTGGGACTGAGGATGATATGCGGAACTCCAGGTAATATGAGTTCCCATGGCTTCTTGGAAACTTTCCCAGAACTTGGAAGTGAAAAGAACACCACGGTCTGAACTAATCTCCTTCGGAATACCATGGAGAGAAACAATTCTGGCAATGTACAGTTCTGCTAGCTGGCTAGCGGTGATAGTCTCCTTAACAGGTAGGAAATGAGCAACCTTGGAGAGTTGGTCGACGACGACAAGAATGGCATCGTGACCCTTCTGAGATTTAGGAAGACCAGTAATGAAGTCCATCTGCACTTTATCCCACTTCCACAAAGGAATAGGGAGCGGTTGCAGAATTCCAGCAGGTTTCTGATGTTCTGCTTTCACGCGACGACACACGTCACATTCAGCAACATAACGAGCGATATCTTGCTTCATTCTAGACCACCAGTACCTTTGACGAAGATCGCGATACATCTTAGTACTACCCGGATGGATAGACAGCGGTGTATCATGGGCCTCCTTCATGACTTTGTCAGTCATCAACTCGAAGCGAGGTACTACGATGCGGTCTCTGAAATATAATGTACCATCTTCAGCAACTGAGAAATCCCGATACTTAGCAAGGTGAAGCTCCTTCTTCATCAAGTCAATTTCAGCATCTTTGGCTTGCGCTTCTTTAACAGCCTTCAGAAGGTCTGGCTGTACCACAAGGTTATTAAGAGAACCCTGGGGAACAATTCGCAGATTCAGCTGAGTCAGTTCTGCGTGAAGACGAGGTTGAGCTTGCCTAACCATGAGGTTGTTGCAATATGACTTGCGACTCAGGGCATCGGCCATTACATTAGCTTTGCCCGGGGTATAAGAAATACCGCAGTCATAATCCGCAATAGCTTCTAACCATCGTTGTTGTCGGAGATTAAGATCCGGTTGAGTGAATAAGTATTTCAGACTCTGATGATCGGTGTAAATCTCACACCGATTACCAAGGAGGTAATGACGCCACTGCTTCAAAGCATAAATGACAGCAGCAAGTTCGAGGTCATGCACTGGGTAATTCTCTTCATGTGGACGCAGTTGTCGCGAAGCATAAGCAATAACTCTTCGCTCTTGCATTAGGACACAACCTAGTCCTTGGCGAGAGGCGTCGCAGAAGATCACAAAATCTTTGCGGGAGTCTGGAGGAGCAAGGACTGGAGCAGAAGTCAGCTTGTCCTTGAGGGTCTGGAAGCTTTCCTGACATTTGTCTGTCCACTCAAACTTAACGCCTTTGTGAAGCAGATTAGTTAGGGGCTTGGCAATCTTGGAGAAATTTTCGATGAATCGGCGACAATAACTTGCAAGCCCGAGGAAACTTCTGACTTGCTTGACGTTCTTCGGAGGGGTCCAGTCAAGAATAGCCTGAACTCGCTCCGGGTTAACTGCAATACCATCCTTGGAGATGACATGTCCAAGGTAGGTTACCTCGGAAAGCCAGAATTCGCACTTAGAGTACTTGGCATATAATTGGTGCTCTCGAAGTCTCTCTAAAACAAGGTGAAGATGCTCAGCATGTTCTTCTTTGCTCTACGAATAAACCAGAATATCATCCAGATATACCACGACGAATTTGTTGAGGTAATCCATGAAGATGTAATTCATTAGGCGGGAGAATGTAGCTGGAGCGTTTGTTAAACCAAACGACATGACTGTGTACTCGTAAGAGCCATAACGAGTAACGAATGCAGTCTTCGGAATATCCTCTTCGCGAACACGGATCTGGTGATAACCTAACCTCAAGTCGAGTTTAGAAAACACCGAAGATCGATCAACTTGCAGGATCCTACTCTCCGTGTGCACTCTGATGCAGAATACGGTCTTATCGAATGACAACTCGGAGTATAATACAACTTGGAGAGAAAGGTTAAACAAAACAATGGAAAGAAAAATGATTATCAGACTAATCAGATCAACGTCAGGGAAATCGCACTGAATCCAGCTCTCCGGGTGGATAGAATTAACGAGATCCTAAATGTCGGCGTTTAGTAATTTTGCAAAACCCGAATAGAAGAGAGGATAGAATCCCAGAGTAAAGATCGAGAAGTAAAAGATGTTAGTACCACCCAGTTGGCGACGTGGGCCCGTAAGCCACACATCCAAGTTAGTAAAACAGTTTTCGACCACTAGACTCAACTTCGGCCAAGGAATTGGAAAGGGGAATACCTAGAGGCAGTCGGCTCTGATACCAACCTGTGACGCCCCCGGCTTAATCGTGCACTAATCATACACGCAAATGCGCACGATCAAGCCTAAGGACTCACTTGACGATATCACAACACAACTCTAAAACATAAATAAAGTCATACAAGCTTAATATTACAAGCCAGGGCCTCGAGGGCTCGAATACAAGCTCGATGGCATACAAGCGTCAGCGGAAGCATTAGATATCTGAGTACAGATATATTACAGAGAGAGAGATAAGCCTTCACAGAGGCGGGGTAAAAATAAAAACTACGATCGAAAGGCGTAGGCCTCCTGCCCTGGACCCTCCGATCCTACTCCTGGCCGTCAGGTGGCACCTCGTAGTAGTAGTACTCGCCAGGCGGGTAGTAGTAGTGGTCGTCGGCTGGGGCTTCTGGCTCAGGGGCTCCGTCGTCTGGTGGCATCAAAAGAAAAAAAAATGGGGGAAAAAGAAAATAAAGCAAACGTGAGTACTCATCCGAAGTACTCAGCAAGCAAGGATCTACACTACGTATGCAACATTTTCAAAAGGGGGCTGTATATGTGGACTGGGCTGCAGAAATGCCAGAATAGAGGGAGAAGCCTAGTCCTATCGAAGACTAGCATCTTCATCAGTCTTCAACAATCTTGCAGCATCAGGAGAGAGCAGATGAACATAACTAAAAGTAGTAGCAGTAACATCATCAAACTCGACCTGAGATCCTTTCTCGACCCCCGCGAGAAAGCAATCCCAGAGCCGTACTATCCAGTTGTCATCACATGTTCTAGTTGTACCGATCGGGATACAACTCCGAGTGTCCGTTACCGTAGGACAGGCTATCGATAGAAGTTTCTTCCCTGCAGGGGTGCACCAACTTACCCACCACGTTCACTTAACTCCGGCCGGACACACTTTCTGGGTCATGCCCGGCCTCGGCTAAGCAACACGCCGCAACCCGACCGAATACCTAACAGAGAGGTCAGCACGCCGGACTAACCTATGCGCCCAGGGGTCTTGGGCCTTCGCCCCAGGAACTCCTGCACGTTGCGTACGCGGCTGAAAGCAGACCTAGCAACCCCTTATACAAGCGCGGTTGCGTTCCCAGTCCAATTCAGCGCGCGCCGCTCAGTCGCTGACGTCTATTAAGCTCCGGCTGAAGTATACGACGCAGAACGCCCATACTATGCCCACGTGATGGTTAGTGCCATCGGGCCAGAGGCCCCTCGGATCAAATATCCAAACCGTAGTGGATTTAGGATCGCGCGGAAACGAGCAGAGACTCACGAAAGATGTGACCCCGTCGCCCCGTCTCGAGGACTTGCGGCAAGGGCTAAGAATGCCCGGCCACGCCTCGTCATTATCTCGCGGGCACCTTCCAGGTCAACCCGAATCCACATCACTTCGCAATATGCTCGCGCGGGTACCCCTCAGGGCTGACCCGTCTTTAGTAACATGGTTCGGTGCAAGTCATAAAGTCAATAGTAACTGTGTGTCTAACACCAAAGGGAATCCTGAGGAATCACCCTCGACGGAATCCCACTCGATGTTATCATCAAGGTGAACGAAGGAGGAATCACCCTCGAGGTCCACACTTGAGGTGATGCACGACAGCGTCGGTATCGGGGGTGGTGTAGGAGGAATCACCCTCGCTTACCACGTCCGAGTAACTAACCTACAAGGTTAACATCAGCAGTGCTGACGAGGTATCACCCTCGGCACTCGACGGTAACCCAGTAGTGTCGGCAACTAAGGGGGAAGTGATGTGCCGTGTCAGGGTCTGGTCTTCAATCCCGATGATCGGGTCTTCTGATATCCAGCAGGGCAGTCGGGATCAAGTGGGGTCTCTGTCAGGCTCTACCCATCCTATGCTAAACAGTTTAGGATAACAGGCAGGTATCAATAGTAGGCTACAATTAAACAGGCTATGCAACAGATATAGGATAGTAACAGCAGCAGTAACATCTAGTGCAAGCATAAGAGGGAAGAGAGTAGGCGATATCGGAATGCTCAAAATGGGGGTGCTTGCCTGTCTGCTCTGGGGCAAGGGCAAGGTCTTCAGGGGTGTCGTCGGGGACGTAGTCGTACTCCGGAGCTGCGTCTGCCTCGGGAGCTACGTCTGCGTCGGGGTCTATCGAGAGAAAAGAGGGGGAGGAAACAGGTAAACAATATGCAAACACATGTCACACAGTGCGTGCTACGCTACGATGCAGTGCAGGGCTGCCTGAATATGCATCTATGTCATTTTAGTTATTTTAGGATTTATCTGGAATTTAATTACCGAAGAGGGTGCACTATTCATCTGCCGGATACGGGTCCGGAGTTACGAGTTCTTTTACGTAGGGGGTTCCGATAAAGAACCAGACGGCACGATCAGACTCGGCTCGTCGTTCTGAGCAAGTTTCATGTATAAACTTTTTCGATCTGAGCTACGGTTTAAAAGATATGAATTTTCAAAGATTATTTGAATTTCTGGAATTTATTTTATTAACAGAAATGAAATATGACGTCAGCATGACGTGCTGCTGACGTCAGCAGTCAACAGGCGGCTGACCAGGGTCAAACCTGACATGTGGGTCCAGTGGGACCCACATGTCAGCCTCTGTTTCTTTAACCAGTGATTTAGTTTAATTACTAGGATTAATTAGAGGGTGGACCCCACATGTCAGTGAGACATTAGGTTAAATTAATTAGTTTCTATTTTTAAAATGTTTTAATTAGTTTTAATTTACTGGGGGCCCACATGTCATAGACTGGGGCTGCCCAGTCAGCAAAGTTGACTGGGTCAACCCAGTCAACGGGGCCCCCTGGGGCCCACTGGCAGCGACTCTGAGGCGGGGCCCACCAGCGCCACGTCAGCCGCGACGCCGGCGACCACACTCGCGGCGGATCCGCGCCGGAGTTGGCCGGAATCCCGCTACGGTGAGCCGTTTCGCGCGCGCCTTGGTTCATTCGAACGGGCACTTCAACCCGCGTCCATCCGTGATGGTCGGAGCGGCGGGGGTGGCCGGAATCTCGCCGGCGTCGAGCCGCGGCGGAGATGAGCTACGGGAGATCGGGGAGATGGAGTTAGGAGGCACGGGAGGCTCGGGCTTGAGCTCGCCGGGCTCCTGGGAGCACCAGGAGCTCAACAGTGACCTCTGTTGGCGATGACGAGGGTCACGTCGGCTGCACCGAGCTCACCGGCGGCAACCAGAGCACGGCCTCGGGGACGACTAGCTATGGCGCGCGAGATGGATCATGGGAAGAAACAGGGGAGAGAGTAGCTCACCGCGCGGTCACGTAAGACCCGTGGATGCTTAGGAGCTGCAGAGGAGGTCGAGGACGCCGGAATTCGACGCGGTGGCCGGAGATGGGGAAGTGGCCGAAGACGGTGAGGACGACCTTCCCTGCTCCAGCTGGTGAGCGGGGACGAAGGAGTGGACGTCTGCGAATCGCTTGGGCTTGTCGGAGAAGCTCGAGGATGCCGGTGGCCACGGCGATGCCGACGCGCGGCGACGGCGGCGTTCGGGCGCCGGATCTGGAGGGGTAAAGGGGGAACGGCGCGCGAGGGGGGAGAGGTCTGTGGGGGTTAGGGTTTGAGCCAGGGGCTCGGCCGCTCTTATCCTTGCCGGGGCGTCGCGGATGGGCGACAGCGCGGCGGCCGGTCGCCGTGTCGGCGTCAGCGCGCGACAGCGCACGGAGGAGGACGACGGGGAGATGGGCTGGGCCGTTTGGACCTCTAATCGGGGCACTGTGCACTAAGGCCCAGTGCACAGTGTCCCGTTTATTAATTTCTCTGCTTCTGTCACATTTTCTTTTATTTCACTTCTGTTCTGAAATGTTTGGGATAGTTGTGCACTTTTGAAAAATATGGAAGTTGACCCTAATATTGCAGTGCAATATTAGCTCCCACCAAAAAGTGGTTTGAACTAATTTGAATTCCATTTGAATTTGATATCAATTTAAATAGATTGAATAATCTGTTTTGGGTGCTGTTTCAAGTTGTTTGAGTCAATTATCCCACTCCAAATATTTTGATGTTGATTTTGGAAATGTTCCTGGATTATTTGTCATTTAATGAACATTTTCCCAACTGTGTTTGATCAACTTTATATTTCACTTAAGAATTTAAGTTGATTTTAAAAATGGAGTTGATTTGCTTTGGTTAACCACTATGATTAGGCACTGCAAATGATATGACTTGGCAAGATTAGTAGTTGATCATAAGGGCTATTACACAGGGGGTGTTACATCCTACCTTCAGGTGCAACCCATAAGTAGTTATTTCTTAGTCTCTCTGTCCTTGTTTCCCGTCATGGTCATCTCAAAATGTCCACATGGATCGAAATCTCCACCCGTTGGTTGCCCATACATCTTCTCCACACATCCATATTGGGCCATGTTGAGGTTTCCCGTGAAATCACGATCTAACGTTGGCCTCCATGGTCATCTCAAAATGTCCACATGGATCGAAATCTCCACCCGTTGGTTGCCCATACATCTTCTCCACACATCCATATTGGGCCATGTTGAGGTTTCCAAATCGATGCTCGTCCATCGATGACCGTACCTCTACCACTACGACGAGAAAGTGAATGTGAGATCGACATGACCTATTATAGAAGCAGGTGTAGGGAAGAATCGCACTCAATAGAGTCTTTTGTTTTTGCTTTTTGAGAGAATTCTCTCAGATGAATGAACATGACACCATACTACTCATGAGAGTATGTATCGAGCAAGTTTCTTGTTCAGTGAGATTGACTACTCTAAGAATCCAAGTTGGTATTTTGCATTCCTATCTCAACAGACACGTGGATGCATCTTCAACGAGAGTGCACACAGTCAAGAAGAAGGTGTGGGTGCCCATGGTCTGGTTCAACCCAGTCATGTGAGCCCACCTTTTTTCCTACCAGGACCATGTAACCCTAACTCGGTTAGGTACATAAGGTGAGCTAAGTCCCTATCTTGCATGGGGATCCAACACATTCTAAAGCCATATAGGGCTAGGGTTCCTTCCTAACCACCTTGACCGCCTTCACGGCATACCTTGGAATTCAAGACGCACTTCCAGTGATCTTCCCGATCTCCGGTGAGCACTCGAGCAATACAACCCAAAGCAAGCGGGAGTAGGGTGTTACCTCTCCATGGAGGGTCTGAACCTAGGTAGATTGCGTGTCTGTGCAACCATTTCGATTCACCACTCGATTTCCCTTCGAACAAAGCAGTCGTCACTCGGCAACATTGCCAGATCTAGAACATGAAAAATCCATACATCTATGTAAATTTCTATCATTTTTATCATCAAATTGATGGCTGTGATGCCACTTGCTATGATCTAATAGAGGAAGCAATATATCTAAATACACGTGTTGATGCACGGTGTGGACCGACGCACCGAGCAATGCATACCTGTGTTACTCTTGAGTGGCTCATGGGTCCACACTTGTTTAATACTAGAAGGATTGAGCGCGCTTTCCCACGCCGTTAGTGTTCTTGGGATTTCAGAATTTTTGTTTGTTATTTGGTTTGACGTGTGGGGAAGATGGTATGTGTATGTATGTTTTTTTTATAATGCAGTGTTCTGGTGGGTTTTCTTGGCAGTGTGATTATGGCTTATGTACTAACCAACTCATATTTATATAGGGAAGTTTCTTACGTTGGTGGCCGCATGTATTATATTGAAACTATAGTGTCACATGTTGACGCTTCAAGTTTCTAGGTAGTGAGAGGATGTGCGGGACTAATGTGTTTTTAGGTTGGTTGTTGCCGATTAATTGAGAAATCGCTGACCCAGTAAAAATCATGAATCAAATCCAAAATTGATGACCTTAATTGAATGAGAGAGCTCCTTGAGAAATTGTTGACCCGGTTAAAATCATAAACCAAATTCAAATGTAACACCTCAATTTAATGGGAGGGCTCTAAAATTAAGAAGCATCGTGTATTAAATATTATTGACCTGATCAAAATTGAATGACTGAATTTCAAATAGAAGACCTCAATTGATTTTGAGGCCTTAAAAATTGATAAACGCTTGTAGCTGGTTATTTGGCTGAACTTATGGTCGGCTCGCTCAACACGATTCCACCCCCCCCCCACCCCCGCATGCGACGCGAGTATGTGGTGGGTCCCACGCGACCGCCCCCCTTTCTCCTTTATCCTTTTCGTCGCCTCTCTTTCCTCCCTTTCTTTCTACCTCCATTTGCGACGGGCTTTGCTCCTCCACAAGCTTTTTTACTTGCGAGCGTCGGCGGCGAGCATCGGCGCTGGCCGTCGGTGGTGAGGCAAACAGGAGGGGGGAGTATGCGCACTGCAGGACGCAGGGGGTGGGGGTGGAGGCGGCCGCCATGGCCTCCAAACTAGGTGGTGGCGGAACCACCAACAAGCTCTCACCGGCGACGACGTGCTCGTTCACGAGAAGCCTCCCCGCCATGCTGCAAGCTTTAAAGCCGATCATGTGTTGCAACCAACATCATGTTTTGCTGGAAACGGCAACCGACGGTGGTGCTGGAACCGGCCTGGCGTGGTGCTGCATCCGCCACCAGAGATGCTGAAACCGCCTTCGCGGTGTGCTGGAACTGGCAAATCAAGTGCTACATTGGGACGAAGGCATGGTCCTGTCAACCGGCGACGTGCTGCAACCGGCGATCCATGATGCTATGACCGGCATGCCGATGTGCTACAATGGCATGAGGTGAGGTGCTAGCGACCCAGCGATTTTGGTGGTGCTACAACTGGCACCAAAAATATGCTACTACCAATGATCCAAAGTGCTACAACCTGCAGGATTTTTGCTACGACGGGGCGATGACTGCGGTGACCGCGTGCTGGATGCTACAACTGTTCCGCTAGAATGTTGGAACTGTGTCTGGTATATGTTGGAACCACAGTGACCATGAATCGCCGAGGATGGACCGTGCGACGATGGTAACGACGGCAAGCCTCGACGGTGAGGCATGCAGGAGACCCATGCCGGGGGTGGCGAGCGTCTACGCTAGAAACGGGGCTGAAGCGCACGCTGTAACCGCGTGCCCCGTGCTGGAAGACCGCAACTGCGCTCGAGCCGCAAGGATCTCGTCGGAGATGCGCGACGCTGCTCTGCGCGTGGCTGACGCGGGATGGATGGAGATCTTTTCGGACACGAAGAAGGCGCGTGCAACTTCCTAGCTGGCGGATCGGGCAGCCCAGGATGCGTGGATCGGACCGTTACGCGGTGACTGACCGAAACTTTGGGCCAGCGCGCCGGCGCCTAGTACTGCCCTAAAAAATTAGGAAGAATAGTGTGGGAGCATAGTGAACTAAAAGAATTTAATAAAAGCTCCTTGAGAAATGGTTGACCCGGTCAAATCGGGTGACCCAATTTCAGTTGAAGATCTTAATTGATTGTGAGGCCTTAGAAACTAGGGAGCTTAGTGTATAGTAGTATGCATGTGGAGTATGTTACTCTTGAGTGGCTCATGGAGTATGTTTCAAGTTTTTTGTATGTTCTGTTACATTTTCTCGCAAGTCTTTGTACACCAAGTAGGTAGTTAGAAAGATGGGATTTGTGGCACGCAGGTGCGGGGCCACCGGCCCTATTTTTCTTTGGGCTTTCGATTTTGAGTATTTTGCATCTTTTTAACCGAAAGTTCAAATTAAGTTTGAATAGGTTTTAATGAATTTTTAAAATTAACCACTTTTGAATAGGTATTAATGAGTTTTAAAACTTTCATCAAATTTTAAATGTGAAACTTGACACAAATGAACGATAAAATCATTAAGTTTTAAACACTAAAACTTAAAATGGCATTGCAGAATCCAACGACTCTGTGGATAGTGAAGCAATCGTGCGGCCAGGCAGAGTTGGGCAGGTGCGTTACCCTGTGAATTTCCGGCTAGGCCATTTCAGCAGGCAATCATGAAGCAGTCCTTTAAAGTTTACGACCATATTTCAACCTGGTTTTGTCTTGTAACTTGATGTGTCTGTACGATTCCGTTCTTTAATACCAGCATCGAGGTTCTTGCGCGGGGGCAGATGCTGGTGCTCCCATTTGGTTCCCCGCTTTGCACAAACCACGTCACCTAGGACCGATTAATTTTGTATCCCATCTCTAAAACTTCTTGGGGGCATTTACAATTGCTATGGGGCGTAGTGACCATGACCCACATGTACTTCTATAAGCAATGCTTTTGTACGGCCTACTACTCTCGTTGCACTTCTCTCCTTTTGTCGATCACACCCACGGCATCTGAGCTAGCTCCGAGAGCCGGAGATGCTGCGCCGATGGATAGAGGCGCGGCGCGGCGCGGCTGGCCGGGTCAAATTTCGCGGGTTTCTCACGTCCCTGTCTGCCATGGCAGGCCTTGAACCGCGCTTACGTGGTGCTTGGAATGGTCCGACGACTGGTTTCCCTGGCATGGCCATCGAATGGATTTGTCTGAAACTCTCAGTGTCAAGGCAGTTGCTGAGTCAGAATATTCGTAGCTTTGTTGCCGGATGTGTGCGTCGAGATTTCTCGAGACTTCTGGGTACACCAACCAGTGGTCTTTTGATTTTGTGGTGTCCCGTTTTTCACAAGATGTGACACGGTAACCGGATAAGTAACCGTTTCACTTGTAAACGGGCCATCACCCTTTACCGAGTGCTCAGGACTTGAGGTGTTGAGATTCCTGAAGCACTAGCCCGTCTTTGGGGTTTGTTTTTGCTGCCTGCCTGGTCAAGGAAGCATGCCACTGGAAATGAGGCAGCGGCCAGAGCAGTCAACAAAGGATGGAAATGACGGCAGATAGAGTGGTGCACTGGTCTGCGCTCGCACTCCACGCCGAGCAGCTGTTTCAGACTCATTTTTCTCACCAGAGACTCTTTCCGCTTCGTGCCATGGAAAATTTCCGCGGACGCAGCCGGCGGTTGCAGCCGTGGGCGGCGGCGAGGACGCAGGGATGCGGGGACGGTCCGGCATGCCGGGCAAGCTAATGTCGTACGGAGGTCGGCTAGTACTGATTAACTCGGTACTTACTAGTATGCCGATGTTTCTATTATCTTTCTTCGAGGTACCGAAAGAGGTGCGGAAGAGACTTGATTTCTTTCAATCTCGTTTCTTCTGGCAGTCAGATGAGACCAAGAAGAAATATTGACTTGCACGATGGGATATTTTATGCCGACCCAAGGACCAGGGGGGTCTCGGTATTGAAAACATGAAAATTAAGAATAAATGTCTTATGAGTAAATGACTCCACAGGTTAGAGACAGAGTCGGATGGTATGTGGGCACAGATACTGCGCAACAAGTATCTACAATCGAAAACGCTAGCCCAGGTCACCGCGAGACCAACTGACTCGCCATTCTGGAAGGGACTCATGCGAACGAAAGATGTGTTCTTTCGTAGGGTCAAATTCTTGGTTGGCAATGGGATGTCAACAAGATTTTGGGAGGATACATGGTTAGGGGAGACACCACTAGCCATACAATACCCCACCCTATATAACATTGTGCAACGTAAGGAGGATTACGTAGGCACAGTATTTCAATCGATTCCCTTAAATATTTAGTTCAGACGAGCGTTAGTTGGTGAGCGATGAAATGCCTGGATGCACTTGGTACGGAGATTGATAGATGTTCAATTATCCGACCAACCCGATTCGATGCACCGGAAGTTAGCTAGAAATGGGGTGTTTACGGTGAAATCTTTTTACATGGATCTAATTAACTCTGGCCCAATCTCGAGATCGTTACATATTTGGAAGTTTAAGGTTCCCTTGCGTATTAAAATTTTTATGTGGTTCGTACACAAGCAAGTGATCCTCACCAAAGATAACTTATTAAAGAGGCGGTGGGTAGGCAGTTCAGGTTGTTGTTTTTGTGATCATGATGAAACAATACAACACTTATTCATAGAATGCCCACTCGCGAAATTGCTTTGGAGAACGATCCATATAGCCTTTAACATTACTCTTCCAGTTAACATTGAATCGTTATTTGGGGCATGGTTAGCTGGGGTTGATCATATTATTGCGGCTCGTATTCGGATTGAAATATGTGCGCTTCTATGGGCTATATGGAATTGCAGGAATGATATGATTTTTAACAGACAAAATATTTTAACTTTCTTGCAGGTCATTTTCAGAGCTACCGCATGGATCCGTACGTGGTCCTTACTCACTCCTACGGACTCCAGGGAGCCATTGGTTACTGGGTGCAACCAATGGGAGATGGTAGCACGGGCTATATTCAACCGGTTTGGATGGCGGTCGCATAACAGGATATGAGTCTAGGAAGCTTGTCCTTTTCGTTGCCATACCGGTTGTGATATTAAGCATTCACATTTATTTTCCTTTTTGCTCTGCTTGCGAGCTGTAATACTTTTATGACTTTGTGCTACTTCGAGACTTTTTAATAAGATGACTGCATGCATCGTTCCGATGCAGAGGCCGGGGGCAAGCCTCCTTTTCCAAAAAAAAAAATGCCGGCGAGGCCCTACGGCGTGGGGAAGGGCCGGTAGAAACCCGAAGAAGTACGCAGCGACATACCGACATGCTGAGGGAAAGGTTGGACGGGGCGTGGTGTTTATTTAGGGCATGTACAAATGGTGGAAAAAATAGCTCGACGCATCTACATTGGTTTTTTCTACACAATGCAAGCTACCACTAATGGGCCTCATCAATGAATAGAAAATACAGACTCCCACTACACATGCTTCTCTATTTTCCACTTCAACTTTTTTAGCTTTGTGCACCGGACCACGCTTTTTCCTCCTAAGCACCCGCCTCCTGCAGAGGATCCTGCTGCTTCATCCGAACCTACTTTTTCTGACATCCGATCCTACATGGCATACGAGACATCACCCTGAGGCTATGCATGGTACATGCCCGGCTAAACATGTTCCACTTTACTAATTAAACAACAATGTTCATGCAGATAGTACAATTTAGATCAGGAGGTTGAAGAAGTCACCTATAGCATATTTATTGAGGCTATGTGTCTCGATGTTCAAACTTCTACCTTCGAAGATGAAGGTGCAGGACTGAAACTGTACGGCTGTAGCTATGATCTCTATGATGTTGCCATGCATATGCCTTCAGTACCATTGTTGATGTCATTCACAACCTCCTTGCAATTTGAAGCAACCAAAACATGGGCGATAGAGAGATCATTAGCTAGAGCCAGTACTCCTCTACACGGGATAATACGGGATAAGAGAATCTTCAACCGGACCTCCTACTTTGCCCCATATGTTCGGGTGGATGGTCACGAACATTGTCTTCGTCATAAAACGTCACTCAACCGGGCTCTCAACGGTGCATATGTCTGGGTTGTTCGACGTCTCTCAAACCCAGTTCATATGTGGGGTGGATTTAGGCTCGTACGGACGTGCTTGGACACGTCCATTATGTTGGATCCACCCTAAATCTCTCTAAATTGTCCCCAACCCTCGCCTGCCCTGCTAACTTCCTCTCTTCTTCGTCCCTTGCCTAGCTCTGGTGTCGTTCCAACCCTAGATTCGCCGATGTCCCCGTCCCGCGGCGCTGCCACCACGGGCCCCAAACCCCTCAAGGCCGTCGTTGCCGCCTTAGACACGGTAGCCACCCCAGTACACCCTACTCCGCCTAATATACACCTCACCTGCCATGTCTTCGAATAAATGTCCAAGTTACTTTTTGATATTCTTTTACTTATTTGTAGGCAAGTGATGGATTCGTCGGGTGATGATTTTGGTTACAAAGAGCTGGATGAGTACATATTTAGAGGGTTCATTGGTTCGTTCAATTTAGACATCGATGCCGATGAAGATGTTGACATGATGATGATGCATCCAAGAAGAAATGGAGAAGAGGAACATGTTTGCAACTTCAAGGGTTTGATAAAAGAGTAGGACGATTATTTCTAGGGATATGATAAGTAGCGCACAGAGTCTTTACAACAACTACTTCAAACCTAACTCGGTATTTTATGAGGGGTTTTTTCGTATCGCTTTGAGACGAGCACTCATTTATTCTTGCGCATAGTGAGTGGGTTGATGAAGGCATATGATTATTCTTCACACTGAGGAGGATTGTTGCAGACAACTGTCATTCTCTCATTTGCAGAAATGCACGGCTGCTATGAGGATATGCATAAGGTAAAGCCACAAATGTTGTTGATGAGTACGTCCGACTGTGAAGAGCACATGCATTGAGGCCATGGAGCAATTTACCTACGCCGTGGTGAAGGTATTTGGACCAGAGTACTTAAGAGAACCAAATGTCAAGGACACAGGAACATTATTAGCATTTGGAGTAGCAAGAGGTTTTTCAGGTATGCTTAGTTTAGTCTATTGGATGTATTGGCGATGGAAAAATTGTCAGACCAGTTTGCGCGGGCAGTACCAAGGTCACACCAAAGAGGTCACCGTCATACTTGAAGTAGTGGCGTCAAAGAACTTGTGAATTTGTCATGCTTTCTTTGGCATCCTAGGTTCTCACAACGACGTCAATGTGCTTTAGGGATCTCTGCTGCTCAAGAGACCTTGTGTTGGGGATGCTCCGTCATGCAACTACACCATCAATGTGCATGCCTATAACATGGGGGTAGCACCTTGCCAATGGTTTCTATCATCAGTGGACGATGTTTGTGAAGACTATACCCGATCCCCAAGGCAACAAACGATGTCTGTTTGCACAAATGCAAGAAGTTGATAGGAAGGATGCAGAGAGGCCATTTGAAGCGCTCTAGCCATTTGAAGCGCTCTAAGCTTGTTGGGGTATTGTTCGTGGAGGTGCAGCGATGTGGGATCCGGAGACACTGTGGCAGGTGATGACCTGTTCTGTAATCTTGCACATCATGATTGTGGAGGATGAGGGAGAAAGGGGCAGCCCGCACGCATGGTTTTGAAGGAGAAGTACATGCCCTCCTCCTGGAACAAGATACAGAGCATGTAGTGAACTTTTGTAGAGATCCATCGACAATTTCAAGATACACATATGCACGTGCAACTACTCCGTGCGTGTGTTTGCATGGTTCGAGGTTTTGAAAAATGAGGGGGGGGGGTGTAATTGCAGGGGCGGATATATAAGGGATGACCGGCTCCTGGGGTCAAATTTGCCCACTCCAGTTGATGCTTTAAGGGGACCTCTCTAGAAAAAAACTCCCAGTGGTTCTAGTCGACTGATTTTCAATTCGTGCTAGGTCAAATTTCAACCCGTTAGGTGTGTGTGTGAATCTCAGAGAGAGTTTGATGTGTCTATCCTTGAGTTAGTCTAGTTCTGCATTTTTTTGTGATGATTAGGCATGTAAATGAAACCTTGAGGGTATCCTCCGATCCTTTTTAATTCAACTAAATGAACAAAGATATTACTCTCTATGGTCCATATTTCGAGCATCTCCAATAGATGACATATTTTACATCATCAAATTATGGTTATTTATACCATCTCCAATAGATGACGTATTTTACATCATCAAAATCGGCATGGGCTGCTGCGGCGGCTGGGGACGGTAGATTCGGAGCGATGCCCGCGGATCTGACCCCGGCAAACATGTCGTCTCTCTGTCGCATGAGGTGCTGCAACGGGTCGTTGCGGGAGGGCTTTGGCGGCTGACGACGGGAGGGCCTCTTCACAACAGGCTTGGCTCCGATCGTCTGGGTATCCATGGGTGCCCAGATCTGCTGGCTCACTGTTAGGAGATCAGGGACTTGGGCTAAATCTTTTGACGATGTCGGGCCTGCGGGTGTCGTGACCTTCTTGGAGGCGTCGTCGCAGAGTTCTTCCTCTCCTTCCAGGTGCTTGGGCTCTCCGGGTGAGAACCTAAACTTCAGTATTCTGGAGTGGGCGGCAGCGGCGTTTTACGCCGTAACCTTCTTGGAGGCGTCGCTTTGGAGGGTCAACCTTTGGATGTTGTGCGGGCTCTTCCATTTTCATAGCCGGTGTATGCCGGGGCGGCGGCTCCGGGATCTTCTGTTGAGAGCCGAGGCGGCGGCCTCGGGCAGCGGTGCAGCGGCAGCTCCAGGAGGTAGGGCTGCTTGTCGGCATGGCTTGGGTGGGGACCTTGAGCTGCGGGGGCGGCAAGGTTGTCGGCTCGGTCGATGCGTCCCAGCGGGGGCGGTTGGACGGCATGTCGGAGCGGCGGCCCCGGATGTGATGCGGCGTTTGTGGTCTGCGTGCGGTTGTCCTGAGTAGTGTGGGTTGCAGACTGTTGTATCGTGCGGCGTTGCTGCTCGAGCGTGAGCGGTGGCATGTCGGGGCGGTGGCCCCGGAAGGCGGTATCGGTTGAGTGCGCAGGGCGCAGCGGAGCAGTGGATGTCGAGGCGGCGGCCTCGAGAGGGCATGGACCTCGTGGCGTGTGGGCGACGTGGTTGTCATCGATGTTGGTCGTCGACATGTCGGTTGTTGCAGCTATCGCAGAGTGATGGAAGGTCAGATTGATTGGTGGAGCGGGTCCTCCCGTTGGTGTGTGTTTTGGTTGGTTGACATTTGTTATTGCGTTCGGCATGTCGTCGATAAGGGTGGGCTTTGCCCTGTGTGTTTCAGTCTGGGAGTGGGCTTGGCCCTTGTTGTTTCAATTTTTGCCCGGTTTTTCGTAATTAACTGGGCAATTCTCTTCTGCTTAATTAATAGATGAGACAAACTTTGTCTCCTTTCCGAAAAAAAATTATGGTTGGAGTAAAATATACATCACCAAAAAATGACTATTTTTATCATTAAAAAATGATGTCATGCTATTTTACATCATCTATTAGAGATGTTGTAACTGCTCGGAGGGAATAGTAGAATTCACAAGCGGTGATATTTATATTTGGTTTCTACAAGACCGGCGAGGTTGACATCCTCTTCTTTTCTGGGGAAGCGTATTGAGTGAGTCTGCTGACGCGACGCAGCGTGGTGGTACTTTCAGATAGAACGGGCCAAGAACACACACCAATGCGAAGGAAACGGGAAACTCCCAAGACGCAGCATTTCTTTTTCTTCTTCTTTTTTATGGGAAGATGCAGCATTTCTAAAAGCACCCATAGGGTACGTAGTCATGCTAGAAGGTAAAACTTGCAGCTTGAAAAATACGCTAGAAGCGAGTGTATGACAACTAAAGAAAAAAAAATGTCTGAAGAAAGACTGAACCCCAACGATCAGAGCACATCGTGTGCACTCAGCGCAGGCACGATGTTGTTTAGATCATCACTCGCTGCTGGCTTGGACGTCTGCTCCTTCTCCTGCGACGGCAGCAGCAGCATCCGCCTTGTCAAAGTCCTCGAAGCTGAGGCTCAGAGTTTGCAGCTTGAAACCAACTCCCTGGATGGCTTCCACCAGGTTTGAGGCCACCCCGGTAGCTTGCACTGTTGTCGCCTTCGTTAACTGCAGTTGCTCCAGCAAAAAGCATACATCAACGGTAACAATGATAAGAAATAAAATGGCATGAATAGAACATATATAGACTTTAGGTAAAATTTTCCCCTAAAAAACTTTAAATAAAATTCACTTCTGTGGCCATCAAGGCTCTCGAAGCTGAAAATGGAATGAAATATTTGCTGTACAAAAAAAGCAGATACTACAGAGCAGAGGAGACTCTTAAAAATGAGTACATGCATATTAATTTGTTCTACAACTGCAATGTTTTGGTTGTGACTGGCAACTAAGTTTAAGCCTTTTTTTCTTGTATTTGTTGGGGTAACAAAACACTGCAGTTCATGCTAGGCTTTGGATGTTTCACCGAACTAAAGGTAATGCGGTATTTCATTTCCTCGCTCTATAAGGAAAATTAAGTTTAGAAGTTTGAGAAAACTTGAAAATAGATATGACTTCTTGGTGAAAATAGAAGTTCGTCAACAAAGCAATGCGAACTGTTCTACATCTTAACCATTTGGAGTTTCGATCTTTATCTGGTTTTTAAAAACAAATGGTTTCCAAGTTTCAACTTAAGTGGTAGTATTTTTTACTAGTTATGGGTCTATGTAACACCCCCTTGTAATAAGCTCTGTGACACTCTGTTAAAACTGCCAAGTCATGATTATCTGCAGTGCCAAGTCATATGGGTTAATGATCCAATTCAAATTCACATCTGAAAATCAACTCAAATCCAAAAGTGAATTATAAAGTTGATCAAACACTGTTGGGAAAATGTTCATTAAATGGCAAATAATTCAGGAACATTTCTAAAATCAACATCAGAACAAATGGAGTTGAACAAGTGACTCAAACAAGTTGAAACAGCACCAAAACAGCAATATTTGATATATATAAAATCATATTAAATTCAAACCAACTTCAATTCTGCCCAAACCACTTTTTGGTGAGAGCTAATATTGCATTGCAATATTTGGGCCAACTCCCACATTTTTCAAAAGAGCACAAGTGGCCTAATCTTTTTGAAACAGAAAAAGGAATAAAAGAAAAGGGAGAAGAGAAATAAGAAAAAGGAAGACGCTACTGTTGGCTGGGCCTAAGTGCACAGTGTGCAGCCCAGTCCAACAGCAGCCCACACCTTCTCCCTCCTCGTGCGTGTCGGCGCGCCCCTGGCCGAGCGCGCGCGCGCCGGCGAGCGCGCGACACCGGGGCAGCCACCGACGGAACAGGGCGCGGAGGGGATAAGGTCGATGCCCTCCACTTCGCCCCGGCCTCTCCGTCATTCTTCCCCCTCCTCTCCTCGCTCGCCTCGCCTTCTCTTCCCCTCAGATCCACGCGAGGCCGAACGGATCCGCCGCCGTTCGTCGCCGTTCTCGTGGCCAGCGGCGCCGCCTCGCCTCGCCATCGTGTCCAGGAGACGCGCCGTGATCGACCACGTCGCCTGCTCCGTCGAATCGTGACGTGGAGGCCCTGCAGCTGCTGCTCGCCGTCGCCCCCTTTCTTCCTCGACTCCGGAGCTCGCCGGCGGCTGCGACCCTCTCTGCTGCTACTAAGCTCCCGCAGGTCTTTCGTGACCACTCGGTGAGCTCCTCCTCCTCCTGTCTCCCCTTGTTGCCCTCCTCGCACGCCGTAGTTAGCTGTCGCCGCGCCCGAGCTCTGTCCGTCGTCGACGAGCTCGTGCCCGTGGCCATGGCCACTGTCACCTACACCTGAGCACAGCTGCGTGCTCCTGGTGCTTCCAGCAACCGAACGCGCCCGCATGCGAGCTATTCCACGCCCTCTAGCTGCGTTCCCGACGAGCGCCAGATGGCGCCGTCGCTCGCGCTCGTCGCCGGCGCCGTTCCGATGACCAAATGGTCACGGGGACGGGCCTGTTGCACTCGTCGCGTCGCGCAGCTCCTTCCCAGCCTTTCCTTTTGCCCCGTAGCGCGCTGCTACTCCGTTTCCAACTACGGCCGAACTCCGGCGTCCGCCGCGTAGCTCGCCGCCGTCAATTTACGCCGATTCAGGCCGAGCAAATGCCACCACTCGACGCGGCTCAGAGCGCCCGTTCGAACACCGCAAACCCCGTGCGATTTGGTGCCTCCTAGAGGAAATCCGACGCCCTCCGGCGAGTTCGCCGCCGCAGGAGGCTCGCCGGAGCTACTCCGGCGACTCCGCTGACCTGGCAAGGCGTGGGGCCCGCCCAGTGACGCTGACCAGTGGGCCCCCTGGCCAATTTGACCAGGTTGACCATGGTCAACCCTGGTTACTGTTCATCTCTGCGAATGACATGTGGGCCCCTTCCGTTAATTAGCTAATTAAACATTTTATAAATAAAACTAATTAGTTTAGCCTAATCACTCACTGACATATGGGGCCCACCCCTCTAATTAACCATGTTAGTTAGTTTAATCCGTAGTTAAGCTAACAGAGGCTGACATGTGGGTCCCACAGGTCAGTTTGACCCAGTCAGCGCCACTGTGACCGCTGATGCAGTGCTGACGTCAGCATGACGTCATAATCCATTTCTGTGATTTAAAATAATTCCAGAAAATCGAATAAACTTTAAAAATTAATAACTTTTAAACCGTAGCTCGGATCGAAAAAGTTAAAACATGAAACTTGCTCAGAACGACGAGCCGAATCTGATTGTGCCGTCTGTTTCTCCATCGGAACCCCCTACGTAGAAGAACTCGTAACTCCGGACCCGAATCCGGCAGATGAATAGTGCACACACGTCGGATATTAAATCCCAGATTAATTCTAAAAATAACTAAAATGACTTAGATGCATAATTAGGCAACCCTGCACTGCATCATAGCATCACACGCACCGTATTGCCTTTGTTTGCATTATGTTTACCTGTTTCTTCCCCCTCTTCTCTCTCGGTAGACCCCGACGTTGACGTAGCTCCCGAGGCAGACGCAGCTCAGGAGTACGACTACGTCCCCGACGATACCACTGAAGACCTTGCCCTTGCCCCCGAGCAAACAGGCAAGCACCCCCATTTTGAGCATGCCTATATCGCCTACTCTCTTCTCTCTTATGCTTGCATTAGAACTGCTACTGCTACTGTTTTCCTATATCTGTTGCATAGCCTGATTATTGTACCCTGCCTTGTTACCTTACTGGTTATCCTAGACTGCTTAGTTTAGGCTGGGTAGACACACGACAGAGACCCCCACTTGATCCCGACTGCCCTGCTGGATATCAGAAGACCCGATCATCGGGATTGAAGACTAAACCCCGGCACCGCACATCACTTCCCCCTTAGTTGCCGACACTGCTGGGTTACCGTCAAGTGCCGAGGGTGATACGTCGTCAGCACTTCTGATGTTAACCTTGTAGGTTAGTTACTCGGTCGTGGTAAGCGAGGGTGATTCCTCCTACACCACCCCCGATAACGACGTCGTCGCGCAACTCCTCAAGTGTGGACCTCGAGGGTGATTCCTCCTTCGTTCACCTTGATGATAACATCGAGCGGGAATTCCATCGAGGGTGATTCCTCAGGGTTCCCTTCGGTGTCAGACACACAGGTACTGTTGATGAGTTGAATTACACTAAACCATGATACTAAAGACAGGTCGGCCCTGAGGGGTACCCGCGCGAGCTTAATGCGAAGTAATGTGGAGTCGGGTTGACCTGGATGGTGCCCGCGAGATAACTACGAGGCGTGGCCGGGCATTCTTAGCCCTTGCCGCAAGTCCTCGAGACGGGGTGACGGGGTCACATCGATCGTGAGTCTCTGCTCGTTTCTGCGCGCTCCTAATCCACTACGGTTTGGATATTTGATCCGAGGGGCCTCTGGCCCGATAGCACTAACCATCACGTGGGCATAGTATGGGCGTTCTGCGTCGTATACATAAGCCAAAGCTCTATTGACGTCAGCGAGGAGCGGCCCGTTTTGGATTGGACTGGGAACGCAACTGCGCTTGTATTAAGGGGTTGCTAGGTCTGCTTCCAAAACGTCCTCGCAACGTGTAGGGTTCCCGGGGCGAAGGCCCAAGACCCCCGGGGGCATAGGTTAGTCCGGCGTGCTGACCTCTCTTTAGAGCCTAGGTCGGGTTGCGGCGTGTTGTTTGACCGAGGCCGGGCATGACCCAGAAAAGTGTGTCCGGCCGGAGTTAAGCGAGCGTGGTGGGTAAGTTGGTGCACCCCTGCAGGGAAGAAACTTCTATCGATAGCCTGTCCTACGGTAACGGACACTCGGAGTTGTATCCCGATCGGTACAACTAGAACTTGATAGTACGGCTCTGGGATTGCTTTCTCGCAGGGAGTCGAGAAAGGATCTCAGGTCGAGGTTGATGATACTACTACTACTACTTTACATTATCTTCATCTGCTCTCTCCTGATGCTGCAAGACTGTCGAAGATTGTTGAAGATGCTAGTCTTCGATAGGACTAGGCTTCCACCTCTATTCTGGCATTTCTGCAGCCCAGTCCACATATACAGCCCCTTTGAAAATGATGCATATGTAGTGTAGATCCTTGCTTGCTGAGTACTTCGGATGAGTACTCACGTTTGCTTTATTTTCTTTTTCCCCCATATTCCATTTGATGCCACCAGACGACGGAGCCCCTGAGCCAGACGCCCTAGCCGACGACCAGTACTACTACCCGCCTGGCGAGTACTACTACTACTACGAGGAGCCGACTGACGACCAGGAGTAGGATCGGAGGGACCAGGGCAGGAGGCCTACGCCTTTCGATCGTAGTATTTTATTTTACCCCGCCTCTGTGAAGGCCTATTTCTCTCTCTGTGATATATTTGTACCCAGATATCTAATGCTTCCGCTGACGCTTGTATGCCATCGAGCTATGTATTCGAGCCCTCGAGGCCCTGGCTTGTAATATAAAGCTTGTATGACTTTATTTATGTTTTAGAGTTGTGTTGTGATATCTTCAAGTGAGTCCTTAGGCTTGATCGTGCGCATTTGCGTGTATGATTAGTGCACGATTAAGCCGGGGTCGTCACAGGTTGGTATCAGAGCCGACTGCCTCTAGGAGTCCCCCTTCCCAATTCCTTGGCCGAAGTTGAGTCTAGTGGTCAAAAACTGTTTTACTAACTTGGCTGTGTGGCTTACGGGCCCACGTCGCCAACTGGGTGGTATTAGGATCTTTTATTCCTCGTCTTTACTCTGGGATTCTAATCTCTCATCTATTCGGGTTTAATAAAATTTACTAACACCGACATTTAGGATCTCGTTAATTCTATCCACCTGGAGAGCTGGATTCAGTGCGATTTCCCTGACGTTGATCTGATTAGTTTGATAATCATTTTCCTTTCCATTGTTTTGTTTAACCTTTCCTTCTCGGATCGGTTATACTTCTCATTGTCTTATGACAACCCTGAACTTCTCTGTTTCAGATGGATCGACTGTTTCCACCGCGGCCTACGACCCAGCTTGTGCTTCGCACTTGGGCTCGTGATGCCCCTGGATTTCCAGCTGTTTTGATCGCCCTCCTGAGTAGACTGGGTTACCGCTGGTATACCGAGTACATGGTCTATGAGGTTTACCGCGAGTTCAACCAGGAACAGTACTATGCTGAAGTTCGGATCTATGATCAGCAGAATAACTCAGACACTGAGCTACACCTTTTTCACGGAATAGGCGTGACGATTGAGATGGCAGTACATGATGCCGCCTACTCTGCTGTCGCACGTCTCCGAGGAGAGCACAATGCTAACTTGGATGATACTGTGTTTCGGTACATTCCGTATGCACCTGTTGGAGATGCTACTGGATTTTACACAGCTATCTGTGCCCCGTGCGAGTCTCGACGCTACGACCCGCAGGTTCTGATTCAGTGCACTCAGGCTCTGGATCGCACTGTTCGGGCTTTGGCCGTCGAGTTGTTCGCCACTCGAGCACGCTACTACGAGGCAATGACACAGTTGCTACCAACTGTTCGTGCAGGGATACATCCGGAGTATATTCTTTACCCACGCAGGACCGAGATGCCGCCAGGTATTGATTGGCCTGCAGTGGGAGGTCACACGCCTGCACGTGGACCTCTTCTTACAGTTCGAGACCGGGTTCTGCATCAGAGTGCACATGGAGCACAGGATCCTGCCGCGACGAACATTCGTCGCCCGCACTTGCAGTTACCCCGTTTCAGTGGTTTTCTCCGACGCTGATGTAGCCTTTGCTATGTCACGTTGTGTACTTCCTTACCGCGTGCCTGCGTGCCGCCTAGTGTGTCTCTAGATTTTCAATTTGCGCCGTTATGCTGCCCGATTTTAACCGACTGTGTATGGATCTGTATGTCTTAATGACTACTAAGCATCTATTGCACTCTTTCAATAATGTCGAGTTACATCATGTTTATTGTTAAACACTTGCATAAGCTATCGTTGAAATACCCCTGTGGGAATAGCAGGATGGCTGACAACAACCCGCCACCGCCGCCACCACCTGATTACATGGCAGCGATGATGCAACAATTTGAACTCAACCGTCAGTTTATGACGGGGATTATGCAGCAATTCCCTCGTCCTGATGCTAATCAGCAGCAACCATCCATTACCTTACCAGAGTTCATGAGGCTCAGTCCATCGTTTTTCCACAACACAGTCAACCCACTAGATGCAGATGACTGGCTGCGTGATATCTCTCATGAGATGGAGTCTGCTGGTGTCGCCGAAGTTAATTATGTCACTTTTGCGACTTATCTTCTGAAGGGTCCCGCAGCTCAATGGTGGGCCACCCACCGACAGACTCTGCCGCCTGGTACTGTCGTCACTTGGGCAGAGTTCAAGATTGCTTTCCGAGCCCGCTACATTCCTGTAGCTGTCATAGCTAGGAAGAAGGCTGAGTTCCGTAGCCTTGTTCAAGGAAACAAGACTGTGGAAGTCTATCAGCGCGAGTTTCTGGACTTATCTCGCTACGCTGAAGAGGACATTCCTACTGATGAACGCAGACAGGAGAAGTTTCGTGAAGGACTGCACCATGACATTCAGTTAGCCCTTCTTGTTCAAGATTACCCTGATTTCGCCACCTTGGTGAATAAGGCCATCATGGTTGAAACTGGACTGAAGAAGCATAAAGAAGCGTCCAGACGCACCCGTGAATCGGGCTCATCTTCGGGCTCGTCATCCCAGAAGCGACGCATCTGGTTTCCCCAAGGCATGTTCCGTTCAGCAGCTCCTGCAAACAGGCCCTCTTATGCTGCACCACGCCTGCCACCTCCACCACCGAGACAGCCTCTGCCAACTCCAGCACCTCGAGCTCCAGCACCTCGTCCTGACAGCGGACTATGCTTCAAGTGTGGCAAGCCAGGTCACCGTGCTAGAGATTGTTCTCAGAATCAGAATCAACTGGCTCTCCCTTCTGCTGGCCGTGGTATTGGCCGTGGTATTCCTCAACAGCGCAACTATAATGTCAGACCTTCTTATGGTCGTGGGCAAAGCTACCACGTCAACATGTCTGAAGCTCCAGTTCAACCAGATACTGTGATGGGTACACTTCTCGTAAATTCAGTACCAGCATCTGTTTTATTTGATTCAGGAGTATCGCATTCATTCATGTCGGAAGACTTTGCATTCATGCATGGCGTTAAGTGCGACAACCTGCATCATCCATTAGGAGTTGATACTCCCGCGGGTAGATGCTGAGCCTCCCTGTTCAGCCCCGAAGTTACTATTGAAATTGAGGGGTTGGAGTTTCAGGCACTCCCAATTATCTTGAGCTCTTCCAAGATTGATCTTATTTTGGGAATGGATTGGTTGAAGACCCATTATGCCTCAATCAATTGCGCCACTAAAGTTGTACACCTCTTGCACCCATCGAACGAGATGGTGAACTATCAAGCTCACCTTACCCAGAACGCTGAGGCTCAAATCTATGCCTTGAATGCGTTGAATGCTTCTCCACTTGATGGGATTGAGAACATCCCAGTTGTCTGTGACTTCCCGGATGTCTTTCCAGAAGAACTTCCAGGAATACCCCCTGCTAGGGCTGTCGAGTTCGTCATCGACCTGAAGCCTGGCACCACTCCCATTGCGAAGCGTCCCTACAAGATGCCTCCGCACCATCTTATTGAGCTTAAGGAGGAAATTGATAAATCCTTAAGGAAGGGTTTCATTCGCCCTAGTTCCTCTGCCTGGGGAGCACCGTCTCTTTTCGTCAAGAAGAAAGATGGAACGAATAGGTTGGTCCAAGATTATCGTCCTATCAACCAGGCAACCATTCAGAATAAATATCCGCTTCCCCGGATCAACGATTTATATGATCAACTCGCAGGATCTTCGGTGTTTTCTAAACTCGACTTGAGGTTGGGTTATCACCAGATCCGTGTCCGCGAAGAGGATATTCCGAAGACTGCATTCGTTACTCGTTATGGCTCTTACGAGTACACAGTCATGTCATTTGGCTTAACAAACGCTCCAGCTACATTCTCCCGCCTAATGAATTACATATTCATGGATTACCTCGACAAATTCGTCGTGGTATATCTGGATGATATTCTGGTTTATTCGAAGAACAAAGAAGAACATGCTGAGCACCTTCGACTAGTTCTGGAGAGACTTCGAGAACACCAATTATATGCCAAGTATTCTAAGTGCGAATTCTGGCTTTCTGAGGTAACCTACCTTGGACATGTCATCTCCAAGGATGGTATCGCAGTTAACCCGGAGCGAGTTCAGTCTATTCTTGACTGGACCCCTCCGAAGAATGTCAAGCAAGTCAGAAGTTTCCTCGGGCTTGCAAGTTATTGCCGCCGTTTCATCGAGAATTTCTCTAAGATTGCCAAGCCCCTGACTAATCTGCTCCACAAAGGCGTTAAGTTTGAGTGGACAGACAAATGTCAGGAAAGCTTCCAGACCCTCAAGGACAAGCTGACTTCTGCTCCAGTCCTTGCTCCTCCAGACTCTCGCAAAGATTTTGTGATCTTCTGCGACGCATCTCGCCAAGGACTAGGTTGTGTCCTAATGCAAGAGCGCAGAGTAATTGCATATGCTTCGCGACAACTGCGTCCACATGAAGAGAATTACCCAGTGCATGACCTCGAACTTGCTACTGTCATTTATGCTTTGAAGCAGTGGCGTCATTACCTCCTTGGTAATCGGTGTGAGATTTACACCGATCATCAGAGCTTGAAATACTTATTCACTCAACCGGAACTTAATCTTCGTCAGCAGCGTTGGTTGGAAACAATCACCGATTATGACTGTGGAATTTCATACACTCCTGGCAAAGCTAATGTGATGGCTGATGCCTTGAGCCGCAAGTCTTATTGCAACAACCTCATGGTTAAACAAGCTCAACCCCAGCTATATGAAGAATTGCGCAAGCTGAATTTCTGCATCATTCCGCGAGGTTCTCTTAATAATCTTGTGATACAGCCAGATCTTGAGAAAGCTGTCAAGATTGCGCAAGCCAAAGATGCTGAAATTGGTCTAATGAAGAAAGAGCTTCACCTTCAAAAGTACAGGGATTTCTCGATTGCTGAAGATGGAACCTTGTACTTCCGAGACCGCATTGTAGTACCTCGCTTCGAGCTGATGACTGACAAAGTCATGAAGGAGGCCCATGATACACCGCTGACTATCCATCCGGGCAGTACCAAGATGTATCGAGATCTTCGTCAAAGGTACTGGTGGTCTAGAATGAAACAAGATATTGCTCGTTATGTTGCCGAGTGTGACGTTTGTCATCGCGTGAAGGCAGAACATCAGAAACCTGCTGGAATTCTGCAACCGCTCCCTATTCCTCTATGGAAGTGGGATAAAGTGCAAATGGACTTCATTACTGGTCTTCCCAAGTCTCAGAAGGGTCACGATGCTATTCTTGTCGTCGTCGACCAACTTTCTAAGGTTGCACACTTTCTGCCAGTTAAGGAGACTATTACTGCTAGTCAGTTAGCAGAGCTATATATCTCCAGAATTGTTTCACTCCATGGTATTCCCAAGGAAATCAGTTCAGACCGTGGCAGCATTTTCACTGGCCATTTCTGGGAAAGTTTCCAGAAAGCAATGGGAACTCATATTACCTGGAGTTCAGCTTATCATCCCCAATCCCAAGGTCAAGCTGAGCGCGTTAATCAAGTGCTTGAAGACATGCTTCGAGCCTGTGTTATATCCTTCGGTAAGAAATGGGAGGAATCTCCCCCGTATGCCGAGTTCTCTTATAACAACAACTATCAAGCCAGCTTGAAAATGGCCCCCTTTGAGGTTCTTTATGGTCGTAAATGTCGAACCCCTCTGAATTGGTCAGAAACTGGGGAACGACCTCTTGTTGGACCGGACATTATTCAGCATGTCGAAGAACAGGTCCGAATTGTCCGGGAGAATCTCAAAGCAGCTCAAGACCGTCAGAAGAGTAATTATGATCATAAGCGATGGGGTGTGATCTATCAACCTGGTGATCAAGCTTATCTTCGTGTCACTCCGATGAAGGGCACACGTCGTTTCGGAATCAAGGGCAAGCTAGCTCCTCGCTATATTGGTCCTTTCCGCATCGTGGCTAGACGTGGACAGGTGGCATATCAATTGGAGTTGCCACCGCAATTCTCCCATATTCATGATGTCTTCCATGTGTCGCAACTTCGTAAGTGCTTCAAGGAATCCCCGCACCGTGCAGTGGATCAGGAGATGCTCGAGCTACAAGATGATCTTTTCTATAAGGAGCATCCGATCCGCATCCTCGACGAAGCTGAACGTCGAACTCGTCAGAAGACGACCAAGTTCCTAAAAGTGCAGTGGTCGAATCACACTGAAGATGAAGCCACTTGGGAACGCGAGGATCATCTTCGGGAAGAATATCCCGGACTTTTTCCTTCTACCTCCTGAATTCTCGGGACGAGAATTTCTTTTAGAGGAGGAGAACTTGTAACACCCCCTTGTAATAAGCTCTGTGACACTCTGTTAAAACTGTCAAGTCATGATCATTTGCAGTGCCAAGTCATATGGGTTAATGATCCAATTCAAATTCACATCTGAAAATCAACTCAAATCCAAAAGTGAATTATAAAGTTGATCAAACACTGTTGGGAAAATGTTCATTAAATGGCAAATAATCCAGGAACATTTCTAAAATCAACATCAGAACAAATGGAGTTGAACAAGTGACTCAAACAAGTTGAAACAGCACCAAAACAGCAATATTTGATATATATAAAATCATATTAAATTCAAACCAACTTCAATTCTGCCCAAACCACTTTTTGGTGAGAGCTAATATTGCATTGCAATATTTCGGCCAACTCCCACATTTTTCAAAAGAGCACAAGTGGCCTAATCTTTTTGAAACAGAAAAAGGAATAAAAGAAAAAGGAGAAGAGAAATAAGAAAAAGGAAGACGCTACTGTTGGCTGGGCCTAAGTGCACAGTGTGCAGCCCAGTCCAACAGCAGCCCACACCTTCTCCCTCCTCGTGCGTGTCGGCGCGCCCCTGGCCAAGCGCGCGCGCCGGCGAGCGCGCGACACCGGGGCAGCCACCGACGGAACAAGGCGCGGAGGGGATAAGGTTGATGCCCTCCACTTCGCCCCGGCCTCTCCGTCATTCTTCCCCCTCCTCTCCTCGCTCGCCTCGCCTTCTCTTCCCCTCAGATCCACGCGAGGCCGAACGGATCCGCCGCCGTTCGCCGCCGTTCTCGTGGCCAGCGGCGCCGCCTCGCCTCGCCATCGTGTCCAGGAGACGCGCCGTGATCGACCACGTCGCCTGCTCCGTCGAATCGTGACGTGAAGGCCCTGCAGCTGCTGCTCGCCGTCGCCCCCTTTCTTCCTCGACTCCGGAGCTCGCCGGCGGCTGCGACCCTCTCTGCTGCTACTAAGCTCCCGCAGGTCTTTCGTGACCACTCGGTGAGCTCCTCCTCCTCCTGTCTCCCCTCGTTGCCCTCCTCGCATGCCGTAGTTAGCTGTCGCCGCGCCCGAGCTCTGTCCGTCGTTGACGAGCTCGTGCCCGTGGCCATGGCCACTGTCACCTACACCTGAGCACAGCTGCGTGCTCCTGGTGCTTCCAGCAACCGAACGCGCCCGCATGCGAGCTATTCCACGCCCTCTAGCTGCGTTCCCGACGAGCGCCAGATGGCGCCGTCGCTCGCGCTCGTCGCCGGCGCCGTTCCGATGACCAAATGGTCACGGGGACGGGCCTGTTGCACTCGTCGCATCGCGCAGCTCCTTCCCAGCCTTTCCTTTTGCCCCGTAGCGCGCTGCTACTCCGTTTCCAACTACGGCCGAACTCCGGCGTCCGCCGCGTAGCTCGCCGCCGTCAATTTACGCCGATTCAGGCCGAGCAAATGCCACCACTCGACGCGGCTCAGAGCGCCCGTTCGAACACCGCAAACCCCGTGTGATTTGGTGCCTCCTAGAGGAAATCCGACGCCCTCCGGCGAGTTCGCCGCCGCGGGAGGCTCGCCGGAGCTACTCCGGCGACTCCGCTGACCTGGCAAGGCGTGGGGCCCGCCCAGTGACGCTGACCAGTGGGCCCCCTGGCCAATTTGACCAGGTTGACCATGGTCAACCCTGGTTACTGTTCATCTCTGCGAATGACATGTGGGCCCCTTCCGTTAATTAGCTAATTAAACATTTTATAAATAAAACTAATTAGTTTAGCCTAATCACTCACTGACATATGGGGCCCACCCCTCTAATTAACCCTGTTAGTTAGTTTAATCCGTAGTTAAGCTAACAGAGGCTGACATGTGGGTCCCACAGGTCAGTTTGACCCAGTCAGCGCCACTGTGACCGCTGATGCAGTGCTGACGTCAGCATGACGTGATAATCCATTTCTGTGATTTAAAATAATTCCAGAAAATCAAATAAACTTTAAAAATTAATAACTTTTAAACCGTAGCTCGGATCGAAAAAGTTAAAACATGAAACTTGCTCAGAACGACGAGCCGAATCTGATCGTGTCGTCTGTTTCTCCATCGGAACCCCCTACGTAGAAGAACTCGTAACTCCGGACCCGAATCCGGCAGATGAATAGTGCACACACGTCGGATATTAAATCCCAGATTAATTCTAAAAATAAATAAAATGACTTAGATGCATAATTAGGCAACCCTGCACTGCATCATAGCATCGCACGCACCGTATTGCCTTTGTTTGCATTATGTTTACCTGTTTCTTCCCCCTCTTCTCTCTCGGTAGACCCCGACGTTGACGTAGCTCCCGAGGCAGACGCAGCTCAGGAGTACGACTACGTCCCCGACGATACCACTGAAGACCTTGCCCTTGCCCCCGAGCAAACAGGCAAGCACCCCCATTTTGAGCATGCCTATATCGCCTACTCTCTTCTCTCTTATGCTTGCATTAGAACTGCTACTGCTACTGTTTTCCTATATCTGTTGCATAGTCTGATTATTGTACCCTGCCTTGTTACCTTACTGGTTATCCTAGACTGCTTAGTTTAGGCTGGGTAGACACACGACAGAGACCCCCACTTGATCCCGACTGCCCTGCTGGATATCAGAAGACCCGATCATCGGGATTGAAGACTAAACCCCGGCACCGCACATCACTTCCCCCTTAGTTGCCGACACTGCTGGGTTACCGTCGAGTGCCGAGGGTGATACCTCGTCAGCACTTCTGATGTTAACCTTGTAGGTTAGTTACTCGGTCGTGGTAAGCGAGGGTGATTCCTCCTACACCACCCCCGATAACGACGTCGTCGCGCAACTCCTCAAGTGTGGACCTCGAGGGTGATTCCTCCTTCGTTCACCTTGATGATAACATCGAGCGGGAATTCCATCGAGGGTGATTCCTCAGGGTTCCCTTCGGTGTCAGACACACAGGTACTGTTGATGAGTTGAATTACACTAAACCATGATACTAAAGACGGGTCGGCCCTGAGGGGTACCCGCGCGAGCTTAATGCGAAGTAATGTGGAGTCGGGTTGACCTGGATGGTGCCCGCGAGATAACTACGAGGCGTGGCCGGGCATTCTTAGCCCTTGCCGCAAGTCCTTGAGACGGGGTGACGGGGTCACATCGATCGTGAGTCTCTGCTCGTTTCTGCGCGCTCCTAATCCACTACGGTTTGGATATTTGATCCGAGGGGCCTCTGGCCCGATAGCACTAACCATCACGTGGGCATAGTATGGGCGTTCTGCGTCGTATACATAAGCCAAAGCTCTATTGACGTCAGCGAGGAGCGGCCCGTTTTGGATTGGACTGGGAACGCAACTGCGCTTGTATTAAGGGGTTGCTAGGTCTGCTTCCAAAACGTCCTCGCAACGTGCAGGGTTCCCGGGGCGAAGGCCCAAGACCCCCTGGGGCATAGGTTAGTCCGGCGTGCTGACCTCTCTTTAGAGCCTAGGTCGGGTTGCGGCATGTTGTTTGACCGAGGCCGGGCATGACCCAGAAAAGTGTGTTCGGCCGGAGTTAAGCGAGCGTGGTGGGTAAGTTGGTGCACCCCTGCAGGGAAGAAACTTCTATCGATAGCCTGTCCTACGGTAACGGACACTCGGAGTTGTATCCCGATCGGTACAACTAGAACTTGATAGTACGACTCTGGGATTGCTTTCTCGCAGGGAGTCGAGAAAGGATCTCAGGTCGAGGTTGATGATACTACTACTACTACTTTACATTATGTTCATCTGCTCTCTCCTGATGCTGCAAGACTGTCGAAGATTGTTGAAGATGCTAGTCTTCGATAGGACTAGGCTTCCCCCTCTATTCTGGCATTTCTGCAGCCCAGTCCACATATACAGCCCCTTTGAAAATGATGCATATGTAGTGTAGATCCTTGCTTGCTGAGTACTTCGGATGAGTACTCACGTTTGCTTTATTTTCTTTTTCCCCCATATTCCATTTGATGCCACCAGACGACGGAGCCCCTGAGCCAGACGCCCCAGCCGACGACCAGTACTACTACCCGCCTGGCGAGTACTACTACTACGAGGAGCCGACTGACGACCAGGAGTAGGATCGGAGGGACCAGGGCAGGAGGCCTACGCCTTTCGATCGTAGTATTTTATTTGACCCCGCCTCTGTGAAGGCCTATTTCTCTCTCTGTAATATATCTGTACCCAGATATCTAATGCTTCCGCTGACGCTTGTATGCCATCGAGCTATGTATTCGAGCCCTCGAGGCCCTGGCTTGTAATATAAAGCTTGTATGACTTTATTTATGTTTTAGAGTTGTGTTGTGATATCTTCAAGTGAGTCCTTAGGCTTGATCGTGCGCATTTGCGTGTATGATTAGTGCACGATTAAGCCGGGGTCGTCACAGTCTAACACGAGGACATATCTGCCCTGCAATTGCTTAAGTGAAAAAACAGATAAGTGTTTAAGAAATTAATTAGTCCCTGCACATTGTTTTCCAATGTGGTAAAGAAGTTATAGTCACCAAACTGATAATTGTTTGCTGTGCTTTCCAGGCGCCCTGAGCATAGAGCCACTGCAAATCTGCAAGGAGCTTTCCTTGTCCTCACCACATTGTCCATAACAGCGTTTTTGTTTGTTAAGTGTTGTGACCACAAATCACTCTATAAGTAATGGATATAAAAATCTATAGCGCTGCTTTCATCTCCCATGATCATATACCCATGGTTAATCTGTCAGCAATATAGACAGGATTACAGATCTGGCTTGCAGAGATCTTTGTATAGCTAATTGTGTTTTGCTTTATTTGTTGATTCTTTCAGATAACTGAGTGCCAGACAAAAAGAAAAATTTAAACATTTGTGGGTTTTCCTTTTGACAAAATCTGTACGAAAAATAATCGTTCAGGGTTACTACTAAAAGGCTACTATCTGACGATAACGCCCTCTCTGCTTGCAAGGCAGTCTATTCTTGTGTTTGCCAGATAGTACACTTCACAGAATCTAATGTGTTTACGAAATTGGGATAATGGTTTGAGCGTATGACTGCAGACAGATATATTCCACGCAAAAGAAATGCATATATATACGTGCACACTGAATACTAGGAGCAATTGACGATGAAAAATTAGGAGCAGAGGGGGCAAATTTACCACAACACTTCCGATGCCTTCTTCGATGAGCACCTCCAGGTCAGTGACGCCATCCATCCCCTACAACACACACGCACATGTTCATCTCAATCGATGGTTGGTTTACCGGCCGACGTTCATCGTCCATCCCAATCAGCAACAAATAAATCAATCAGTAAATGCACCTCGAGAGCCTGGGTGATCTTGGGAATAGCTCTCTCCTCCATGGTGCCCTCGGCCTTGAAGTAGAGGATGAGGGACTCGGTGGTGTAGGCGGGGGCGCCGGCGGCCTCGGCCACCTCCGTGGTGGCCGCGCGGACTACCTCCAGGCGGCCGCTCCGTCTCCTACTCCTTGGCGCAGCTCCGCTGGCGACGGAGGAGAGCTGCAGGGAGGCGCGGCGAGGGAGGAGGGGTACCGCGGGCGCGGAGCGGAGGAGGTGGGTGGAGGCCGGCGACGACATCGTCATCTCTTCTTTCCTTCAACGGCTCTTCCTCCTCCTATCCTCGAAATGCTTCACTCCTGAAGCTTATCATTTGCTTTTTTTTTTTTGAGACAAGCTTATCATTTGCAGGGATCTCGCTCGCTCGACTCGTCTGCGCCTGTTAAGGCCTTGAGCGCGCGTCTGTACCTCAAGCGAGGACAGCCCAACAGGATCGCGTGGGCTCGCGACGCGGTGTTTCGTTCGTTTTTTTCTCTCAGTTGTTTTCTCTCAGTTGTTTCCTCTTTTTTTACTTTTGTTTATATTTTCGAAATATTTTAAATACATAGTACGAAAAATCATTTGTTTAAAATCTCAATATATTTCATTATGTATTTAAAAATGTTCATGCAGTGTAAAAAAAATTATTTGGGCCATTTCTTTTTAAAAATCGACCATTCAAAAAATATTTGTGACATTTAAAAGATGTCCGTGTGTTCCAAAACTTTCTTTGAGAAATTTAAATAAAATTATACAGTGTAAATAAATGTATGCATGATAAAATGTTTCATACCATTCAAAAAATGTTTATGTAAAACAAATATTTTGGTATTAAAAACGTTTCGTATCATCCAAAAAAATGTCCGTGGCATTTAAAAAACCCTAACAGTTAACAAAAGTTTTCCACTTTTAAAAAACATGTTCATGGCATTTATGAATAATGTTCAATGTGTGTGAAAAAAATGTTCATCGTGTATCAAGAAATGTTCAACATGTATTTCAGAAAATGGTTCAACCTGTAATTGAAAAATACTCAACGTGTATGTGAAAAAAATTCATCATGTATACGAAAACTGTTCTACATGCATTTGAAAAAAAGTTTGCATGGTTTTACAAATGAAGGAAAAGATAAAAGGAAAGGAAAAAAAGAGCATAAAAAGGAGAAAATCGATACAAAAAAAACACGCGAAAAATTCTAAAGCCGGTCCGAACCGGTCCATATAAGCTTCCTAAAACCGCTCCCAGAAAAACTACAGGAACACACCTGGGTCAGCCTGTTGGACGATCAATTGTTATCCCGGGCAGCAAATAGAATCGCTAGCTAGGCTGGCTCGAAAACAAGTCCCCTCTAGTTAGGGTTTCTCTCTTCTCTTGGCGGTGGCGACCCGGCTCGCGCCACCGTAGAGAACCGATCTCCCTTAACCTCCTCTCTCTGCCGGTTTCTTCCCGGCTAGGGTAGGAGGACAGTTAGGGTTACCCCCGCCCGCGGATCTACTTTTCTCGGGCAAGAGATCAATGGATGAGACTGCTTCGGGATCGGGCACTACCGCCTCCGATCTAGAGGCGATGATGGAGGAGCTTGGGCTGAAAGAAGACGAGCTCGAGGATGTAGTGGTGGAAGATGAGGAGCTGCCAGCGGAGGCGACCCGTTGGATGGTCATTGCTAGGGTTCATACCGAGAAAAGCTATAGTCAGTACTGGTTTTACAGGAATATGAGGGTGGCATGGGACCTGGCAAAGGATGTCAAGATCAAACCGCTTGAGGAGAATTTGTATACTCTGCAATTTGGCTGCCTTGGTGACTGGGAACGGGTGATGGAGGAAGGACCTTGGGCGTTCAAAGGGAAAGCAGTGGTGTTAGCACATTACGATGGCTTCACTAAGCCGTCGACGATAGAGCTCAACAAAATTGACATATGGATCCAGATCCATGACTTTCCAGAAGGCTACTTTGTGACGACCCCGGCTTAATCGTGCACTAATCATACACGCAAATGCACACGATCAAGCCTAAGGACTCACTTGAAGATATCACAACACAACTCTAAAACATAAATAAAGTCATACAAGCTTTATATTACAAGCCAGGGCCTCGAGGGCTCGAATACATAGCTCGATGGCATACAAGTGTCAGCGGAAGCATCAGATATCTGGGTACAGATATAGCAGAGTACAGATAGGCCTTTAGAAAGGCGGGGCAAAATAAAATACTACGATCGAAAGGCGTAGGCCTTCTGCCTAGGACCCTCCGAACCTACTCCTGGTCGTCGGTCGGCTCCTCGTAGTAGTACTCGCCGGGAGGGTAGTAGTAGTAGTAACCGTCGACGGGGGCAGCTGGCTCAGGGGCTCCATCATCTGGTTGCGACAAATGGATATGGGGAGAAAAAGAAAGCAAAGCAAACGTGAGTACTCATCCGAAGTACTCAGCAAGCAAGGATCTACACTACATATGCAACATTTTCAAAGGGAGGCTGTAAATGTGGACTGGGCTGCAGAAATGCCAGAATAGAGGGGAAGCCTAGTCCTATCGAAGACTAGCATCTTCCGCAACTTCATCAGTCTTGCAGCATTAGAAGAGTGCAGATTAACATAACGTAAAGTAGTAGTAATGTCATCAACCTCGCCCAGAGATTCTTCCTCGACTCCCTGCGAGAAAGCAATCCCAGAGCCATACTATCCATTTTATCTTAAGTCACCAGTTCTAGTTGTACCGATCGGGATACAACTTCGAGTGTCCGTTACCATAGGACAGGCTATCGATAGATTAGATCTTCCCTACAGGGGTGCACCAACTTACCCACCACGCTCGCTTAACTCTGGCCGGACACACTTTTCTGGGTCATGCCCGGCCTCGGCCAAACGATACGCCGCCACCCGACTGAATACTTAACAGAGAGGTCAGCACGCCGGACTACCCTATGCGCCCAGGGGGCTTGGGCCTTCGCCCCGGGGACTCCTGCGCGTTACGTGCACCACCGGTGAGCAGACCTAGCAACCCCTTAATACAAGTGCGGTTGCGTTCCCAGTCCAACCCAGCGTGTGCCGCTCCTTGCTGATGTCAATTAAGCTTCGGCTGAAGTATACGATGCAGAACGCCCATACTATGCCCACGTGATGGTTAGTGCTATCAGGCCAGAGGCCCCTCGGATCAAATATCCAAACCGTTAGTGTGTTGGTAGTGCGGTAACGAGCAGAGACTCACGAAAGATGTGACCCCGTCGCCCCGTCTTGAGGACTTGCGGCAAGGGCTAAGAATGCCGGCCACGCCTTGTGTTCAGCTCTCGGGCACCATCCACAGGTCCACCCGACTCCATATCACCCTCATCATAATCTCGTGCGGGTACCCCTCAGGGCCGACCCGTCTTTATCCAGAATAAACAGTATCAACAATAGTGTAAAGACATCCGTGTGGCTACCATATCAAGAAGGAATCCGAGACATCACCCTCGTTGGATTCCCACCTGACGTAATCATCAAGGTGAACGAAGGAGGAATCACCCTCGAGGTCCACTCTTGAGGAGTTACGCGACGGTGTCGTTATCGGGGGTGGTGTAGGAGGAATCACCCTCGCTGACCACGACCCATTAACTAACCTACAAGGTTATCATCAGAAGTGCTGATGAGGTATCACCCTCGACACTCGATAGTAACCCAGTAGTGTCGAGCAACTAAGGGGAAGTGATGTGCGGTGCCGGGGCCTGGTCTTCGATCCCGTTGATCGGGTTTTCTGATAATCCAGCGGGGCAGTCGGGATAAAATGGGGTCTCTAATGGGTCTCTACCCAACCTATACTAAACAGTTTAGGATAAGCAGATAGGTAACAATAGCAGGTTACAATAAACAGGCTATGCAGTAGAAATAGGATAACAGCAGCAGCAGTAACTTCTAATGCAAGCATAAGAGAGAAGAGAGTGGGCGATATCGTAATGCTCAAAAGGGGGGGTGCTTGCCTGGAAGCTCGGCGGCAAGGGTCTGATCGTCAGGAGCGTAGTTGACCTCCGGAGCTGCGTCGGTCTCGGGAGCTATGTCGACGTCGGGGTCTACCGAGAGAGAAGAGGAGGAAGAAACATATAAATACACAGCAAACAATGCAATACAGGGCATGCCATGCCTAGGATGCAGTGCAGGGTTGCCCAAAGTATGTCTAAGTCATTTTTAGTTATTTTAGGATTAATGTGGAATTTATTAACCGGTGAATATGGACTATTCATATACCGGATTCGGGCTAGAAGTTACAGGTTCTCCTACGTAGGGGGTTCCGACATCGAAACAGACGACATGATTAGATTTGTCTCGTCGTTCTGATAAACTTTCATGTTTTAAGTTTTTCGATCTGAGCCACGGTTTAAAAGTTATGAATTTTCAAAGATTTTGCATTTTCTGGAATTTATTTATTTAACAGAAAAGGGAATTATGACATCAGCATGATGCAATGCTGATGTCAGCAGTCAGCTGGTCAGCTGACCAGGTTAAACCTGACATGTGGGACCCACATGTCAGCCTCTGTTAGACTAACTGTGGATTAATCTAATTAACAGACTAATTAGGGGAGTGGGCCCAGCCTGTCAGTGACTCATTAACTTAATTAATTAACTCTTATTCATAAAAATATTTTTATTAACTAAAGGCAGTGGGGCCCGCGTGTCAGTGACACTGGCTGCCCAGTCAGCAGTTGACTGGGGACCCGCGGGGCCCACTGTTAGTGTCTCAGGGGTGGCCGCTGGTGGTGCCACGTCGGCGCCGTCGCTCGAGTTGCTACTGCGACCAAATTTCACGGCGGCGCGCTCGGGAGGTGGTCGGGTTCGCTCTACAGGCTATCAAAACGAACGCGGCCGGTCGCGTTCGAACACGGAGACGACGCCGCGTCCAACCGTGGCGGTCTCCGGGCCGGAGTTGGTCGGAATCGATGGCGGCTATGACCGCGGCGGATGGCCGGAATCGGGCACAAGTGGCTACGGCGATGTGGTGCACGGTAGGCGACGCTGGCTGGCTCGTTCGACTCCTACGGTGGCGCTGAGCTCGACTGCGAGCTCAGTCGGGCTTGAAAACGACGCCTCTGACGGCGACGAGCTCGGTTGCGGCGGCGGGCTCGGGCGTTCGATGCAACGGCCATAGCAGCGCGCGAAAGCGCAAACTAACGCGCCTGGAAGATACTGCGCAACGCAACGATCTTGTTAGACTCCAGCCTGCGACCAAATGGTCGTCGGAGGCACGCCGGCAACATGCGCGGGCGGCGGCGCGTTCGGGCACCATGGACGAAGCAGCTAGCGCGCGTGCGAGGACGAACAGGGAGATGGGGAAGGTAGGGTGGCTCACTGTGCGGCACGCAAGAAGGCCCGTGGTGGTTTAAGAGCTGCAGAGGCGTCGCCGAAGTCGGAGAAGAGCGGCGGCGTCCGGAGATGTGGATGAAGGGGAATCGGTGCAGCAGCGCCTCCGAGCTCCAGCTGAGGCCACCAGAGGACGAGGAAGACGATGATGGAGACGATGGACACGTTGGCGAGACGCTTGGAGCTCTGTGGCTGCGCAGATGACGGCGGACGGCGGCGACCTCGCTCGGTCCCGACGGATCTGAGGGGGTAAGAGGAGCGGAGCGAGCGAGGGAGAGAGGGGGGAGAGTGACGGAGGAGGCAGGGGGATGGACGGCTCGTTCTTATCTCCTTGCGCGTCGGTGGGGTGCCGCGGTGTCACCGAACGGCCGGATCAGCGCCGGCGCGTCCACAGGCGAGGCGACATGGCGATGGAGAGAGAGGGGAGGAGGGACAAAAAGTCCGTGGTGGGCTGGGCCTCCAGGCACTGTGCACTTAGGCCTGTGCACAGTGGCCTTTCCTATTTTTCTTTTCTGCTTCTGCTTTTTTTTTTCTTTTTACAGAGTTGGTTTTGAAATATTTTGAGCATTCAAATGGATTAGCAAAAATGTGAAACTTGCTCGCATAAATATCTTGCAATATCTAGCACTGCCACAAAAAGTTTGGGCATTTTTGGATTCCATTTGAAATTATTCAAAAATGAATAGGGCATTTAAATGCTGTTTTGGCTCTGATTTAAATGGTTAGACCCTTCTGTGGTTGATGGTGATGTTGTGTTCCTTAACAACAAATAGTTTTGGATTATTTGCTATAAGTTGAACATTTTTCCCATAAGTTTTGAGCAACTTTATATGTCACTTTTGAATTTTGAATTGATTTTCAGAATAGAATTTGAATTGGATATTAAACCAAAGTGTTTAGGCACTGCAAATGAAAGTAACTTGGCATTATTAGCAGTTGATCACCGTGGCTATTACACAGGGGTGTTACAAATTCTCCTCCTCTAAAAGAAATTCTCGTCCCGAGAATTTAGGAGGTAGAAGGAAAGAGGTCGGGATATTCTTCCCGAATATGATCCTCGCATTCCCAAGTGGCTTCATCTTCAGTGTGATTCGACCACTGCACTTTGAGAAACTTGGTTGTCTTCTGACGGGTTCGACGTTCAGCTTCATCAAGAATGCAGATCGGATGCTCCTTATAAGAAAATTCATCTTGCAATTCGAGCATCTCGTGATCCACTGCGCGGTGAGGGGATTCCTTGAAGCATTTACAAAGTTGTGACACATGGAAGACGTCGTGGATATGAGAGAATTGCGGCGGCAACTCCAATTTATAAGCCACCTGTCCACGTCTGGCCACAATGCGAAAGGGGCCGATGTAGCGTGGAGCTAGCTTGCCCTTGATTCCGAAACGACGAGTGCCCTTCATAAGAGTGACACGAAGGTAAGCTTGATCACCTGGTTGATAGGTCAAGCCCCATCGCTTGCGATCATAGTTGCTCTTCTGGCGGTCCTGAGCCGCCTTGAGATTTTCTCGGACAATACGGACTTGTTCTTCGGCGTGTTGAATAATGTCCGGTCCAACAAGTGGTCGTTCCCCAGTTTCTGACCAATTCAGAGGGGTTCGACACTTACGTCCATAAAGCACTTCAAAGGGGGCTATTTTCAAGCTGGCTTGATAGCTGTTGTTATATGAGAATTCGGCAAACGGAAGAGATTCTTCCCACTTCTTACCGAATGATATAACACAAGCCCGAAGCATATCTTCAAGCACTTGATTAACTCGCTCGACTTGGCCTTGGGACTGAGGATGATAAGCTAAACTCCATGTAATGTGAGTCCCCATAGCTTCTTGGAAACTTTCCCAGAATTTGGAAGTGAAAAGACCGCCACGGTCCGAACTGATCTCCTTCGGAATACTGTGGAGTGAAACGATTCTGGAGATATACAATTCTGCTAGCTGACTAGCGGTAATAGTCTCCTTGACAGGCAGAAAATGTGCAACCTTGGAAAGTTGGTCGACGACGACAAGAATAGCATCGTGACCCTTCTGAGACTTGGGAAGGCCAGTAATGAAATCCAGCTGCACTTTATCCCATTTCCACAGAGGAATAGGGAGTGGTTGAAGAATTCCAGTAGGCTTCTGATGTTCTGCTTTAACGCGACGGCAAATGTCACATTCAGCAACATATCGAGCAATGTCCTGCTTCATTTTAGACCACCAGTACCTTTGACGGAGATCACGATACATCTTGGTGCTTCCCGGATGGATAGACAGCGGTGTATCATGAGCCTCCTTCATGACCTTGTTAGTCATAAGCTCGAAGCGAGGTACTACAATGCGGTCTCTGAAATATAAGGTTCCGTCTTCAGCAATCGAGAAATCCCTGTACTTCTCAAGGTGAAGTTCTTTCTTCATCAGATCTATCTCGGCATCTTTGGCTTGCGCAATCTTTACAGCTTTCTCAAGATCTGGCTGTACCACAAGGTTATTAAGAGAACCCTGCGGAATGATACAGAGGTTCAGCTTGCGCAGTTCTTCATATAGCTGGGGTTGAGCTCGCTTAACCATGAGGTTGTCGCAATAGGACTTGTGGCTCAAGGCATCAGCCATCACATTAGCCTTGCCAGGGGTATAATAAATACCACAGTCATAGTCCGTAATTGTTTCCAACCATCACTGTTGACGGAGATTAAGATCCGGTTGAGTGAACAAATACTTCAGACTCTGATGATCGGTATAGATCTCACACCGATTACCAAGAAGGTAATGTCGCCACTGCTTCAAAGCATAGATCACAGCAGCGAGTTCGAGATCATGCACTGGATAGTTTTCTTCATGCGGACGCAATTGTCGCGAGGCATATGCAATTACCTTCCGTTCTTGCATTAGGACACAACCTAATCCTTGACGAGAGGCGTCACAATAAATTACAAAGTCTTTGCGAGAATCGGGAGGAGCAAGCACTGGAGCAGAAGTAAGCTTGTCCTTGAGGGTCTGGAAACTCTCTTGACATTTGTCTGTCCACTCAAACTTAACGCCTTTGTGGAGCAGGTTAGTCAGGGGCTTGGCAATCTTAGAAAAGTTCTCAACGAATCGGCGGCAATAACTAGCAAGGCCGAGAAAACTTCTGACTTGCTTGGCATTCTTCGGAGGAGTCCAGTCAAGAATAGCCTGAACACGCTCCGAGTTAACGGTGATACCATCCTTGGAAATCACATGTCCAAGGTAGGTTACTTCAGAAAGCCAGAATTCGCATTTGGAGTACTTGGCATACAACTTGTGTTCTCGAAGCCTTTCTAGAACAAGGCGAAGATGTTCGGCATGTTCTTCCTTATTCTTCGAATATACCAGAATATCATCCAGATATACCACGACAAACTTGTCGAGGTAATCCATGAATATATAATTCATCAGGCGGGAGAACGTAGCTGGAGCATTCGTTAGGCCAAATGACATGATGGTGTACTCGTAGGAGCCATAACGAGTAACAAATGCAGTCTTCGGAATATCCTATTTGTGGACACGGATCTGGTGATAACCCAACCTCAAGTCAAGTTTAGAGAACACCGAAGATCCAGCAAGTTGATCGTATAAATCATTGATCCGGGGAAGCGGATATTTATTCTGAATAGTTGCCTGGTTGATAGGATGGTAATCTTGGACCAACCTATTCGTACCATCTTTCTTCTTGACAAAGAGAGATGGTGCTCCCCAGGCAGAGGAACTAGGGCGGATGAAGCCCTTCTTAAGTGATTTATCGATTTCTTCCTTAAGCTCGAGTAGGTGGTGCGGAGGCATCTTGTAAGGACGCTTCGCAATAGGAGTGGTGCCAGGCTTTAAGTCGATGACAAACTCAACAGCTCTAGCAGGGGGTATTCCTGGAAGTTCTTCTGGAAATGCATCCTGGAATTCGCAGACAACTGGAACATTTTCGATCCCCTCAAGCGGAGAAGCATTCAAGGCATAAATCTGAGCCTCGGCGTTCTGAGTGAGGTGAGCATGATAATTTACTATCTGACCTGATGGATGCAGGAGGTGTACAACTTTAGTGGCACAGTTGATTGAGGCATAGTGAGCCTTCAACCAATCCATTCCCAGAATAAGATCAACTTCAGAAGAGTTGAGAATAATGGGAGACGCTCAGAATTCCAATCTTTCAATATTAATTATGACATCGGGACTGAACAACGAAGTGTGGCAATGACCCGCGGGAGTGTTCACTCGTAATTTATGTGGTAGTGTATCACATCTAACTTCATGCATGAGTGCGAATTTATTTGACATGAATGAATGCGATGCTCCTGAATCAAATAAAACAGATGCTGGTACTGAATTAACAAGAAGTGTACCCATCACTGCTTCAGGTTGATCCTGAGCTTCAGCCATGTTGACATGATAGTTCTGTGCACGACCATAAGAATGTCTGACATTGTTGTTACGCTACTGAGGAATTCCACGGCCATTACCACGGCCAGCAGGAAGAGGCACTAACTGATTCTGATTCTAAGAACAGTCTCTGGCACGGTGACCTGGCTGGCCACACTTGAAGTAAAGTCCACTGTCTGTATGTGGTGCAGGAGCTCGCGGTGGTGGAGCTCGAAGGGGCTGCCTTGGTGGTGGAGGAGGCAGACGAGGTGCAGCATATGCAGGCCTGTACACTGGAGCTGTTGGATGATACATGCTTTGTGGAATCCAGATGCGGCGCTTCTGGGAAGACGAGCCCAAAGATGAGCCCGCTTCACGAGTGCGTCTGGTCGCTTCCTTATGTTTCTTCAGACCAGTCTCGACCATAATAGCCTTGTTCACCAAAGTGGCGAAGTCAGGAAAGTCTTGGATGAGCAGGGCTAGTTGAATGTCATGGTGTAGCCCTTCACGGAACTTCTCCTGCCTACGAGCGTCAGTAGGGATGTCTTCTTCAGCATAGCGAGACAAGTCAAGGAACTCTCGTTGGTAGACTTCTACAGTCTTGTTGCCTTGAACGAGGCTGCGGAACTCGGCCTTCTTCCGATCTATAACTCCTTGTGGAATATACCGGGCACGAAAGGCAGCCTTGAATTCCACCCAGGTGACGATAGTTCCAGGAGGTAGGGTCTGTCTGTGAGTTGCCCACCATTGTGCTGCGGGTCCCTTCAGGAAGTATGTCGCGAATGTGACATAGCTGACAGAGGGAACATCAGCTGACTCCATCTCATAGAAGATGTCATGCAGCCAGTCATCGGCATCCAGCGGATTAACTGTGTTGCGGAATACCGATGGGTTGAGACGCACAAACTCTGGCAGTGTGATTGAAGCTGGCTGATGGTTGGCATTGGGACGGGGAAATTGATCCATAATCCCCGTCATGAACTGTCGGTTGAGTTCAAATTGCTGCATCATAGCGGCCATATAGTCAGGCGGTGGCGGCGTTGGCGGATTGTTATCACCCATCCTGCTAAATTCAACAGGGGTAGTTTAGCAGAGGCTATTGCGAGTGTTTAGCAACAAGCATGATGTAACACAATGGAATTTAAGTAGTGTAACAGATGCTGAATAGTAGTCACTTAAGACATACAGATCCATACAGAGTGGGTTACAATCAGGCAGCATAACGGCGCAAATTCAAAAGCTAGATATACTAGGCGGCACGCAGGCACGCGGTAAGGAAGTACACAACGAGACATAGCAAAGGCTACATCAACGTCGGAGAAAACCACTAAAATGGGGTAGCTGCAGGTGCGGACGACGAATGTTCGTCGCGGAAGGATCCTGTGCTCCATGTGCACTCTGATGCAGAACCCGGTCTCGAGCTGAAAGAAGAGGTCCACGTGCAGGTGTGTGACCTCCCACAGCAGGCCAATCAATCCCTGGTGGCATCTCGGTCCTGCGCTGGTAAAGGATGTACTCCGGATGTATCCCTGCACGAACAGCTGGTAGCAACTGCGTCATAGCCTCGTAGAGTCGTACTCGAGTGGCAAACAACTCGATGGCCAGAGCCCGAACAGTGCGATCCAGAGCCTGAGTACACTGAATCAGAACTCGCGGATCGTAGCGACGAGGCTCGTACGGGGCACAGATAGCCATGTAGTATCCAGTAGCATCTCCAGCAGGGGCATACGGAATGTATCGAAACTCAGAGGCATCCAAGCTAGCGTTGTGCTCTCCTCGGAGACATGCGACAGCAGAGTAGGCGGCATCATGGACTACCATCTCAATCGTCACGCCGATACCGTGGAAATGGTACAGCTCAGTGTCTGAGTTATCCTGCTGATCATAGATACGAACATCAGCATAGCACTGCTCCTGGTTGAACTCGTGGTAAACCTCATAGACCATGTACTCGGGGTACCAGCGGTAACCCAGTCTGGTCAGGAGGGCGATCAGGACAGCTGGAAAACCAGGGGCATCTCGAGCCCAAGTGCGAAGCACAAGCTGCGTCGTAGGACGTGGTGGAAATAGACGATCCATCTGAAATAAAGGAAATTCAGGATTGTCATTTGACGATGAGAAGTATAACAAATCTCGAAGAGAAAAGGTTAAACAAAACAATGAAAAGGAAAATGATTATCAGACTAATCAGATCAATGACAGGGAAGTCGCACAGATATCCAGCTCTCCGGGTGGACGGAATTTTACGAGATCCTAAGTGTCGGTGTTAGTAAATTTATTTAACCCGAATAGAAGAGAGATTAGAGTCCCAGAGTAAAGACGAGGAATAAAAGATCCTAATACCACCTTGGTGACGTGGGCCCGTAAGCCACACAACCAAGTTAATAAAATAGTTTGTGGTTACTAGACTCAACTTCGGCCAAGGAGTTGGATAGGGGATTCCTAGAGGCAGTCGGCTCTGATACCAACCTGTGATGACCCCGGCTTAATCATGCACTAATCATACATGCAAATGCACACGATCAAGCCTAAGGACTCACTTGAAGATATCACAACACAACTCTAAAACATAAATAAAGTCATACAAGCTTTATATTACAAGCCAGGGCCTCGAGGGCTCGAATACATAGCTCGATGGCATACAAGTGTCAGCGAAAGCATCAGATATCTGGGTACAGATATAGCAGAGTACAGATAGGCCTTTAGAAAGGCGGGGCAAAATAAAATACTACGATCGAAAGGCGTAGGCCTCCTGCCTAGGACCCTCCGAACCTACTCCTGGTCGTCGGTCGGCTCCTCATAGTAGTACTCGCCGGGAGGGTAGTAGTAGTAGTAACCGTCGGCGGGGGCAGCTGGCTCAGGGGCTCCATCATCTGGTTGCGACAAATGGATATGGGGAGAAAAAGAAAGCAAAGCAAACATGAGTACTCTTCCGAAGTACTCAGCAAGCAAGGATCTACACTACATATGCAACATTTTCAAAGGGAGGCTGTAAATGTGGACTGGGCTGCAGAAATGCCAGAATAGAGGGGAAGCCTAGTCCTATCGAAGACTAGCATCTTCAGCAACTTCGTCAGTCTTGCAGCATTAGAAGAGTGCATATTAACATAACGTAAAGTAGTAGTAATGTCATCAACCTCGCCCAAAGATTCTTCCTCGACTCCCTGCGAGAAAGCAATCCCAGAGACTAATTAGGGGAGTGGGCCCAGCCTGTCAGTGACTCATTAACTTAATTAATTAACTCTTATTCATAAAAACATTTTTATTAACTAAAGGTGGTGGGGCCCGCGTGTCAGTGACACTGGCTACCCAGTCAGTAGTTGACTGGGTCAACCCAATCAACTGGGACCCGCGGGGTCCACTGTCAGTGTCTCAGGGGTGGCCCCTGGTGGTGCCACGTCGGCGCCGTCGCCGGAGTTGCTCCGGCGACCAAATTTCACGGCGGCGCACTTGGGAGGTTGTCGGGTTCGCTCTACAGGCTATCAAAACGAACGCGGCCGGTCGCGTTCGAACGTGGAGATGACGCCGCGTCCAACCATGGCGTTCTCCGGGCCGGAGTTGGTCGGAATCGACGGCGGCTATGACCGCGGCGGATGGCCGGAATCGGGCACAAGTGGCTACGGCGATGTGGTGCATGGTAGGCGATGCTGGCTGGCTCGTTCGACTCCTACGGTGGCGCTGAGCTCGACTGCGAGCTCAGTCGGGCTTGAAAATGACGCCTCTGACGGCGACAGGCTCGGTTGTAGCGGCGGGCTTAGGCGTTCGATGCAACGGCCGTAGCAGCGCGCGAAAGCGCGAACTAACGCGCGTGGAAGATACTGCGCAACGCAACGATCTTGTTAGACTCCAGCCTGCGACCAAATGGTCGTCGGAGGCACGCCGACGACATGTGTGGGCGGCGGCGCATTCGGGCGCCGTGGACGAAGCAGCTAGCGCGCGTGCGAGGACGAACAGGGAGATGGGGAAGGTAGGGTGGCTCACTGTGAGGCACGCAAGAAGGCCCGTGGTGGTTTAGGAGCTGTAGAGGCGTCACCGGAGTCGGAGAAGAGTGGCGGCGTCCAGAGATGTGGATGAAGGGGAATCGGTGCAGCAGCGCCTCCGAGCTCCAGCTGAGGCCACCAGAGGACGAGGAAGACGATGACGGAGACGATGGACACGTTGACGAGATGCTTGGAGCTCTGTGGCTGCGCAGATGACGGCGGACGACGGCGACCTCGCTCGGTCCTGACGGATCTGAGGGGGTAAGAGGTGCGGAGCGAGCGAGGGAGAGAGGGGGGAGAGTGATGGAGGAGGCAGGGGGGATGGACGGCTCGTTCTTATCTCGTCACGCATCGGTGGGGTGCCGCGGTGTCACCGAACGACCGGAGCAGCGTCGTCGCGTCCACAGGCGAGGCGACACGATGATGGAGAGAGAGGGGAGGAGGGAGAAAAAGGCCGTGGTGGGCTGGGCCTCCAGGCACTATGCACTTAGGCCTGTGCACAGTGGCCTTTCCTATTTTTCTTTTCTGCTTCTGCTTTTTTTTATTTTTACAGAGTTGGTTTTGAAATATTTTGAGCATTCAAATGGATTAGCAAAAATGTGAAACTTGCTCACATAAATATCTTGCAATATCTAGCACTGCCACAAAAAGTTTGGGCATTTTTGGATTCCATTTGAAATTATTCAAAAATGAATAGGGCATTTAAATGCTGTTTTGGCTCTGATTTAAATGGTTAGACCCTTCTGTGGTTGATGGTGATGTTGTGTTCCTTAACAGCAAATAGTTTTGGATGATTTGCTATAAGTTGAACATTTTTCCCATAAGTTTTGAGCAACTTTATATTTCACTTTTGAATTTTGAATTGATTTTCAGAATAGAATTTGAATTGGATATTAAACCAAAGTGTTTAGGCACTGCAAATGAAAGTAACTTGGCATTATTAGTAGTTGATCACCGTGGCTATTACACAGGGGTGTTACATACTTCCCCAAGATCAAGGCTCTTTCGGCAATAGTTGGCGAGTTCATCTATGCTGACCAAAGTCACAGGATTTTGAAGGTAATTTTGTCCGGGTCCGGGTGAAGATTGATGTCACTAAACCACTCAAGAATGTTGTATTGCTGGTGATCAAGAAGAAGGAGTCCGTTCAGCGAGTCATCTTCAGAGTGAAATATGAGCGGCTCCCTGACTGGTGTGCGGTCTGCGGATCCGCGAATACTTGTGGCATCTTTTCAAGGAGTGTGGTGATGGAGTCCACCCTCCAAAAGCACTAGTTTTCAAAGATCTGAGGGCGACGTGGTTTAGAGGGCCAGGTAGAGGCCCGGGGGAAGGGAGAGCTCAAGCGGGAGGCAGCAACACAAGAGGAGGCCGAGGGAGAGGCCGTACTGGAGGTGGTCGAGGCCGAGGACCAGCAGACCACAACAGCTATAACGGCGAGGAAGAGCATGATTTTGGCTCTAAGGGAATGGATATCACTATGAGGGAGGCAGATGGAAATAGAAAAAGGGGAGTAATAGCTGATCCCAAGGGTGATATAGTGCAGGTGGCACCCAAAGAGAAGACAAACAAGCTCATGCCGTTGCCAGCTCCGCAAGTTCCTCAGAGTCCTTCATCAAAACAGGAGCCAAAAGGAACAAGCTCAGCTCGACATCATGTGACAACACCGATGGAAAGAATACAGTTTCAACCAAAAACCTTGATGCGCGTATGGCGGGCCTCCAACGGGGGTCACGCCGAGCGCAATGAGTCTCTTATGCTGGAACTGTCGTGGTGCTGGCAAACCCGCGACAGTCCGAGAGCTTCGTGATCTAACAAGGCATTTTGCCCCCTCTGTATTATGTATCCTTGAAACTCAAATAGAGGGTTCTATAGTAGAGAGCATGGCTGGTTCTTTAGGCTATAATAAGAGTTTTGCTGTCAGTAGCTCGGGAAGAAGTGGTGGCTTGGGTATTTTTTGGAATGATGAAATAAAGCTTGAAGTTGTTGGTTACTCCTGCTATCACATTGATGTTGTGATTGATGAACTTGTTGATGCCAGAACAAGAGTGACTTTTGTCTATGGAGAAGCTTAGGTAAATGAACGATATAAAACATGGGATATGCTAAGAGGAATATGTAGGTGCAAATGACATACCCTGGCTCGTCCTGGGAGATTTTAATGAGGTGGTTCACGCACATGAGCATGATGGTGTGGGGAACAGGAGCCAGGCTCAGATGGAGGCTTTCAGAGATGCACTGGACACTTGTGGCCTTTCGGATATTGGATACACCGGTAACAGCTAGACTTTTGAAAAAAAGATTGCTGGTGGCACTTACACCAGGGTACGGCTAGACAGGGCGGTGGCGAATCCATCTTGGACAGTCGCGTTCCCAGCAGCGACCCTAGAGCATAAGACAGTGGCGACTAGCGATCACGTACCCATCTATGTCAAGTACATGCATGGGGCTGCATGCAGGAGGACCCCATGTTCATTTAAGTATGAACTTGCATGGGAAAGGGACTCGGGCCTTGCACCGGTGGTGGAGCATGCATGGGTGCGGAGTGGAGGAGAATCTGTCTCGGATATACGTGACAAACTCAAGTCGCTGTCGTCTGACCTATCTGCATGGGACAGAACGCACTTTGGCAATGTACGACAAGAAATTCAGCAGGTGCAGAGAGAACTACAGGAGATGCGCGCGATCCCAAACTGATCCGGGCCGGTGCATGCAGAAATCAAATTAGTAGAGAGATTAACAGAACTTTACCACAGGGAGGAAATTTTGTGGCGACAACGCGCGCTCCTAGAGTGGCTCATGCATGGTGATAAAAACAAGTACTTTTTTCATCTCAGAGCTAGTCGTCGGAGGAGGAAGAATCAGATTAAGGCGCTGCACAAGTCCGATGGTGAGTTGACTGAAAATGTGACAGAGATGGAAAACATGGCCACTTCCTTTTACCAACAACTCTACACGTCAGAGGGAGTCCACAATATGGAGCAGGTAATTGATACTGTTCCAACAAAAGTAACACAAGCTATGAACGAGATGTTGAATGCTCCATACAGTCAAAAAGAAGTGAAAACAACCCTATTCCAGATGTTCCCAATTAAGGCCCCAGGTCCCGATGGTTATCCAGCGCATTTCTTCCAACATCACTGAGAGATATGTGGTGATGATGTCACAAAGGTGGTGTTGAAAATAGTAGAAGGAACTGAGTCTGCGGAGTGCATCAATGAAACTATTATGGTTCTTATACCGAAGGTAAAAAACCCCACACTCCTGTCTCAATTTCGCCCAATCAGCTTGTGTAACATATTATACAAGATTGCTTCGAAGGTCATATCTAACAGATTGAAGGTATTCTTACCTGATATCATCTCAGAGGAGCAGTCAGCCTTTGTCCCAGACAGGTTGATCACAGATAATATTATCACAGCTTATGAGTGCTTGCATTTTATGAAGAGGAACAAGGCAAAGAAAAATCAATCATGTGCTCTGAAGCTTGACATGATGAAGGCCTACGATAGGGTGGAATGGTGTTATCTAAAGGCCATAATGCTTAAGTTGGGGTTTACTGAGAAGTGGGTTGCTACTTCTTGAGCTTGCGTTGGTTTTTCCCTTGAAGAGGAAAGGGTGATGCAGCAAAGTAGAGATAAGTATTTCCCTCAGTTTGAGAACCAAGGTATCAATCCAGTAGGAGACAATGCACAAATCACCGAATACCTGCACAAACAATCAAACAACTTGCACCCAATGCAATAAAGGGGTTGTCAATCCCTTCACGGTTATTTGCAAAAGTGAGATCTGATAGAGATAGATAAATGATAAAGTAAATATTTTTGGTATTTTTGTTTTATAGATCGGAAAGTAAAAGATTGCAAAATAGTAGATCGGAAACTTGTATGATAAAAGTAGAAAGTTATATGATGGAAAATAGACCCGGGGGCCATATGTTTCACTAGAGGCTTCTCTCAAGATAGAAAATAATACGGTGGGTGAACAAATTACTGCCGAGCAATTGATAGAAAAGCGCAAAGTTATGACGATATCTAAGGCAATGATCATGAATATAGGCATCACATCCGTGTCAAGTAGACCGAAACAATTCTGCATCTACTACTATTACTCCACACATCGACCGCTATCCAGCATGCATCTAGAGTATTAAGTTCATAAAGAACGGAGTAATGCATTAAGTAAGATGACATGATGTAGAGGAATTAACTCAAGCGATATGATGAAAACCCCATCTTTTTATCCTCGATGGCAACAATAGAATACGTGCCTTGCTGCCCCTACCGTCACTGGGAAAGGACACCGCAAGATTGAACCCAAAGCTAAGCACTTCTCCCATTGCAAGAAAAACCAATCTAGTTGGCCAAACCAAACCGATTGTTCGAAGAGAATTACAAAGATATCAAACCATGCATATAAGAATTCAGAGAAGATTCAATAATATTCATAGATAAGCTGATCATAAATCCACAATTCATCGGATCTCGGCAAACACACCGCAAAAAAGTATTACATCGAATAGATCTCCAAGAACATCAAGGAGAACATGGTATTGAGAATCAAAGAGAGAGAAGAAGCCATCTAGCTACTAGCAATGGACCCATAGGTCTGTGGTAAACTACTCATGCTTCATCGGAAGGGCAATGGTGTTGATGTAGAAGCCCTCCGTGATCGAATCCCCCTCCGGCAGGGTGCCGGAAAAGGTCCCTAGATGGGATCTCACGGGTACAGAAGGTTGCGGCGGTGGAAAAGTCTTTTCGTGGATGCCTCTGTTGGTTTGGGGATATATGAGTATATATAGGCGAAAGAATTAGGTCAGGAGGTGCACGAGGGGCCCACAAGGGTGGGGGGCGCGCCCTACCCCCCTGGGCGCGCCCTCCGTCCTTGTGGCCGCCTCGTGGCTCCTCTGACTTCATCTCCAAGTCTCCTGGTTTCCTTCTAGTCCAAGAAAAATCATCGCGAAAGTTTTATTCCGTTTGGACTCCGTTTGGTATTCCTTTTCTGCGAAACTCAAAAACAAGGAAAAAATAGAAACTGGCACCGGGCTCTAGGTTAATAGGTTAGTCCCAAAAACAATATAAAATAGCACATTAATGCATATAAAACATCCAAAACAGATAATATAATAGCATGGAACAATCAAAAATTATAGATACGTTGGAGACGTATCATGGGTGGATATTGTTATGGGCCTGGTTACTACAGTTGAGTTCTCAGTTCTCTTCAACGAGAAGAAGCTACATAGGTTTAAACCTTCTCGAGGGATGAGACAAGGGGACCTGATATCTCCATACTTGTTCTTGCTAGCAGCAGAGGGCCTGTCGTGCCTTTTAAAATCTAAGAGAGAGTCATCCAATCTGCATGGTCTACAGGCGGCACCCACGGCGCCACCAGTGAACCATCTTCTATTTGCTGATGACAGCCTGCTGTTTTTCAAGGCAAACGGTGTGGGAGCTAACGAGGTGTACCATGTGCTTGATACTTATTGCCAGGCAACGGGGCAGCGCATCAACTACTCAAAGTCATCAATTTATTTCAGTAAGGGGGTGACGGACACGGTGAGACAGGAAATAAAGGACATTTTAAACGTCCCAAATGAAACTCTAAATGAAAAGTACTTGGGAATGCCATCAGATATTGGTAGCTCGAAGAATGGTGCCTTCAAGTACCTAAAAGAGCAGCTATGGAGCAAGGTCCAAGGGTGGATAGAGAGTACCTTGTCATCAGTAGGCAAGGAGGTGCTAGTGAAATCAGTTGCTCAAGCTGTGCCAGTTTTTTCGATGTCATGTTTTAAGCTTCCAAGAGGTTTATGTGAACATTTAAATATGATAATCAGGAAGTTCTGGTGGGGAAGAAAGGAAGGAAAATGAAAGCCACACTGGGTTTCTTGGAAGTCGATGACACAACCCAAGGGAATGGGGGGTCTCGGGTTCAAAGATTTTGAGTTGTTCAACTTGGCAATGCTAGCCAGGCAGGCCTGGCGCTTACTGCAGAATCCAGAGACACTAAGCGCCCGTTTGTTAAAGAGCATCTATTTCCCATCATCTGACTTCCTTGCGGCTGAACTGGGTAGTCACCCTAGCCAAGTCTAGAGAGCAATTATTGAGGGTCGAGATACTCTTAAGCAAGGTTTGATCAAACGAATTGGCAACGGGGCGTCTACAAACATCTAGGCACATAATTGGCTACCACGAGATGAAATGTTGCGACCATATGGGTGCTTAACACTCAACCGGCCTACCCTGGTCTCGGAACTTATAGATCACACGTCAGCTTCATGGAATAGGCAACTTGTACTGGCAACATTTATGCCAATGGACGTCCAAGTAATATTGGGAATCCCGCTATGCACTCAGAACATATCGGACTTTTGGGCCTGGCACTATGATAAGCAAGGCATCTTCTCAGTTAAATCTGCATACAACATGTTGGTCGCAACAAGACAGAGGAGGGAGGCTTGGCTAGAAGGAATGACAGATCCGTCAAGTTTGAGAGCAGATGAGGGATCGTGGAAATCTCTTTGGAAAACTGACGTCACGGGTAAGATACGTATGTTTCTATGGAGACTTTCCAAACAGTCCCTGCCAACGAACGATGTTCGTGAACATCAACATATGACAGATTCGGGCCAGTGTGGCTTGTGCGGAGTCCAAGACTCGTGGCGCCACTCCCTGTTGGAATGCTCATCGTCAAGGAGCATGTGGGCTTTGACAGACGAAGATGTAACACATAAAATCACAGCAACAACAGAGCCTAACGCCAAGCATTGGTATTCACCTTGATGGAAATGCTTCCCCATGACAAATTCGTTCTTATGGCTGTTACTTTATGGTCTATATGGCATGCTCGCCGCAAGGCCATCCATGAAGGAATTTTCCAGAGCCCTCAAGCAACACATATTTTTGTTCAGAGGTTTATCGATGACCTCGGGATTATAAGCAACAAGCAACAACGTCCTAGACCACACATCGAGACCCTAGCGGTGCAACGACAAAGACTAAAAAGGCCACCACCAAGATTCTGCAAGATCCATGTTGATGCAGTGGTTCGTTCAAGAGGAGGCTCTGCAGCTACGGTATGCAGGGATGAAGCGGGCAACTATGTTGGTAGCTCGGCTTTGGTCATTGAAGGAACCCTCGACTCAGCTACATTGGAAGTGATTGCTTGCCGTGAGGCACTTGCGCTAGCAGAGGATCTGAATATCAGAGACTTCATCATTGCATCAGATTGTCGGCAGGTGATTGTGGACATCAATGCGGGTACACGAGGGAGATATGCAGCAATCATAAGCGAGATCAATCATAAAGCTTCTTCTTTTCATTGTATTTTTCCTTTGAGAGTCGTGTTGTCAACTATGAACCACATAGCCTAGCTAAATTTTCTTTGTCTAGAGGTCCTAGACGCCACATTTGGTTTGGTCAGTCTTATGACCAAAGACGTATCCCACTTCATGTGGATTTTGATGAATAAAGTTGTGTTTCACCCCTAAAAAAACCTGGGCCAGCCTGCTAGCGTGCGCCAGGGGCGAGACGAGACGAGAGCTACCGCCTCGCAAAGAGCGGGATATAGCTCTCCTGTTGTTTAGTACGCAGGGCTTGGGAGCAGGGATGGAGCTTAGTTGAAACAAAAGTGGGTTGTGGTCCACCTAGCCTTAGGACAAAATCATTGAATATGGTGAAACTGGTTCTGGGAAGTTAAACTTGTGTGCTTTTCTTCAATCTGGCCCCGGCCCGCCCAATAATATTTTGGTAGCTCCACCACTGCTTGGGAGGGCTTTCATGGGATTTCCCCCTGCTGGGCTAAAAATTCCTAGAGTGACATTTTGGATAGACGGTTTGATAGGATCAGCCTCATTTGATCCTATGAATTCCCTCCAATCTTACGGGGTTCCCAACATCGAGGTGAATCGGGCAGCTTCGCCCTTCCTTCGACGGAGATAGATCGCAGGCATTGGGGCACACTGCTGCCACCCCTACAAAAAAAATACACTTCCGTGATGATACATGTTTGTCACAGTAGGTCACATTTTCTGTCATGCATGTACATCCATGACAATTCTATGACAGAATCAAGATAGTCATACCTATGCTGTCGTAGAAGTGTTCCATGACAATACCAAAATTATCATCACGGAAGTGTTCACTTCCATGATGATAAATGACGCGTCATGGAAGTGCTTTCGTCAAGGGTAACCGACACGTGGCATCCACCGTAACGGGTCGCCGTTAAGCTATCGGGTCCGGTTTTGGATCCGATAACCCGTTAACAGCAACGACCAATGGCAATTTTCCACGTGTAAAATTCTCATTGGCCGGAGGAAACACGTGTCAGCTCATCATTGGGTCAGACAGGCGCCTATGATATGTCGACACGTGCGACGGCCTAACACTGGCCCATTTAGCTTACAAAGGCCAGCCCATTTGACTTGGTCAAAAGCTAGCAGGTTGGCCCATGAAAAGCCTGTTAACGGTTTGTTCGCATATAGCCCATTTTACGGCCCGGTAACTCACGACCCGTTATGGCGTTCCCGAAATCGGCCCAACAGCGTCATGTGGACCGTCCAGTATAATACCAGCCCGTTTCATTTTCGGCCCATGTATGGCCCACGACGTCTTTCGGCCCATACGTGGACTTTCGTATCTTTGGGCCCTTTAATGGGCCGCGGTGACTCTGGCCCATAATAAACAGTAAATTTCTTTATGCCGAGTAACGACCCATGATTCACATGGGACGTTTCCAGCCCGTGTTAGCTTTCGGCCTACTGACGGCCCATACATTCTTGGGCTCCTTTCCGGCCCTCGATTACTTCCGGCCTGTTACTGGCATGTTCCCCTAATGGGCCAATTACGACCCGTGTTTAGAGTCGGCCCGTTTGTGGCCTATTAACCCGTTGCGCCGTTTCCAGCCCGTCCTATATTCTGGCCCATTAACGACCCGTCATGCCTGTGACAGAAATTAAGCCTTTGCTGTCTTCCGGCCTGTTAACTGCCCGTTACTGTGTTGGCCCGATACCAATTACGCCCGTTTACGGCCCATGTGGGCCCATTTATCCGACGGCCTGAGGCCCACTGATTCTACGGCCCGTTGGAGGCCCATTTATCCGACGACCCGTAGGAGGCCCATGGATCCTACGGCCCGTAGCAGGCTCAAGGTTACCACAGTCCGTATATGGCCCATGGTTGTTGCGGCCACTAGCAAACAAAGGAAAAAGAAGACTAGGGAAATAAATAAGCCAGAAACTAACGCTAGGCTATTAAGGCGATTGCACAGATTACATCCACTGGGCATCAAAGTTTGCCACCAGTGCAAATATAGGGAACACCCTACACTATACAAAAATGGCTTGCTGTTTTCTTGAGCCGGCCGCTGCACGTTAAGAACAAATTTTGTATCGCAACAAAACAAATTACAACCATAAAACAAAAGGAAGGTTGGCATAAAAGTTAACAGTCCAGCAGATAAATGCACCACCAGAAGTTCAGAAGCTCAGTTCATTTAACCTGACTGTTATGTTTTCATGCTGTACTGTTCGATGGAGCACCATAACCTTTGCCTTCATTTCTCCTAGGCTCCTGGACAACATAGAAATGTCTGATAGTCTGGTTTCAAAACCATGCATATCTTGACGACATCGAACAATGGCTGTCCTTGTTTCACAAAGGGTCTCCGTTAGGGAATGGACTTATGTCTGGAGCGCAGATATAACATTGTTTTGAGCTTGCATATCTTGATCATGAGGCAGTTTGGACACGATTGCCTTAACAACCAACCCAGTATTACGCAGGAACGTGCTTTTGGCACTGTTAGTGGACAGGTACTGACCCACTGCAGCAAGAGGTGACATTGCGATTATAGTTGCCTCGTCACCTTCAGAAGGTGGCGGTTCCACCATTTGTTCCATAGCTTTCTGAAAAGTTGAGTTTTTACATTAGTAGTACCAGAACAGAAGATATTAAGGAGGCAGCAAAACCAAACAAAATAGCTTTGGTCTATATACATAACTTATTCTGGTGAACCCGTGTAAAATATTAGTTGTATTTTACTGCAAAGTACATAATAAAACCAGGTTCCAAACATATGACCATGTACCATGGCTAATGTATTGTCTATTTCTTCATATTGTATTGATAGCTAAGGATAAAGAGACAAAGTTTATAATACGGTAAGCATAGTATGACATCATTCATATCACAAAACTGTTGGGGAACGTTGCATGGGAAACAAAAAACATTCCAACGCTCACCGAGATCCAATCTAGGAGATGACCATCTACGAGAGGAGAGATTGAATCTACATACCCTTGTAGACTGAAAGCATTAGCATCATAACGCGGTTGATGTAGTTGTACTCTTCACGATCCAATCGCGATCCAATCCGATCTAGTGCCGAACGCACGGCACCTCCGAGATTAGCACACGTTCAGATCGATGGCATCCTCTCCTTCTTGATCCAGCAAGAGAGGAGGAGGAGGTATATGAGATCGGAATCAGCACGATGGCGAGGTGGTGGTGGTAGCATCGGAAATCCGGTAGGGCTTCGCCAAGCACTGACGGAACATGGAGGAGGAAGAGAGGAAGGGGCAACCAAGGGTGGAAGCATACTGCCCCGTGCGCCCCTCCCCACTATATATGGAGGAGAAAACTTGGAGGAGGAGGAATAGTGCTGCATGAACAGTACCATATGAATAGTAATCCTCTTTCCCAAGTAATGCCTATTATCTCCTATTTTAAAGGGATTTGATCTTATCACTTGGGACAGCTGCATGGGCCAAGTGGGGCTGCTGCACCTGGCCCATGAAGGGCTGGTGCGCCCCTCCTTAGAGTCCATGTGGACCCTCCGTGGACTTTCGGACACCTTCGGAACCCTCCGGAACTTTCTGGAAGCTTCCCGGTACAATACCGAAAAAAAACGAACTTTTTCCGGAACCCAAAATATGACTTCCCATATATAAATATTTACCTCCGGACCATTTCGGAGCTCCTCGTGATATCCTGGATCCCATCCGGGACTCCGAACAACTTTCGGACTTTCCATTGTTAATATCTCATTACTACTCTAGCGCTACCAAACGTTAAGCGTGTGACCCTACGGGTTCGGGAACATGCAGACATGACCGAGACTCCTCTCTGATCAATAATCAATAGCGGGACCTAGATGCCCATATTGATTCCCACATATTCAACGAAGATCTTTATCGATTGAACCACGATGTCAAGGATTCAATCAATCCCGTATGCAATTCCCTTTGTCCAGCGATATGTTACTTGCCCGAGATTCGATCGTCGGTATCTCCATACCTAGTTCAATCTCGTTACCTGCAAGTCTCTTTACTCATTCCATAATACAAGATCCCATGATGAAATCATTGGTCACATTGCTTGCAAGCTCATTGTGATGTTGTATTACCGAGTGGGCCCTGAGATACCTCTCCATCGTATGGAGTGACAAATCCCAGTCTCGATCCATGCCAACTCAACAGACGCCCTCGGAGATACCTGTAGAGCATCTTTATAGTCACCCAGTTACGTTGTGACGTTTGATACACACAAGGTACTCCTCCGGTGTCAGTGAGTTGCATGATCTCGTGGTCATAGGAATATATACTTGACATGCAGAAAACGATAGCAATAAACTTGACACGATCATGTGCTACGTTCACAGTTTGGGTCTTGTCCATCACATCATTCTCCTAATGATGTGATCCCGTTATCAAATGACAACTCATGTCTATGACCTGGAAACCATGGCCATCTTTATTCAACGAGCTAGTCCGGTAGAGGCTCACTAGGGACACATTGTTTGTCTATGTACCCACACATGTATTTGAGTTTCCAATCAATACAATTATAGCATGGATAATAAACGATTATCATGAACAAGGAAATATAATAATAACCATTTTATTATTGCCTCTAGGGCATATTTCCAACAAAAACAACTGAGAACAGACAAACAGGCAATTGTAACGTTGTGTAGACAAGTGCAGCACGGAACTAGATTACAGATCAAGATCAAAGGAACATCACTCCTCTCTTTTAAACCTTGTAAGGTGCAATGATACGCTAAGACAATTGTGTATAAAATTGAAAAGAGTAATAGACATTGGCTGCAAACCATGCAGTTCAATGCACAAGTCAGAGTAAGTAGTAGTTAAAAGGCATGAGGATTAAGGACTTACAACAGCAGCTTTGACTGGTGTAGTGATGCCCTTCGTCTTGCTGGTGTGACAATCCTTGAAGATTTCCACAACATTTGGTTCAGGTACTTTTTAGTCCTTGCGAGCTTTCCTCTACATTTGGAACAAGTCAATATAGATCTAATAATATGGCACAGCGAAAAGAGTGAAACAACAGCTAATTACAAGAGCCTCGCAGTGTGCAATACCTGTCGTCTGTTGGAATTTCACTTTCGTACGGTTGGCCTTGTTCTTTGAACAGTTCAAGAAGATAGATTTGTGAGGCACATGCGTAAATAGAAGTTCAACATGTGATCTAATCACATATATATAAAGTACTTGATACTTTGGATCAGACTAGTGTTTAATGAGGCCTCTCCAATCTTTGTCCGATATATTTTCCACTAGAAATGTTTGGGCAAGTTCTCTATTAGCCTTGCCTTCAAAGTGAGTTTTCCTCAAGTTATACCGATACTGTCGCAGAGCAGACTTGAAAACATGGGTGCATGCTTGTCTGGTTGCATCATCTTGGCTATCCAACTTGAACCTCATCTGTTGAAAATTATGGGAGTCTCATTACCAGCAACCTAGAAAGTATGGGACAGAGCAAGAAGATATTACTAATTTCCATACATAACCATACTTACAAATAAATGGTCGAGGAAGGTGTTGAACTGGGTTTTGTCTTTGTCATTCCTGTACTGAATCCATGTTGGGAGGATACGTGCATTACACCTAACGGCAACCGCAGCCTCTGATACTAACTTGGCTGACTCTGTAGCATCACGTGGCCTTTTTAAACCTGCCTCAAAACGGATCTCCATTCTTCCTCCTCTAGATTTAGTTAACCTGTCGAGCATTATCCGTGATGTTTGTTTCCTCTTGCGCCTAGGTGCTAGTCCAACAACGAACATAGGAAGTGTTAGTGTACATCAAACTGTGAGACTACATATAAAGAAGCATGCAACTGTAACTTGACTCCAGCAACTACCTTCTTGTTGTTGAAGCTCACGAGGTTCATCTAATCTTGCCAACTAGTCTTGTGTCAAGAGTGCTTCGGAAGTAGTGTCAGGTGGCAAGGGAGCTTGGGAACTTGCCGCTAGCTGAGTTGACAAACGAGTAACTCGTGCAACTGTTAGTACTGTGGAAGGTGTTGCAACAACTAGGGTTGTCGCTGCTTGTTTGGTGGCAGCTATTAGTTTCTGTTTGGATTGTTTTGCAGCTGGTGTAGCACGGGATACCGTGTTTGTACAATTTTCCGGTGGACTTTGACCTTCTATTGCACCATCAGTACCAGCAGAATCTGCATAATTCTTCTGCTTCTGTTTCCGTGCGTCCTGAGTACTAACACCATCCCCTGCCATTCTGTGTTCCTTCCTCTTTCTCTGTGCCATGTCATGTCAAGATGACAAGAAAAAGGAATAAAAATTTAGTTCTTCAGAACAAATTGATGCATGATACAGACGAACTGAACTTTGATGTTAGACAACTGCATATGATAGGAGGATGTAATATGTACGAAAAACAGGACGACATGAGATAATCAGAACTATGATGTGTAAACTAAGCAAAAGGCATTTCAATAAATTAGAAGCAATGCAATGGAAGGTAGACACCATATGAAAGATGCTACAAATATCGCTCTGCCAAGTTAACAGTGTCTCGTCATAACTGGCATTTAAACAAATGTGAAGCAGTACAAGAAATAAATCATATGCAAGATGCAAACAACATCACATACCAAGTTAAAGGTCTCTCGTCATTAGTGCCATTGCATATTCACAGCTATGATGTGTAAACTAAGCAGAAGGCATTTCAACAAATTAGAAGCAATGAAAGCTAGACACCATATGTAAGACGCAATGAATATCACTCTACCAAGTTAAAATTGTCTCATCATTAGTGCCATTTCAACAAATTAGTAGTACAAGCTAGAAAATAATGTGAGATGTAAACTATATCAGACTCCCAAGTTAAACGTGCCTTGTGAAAAGTGATTGTTGCAGGTTACACAACAGTAGTACTTTGATGTAAGAACATGGTGTGATAGACAGATATTGTATGTTCTAGAAACAGGAACACGTGTCTTATTCACAAGTATAATGTGTAAAGTAAGCAGATGGAATTCAACAAAATTAGAAGCAATACAACCTAGCATCATACATAACATGCAACCACATATAACAGTGCCAAGTTAGAGGGAGCACCTGTGATGGTCGACTAGGGGAGACGTGCTCATCATCTACACAACTACGTTGAGTGTCTATGCATGTGTTGTGTTGCAAATCTTGTTGGGGGGATGGCGGAGTAGAATTTGTAGAGGCCCTCCGTTTCAGTTGTTTGGAAGGAGCACCTTTATCCACTGCCTTGCTAATTTCCTTCTGCTTTATTGATTTTTCATTGTCAAGTAAAACCGACAAGAAAAGGCAATAAAATTCACTCTTCAGAACTCATTCATGCATGATACTGACAATCACTACCTCGATGTAAGGCAAACACATGATACGAGGATGGAATATGTACGAAAAACAGGACGACTTGGCATATTCACAACTATTTGTGTAAACTAAGCAGAAGTAATTTAATCAAATTACAAGCAATACAAGCTAGACACTGTATGCAACATGCAAGACAATATCACACTGCCAAGCTAGAGAAAGCACCTGGGCTGTCGGTTTCGCCGGAAGAGCGCCATCAGTCCCTGCCTTAATTTTTTTCCTTCCTCTTACTTAATTTTATTGCCTTGTCAAGTCAAACCCACAAGAAAAATGAATAAAAATTCACTTTTCAGAACTCATTGATGCAGGATGCTGACGAGCACTACTTTAATGTAAGGCGACCGCATGATAGGACGATTGAATATGTAAGAAAAAAGGACAACATTGCATATTCACAGCTATGATGCGTAAACTAAGCAGAAGGCATTTCAACAAATTAGAAGCAATGAAAGCTAGACACCATATGAAAGATGCAACGAATATCATGCTACTTATTGAGCTTGCATTGGTTTTTCCCTTGAAGAGGAAAGGGTGATGCAGCAAAGTAGAGATAAGTATTTCCCTCAGTTAGAGAACCAAGGTATCAATCCAGTAGGAGACAACGCACAAATCACCTAGCACCTGCACAAACAATCAAACAACTTGCACCCAATGCGATAAAGGGGTTGTCAATCCCTTCACGGTTACTTGCAAAAGTGAGATCTGATAAAGATAGGTAAAACTAAATAAAAGATAAAATAAATATTTTTGGATTTCTTGGTTTACAGATTGGAAAGTAAAAGATTGCAAAATAGTAGATCGGAAACTTATACGATGAAAAATAGACCCGGGGGCCATAGGTTTCACTAGAGGCTTCTCTCAAGATAGCAAATAATATGGTGGGTGAACAAATTACTGTCAAGCAATTGATAGAAATGTGCAAAGTTATGACGATATCCAAGGCAATGATTATTAAATATAGGCATCACGTCCGTGTCAAGTAGACTGAAACGATTCTGCATCTACTACTATTACTCCACACATCGACCGGCTCCTGCCTGCATTTAGAGTATTAAGTACATGAAGAACAGAGTAACGCATTAAGTAAGATGACATGATGTAGAGGAATAAACTCAAGCAATATGATGTAAACCCCATCTTTTTATCCTCGATGGCAACAATACAATACGTGCCTTGCTGCCCCTACTGTCACTGGGAAAGAACACCGCAAGATTGAACCCAAAGCTAAGCACTTCTCCCATTGCAAGAAAAACCAATCTAGTTGGCCAAACCAAATCGATAATTCGAAGAGAATTACAAAGATATCAAATCATGCATATAAGAATTCAGAGAAGATTCAAATAATATTCATAGATAAGCTGATCATAAATCCGCAATTCATCGGATCTCGACAAACACACCGCAAAAGAATATTACATCAGATAGATCTCCAAGAACAACGAGGAGAACATGGTATTGAGAATCAAAGAGAGAGAAGAAGCCATCTAGCTACTAGCTATGGACCCGTAGGTTTGAGGTAAACTACTCACGCTTCATCGGAAGGGCAATAGGGTTGATGTAGAAGCCCTCCGTGATCGAATCCCCCTCCGGCAGGGTGCCAGAAAAGGTCCCTAGATGGGATCTCCGGGTACAGAAGGTTGCGGCGGTGGAAAGGTGTTTTCGTGGATGCTTCTGGTGGTTTGGGAACATATGTGAATATATAGGCGAAAGAATTAGGCCAGGGGAGTCACAGGGGGCCCACACAGCAGGGGGCGCGCCCTACCCCCTGGGTGCGCCCTCCACCCTTGTGGCCGCCTCGTGGCTCCTCCGACTTCATCTCCAAGTCTCCTGGGTGTCTTCTGGTCCAAGAAAAATCATCATGAAGGTTTTATTCCGTTTGGACTCCATTTGGTATTCCTTTCCCACGAAACTAAAAAACAAGGAAAAAACAGAAACTGGCACTGGGCTCTAGGTTAATAGGTTAGTCCCAAAAATAATATAAAATAGCATATTAATGCATATAAAACATCCAAAACAGATAATATAATAGCATGGAACAATAAAAAATTATAGATACGTTGGAGACGTATCAAGCATCCCCAAGCTTAATTCCTGCTCGTCCTCGAGTAGGTAAATGATAAAAATAGAATTTTTGATGTGGAATGCTACCTAACATATTTATCCATGTAATTTTTTTTATTGTGGCATGAATGTTCAGATCCATAAGATTCAAAACAAAAGTTTAATATCGACATAAAAACAATAATACTTCAAGCATACTAACAAGGCAATTATGTCTTCTCAAAATAACATGGCCAAAGAAAGCTTATCCCTACAAAATCATATAGTCTGTCTATGCTCCATCTTCATCACACAAAATATTCAAATCATGCACAACCCCGATGACAAGCCAAGCAATTGTTTCATACTTTTAGTGTTCTCAAACTTTTTCAACTTTCACGCAATATATGAGCGTGAGCCATGGACATAGCACTATAGGTGGAATAGAATATGGTGGTTGTGGAGAAGACAAAAAAGGAGATAGTCTCACATCAACTAGGCGTATTAACAATCTATGGAGATGCCCATCAATAGATATCAATGTGAGTGAGTAGGGATTGCCATGCAACAGATGCACTAGAGCTATAAGTGTATGAAAGCTCAAAAGAAAACTAAGTGGGTGTGCATCCAACTTGCTTGCTCATGAAGACCTAGGGCAATTTGAGGAAGCCCATCGTTGGAATATACAAGCCAAGTTCTATAATGAAAATTTCCCACTAGTATATGAAAGTGACAAAATAGGAGACTCTCTATCATGAAGATCATGGTGCTACTTTGAAGCACAAGTGTGGAAAAAGGATAGTAGCATTACCCCTTCTCTCTTTTTCTCTCTTTTTTTTTAGTTTGGCTTCTTTGGCCTCTCTTTTTTATTTCCTCACATGGGACAATGCTCTAATAATGAAGATCATCACACTTTTATTTACTTACAACTCAAGAATTACAACTCGATACTTAGAACAAAATATGACTCTATATGAATGCCTCCGGCGGTGTACCGGGATGTGCAATGAATCAAGAGTGACATGTATGAAAGAATTATGAAAGGTGGCTTTGCCACAAATACGATGTCAACTACATGATCATGCAAAGCAATATGACAATGATGAAGCGTGTCATAATAAAACGGAACAGTGGAAAGTTGCCTGGCAATATATCTCGGAATGGCTATGGAAATGCCATAATAGGTAGGTATGGTGGCTGTTTTGAGGAAGGTATATGGTGGGTGTATGGTACCGACGAAAGTTGCGCGGCACTTGAGAGGATAGCAAAGGTGGAAGGGTGAGAGTGCGTATAATCCATGGACTCAACATTAGTCATAAAGAACTCACATACTTATTGCAAAAATCTATTAGTCATCAAAACAAAGTACTACGCGCATGCTCCTAGGGGGATAGATTGGTAGGAAAATACCATCGCTCGTCCCCGACCGCCACTCATAAGGAAGACAATAAAAAAATATCTCATGCTCCAACTTCGTTACATAACGGTTCATCATACGTGCATGCTACGGGACTCACAAACCTTAACACAAGTATTTCTCCAATTCACAATTACTCACTAGCATGAATCTAATATCACCATCTTTATATCTCAAAACAATCATAAGGAATCAAACTTCTCATAGTATTCCATGCACTTTATATAAAAGTTTTTATTATATCCCTCTTGGATGTCTATCATATTAGGACTAAATTCATAACCAAAGCAAATTACCATGCTGTTTAGAGACTCTCAAAATAATATAAGTGAAGCATGAGAGTTCAATAATTTCTACAAAATAAAGCCACCGCCGTGCTCTAAAAAGATATAAGTGAAGCATTAGAGCAAAATTGCCTAGCTCAAAAGATATAAGTGAAGCACATAGAGTATTCTAATAAATCACAATTCATGCGTGTCCCTCTCAAAAGGTGTGTACAGCAAGGATAATTGTGGGAAACTAAAAAGCAAAGACTCAAATCATACAAGACGCTCCAAGCAAAACACATATCATGTGGTGAATAAAAATATAGCCTCAAGTAAAGTTACCGATAGACGAAGACGAAAGAGGGGATGCCTTCCGGGGCATCCCCAAGCTTAGGCTCTTGGTTGTCCTTGAATATTAACTTGGGGTGCCTTGGGCATCCCCAAGCTTAGGCTCTTGCCACTCCTTATTCCATAGTCCATCAAATCCTTACCCAAAACTTGAAAACTTCACAACACAAAACTCAACAGAAAATCTCATAAGCTCCGTTAGTATAAGAAAATAAATCACCACTTTTGGTATTGTTGTGAACTCATTCTTTATTTATATTGGTGTAATATATACTGTATTCCAACTTCTCCATGGTTCATACCCCCCGATACTACCCATAGATTCATCAAAATAAGCAAACAACACAAAGAAAACAGAATCTGTCAAAAATAGAACAGTCTGCGAAGATCCGAATTTTTATAATACTTATGTAACTCGAAAAATTCTGAAAAATAAGGCAAACATAGTAAATTTATTTATCAATCTCTTGTAAAAAATTCAGGGTTTTTCAACGCTCCAGTGAATTATTAAAATTCTGTGACTGGACACAAAAGTTTCTGTTTTTTAGCAAGATCAAATCAACTATCACCGTAAGCCATCCTAAAGTCTTACTTGGCACAAACACTAATTAAAACACAAAACCACATCTAACCAGAGGCTAGATGAATTATTCAAAGCAAAACAGGAACAAAAATCAAAAAAAAAATTGGGTTGCCTCCCAACAAGCGCTATTGTTTAACGCCCTTAGCTAGGCATAAAAAAACACAAATAGATCTAGGTATTGTCATCTTTGGTATGCAATTCTTCAATTGCACACTTATAATCCGTAGGAGATTCTTTGGCTTTATCAATGATCAAACTCCTAGGCAAGAAATCAAGAAATTCATTCTTGGCAATCGGTTCCTTAATAATATCAAAAAAATTGGGGTGAACACTTATTGTTTTGAGATCTTCATTTTCTTTACTAGAAGATTCACCTTTATTCTTAGGAACGTAAATAAACTTGGCAGTCTTAGTAGGAGGAAGATTTTTAGTAGTTTTAACGGAGGAAAAAGCGGAACCCAAGTTGGTAATAATATCTTCTAGTTTGCCAATTCTAGTAGAATCTTGATCTATCTTTTCATTAACTATGGGTTCTTTTTCTCTAAGATTCTTTGAAGTAACTCCTACCTTAGATCCATATTGAGTGATCTGATTGTGAATCTTTTTATCCAAATTTTCAATCAACTCTACTGTAGCAATTTTATTCTCAATAATATCAAGCCTTTGCATCACATGTTCCAAGGTTAAAACGGTTCCATTGACCATAAGAGGTGGTGGGCCTAACAAATCTATCATAGCATTATAAGAATCAAAAGTGTGGTTCCCCAAGAAATTCTCCCTGGTAATGGTATCTAGAACATATCTATACCAAGGAGTAATGCCCACATAAAAATTGCGAAGGAGAACGGCAGTAGATTGCTTTCGAGTAGATCTATTCTGAGCATTGCAAATTCTATACCAACCATCTTTCAAATTTTCTCCCTCCCTTTGTTTAAAATTAAGGACTTCATTATCGGGAGTGCTAACAATGATGGGAGGACTAGCCATGAAAGCAAGACAAGCAATCTAACAAACGAGCAAACAAAAAGTAAACGAAAAAGACGAATGGAAGAAGGGCGAATAAAAAGGAATTTTTTTTCGAAAATCGTTTTAGAAGTGGGGGAGAGGCAAATGGCGAATAATGTAATGCAAGAGATGAGAGTTTTATGAGTGGTACTTGGTATGTCTTGACTTGGCGTAGATCTCCCCGGCAACGGCGCCAGAAATTCTTCCTGCTACTTCTTGAGCTTGCGTTGGTTTTTCCCTTGAAGAGGAAAGGGTGATGCAGCAAAGTAGAGATAAGTATTTCCCTCAGTTAGAGAACCAAGGTATCAATCCAGTAGGAGACAACGCAGAAATCACCTAGCACCTGCACAAAAAATCAAACAACTTGCACCCAACGCGATAAAGGGGTTGTCAATCCCTTCACGGTTACTTGCAAAAGTGAGATCTGATAGAGATAGGTAAAACTAAACAAAAGATAAAATAAATATTTTTGGGTTTTTTGGTTTATAGATCGGAAAGTAAAAGATTGCAAAATAGTAGATCGGAAGCTTATATGATGGAAAATAGACCCGGGGGACATAGGTTTCACTAGAGGCTTCTCTCAAGATAGCAAATACTACGGTGGGTGAACAAATTACTGTCGAGCAATTGATAGAAAAGCGCAAAGTTATGACGATGTCCAAGGCAATGATTATGAAATATAGGCATCACGTCCGTGTCAAGTACACCGAAACAATTCTGCATCTACTACTATTACTCCACACATCGACCGACTCCTGCCTGCATCTAGAGTATTAAGTTCATGAAGAGCTGAGTAACGCATTAAGTAAGATGACATGATGTAGAGGAATAAACTCAAGCAATATGATGTAAACCCCATCTTTTTTATCCTCGATGGCAACAATACAATACGTGCCTTGCTGCTCCTACTGTCACTGGGAAAGGACACCGCAAGATTGAACCCAAAGCTAAGCACTTCTCCCATTGCAAGAAAAATCAATCTAGTTGGCCAAACCAAACCGATAATTCGAAGAGAATTACAAAGATATCAAATCATGCATATAAGAATTCAGAGAATATTCAAATAATATTCATAGATAAGCTGATCATAAATCCGCAATTCATCGGATCTCGACAAACACACCGCAAAAGAATATTACATCGGATAGATCTCCAAGAACAACGAGGAGAACATGGTATTGAGAATCAAAGAGAGAGAAGAAGCCATCTAGCTACTAGCTATGGACCCGTAGGTCTGAGGTAAACTACTCATGCTTCATCGGAAGGGCAATAGGGTTGATGTAGAAGCCCTCCATGATCGAATCCCCCTCCGGTAGGGTGCCGAAAAAGGTCCCTAGATGGGATCTCACGGGTACAGAAGGTTGCGGCGGTGGAAAGGTGTTTTCGTGGATGCTTCTGGTGGTTTGGGAACATATGTGAATATATAGGCGAAAGAATTAGGTCAGGGGAGTCACGGGGGGCCCATAAGGCAGGGGGCGCGCCCTCCACCCTTGTGGCCGCCTCGTGGCTCCTCCGACTTCATCTCCAATTCTTCTGGGTTTCTTCTGGTCCAAGAAAAATCATCGCGAAGGTTTTATTCCATTTGGACTCCGTTTGGTATTCCTTTCCCACGAAGCTAAAAAACAAGGAAAAAACAAAAACTGGCACTGGGCTCTAGGTTAATAGGTTAGTCCCAAAAATAATATAAAATAACATATTAATGCATATAAAACATCCAAAACAGATAATATAATAGCATGGAACAATCAAAAATTATAGATACGTTGGAGACGTATCATATCACTCTACCAAGTTAAAACTGTCGTGTCATAAGTGCCATTTCAACAAATTAGAAGTAGTACAAGCTAGAAAAGAATGCGATATGTAAACCATATCACACTCCCAAGGTAAACGTGTCTTATGATAAGTGATTGTTGCAGGTTACACAACAGTAGTACTTTGATGTAAGAACATGGTGAGATAGACAGATATTGTATGTTCTAGACACATGTCTTATTCACAAGTATAATGTGTAAAGTAAGCAGATGGAATTCAAAAAAATTAGAAGCAATACAACCTAGACATCATACATAACATGCAACTACATATAATTGTGCCAAGTTAGAGGGAGCACCTGTGATGGTCGACTAGGGGAGACGTGCTCATCATCAACACAGCTACGTTAAGTGTCTATGCATGTGTTGTCTTGCAAATCTTCCTGGGGGGATGGCAGAGTAGAATCTGTAGAGGCCCTCCGTTTCAGTTGTTTGGAAGGAGCACCTTTATCCACTGCCTTGCTAATTTCCTTCCGCTTTATTGATTTTGCATTGTCAAGTAAAACCGACAAAAAACAATAAAATTTACTCTTCAGAACTCATTCATGCATGATACTGACAATCACTACTTTGATGTAAGGCAACACATGATACGAGGATGGAATATGTACGAAAAACAGGACGGCATGGCATATTCACAACTATTTGTGTAAACTAAGCAGAAGCCATTTCAATAAATTAGAAGCAATGCAAGCTAGACACCACATGAAAGATATAACCAATATGACTCTGCCAAGTTAAAAGCGTCCCATCATAAATGGCATTTCAACAAATTAGAAGCAGTGCATGCTATAAATCATATGAAATATGCAACCAATATCACTCTGCATATACTAAAGGTGTCTCATCATAATTGATTGATGCGGGATACAAAAAAACAGTAGTTTTATGTAAGGACATGCTTAATAGACAGATGTACTATGTACCAAAAACAGGAAGGCATGTCACATTAACAGGTATAATGTATAAACTAAGCAGAATAGCACATGCAATTTAACCAGATTGGAAGAATTACAATCTAGACACTGTATGCAACATGCAACCACATATCACGCTGCCAAGTTAGAGCAAGCACCTACGATGGTGGTGTAGGGGAAATGCGGTCATCAACTACAGAGCTACGTTGACTATCTTCATCTAGCATTGCTGTTTCTTGAGAATCATGTGAGGAGGCTGACACTGCATTCTTTGAAAGAGGATCTTTTCTTACAGCAGTCCACGAGCCTGACTGTCTCATCATAAGTGATTGATGAGGGATACACAAGAACATTAGTTCGATGTAAGAACATGGTTAATAGACAGATGTAGTAGCATGTACAAAAAACAGGAAGGTGATACGTCTCCAACATATCTATAATTTTTTATTGTTCCATGCTGTTATATTATCATTCTTGGATGTTTTACAATCATTTTATAGCAACTTTATATCATTTTTTGGGACTAACCTATTGACATAGTGCCCAGTGCCAGTTGCTATTTTTTTACTTTGCAGAAAATCAATACCAAACGGAGTCCAAATGCAGCAAAACTTTTTGGTGATTTTTTCTGGACCAGAAGACACACGATGGGCCAAGAAAGTACCTGAGGTGGGCTCCGAGGGGAGCAAAACCCACCAGGGCGCGCCTGGGGGCCCAGGCGCGCCCAGGTGGGTTGTGCCCACCTCGGCCACCTCCCGCACCGCCTCTTTGCTCTATAAATACCCCAATATTCCAGAAATCCTAGGGGAGTCGACGAAAATCAATTCTAGCCGCCGCAAGTTCCAGAAACCACAGATCCAATCTAGACACCATCACGGAGGGGTTCATCATCCTCATTGGTGCCTCTCCGATGATGCGTGAGTAGTTCATTGTAGACCTACGGGTCCGTAGGCAGTAGCTAGATGGCTTCCTCTCTCTCTCTTTTGATTCTCAATACAATGGTCTCTTGGAGATCTATTTGATGTAACTCTTTTTTGCGGTGTGTTTGTTGGGATCTGATGAACTTTGAGTTTATGATCAGATCTATGTTTTTATCCATGAAAGTTATTTGAGTCTTTTGATCTCTTATATTCATGATTGCTTATAGCCTCGTATTTCTTCGTCGAATCTTTGGTTTAGTTAGGCCAACTAGATCGATTTTTATTGCCATGGGAAGAGGTGCTTTGTGATGGGTTCGATCTTACGGTGCTTGATCCCAGTGACAGAAGGGGAACCGACATGTATGTATCGTTGCTATTAAGGATAACAAGATGGGGTCTATTTCTACATAAATAGATCTTGTCTACATCATGTCATCGTTCTTATTGCATTACTCCGTTTCTCCATGAACTTAATACACTAGATGCATGCTGGATAGCGGTCGATGTGTGGAGTAATAGTAGTAGATGCAGGCAGGATTCGGTCTACTAATCTTGGACATGATGCCTATATAATGATCATTGCCAGGATATCGTCATAATTATTTGAAGTTCTATCAATTGCCCAATAGTAATTTGTTTACCCACCGTATGCTATTTTTTCTCGAGAGAAGCCACTTGTGAAATCTACATCCCCCGGGTCTATTTTCTCATCATATATTTTCAAATCTATTTTGCTATTTGCCTTCTTATTTATTTGCCACTTTTATTTTTAGATCTATATTTCTAAAAACCCAAAAATATTTTGCTTCACTTTATTTTATTCGCGATCTATTTATCCAACCTACTACAATTTATCTCACATCCGTTTGCCAATTTCTGGCGCCGTTACCCGAAAGGGATTGACAACCCCTTTAACATGTCGGGTTGCAAGTATTTGTTCTTTGTGTGCAGGTGCTGTTTACATAGTGTTGCTTGGTTCTCCTAATGGTTCGATAACCTTGGTCTCATCACTGAGGGAAATACCTACCGTTGCTGTGCTGCATCATCCCTTCCTCTTTGGGGAAATACCGACGTAGTTCAAGCCAACATCAAAAGGAATTTCTGGCGCCATTGCCGGGGAGACATCATCAACATCTACCAGGTTCCTAATCAAAAATCTCATCTCCTTGCAATTTACATTATTTGCCATTTGCCTCTCGTTTTCATCTCCCCCACTTCACAAAAATTTGCCATTTTATTCGCCTTGTTTTTCGTTTGCCTTTTTATCGACATATCTCATGTTTGCTTGTGTTGACATGTGCCTTCTATTTGCTTGCATCTTCGCTTGCTAAAAATCTATTGATATGGATCCTCATCCACTTGCTAATCTTTTCAAGAAATCCAATTATGATGAACCCATTGCTAGTGAATTGAGTTCACTAGATTATCTTTATGATGTTTTGCTTGAGATTTATGAATCTGAAAATTGTGATGAAGTGTTAAAAGAAGGAATTTATAAAGTGATTCATGATAGCTCCTTGGATGAAAAGCATGATTGCAATGATGTTATTATAAATTCTATTAATGCCAATTGTGCTAATAATATGCAAAACCCCAAGCTTGGGGATGCTAATATTGCTATGTCCACTACTTATTGCAATGATCATGATTGGGGTGATAATGATTCTTATGATCTTGATAGTTTATTTAAGCCTCATGATGAATATTTTTGCAATAATATTGAAAGCGGGTTCGGAAGAGTGTCAACTCTAGGTAAAAATAATCCCACATATTTGGAGGGTGTTCAATCTTGTGAAATTTTTGATAAAAGTGGGTTTGGAGAGGTCATGACTTTAGTTGATGTTAATCCCACTATCTTGGAAGATTATAAAACTTTTACGCATGTGGATCATGAAGAGAAAATTTTATATGATAGCTATATTGTTGAATTTGATTATGATCCCACATGTAATTATTATGAGAGAGGAAAATATTGTGGTGGAAATTTTTATGTTACTAAATTACCTCTCGTTATGTTGAGATCGTCAATGTTTTATTCTTCTAGCTTGCATATGCTAGAAATTTCTTGTCTTGATAATTTGTTTGCTTATAAAATGCCTATGTATAGGAAGTATGTTAGAATTAAATGTGTTTTTCACATGTTACAGGATGCTCTCTTCGTGTTTTAATTACTATCTTTCATGTGAGCATCATTGAAATCTTATTCCTAGCTAAGGGCGTAAAACGATAGCGCTTGTTGGGAGGCAACCCAATGAATAAAATTTATTTTTGTCTTTCTATTTTTGAGTGTTTGCACAATTATGCTACTGTTATGATTGTGTTTTTTGTGTTTTAATTAGTGTTTGTGCCAAGCAAAGCCTTTGGGATAGCTTTGGTGATAGTTGATTTGATCTTGTTGGAAAACAGAAACTTTTGCATCCAGTAAAATAATTTTAGAAATTCGCAGATGCAACAAAAAATTCTAAAGTTTTTACACAAGATTGATATATAAATTGCCTCTGTTGTCCTAGTTTTTCAAAAGTATGAGAACAATTCGCATCTTTACAGACTGTTCTGTTTTTGACAGATTCTGTTTTCTTTGCATTGTGTGCTTATTTTGATGAATCTATGGATTTTATCGGGGGGTATGAGCCGTGGTAAAGTTAGAATACAGTAGATATAATGCAAGAACAAAATTTGAATGGGTTTTCTATAGTACTTAAAGTAAAGATTGGTTTTCTTATACTAACGGATCTCACGAAGGTTTTGTGAAGTTTTGTGTGATTGAAGTTTTCAAGTTTTGGGTGAGATTACGATGGATGAAGGAATAAGGAGTAAGAAGAGCCTAAGCTTGGGGATGCACCATGGCACCCCAAGCCATTATCCAAAGAGAATCAAGCAACTAAGCTTGGGGATGCCCGAGTGGCATCCCCTCTTTCTTCTAATGACCATTGGTATTTTACTTGGAGCTATATTTTTATTCGTCACATATCATGAGTTTTGCTTGGAGCGTCTTGTATGATACGAGTCTTTGCTTGTTTTGCTTTTTATTTTAAGTCATGAATCCTTGCTGGACACACCTATTTGAGGGAGCCAAAATTATGCTATGACTTGTTAGAATTGCTCTCTATTCTTCACTTAAATCTTTATGAGCTATGGAATTGCTCTAGTGCTTCACTTATATCTTTTTGAGCACGGTGTGCTTTAGTATTTTTGAAGAAATGCTCTCATGCTTCACTTAGATTTATTTGAGAGTTAGTAAATTTTTTTTTTAGAAATTCTCTCTTGCTTCACTTAAATTATTTTGAGAGAAGAAAATTTTTATGCTCATGTTCTTCACTTAGATTTGTTTGAGCTATCAAAAGCAACACATTAAACTAGTCCCAAAGTGATAGATATTCAAGAGGGATATAATAAAAACTTTCATGAAGATCATTGGACAAAATAAACTTGATTCCTTGTAATAGTTTTGCGATATGTTGATATAATATGTGAGTCATGTTGATGAGTAATTATGCTTTAGTAGGAATATTGGTGTTAAGGTTTGTGAATCCCTATGCAAGCATGAAAGTCAATAGTTATGCAATGAAATTACATCCTACTTGTGGTGCATTATTCGGTGTTAGTTATGCTTAATGCTCGCTTATGAGATTTTTCGTTTCTTGGTTGGATGCTTCTCAATCTTTTGCTAGCCTTCATTTGCACTAAGTATGATCACTACTTGTGCATCCATAATCCTTAAACCGGTTTTGCCATATGAGTCCACTATACCTACCTATATGCGGTATTTCCGTGCCGTTCTAAGCTAATTTGTATGTGCCATCTCTAATTTCAAAATAAATTTCTCTTTTGTGTGCTCATACCGCTCATGAAACGGTAGGGGGTGGCTGATATATTTCAATGCTAGATGTGTTATTCTCAAGATGAGTGTTTATTCACTTGTCATTGCACGAGAGTACGGCAAAGGTATTAGGGATGCCCAGTCCCGAAATGAAAAATGAATTTACTTTATGTTGTCAAATAATAAATTCCTTGGAAAGTGTTGGTATGGAGGGCACCGGTGGATACGGCTAGCCATGGAAAGTGAAAGTATGGTGGAAAAAGGAATAAACTTTATTTTCTGTTTGGGAACTGCCTATGATATATCTAGCATGGAAAGTATTGGGAACTACTCGATCCTTTTCGTTGACAGGAAAAGCATGCCACCCAAAATGTTTTATCTCTACTTTTTTCGCTTTGAGCTCTGGCACCTCTACAAATCCCTACTTCCCTCTGCGAAGGGCCTTTCTTTTACTTTATGCAATTTTTATTTTATTTTGAGTCTCCATCTTCTCTTATAAAGCACCAACTAAGGGGCACTATGATCGTACTTGAGCATTGGGTGTAGCTAATATGCGAGTGTGTTTCATGAATGGATCAATGATTGAGCATAATGGGCTAGGGATAACTTGCTTTAGTGTTGATATTTTAAAAGACATGGTTGCTTATTGATATGCTTGAGTATTGAAATCTTCATGTCAAAACTAGACTATTGCTTTGAATCATATAAAAGTTCAAATGTCCATGCTACAAAGAAAAGAATATGTGATGAACATGTTAGGCAGCATTCCACAGCAAAAATTCTGTTTTTATCATTCACCTACTCGAGGACGAGCAGGAATTAAGCTTGGGGATGCTGATACGTCTCCAACATATCTATACTTTTTTATTGTTCCATGCTGTTATATTATCATTCTTGGATGTTTTACAATCATTTTATAGCAACTTTATATCATTTTTTGGGACTAACCTATTGACATAGTGCCCAGTGCCAGTTGCTATTTTTTTGCTTTTTTTTACTTCATAGAAAATCAATACCAAATGGAGTCCAAACGCAGCGAAACTTTTTGGTGATTTTTTCTAGACCAGAAGACACACGATGGGCCAAGAAAGTACCTGAGGGGGGCTCCGAGGGGAGCAAAACCCACCAGGGCGCGCCTGGGGGCCCAGGCACGCCCAGGTGGGTTGTGCCCACCTCGGCCACCTCCCGCACCGCCTCTTTGCTCTATAAATACCCCAATATTCCAGAAACCCTAGGGAAGTCGACGAAAATCAATTCCAGCCGCCGCAAGTTCCAAAAACCACAGATCCAATCTAGACACCATCACGGAGGGGTTCATCATCCTCATTGGTGCCTCTCCGATGATGCGTGAGTAGTTCATTGTAGACCTATGGGTCCGTAGGCTGTAGCTAGATGGCTTCCTCTCTCTCTTTTGATTCTCAATACAATGGTCTCTTGGAGATCTATTTGATGTAACTCTTTTTTGCGGTGTGTTTGTTGGGATCCGATGAACTTTGAGTTTATGATCAGATCTATGTTTTTATCCATGAAAGTTATTTGAGTCTTTTGATCTCTTATATGCATGATTGCTTATAGACTCATATTTTTTCTTCGAATCTTTGGTTTAGTTAGGCCAACTAGATCGATTTTTCTTGCCATGGGAAGAGGTGGTTTGTGATGGGTTCGATCTTACGGTGCTTGATCCCAGTGACAGAAGGGGAACCGACACATATGTATCGTTGCTATTAAGGATAACAAGATGGGGTCTATTTCTACATAAATAGATCTTGTCTACATCATGTCATCATTCTTATTGCATTACTCCATTTCTCCATGAACTTAATACAGTAGATGCATGCTGGATAGCGGTCGATGTGTGGAGTAATAGTAGTAGATGCAGGCAGGAGTTGGTCTACTAATCTTGGACGTGATGCCTATATAATGATCATTGCCTGGATATCGTCATAATTATTTGAAGTTCTATCAGTTGCGCAACAGTAATTTGTTTACCAACCCTATGCTATTTTTTCTCGAGAGAAGCCACTAGTGAAATCTACGGCCCCGGGTCTATTTTCTCATCATATATTTTCAGATCTATTTTGCTATTTGCCTTTTTATTTATTTGCCACTTTTATTTTCAGATCTATACTTCCAAAAACCCAAAAATATTTTGCTTCACTTTATTTTATTCGCGATCTATTTATCCAACCTACTATAATTTATCTCACATCCGTTTGCCAATTTCTGGCGCCGTTACCCGAAAGGGATTGACAACCCCTTTAACACGTTGGGTTGCAAGTATTTGTTCTTTGTGTGCAGGTGTTGTTTAGGTAGTGTTGCTTGGTTCTCCTACTGGTTCGATAACCTTGGTCTTATCACTGAGGGAAATACCTACCGCTGCTGTGCTGCATCATCCCTTCCTCTTTGGGGAAATACCGATGTAGTTCAAGCCAACATCAGAAGGCATGTCAGATTCAAAGGTATAATGTGTAAGCTAAGCAGATGCAATTTAACCAAATTGGAAGCAATACAAGATAGACACCCGGCTGGAGTGGTGAGCATGATCATCGAGGACCTGAGAGCCTGGTGGGAGGCGGGCTGCTTCACCACCACCGTGGCTTTTTAGTTGGCTTGCAGGTGATGCCTGTCTGTGCTGGGCTTGTCACTGACTCGACCAGTGCCCTGACTAGCTATTTGGCTTCTGGTGCTCCCGAGATGGTGGTTCATGTAAAAAATAACTTTCCTTATCTTAATAAAGACCAACTTCGGCCTTTCGAATACAAGCTAGACACCATATGCAACATGCAACCACATATGACACCGCGAAGTTAAAGCAAGCACCTAGGATGGTGGTTCATGGCGAGCGAGATCATCAACTCCAGAGCTACGTTTACCATCTCCATCTGCTGACGCTGCACCCTTTATAGCGTCGAAATGTGTCTTGCCTAAGCACGAAGAAAGCTGGAGCGACTTCTCTCTTTTATTTCGTGCTTCTATCAACCGGTTGGCAGAGGCTGAAATACCCATGCATAAAAAACAATAGTGAGAGTATGGGTGAAGTGTGTGCAGAACTAGTGCACTATAAAAGTAGCAGATAGCAGGTGGCTGAAAAATAAATGACAGGAGACATATGATAGCTCTACAGCATTGCATGGTAAAAATTAGATTCTACTCCGTATGATTTTGTAATATATGAGCACAAGGATGGTTGGGAAATGCAGGTACTCCTCCAGCACACCACCACATGTGGTCCTATCAAAATAACAGTCGACTGAAAATAAATAGGTCAGTCGATTTTTTTTATGAACCGTCCGATCTACAAGGAACGGGCAGATGTCCTTCGTCTACCTCCTGCCAGTCACTGTTGACGATCTTTCTTGACTCGCCAGCGACCACCGGCCCAGACCCCTGCCTCCACCGCCCCGCCCTCCCCTCGACCTCACACCACCGCCGTGCTTGGCAGCACCCCGGCCATCCCTTTAAGCCCGGCCGACCTCCAGATCGGGCGCCAGCAGCTCCTAGGCCCCACACACCCATAAGATAAACACCGAGGCGCTGCTTCCCCAGCGTAAGAGGCGGACTAGCGCCTGTTACACTGGGGAATGCTTCCTTTAGTTGGGAATCAACTGACCAGGAATTGAAATCCAGGGGCGACGGACCTCTAGCTAAGGTGAAATAGTATATGAGGAGAAACCTTGTGCATCGCGAGTTACTAGGAACATCTAGTATGAGGAAGAAGGTGTAGGAAGAAGCGGTCAACTAGTGTCTTCTGTGGGATGAATACCGTGCAAGCAGACAAGTAAGATTTGCACGAATAAGGGAAGAGGAGTACCAGTTCCGGTTGCTAGTGCTGTGCCATCCTTATTTCGCGGCAATGTTCTTCTTTTTACCGGTGGAACCGATGTTTTGGAGGAGGGCGGAGCCTTGGACGAACCCATGGCCAAATTGTTGTCTGTGTTGCGGTGGCCGTCTGTCGGCGGAGGGGAAGCAGATCCGAGGCGGCGAAGGACGGCGTAGCGGGAACAGCTCCGGTGCGGTGGACGGTGGTGACGTTGGAGCAGCAACGGTGAGGCGCAAGACGGCATGGTTAAACTGGCTCGGGTACGGCGCACGTCGGTGTCCTAGAGGTAGCTCGGCCTCGGCTTCAACTACTAGCCATGGAGGGCGTTGCGGTTGCGGTTGCGATGGATGACGACGTCGGGGTATCGGCTCCGGCGTGATGGAGGAGGGCGGCGGTTGATTGGTGGGGTGGGGTGGCGGACGAAGGATGCCGGGGTTACGCGGCTGGTGGAGGGGTAGTTTTGGCGCCCACGGAGTACGAATGGGGAATCGGACGGGGGGGGAGCTAAGGGGGATCTGGGACGCGCTTGTTTTTTTTTTGAACAGATGGGACGTGCTTGTTTTTTTTTGAACAGATGGGACGCGCTTGTTTGAAATTTGGGGAAAGTACAAACTTTGCCCCGCTCTTAAATTTTGGACCTACTGCGGGTCGGGAGTAGGACGGTAATCCCAGGTGTCCCAAATAGTGGGCGGGAGCAATTTCGGCCGAGCGCATGTGTGTTTAGGCGGGCATGGTGTATGAATGTTTTTCGGAGGCGGTTGTGTGGCGTCTAGATGAAGTTACAAACCTACCCCGGTTTAGACCTTTGGACGTCGGGCCGGTAGGTTTCACGGGTCGGAGTTAGAAAACTAATTTCCTTCTACCAAACATTGGTCTCACGCGGTTTCGGGCGAGTAAAGGCTCTTTTGGCGCTTCGTTCGAAATTTTGAAACATAAGCATTCACGTTTAGAGTACTCTTGAACTTTGAGGATTGACCTAAATAGACAACGTTAAATTTGACCTTGTATGTTTGAAAACCTCATTAAATTATGTGCTTCTTTTTGAAATTTTGACACTTGAAAATCCTATAACTACGATTATTTTGGAATGGAGGAGGTAAATTTGAATCTATTTTGTACACGGCTATATATGCTATTATGTACAAAAGCAGAGCAAACATTGGTGCCCCCATAATTTAGGTATGATTTACAAATGCCATGATCTCGAATTCAAATAATTGAATGGACTTCATGTTGAATTCAAATTTTTTAAACCACCTTAAGTTGAATTCAAATGTATGCTAGTTCATAGCTAGCTATTTATAATGTTCATTGTGTAACCTTTGTATGTATAATGTGCTTTCCACACACAACATGAACTATACTCACGTTTATATTCCAACTGCTAAAGCGATGCATTGTCTGGAGTTCAAAATACTGACTCTATGGATCAATTATGTCGAATAATAACATAGACATGCTCAAATTCGATAGAATATAGATGACTGATGGATCAATGACCGCTCCTTATGCGAATTGCAAATATCATGATCCCATCCTAATATTTGGATGCAATTTATACTTTTAATCAATGTGTACATAAGTCTTTTACATGTAGTTTCACTCTCCATAGGCCCCTCCTCACACACGCGCTAACTTTCTCTCTCACACATACGCGCACACGGTGTATATCCATCCGTGGTCTCTCACACATGCTCACACTCTCTCTCCCGAGGTGTCTTTCTCACACACATGCTCTCGATATCACCCTCCCTCCCTCTCACAACCATTTACGACTGTTTTCACTAACCTTTATCACAAGCACTCTTCCTCTCACACGCATACGCACACACAATCCCCATCGACCCTTTCTCTATACATAGACCTGCCTACGTGTCTCCCACACGCACATTATCTTTAGGCCTGTCTCGCACGCATTGTCTCCACCTCTCTTCCTAATTGACTAATATGATTCCAGCAGAGCATTCTGTAGGATGGCCCTTAAAGTTTGGTTGGATGAATGGTAATATCAGAGAGAAGGGGTTACCTTAGTCCGAGGACCTAGGGTTACAAATCCTAGCCGGCTTTGTCAGTGGACACAGAGTCCTTCACGACTCTGGAATCTTTGTCTTGTACGACTAGTCCTCCATGGGTCTCCCTGAATGCGTCACGGGTCGACCCATGTGGCGTAGGATGGAACCGACCCAAGGGCCTCACCTCGGCCCACCGGAGCTCACGCGGTGACACACCCTCTGCCTCTAGGTCTCGTTATCTTCTCACACCCACACATACCAACACAGACACCACACAAAATATTTTCTCCTCATGCCTCTATCCCCTCCCCCCTTGCATGTACACACTCAAGGGCATCTCTCGCCGTGACATCCTATTTGTCTGTCTCTCTAGACCTCTTTCATTTCTCGTGCTATCTCTCCCATGTCGCCTCCCCCCGCCGAACCCTCTATCCATGCCTCTCTCGAATATGTACACATACACTCTTGATGACCCACAAGTATATGGGATCAATTGTAGCCTTTTCGATAAGTAAGTGTCAAACCCAACGAGGAGCAGAAGGAAATGACAAGCAGTTTTCAGCAAGGTAATGTCTGCAAGTACTGAAATTGTAAGTAGCAGAGTAGTTTGATAGCCAGATAATTTGTAACGAGCAAGTAACAATAGTAGTAACAAAAATGCAGCAAGGTAGCCCAATCCTTTTGAGGCAAAGGACAGGCCAAAACAGTGTCTTATAATAAGCAAAGCGTTCTTGAGGGTACACGGGAATTTCATCTAGTCACTTTCATCATGTTGGTTCGATTTGTGTTCGCTACTTTGATAATTTGATATGTGGGTGGACCGGTGCTTAGGTGTTGTTATTACTTGAACAAACCTCCTACTTATGATTAACCCCCTCGCAAGCATGCGCAACTACGAGAAAAGTATTAAGAATAAATTCTAACCATAGCATTAAACTTTTGGATCCAATCGGTCCCTTACGGAATAGCGCATAAACTAGGGTTTAAGCTTCTGTCACTCTCGCAACCCATCATCTAATAACTACTCCATAATGCATTCCCTTAGGCCCAAATAAGGTGAAGTGTCATGTAGTCGACGTTCACATGACACCACTAAGGGAATCACAACACACATACTATCAAAATATCGAACACATATCAAGTTCACATGATTACTTGCAACATGATTTCTCCCGTGACCTCAAGAACAAAAGTAACTACTCACAAATGATAATCATGCTCAAGATCAGAGGGGTATTAAATAGCATCTTGGATCTGAACATATAATCTTCCACCAAATAAACCATATAGTAATAAACTACTAGATGTAATCAACACTACTAGTCACCCACAAGCACCAATCTATAGTTCCGGTACAACGATTGAACACAAGAGATGAACTAGGGTTTGAGAGGAGATGGTGCTATTGAAGATATTGATGGAGATTACCCTCCCCAAGATGGGAGAGTTGTTGGTGATGATGATGACGATGATTTCCCCCTCCGGGAGGGAAGTTCCCCCGGCGGAATCGCTCCGCTGGAGGGCAAAAGTGCTCCTGCCCAAGTTCCATCTCGAGATGGCGGCGCTTCATCCCGAAAGTCCTCTCCTGATTTTTTTTCTAGGTCAAAATGACTTATATACCAGAAGATGGGCACCGGAGGTGGGCCGAGGGGAGCACAACCCACCAGGGCGCGCCTGGGCTCCCTGGCGCGCCCAGGTGGGTTGTGCCCACCTGGTGGGCCCCCTCTGGTACTTATTGGCTCCAATATTCCTCATTTATTCCATAAAAAATCTCCGTAAAGTTTCAGCTCATTTGGAGTTGTGCAGAATAGGTAGCCTGACGTAGCTTTTTCAGGTCCAGATTTCCAGCTGCCGGAATTCTCCCTCTTTGTGTATACCTTGCATATTATGAGAGAAAAGGCATTAGAATTACTCCAAAAGGAATTATTATGCATAAAAACATCATAAATAATAGTAGGAAAACATGATGCAAAATGGACGTATCACCTCTCTAGGCCCTGCGAAATACGTCAACTACACATTCACACATGTTACATCTTATCATGTACCCCATTGATCTACAAAGCCCTCTCTTCAAGTTTTCGCATACATCATTCCTTTTGAATAAAACCACCCAAAGTGTGGCCAAAAATTTATTTTAGAATTTCTACATATATACAACATTACAAAGTTATATGGAGTATGAAAGTTAATTTGCATTGCATGGTGCACCCAATGATATTTATTCCGCACTGTGAATTTTTATATTTTTATACTATATATAAAGTTAGTCATAATAAAGAGAAACGAAGAGCATCTCTCTCCATCGCACACACCCCCTCTACGCCCCTTTCATGTACGCACACAAACTATCTTCAGGTCCTCTAAAAGTACGCCCCCAGCACATTCAGCATGTTTCATCTTTCTCTTGCGATATATACAGTGACGATCATTGTATTTGAAGCAAAAGCACGATACGTACATTGGACTTCAGAATCCACTCATTACGGTCACCATTTACGTTTTGTGGTTATTATATAGTCACGGGCTCACCGTACAACTCTGTATTTGTTCAAGACACGACTAGTTGACCTGTTAAACGCTCCACGTGGCACCTCTAGTGTTGCATCACATTATCTCACTACCATTGGTCCCACCTGTCGGCGTGTATAACAATGAAAACAAACGAAAAAAAAATATTGGACGGTGGTTCGAAGTCATGACCGCGGGCACAGTAGACAAGGTGGCCTTGTATTGGTATGCTGAGCCGTCTGTTTTAACACACAGGAGCTGGTGTGGTGATTATACACACATGCACGCATGCACACGAACTGCATTCACGCAACACTCACACGTACACACACAGCCACGCACGCACGCAACACTCACACGCACACACGCACGCATGCATGCACACACCACACGACCAACACACACGCTCACGCTCAAGTGCTCAACCTACACGTGCATGCGCACACATCAAGCCCTGACAGACACATACACAACCAGGTGGTTCCCGCACACGGGTTGGAGTCTTGTCGCGTTTGCGTAAATTTGTGTTTATCTTACTTTTTTCCTATGCGAACTGACAGGTGGGACCCACAAGGAACATGGTCAATTTAACCATTCAACATAGTGCCACGCAAACTATTTGGCCGGTCAACAAAGTGCAATCCGATGCTGAACGGTGAGCAAGTGACCGTATAATCACCGCAAAATGTATATAGTGACCGTAATGAGCGTATTCTGATGTCCGGTGACCGTATTATGCTTTTCACTTGAAATACACTGACCGCCAGTGTATTTATCTCTTCTCTCGCTCTCTCTGTGGAGCCGAGTAGGCCAACATGCCAGTGCCTAAATTGGCGCACACCACCCCATTATTGATGTACTGGTTTCGTAACAGCGAACAAGCATTCACATCTACCGTACAAACAGTAGATATGAGTTACAAATGCTATGAAGACAAATACAAATATTTGAATCCACTTTATGTCCAATTTCTCTCTGTAGGCCCTCCAAAAGTACATCTCTACACGTTCTCGCATGTTACATCTAACAACTATGCAATACAGCACTACTACTACACTCTAACACAATAAATCATATGTGTTTTTAGTTTTTACTAGATCTCATATTGTTACTTAATTATTCAGTTTGCATACATTAAAATTGCCTTTGAAATGTATGGCTAGTATCATCTACCGCGTGGGAAAAATCCTGCCCTTGCCTGTTTAATCGTGTTGTATTGATGGATCGTGCGAAACAGCAAAACTATAGTAGTACTACAGTACAAGTAGCAGTTCACTGGGCCGCCGTGTCGTGTACTCCTCCGTCGTAAGAGTGGAGCGCTCGCTTTCATAAATGTTCTAGTCCCTTTCGCCGACATGTGGGACATCAATACCGGGTCCACGTGCCATACCGAAATTACAATGCAGAGCAGCAGGGGTGAAACACCACGGTCATGGCGTCGGCGTAGTAATGAGCAATGAGGCGTCAAATCACAAAGATGCACCTTTCCCGCAGTTAAGTTGGAGGGACGAAGTGATGCTAAAAAAAGAAGTTGGAGGGACGTAGCAACCATCATTTCACTCGTTGCTGAATCCGCTTCTCCCTCATCTTCTTCAAGTTAACCACGTGTTGCTTCTGGTGTTGTTCTGCCTCATGTGGGATGCGGATCGGCTTGGTAAATCACTAACACGTGGGACCGCATGTTAGCAAACCGCCAGGCCAATGTCCTCTAAAAATAAGAAACCTCCCCCGCCTTCCTCGCGATAAAATCACCTCCTTTTTACTAATCTTGATATAATTTTTTAGATCAATATAATTGAGATTTGTATAGATAGCACACAGGAGCAAAACCAAGTGGTACGGTTAAGGGCATCCACAATGTGTAGCCAAAATATGAAAATAGCTTTTGGCATCGATGGGAACCATTGTGGAGAGTGCTGCCAAAGCCAAAAAGAGGGAACCGAAGCTCCCTAATTGATTGATTGAAGGAATAGAAAAATGCAACCTCTCTCCTCTTTCTCCCGTGCTTGGACGCATGTACAGTATAGAGCATAGAGTCTACTCCCCTGTCCCTTCTACCACAAATCACAAAGCAGTGAGGTGTCAAATCACAAAGCACAGACGAAGCAACCATCATTCCACTCTTCGCTGACTCCGCTTCTCCATCGTCTTCTTCGAGAAACCACCTTACCGCACTAAGCTGGATGGACGACGCTATTGTGTAGTAGTACATTTATGCCTCCTTTGGTTCAACGGACTTCCTGGATGCAAAGAAGGCAGCTGTCTCGGCTTGCAGGCGGCACTTGCGAATGACTTACCGTGGTCTCCCTCAATGGTGTGCTCCGTCGAACGCACTTCACCAAAGCCACAACGTTCGAGATATCGTCGACGTCACCGCAATGGGGAAGGAAGTCAAATAGTTACTACCTCCATTTTTTCGTATACAAGGCCAGTATCAAAATTACAATTTGCAGAAGACCACTAACACTAATCGAGGCAAAATTGATGGGGTTTGCCTCGTACTAGCAACCAAGGACATTAATATACCCTTGCATGCATGCGAAAGTGAGAAGGTTGGTTTGCATGGCGCTGCATTAATCAAGCAATGAGGAGTGAGATGGTCAGCTCTTTGGGCGTTGGACAAAAAAATACGCATTAATTGACACGTCAAACGAGGATTTGTATCGATCAATCCCGTGAAGGAAAACCCCGCCTTTCTTTTTTAACACAAGTAGTACGTACGTGTATCCTGTTTGGGTCTATGCCTTGCATTGCCATACTTTGCCACATATTTTTGCCAAGCTTGCCTAAAGTTTTTCAAAATGAAAAGGAGGTACACTTGCGCACGGCTGTCGCGGTCGCACAACACCCTCACACAGTCGCTCCTGCACGCCGCAAATCCAACCAAGGGAACGCACCCTCACTGACACGTGCTACCACGTGTGATCAAACCAAACTCAGCCATCCTACCACTGACACATAATTTTCATTCATACCGTATGTTTATCCAACCGCATGTTGGGGAAGATCCGTGCGGCCCGGGTGGTGGTCTGTTGGTGAAGAAGAAGAGGTGAGGAATAAGAAGGGTTAGGAGACGCAGGATATTCATCCAACCGCCTGAAATGGTCAACTGACCCAAATGCTGAAAGTTAGGCGACTTGCATAAATATATGTTTTTACACAACAAAAGATGCCTAAAAACAACAACATAAAGAAAAACTATCATTGCTCGTGGAACGAGACGACCTCATCGTCTTTGGCTGCCGGCGCGAACCAGCCGTAGCTGCCGACGTGTGTCTCCGCACCGTGGTTGTCCTCGGCCTCCAACTACTCGTTCACGATGAGTGTGCGGGTGCTCTGCACGGACGCGAGCACCGCCCGGTTCACGTCCACGACGTTCGGTTCCGCCTACAGAAGGGCCTCAATGGCAGCGGCATCCACGCGCTCCGCGTCGAGTTGAGCCTCCGCCGCCCGGTTCAAGTCCAGGATGTCCGGTTCCGCCTATAGGAGGGCCTCGATGGCAGCGGCATCTGCGCGCTCCGCGTCAAGTTGAGCATCCGCCGCCCGGTTCATGTCCACGACATCCGGTTCCGCCTGCAGGAGGGCCTCGATGGCAGCGGCATACGCGCGCTCCGCGTCGAGTTGAGCCTCCGCCTCCCGGTCCTCCTTTAGGATCACCAGGTAGAACCGCTGGTCCGCCTGCACCATGGGGGACCCGGACGCCAGCACGAAGTCGACGTCCATCGTCTCATACGCACCGGGGGCCTTCTGCACCGCGACTGCTACTTCTTGAGCTTGTGTTGTTTTTTTCCCTTGAAGAGGAAACGGTGATGCAGCAAAGTAGAGATAAGTATTTCCCTCAGTTTGAGAACCAATGTATCAATCCAGTAGGAGGTACAAGCAAGTCTCCAATCTATGCACCTGCACAAACAATCAAACACTTGCACCCAATGCGATAAAGGGGTTGTCAATCCCTTCATGGTCAATTGCAAGGATGAGATCTGATAGAGATATATATAAAAGATTTCTAAAACCTAAAACAAAGTAAAAACAAATAAATTGCAGCAAGGTATTTTTGGGTTTTTTGGTTTATAGATCTGAAAGTATAAGATGGAAAATAGACCCGGGGGCCATAGGTTTCACTAGAGGCTTCTCTCTTGAAAGAAAACATACGGTGGGTGAACAAATTACTGTCGAGCAATTGATAGAAAAGCGCAAAGTTATGATGATATCTAAGGCAATGATTATGAATATAGGCATCACGTCCGTGTCAAGTAGACCGAAACGATTCTGCATCTACTACTATTACTCCACACATCGACCGCTATCCAGCATGCATCTAGAGTATAAAGTTCAAAAGAACAGAGTAACACCTTAAGTAAGATGACATGATGTGGAGTGATAAACTCAAGCAATATGATGAAAACCCCATCTTTTTACCCTTGATGGCAACAATACAATACGTGCCTCGCTACCCCTACTATGTCACTGGGTGAGGACACCGCCAGATTGAACCCAAAACTAAGCACCTCTCCCATTGCAAGAAGAACCAATCTAGTTGGCCAAACCAAACCGATAATTCAAAGAGAAATACAAAGATATCAAATCCTGCATATAAGAATTAAGAGAAGATTCAAATAATATTCATAGATAATCTGATCATAAATCCACAATTCATCGGATCTCGACAAACACACCGCAAAAGAATATTACATCAGATAGATCTCCAAGAACATCGAGGAGAACTTTGTATTGAAGATCAAAGAGAGAGAAGAAGCCATCTATGTACTAGCTATGGACCCGTAGGTCTGAGGTAAACTCACGCTTCATCGAAAAGGGTAATAGAGTTGATGTAGAAGCCCTCCGTGATCAAATCCCCCTCCGGCAGGATGCCGGAAAAGGCCCCTAGATGGGATCTCACATGTACAGAAGGTTACGGCAGCGGAAAAGTATTTTGGTGGACACTTCTGGTCGTTTGGGAATATTTCTGAATTTATAGGCCAAGAATTAGGGTTAGAGGACTCCCGGGGGGCCCACAAGCTATGGGGCGCGCCCTGAGGGCTTGTGGAGCCCTCGGGACTCTTCGGCCTTCCTCTCCAAGTCCTACGTGTGTCTTCTGGTCTAAGAAAAATCATCGCGAAAGTTTTATTCCGTTTGGACTCCGTTTGATATTCCTTTTCTGTAAAACTCAAAAACAAGGAAAAAACAGAAACTGGCACTGGGCTCTAGATTAATAGGTTAGTCCCAAAAATAATATAAAATAGCATATTAATGCATATAAAACATACAAAATAGATGAATATAATAGCATGGAACAATAAAAAATTATAGATACGTTGGAGACGTATCAGCGACCTCCGCCATGAACGTTGGATCGGCTTCCTCCTCCTCGGAGCTTGGCTCCAGAGAACTCGGGGATTGGCCCACCGCAAAGCGAGCTTGGGAATGGAGGTTTGTGGCGCCGACCGTCGCCGCGATTTCTGCGCGGCGCTCCGGCGTCAGCATCTTGTAGTACGTGATCTTGCGGCGCACCATGGCTTTCCGGCGAACTAGGGGACGGTTGATGCGGGCTAGGGGATCGAAAGGTGGGGGAATGGGCTGGAGAGGAGGTGTGGTTTTGGAGCAGTGGTGACCGGCCGGCAAGTACTTGTTGTAGGCCGAGCAACGAAGGTTTTGGTGTGAAAAGTGGTTCCGGTGACGATCGGTCAATCGGTTTTGACTGTGCGGAGTTTGCAAAACCGGACGGCTAGAGCCTGGAGAGTTGTGGGGTGGGATGGGACCAAAGTTTCAGATTTTCACGTGGCAGACGTCCGGACCTCCCCACCGTTCCTGTCGACGACGAGGCGGTGACTTCATAAATCTCAAGATGACTAGCAAGATGCCCGTGCATTGCACGGAACATCAGGATGCATTTTTTACAAAACACCTGTTATGATTGACCCATGCAGGAGTAATCCCATGTGTAAAAACTAATGATATCTCAAGAATTTCATCGAAAAAATGGTATCTCGAGAATTTCATCGAAAAATGATATCTTGAGAAAGATGAGAGATAAGGTGAGGAGGAGTGGGGCACGGACGTGATTGGTGGTCGGACTTAGCGGAGGCATGGGGATGGACGACACCGGCAGTGGCCACCATGCCAGATTGTTCCAGAGGCTTCCTTTTTTAATTACTCAACAATGAAGTTGTGGGAGATAAGGATGAACGAGAGAGGTGCGGGTATCTTTTTGCAAAATTGCCATAGTTTGCTTTCTATCCGTCAGATATAGATTGGACAGTCTATATCGCAAGATGGCAGGTACACCATCATCACCGAGAGTAGAGATATATTATAGATATGACGGCTCAGTCTCTCGAAGGTGCTCATAGGGGTAGGGTGTGCGTGTGCGTGTTCATAGGGGTGAGTGTATGCGCGCATGTATGAGCGCTTGCGTCTGTACTGTGTTAAAAAAAAGGAGTACTCGAAGTATGCAAGTTCATAAGGAACTGACGGTGTACATCACACTTGTCGCGTTCGCGTTGCACCCCGGCACGGTGGACCTTGCACATCGCTCACCGAATGGAACACGCTTCGTCTTGCGTTTTCGCTCGCTTGTGGGACCGCAGTTGAGAGCAAACCGATGTCCGTCCCCCTCCCCTGCCCACGTCATTTACGGATACTACTAGACTAGAAGAGAGAGAGGTCGGCCGAGTGTTAATGAGTCCATACTGCCGCTCAAATTTGGCAGAGAAAACAGGGAAACCGACATGTGGGGCACACCTGTCGGGATGACGTGGCACAGACTAGTCAAATGGAGGAGCTGGCCCACGACCTCCTCGCCATCGGCAACCGTTCATGTGGGTCATCGGGGCCAGCAACGTGGCGCATCTCCCGCACCGCCTCTAGACACGGCAACCGCGGTGAGCGACACCCTCATCGCCGCTGGACACGCTCAGCTTCAGGGTGTTGAGGGTGGCGCTGCCGCTGTGGCATGACCAGCAGATCAACACCTGGCTCGTCGAGGATGCACGGGGCGCCGAAGTGCGCGCGCACCGCGACGCGTCCGCGGAGTGTTCTAGCATGGCCAACTGCATCCCCAGGACCTAAGACCATGTCGGGTCATCTTTCAATGACATGTGGGATCGCATGTGAGCAAAGGGCATGTCCAACATTGCCACGCCCGCAGCTGACTACCCTGGCACACAAAAAACACTCGTCCCTCATGCCGTCGCGCGCGTGCGTTCCCAGCTGGCGCCAGCTGCCCGCATTCATGCCGTCCGTCTGTATGCCGTCATTAAGCAGGCTCGCTGCCCGAGGAACCAACTCCGGCGACTTATTGATGCACCCGGACGCTTGGCCTCACCAGAATGCGCTACTTAAAGCGGCAACGCCCAGCTAAACTCCACACCATAGCGCATCCTCCTACCTGGCACCACATCCACTATGACCACGAGTGGGAACGCTCTGCGGGAGAGCTTGTCTTTGGGGATGAAGCTCGAGGTCTCCGCCCTCGCTCAACTCGCCGCTCGCAACGCAATACCGGCGTAGCCGGACACGAACGCAACCGCACAAGCGGTGGCCACGCTGGCGGCCGATGATGAGAGCACCGCCAGCCACGCGTCCTACTTGCCGCCGTCCAATGTTCGGTGGCGCATGTGGCAGGTGAAGCGATGGACCGTCCACGTCCATCATCATCGACCTCACGTCCACCGGCATCGCCGAGGTTGGGGACTCCTCCGAGGATGAGTAGGGCATGGGAGGCAGTAGGGCATGGTGTGCCAACTGGCCGGTCTGTCTCCCGTGTTCTACTCTTCCTTGTCGGAGACCGCACCTTCACTTCACGGGTCTTGAACCCCGCCGCCGTTCATGGAGATGGCAGATGGAGGACGTCGTCACCGATGTGGAAGTACAAAGGAAAGTGGACGTCGGTCACCGCCGTAGAATAGGTTTAGGGTCGGGTTTCTTTTCTTTTTCTGTCCTATAAAAGTTCAAAATCTAATGAAAATCTGACGTGTTTGCATGAATCTCGTCCGGTGTATATGAACTTTCACAATAATAGTAAGATATATTGTATGAAAATATATTGAATGATGATTCGTTTTTGTGTGTATAAACTTGGTCTAAGTTTAGAAGGTTTGACCCGAGACAAAGCTAACATGCGAAGTAAATAAACATATAGGTATACATACACAATTTATCTTAGGCACTCCAATAGTACGTCCACTACACATTCACGCATCTCACATCTTTCTCTCGCTCTTTCTGTCAAACCAACTAAGCCTTGTCCTAAAAAACCCAACTAAGCCAACCTCCCAGCATATCGCGCGGGAAAAGACCCGGCCACGCCATTTTAGTCAGGATTACTAGATTACTAGTAGTAGTATTGATGGATCACGCGAAGCACCAAGTTTAAAAGGAAAAAGGCGGTACACTCACAGCACGCCTGTCGCAGTCGCATTGCACCCCTCACACGGTCGGTCCTACACACGGCTCACGCAAACGGAACGCGCTTCAGCTTGCCTCTTGACTGACACGTGGGACCGCATTTGGAGAAACCAACCATGCGCCAAACTCCCCCGCCCACCGCGCGAAAATTCCCCCCAAATCCCAAATTCAACTGCGCTTCGTCCAACTAGCCAATAATATTCCCCAAACCCCCCTCCCCCCGGCCCCCTCCACTCCATTCGCTACACCAAAGCCGCCCTCCCGGCCGCGTCGATACGTCGGCGCCGCGGTTCGTCGAGGGGACGCATGGCGATCCTCTCGCTCCCACAGTACGCTCTTGTAGACTGCCGTCCTCCAGCCGCGCCGCCACCGCTGGTGACGTTCTTGTGGAGACACACGGCGGTCAGCTTCTCCCACGGTACGCACATTCTAGACTGAGGCCTCGTGCATGTCGGAGTAGCGCTGAATGTTAGCTGATAGACGCTGTTAATCTCACTGTTTGCCAAAATAGTTTACAGTCAATATGCTCTGCTTAAGAAGCTTCCTTGCCCTGTTCTGCACTCAATCTGCTTTGCTGAGATGGCATGCCACGCCCGATTAGTTGCTAAAATATCCTGCCATATATTTATTGTGAAGTAGATTGTCATGGTCTAGTAGCCAATCTGTTAGGTGAAATAGCTCGACACCGTTTTATACTCGATCTTTGTTGCTGAGATGGCCTTCGATGGCTGTGTGCTCGGCCTCATTGACTGCTGAAATAGCCTGCTATAATTTAGCACTCAAATCTTTTTGTTGAATTAGCTTTACATATATTTCGTTACTTAGATTTGCTTGTCCAAATATCTTGCCATAGCTTTAGACATCAACCTAGGTATTTTTTTCTGGACTTTATAAAAAAGCATATATGTTTTTCATGTAATATCTAGTAGAAGAACTAATTTGTATGTCTAACAGATGGACAGGACTTGGATAACTTCTGCTCGAAGATTCTCCGCTGCATATGTTGAGGGGGTTGAAAACTTCATGAACTTTATCAGAGCTGAGTACGGTGGTCCGAAATCAGATGTGCTCTGCCCGTGTAGCAGTTGTATGAATTCATTTACAAGACCCCAGTCAACTATGCAAAATCATCTACACTTGTATGGGATGTCAGTCACATATACTAGGTGGGTTCATCATGGTGAAGCTGTGAACGTCAATGTTACTGACTATGTGGAAGCAGCAGATCACCATCTTGATCTGCCTGATGCTCAGGTGGAAGAGGAGGAGGTGGTGGTGGTGGCGGCGGAGCCACAGAGTTTGACCAACATTGAAACAATGCTACGAAATGCTCGCGCATTTCGTGAACTTTCACCTACAGAAGAAAAACGGTGGGCACGCATGTTGGAACAATGCAACGTGGCAGTCACCCCAGGAAATAAGTTGTCAGTATTCACAGCTATGGTCACCTTTGTTTAGGTGAAGACATCTGAGCAGATGACCAACAAATCATTTGATGTGATGTTGGCTGCTTTCCGTAAATCTTTCCCAGATGCGTCTGAACTGCCACAGACCTACAGTAAAATGAAGAATTTCCTTCGTGCAGTTGGAATTGGATATGATATGATCCATGTTTGTAAGAATAATTGTGTTCTGTTCCGGAAGGATTATGCCAACTTAAGTGAATGTCCAAAATGCAAATCAACAAGATGGAAATATGGCGATGTTGTGAAGAGGATTCCTCATAATGTTCTCAATACAATGGTCTCTTGGAGATGCTATTTGATGTAACTCTTTTTTGCGGTGTGTTTGTTGGGATCCGATGAACTTTGAGTTTATGATCAGATCTATGTTTTTATCCATGAAAGTTATTTGAGTCTTTTGATCTCTTATATGCATGATTACTTATAGCCTCGTATTTCTTCTTCGAATATTTGGTTTAGTTAGGCCAACTAGATCAATTTTTCTTGCCATGGGAAGAGGTGCTTTGTGATGAGTTCAATCTTATGGTGCTTGATCCCAGTGACAGAAGGGGAACCGACACGTATGTATCGTTGCTATTAAGGATAACAAGATGGGGTCTATTTCTACATAAATAGATCTTGTCTACATCATGTCATCATTCTTATTGCATTACTTCGTTTCTCCATGAACTTAATACACTAGATGCATGCTGGATAGCGGTCGATGTGTGGAGTAATAGTAGTAGATGGAGGCAGGAGTCGGTCTACTAATCTTGGACGTGATGCCTATATAATGATCATTGCCTGGATATCATCATAATTATTTGAAGTTCTATCAATTGCCCAACAGTAATTTGTTTACCCACCGTATGCTATTTTTCTCGAGAGAAGCCACTAGTGAAACCTACGGCTCTCGGGTCTATTTTCTCACCATATATTTTCAGATCTATTTTGCTATTTGCCTTTTTATTTATTTGCCACTTTTATTTTCAGATCTATATTTCTAAAAACCCAAAAATATTTTGCTTCACTTTATTTTATTCACGATCTATTTATCTAATCTACTACAATTTATCTCATGTCCGTTTGCCAATTTCTGGCGCCGTTACCCGAAAGGTATTGACAATCCCTTTAACACGTCGGGTTGCAAGTATTTGTTCTTTGTGTGCAAGTGCTATTTACGTAGTGTTGCTTGGTTCTCCTACTGGTTCGATAACCTTGGTCTCATCACTGAGGGAAATACCTACCGTTGCTGTGCTGCATCATCCCTTCCTCTTTGGGGAAATACCGACGTAGTTCAAGCAAACATCAAGAACCAAGGTATCAATCCAGTAGGAGGTACAAGCAAGTCTCCAATCTATGCACCTGCACAAACAATCAAACACTTGCACCCAACGCGATAAAGGGGTTGTCAATCCCTTCACGGTCAATTGCAAGGATGAGATCTGATAGAGATGGATATAAAAGATTTCTAAAAAGTAAAACAAAGTAAAAAGAAATAAATTGCAGCAAGGTATTTTTGGGTTTTTTGGTTTATAGATCTGAAAGTATGTGATGGAAAATAGACCTGGGGGCCATAGGTTTCACTAGAGGATTCTCTCTTGAAATAAAACATATGGTGGGTGAACAAATTACTGTCGAGCAATTGATAGAAAAGCGCAAAGTTATGACGATATCCAAGGCAATGATTATGAATATAAGCATCACGTCAGTGTCAAGTAGACTGAAATGATTCTGCATCTACTACTATTACTCCACACATCGACCGCTATCCAGCATGCATCTAGAGTATTAAGTTCAAAAGAACGGAGTAACGCCTTAAGTAAGATGACATGATGTGGAGGGATAAACTCAAGCAATATGATGAAAACCCCATCTTTTTACCCTTGATGGCAACAATACAATACGTGCCTCGCTACCCCTACTATGTCACTGGGTGAGGACACCGCAAGATTGAACCCAAAACTAAGCACCTCTCCCATTGCAAGAAGAACCAATCTAGTTGGCCAAACCAAACCGATAATTCGAAGAGAAATATAAAAATATAAAATCATGCATATAAGAATTCAGAGAAGATTCAAATAATATTCATAGATAATTTGATCATAAATCCACAATTCATCGGATCTCGACAAACACCGTAAAAGAATATTACATCGGATAGATCTCCAAGAACATCGAGGAGAACTTTGTATTGAAGATCAAAGAGAGAGAAGAAGCCATCTAGCTACTAGCTATGGAACCGTAGGTCTAAGGTAAATTACTCACGCTTCATCGGAAGGGCAATAGAGTTGATGTAGAAGCCCTTCGTGATGGAATCCCCTCCGGCAGGATGCCGGAAAAGGCCCTAGATGGGATCTCATGGGTACAAAAGGTTACGGTGGCGGAAAAGTATTTTGGTGGACGCTTCTGGTTGTTTGGGAATATTTCTGAATTTATAGGCCAAGAATTAGGGTTAGAGGAGTCCCGGGGGGCCCACAAGCCAGGGGGCGCGCCCTGAGGGCTTGTGGAGCCCTCGGGACTCTTCTGCCTTCCTCTCCAAGTCCTACGTGTGTCTCCTGGTCCAAGAAAAATCATCGCGGAAGTTTTATTCCGTTTGGACTCCGTTTGATATTCCTTTTCTGTGAAACTCAAAAACAGGGAAAAAACAGAAACTGGCACTGGGCTCTAGGTTAATAGGTTAGTCCCAAAAATAATATAAAATAGCATATTAATGCATATAAAACATCCAAAACTGATAATATAATAGCATGGAACAATAAAAAATTATAGATAAGTTGGAGACGTATCAAGCATCCCCAAGCTTAATTCCTGCTCGTCCTCGAGTAGGTAAATGATAAAAACAGAATTTTTGATGTGGAATGCTACCTAACATATTTATCCATGTAATTTTCTTTATTATGGCATGAATATTCAGATCCATAAGATTCAAAACAAAAGTTTAATTTTGACATAAAAACAATAATAATTCAAGCATACTAATAAAGAAATCATGTCTTCTCAAAATAACATGGCCAAAGAAAGTTATCCCTACAAAATCATATAGTCTGGCTATGCTCCATCTTCATCACACAAAGTTTTAAATCATGCACAACCCCGATGACAAGCCAAGCAATTATTTCATACTTTTGATGTTCTCAAACTTTTTCAACTTTCACGCAATACATGAGCGTGAGCCATGGATATAGCATTATATGTGGAATAGAATATGGTGGTTGTGGAGAAGACAAAAGAAGGAGATAGTCTCACATCAACTAGGCGTATCAATGGGCTATGAAGATGCCCATCAATAGATATCAATGTGAGTGAGTAGGGATTGCCATGCAACGGATGCACTAGAGCTATAAGTGTATGAAAGCTCAAAAAGAAACTAAGTGGGTGTGCATCCAACTCGCTTGCTCGCGAAGACCTAGGGCAATTTGAGGAAGCCCATCATTGGAATATAAAAGCCAAGTTCTATAATGAAAAATTCCCACTAGTATATGAAAGTTACAAAATAGGAGACTCTCTATCGTGAAGATCATGGTGCTACTTTGAAGCACAAGTGTGGTAAAAGGATAGTAGCATTGCCCCTTCTCTCTTTTCTCTCAGTTTTTTTGTTTGGGCTTCTTTTGGCCTCTTTTATTTTTTGTAAAGCTCGGAGACTCATCCCAACTTGTGAGGGAATCATAGCTTCCATCATCCTTTCCTCACATGGGACAATGCTCTAATAATGATGATCATCACACTTTTATTTACTTACAACTCAAGAATTACAACTCGATTCTAGAACAAAATATGACTCTATATGAATGCCTCCGGTGGTGTACCGGGATGTGCAATGATCAAGAGTTACATGTATAAAAAATATGAATGGTGGCCTTGCCACAAATACTATGCCAACTACATGATCATGCAAAGCAATATGACAATGATGAAGCGTGAAAAAATAAACGGAACAGTGGAAGTTGCAGGGCAATATATCTCGGAATGGCTATGGAAATGCCATAATAGGTACATATGGTGGCTATTTTGAGGAAGGTATATGGTGGGTTTAATGCACCGGCTAGAATTGCGCGGTACTAGAGAGGCTAGCAATGGTGGAAGGGTGAGAATGCGTATAATCCATGTACTCAACATTAGTCATAAAGAACTCACATACTTATTGCAAAAGTCTATTAGCTATCAAAACAAAGTACTACACGCATGCTCCTAGGGGGATAGATTGGTAGGAAAATACCATCGCTCATCCCCGACCGCCACTCATAAGGAAGACAATCAATAAATAAATCATGCTCCGACTTCATCACATAATGGTTCACCATACGTGCATGCTACGGGAATCACAAACTTTAACACAAGTATTTCTACCAATCCACAATTACTCACTAGCATGACTCTACTATTACCATCTTTATATCTCAAAACAAATGCAAGGAATCAAACTTCTCATAGTATTCAACGCTCTTTATATGAAAGTTTTTATTATATCCCTCTTGGATGCCCATCATATTAGGACTAAATTCATAACCTAAGCAAATTACCATGATGTTTAGAGACTCTCAAAATAATATAAGTGAAGCATGAGAGTTCAACCATTTCTATAAAATAAAGCCACCGCCGTGCTCTAAAAAGATATAACTGAAGCACTAGATTAAATTGCCTAGCTCAAAAGATATAAGTGAACCACATAGAGTATTCTAATAAATCACGATTCATGCGTGTCCCTCTCAAAAGGTGTGTGCAGCAAGGATGATTGTGTCAAACTAAAAATCAAAGACTCATATCATACAAGACGCTCCAAGCAAAACACATATCATGTGGTGAATAAAAATATAGCCTCAAGTAAATTTACCGATGGATTGAAGACGAAAGAGGGGATGCCATCCGGGGCATCCCCAAGCTTAGATGCTTGGTTGTCCTTGAATATTACCTTGGGGTGCCTTGGACATCCCCAAGCTTAGGATCTTTCCACTCCTTATTCCATAGTCCATCAAATCTTTACCCAAAACTTGAAAACTTCACAACACAAGACTCAACAGAAAACTCATGAGATCCGTTAGTATAAGAAAATAAATCACCACCTTTTTGGTACTATTGTGAACTCATTATTTATTTATATTGGTGTAATATATACTGTATTCCAACTTTTTCATGGTTCATACCCCCCGATACTACCCATAGATTCATCAAAATAAGCAAACAACACATAGAAAACAGAATCTGTCAAAAACAAAACAGTCTGTGAAGATCCGAATATTTCATATAATTCTATAACTCTAAAAATTCTGGAAAATTAGGAAAACATAGGAAATTTTTATATAAATCGTGTGTAAAAAATTCAGAGTGTTTCCTCGCTTTTGTGTATTATAAAAATTCTACAACTGGACACAAAAGTTTCTGTTTTTCAGCAGGATCAAATCAACTATCACCGTAAGCCATCCCAAAGGTCTTACTTGGCTCAAACACTAATTAAAACACTAAAACACAATTACTACAGAGGTAATAATGTGTATTTATTCAAGAACAGAACAAAAAACATAAAACATAAAAATAATTGGGTTGCCTCCCAACAAGCGCTATTGTTTAACGCCCCTAGCTAGGCATAAAACATAGATCTAGGTATTGTCATCTTTGGTATTTTTCTCTATGGGTGTGTTCTCATCATGGGGTTTTGCAAAGATAACTGGGAACACATTATCCATAAAGATTTTGGCATTGTCAAGTTGCCCATCTATGTATCCCCTTTGATTCCCGGCTACAATCCAAGAATATTGTTGATTAACACCGTTGAAAACTTGTTGAATCATATCTAAAACGGGGACTTTCTTTTTAAGATTCTCATCAAAAAAAAATTGTTTCCGAGCAAACATCTCAATGCATAGTCACTATTGTAAAGAATCTCATCTATCACTCATTTTTCACGGTTCATACCATAAAAATCATAGATTTCCCTAGCTTCCCAAACTATGTCATCAAATTCATTCATAAGAACACGGGTAGCTATCTTTTTAGCTTGAAGATCTTTTATAATGGGTAGCTCATAAAATAATCTTTGCAAGGTAGGATGGGAACGAATAAATCTGTTTTCAAACTTCAGAACTAGTGCTGAAATAGCCTCCACATAAGTTTTAGTTCTTTTAAGTATAGGGGGATCATCAAAAGGCAAATTGCCGACACAATTGAAAAATTCTTGAATATGTTCTTTTCCCATAAAATTCCCTTGCCCCAGGACAAAAGTTTTAGCATCCAGATTGCCAGATCATCCAATTTTAAGAGTAAGGCCAACATATGTTTCTGCCATCCCAAAGTCACTCATGATGAGTTCAAGCGGACAAAAGATCAAGCGGAAGGAAAGGTGAATAAAAAGGCAAATCTTTTTGTATTTTTCTGAAATCATTTTAGAAGTAGGGGAGAGGAAAATGAGAGGCAAATGGCGAATAATGTAATGCAAGAGATGAGAGTTTATGGTGGGTACTTGGTAGGCTTGGTGTAGAACCTCCCCGGCAACGGCGCCAGAAATTCTTCCTGCTACTTCTTGAGCTTGCGTTGATTTTTCCCTTGAAGAGGAAAGGGTGATGCAGCAAAGTAGAGCTAAGTATTTCCCTCAGTTTGAGAACTGATACGTCTCCAACGTATCTATAATTTTTGATTGTTCCATGTTGTTATATTATCATTCTCGGATGTTTTACAATCATTTTATAGCAACTTTATATCATTTTTTGGGACTAACCTATTGACATAGTGCCCAGTGCCAGTTGCCGTTTTCCCTTGTTTTTTACTTCGCAGGAAATCAATACCAAATGGAGTCCAAACAAAGCGAAACTTTTTGGTGATTTTTTCTAGACCAGAAGACACACGATGGGCCAAGAAAGTACGTGAGGGGGGCTCCGAGGAGAGCACAACCCACTAGGGCGCGCCTAGGGGCCCAGGCGCGCCCAGGTGGGTTGCGCCCACCTCGGCCACCTCCCGCACCGCCTCTTTGCTCTATAAATACCCCAATATTCCAGAAATCCTAGGGGAGTCGACGAAAATCAATTCCAGCCGCCGCAAGTTCAAGAAACCACAGATCCAATCTAGACACCATCACGGAGGGGTTCATCATCCTCATTGGCGCCTCTCCGATGATGCGTGAGTAGTTCATTGTAGACCTACGGGTCCGTAGGCAGTAGCTAGATGGCTTCCTCTCTCTCTTTTGATTCTCAATACAATGGTCTCTTGGAGATCTATTTGATGTAACTCTTTTTTATGGTGTGTTTGTTGGGATCCGATGAACTTTGAGTTTATGATCAGACCTATGTTTTTATCCATGAAAGTTATTTGAGTCTTTTGATCTCTTATATGCATGATTACTTATAGCCTCGTATTTCTTCTTCGAATATTTGGTTTAGTTAGGCCAACTAGATCAATTTTTCTTGCCATGGGAAGAGGTGCTTTGTGATGAGTTCAATCTTGTGGTGCTTGATCCCAGTGACAGAAGGGGAACCGACACGTATGTATCGTTGCTATTAAGGATAACAAGATGGGGTCTATTTCTACATAAATAGATCTTGTCTACATCATGTCATCGTTCTTATTGCATTACTCCGTTCCTCCATGAACTTAATACACTAGATGCATGTTGGATAGCGGTCGATGTGTGGAGTAATAGTAGTAGATGCAGGCAGGAGTCGGTCTACTAATCTTGGACGTGATGCCTATATAATGATCATTGCCTGGATATCATCATGATTATTTGAAGTTCTATCAATTGTGCAACAGTAATTTGTTTACCCACCGTATGCTATTTTTTCTCGAGAGAAGCCACTAGTGAAACCTACGGCCCCCGGATCTATTTTCTCATCATATATTTTCAGATCTATTTTGCTATTTGCCTTTTTATTTATTTGCCACTTTTATTTTCAGATCTATATTTCTAAAAACCCAAAAATATTTTGCTTCACTTTATTTTGTTCGCGATCTATTTATCTAATCTACTACAATTTATCTCACGTCCGTTTGCCAATTTCTGGAGCCGTTACCCGAAAGGGATTGACAACCCCTTTAACACGTCGGGTTGCAAGTATTTGTTCTTTGTGTGCAGGTGCTGTTTATGTAGTGTTGCTTGGTTCTCCTACCGGTTTGATAACCTTGGTCTCATCACTGAGGGAAATACCTACCGTTGTTGTGCTGCATCATCCCTTCCTCTTTGGGGAAATACCGACGTAGTTCAAGCAAACATCAAAAGGAATTTCTGGCGCCGTTGCCGGGGAGAGATCATCAACATCTACCAGGTTCCTAATCACAAATCTCATCTCCTTGCAATTTACATTATTTGCCATTTGTCTCTCATTTTCCTCTCCCCCACTTCACAAAAATTTGCCGTTTTATTTGCCCTCTTTTTCGTTCGCCGTTTTCTCGTCAGATCTGTTTTTAGTGTGCAATTTGGTTCGTCACTTTTGCCGTTATGGATAGTTCCTCCTCTATTGCGTGTACCCCCAAGAATGAGGTTCTTAATTTCAAACAAAGGGGAGGGGAGAATTTAAAAGATGCTTGGTATAGGATTTGCAATGCTCATAATAGATCTATCCGTACGCAATCTACCATTGTTCTTCTTCGCTGTTTTTATGTGGGCATCACTACTTGGTATAGATTCGTCCTTGATACGATTACCGGTGGAAATTTCTTGATGTGTCCCTCTCTTGATGCTTTTAATGCTATGGGAAATTTAGTGGGTTCACCGCCTCTTATAATTAACGAAACAAATTTGACTCTTGAGCACGTTATGGAAAGACTGGATGCTATCGAAAAGAAAATGCTTACCGAAGAACACTTTTAAAACTTGGATAAAAATATGCATAATTTTGCTACTAAATTTGGGTCAAAAACGAGAGAAGTTTTTAAGTTGTTAAAAGAAAAGGGAACCGTAATTCACGAAAGAATTGAAGAAAGCCCTTCTCGGATCGATAAGTTGGAAGAAATTTTTAGCAATTTAAGCACGGCTTTTGCTTCTGCCAAAACTATTGAAAAAACCCCCTTTAAAATTAGTAAGAGTACTCAAACCACTAAGAACAAGGGTGCAACTTCTAGTAGTAAAGAAGATCTTAAAATGATTAGTATTCACCCGGATTTTGTCAAAGTTATAAGAGACCCTATTAATAAGAACGATTTCCTCAATTTTATGCCTAGAAATTTTGCTATTTTACTTGCTAAATCTTCAAGGAAATCTGATTGTGTGATTGAAGAGTTGGAATTTAAAGATGACAACACTTAGATCTTTGCATTATGCCTAGCTAAGGACGTAAAACGATAGCGCTTTTTGGGAGGCAACCCAATGAATAAAATTTATTTTTATCTTTTTATTTCTATTTTTTTAGTGTTTGCACAATTATGCTACTGTTATGATTATGTTTTTTATGTTTTAATTAGTGTTTGTGCCAAGCGAAGCCTTTGGGATAGCTTTGGTGATAGTTGATTTGATCTTGTTGGAAAACAGAAACTTTTTCGTCCAGTAAAATAATTTTAGCAATTCATAGATACGACGGAAAATTCTTCATTTTTTACAAAAGATTTATATATAAATTTCTTCTGCTGTCCTAATTTTTCAGAATTTTTGTAGTTACAGAAGTATGATAACAATTCACATCTTTACAGACTGTTCTGTTTTTGACAGATTCTATTTTCTTTGCATTGTGTGCTTATTTTGATGAATCTATGGTTTTTATCGGGGGGTATGAGCCATGGTAAAGTTAGAATACAGTAGATATAATGCAAGAACAAAATTTGAATGGGTTTTCTATAGTACTTAAATTAAAGATTGGTTTTCTTATACTAACGGATCTCACGAAGGTTTTGTTAAGTTTTGTGTGATTGAAGTTTTCAAGTTTTGGGTGAGATCACGATGGATGAAGGAATAAGGAGTAAGAAGAGCCTAAGCTTGGGGATGCCCCATGGCACCCCAAGCCATTATCCAAAGAGAAGCAAGCAACTAAGCTTGGCGATGCCCGAGTGGCATCCCCTCTTTCTTCTAACGACCATCGGTATTTTACTTGGAGCTATATTTTTATTCGTCACATATCATGGGTTTTGCTTGGAGTGTCTTGTATGATATGAGTCTTTGCTTGTTTTGCTTTTTATTTTAAGTCATGAATCCTTTCTGGACACACCTATTTGAGGGAGCCAAAATTATGCTATGACTTGTTAGAATTGCTCTCTATGCTTCACTTAAATCTTTATGAGCTATGGAATTGCACTAGTGCTTCACTTATATCTTTTTGAGCACGGTGTGCTTTAGTATTTTTGAAGAAATGCTCTCATGCTTCACTTAGATTTATTTAAGAGTTAGTAATTTTTTTTAGAAATTCTCTCTTGCTTCACTTAAATTATTTTGAGAGAAGAAAATTTTTATGCTCATGTTCTTCACTTAGATTTGTTTGAGCTATCAAAAGCAACACATTAAACTAGTCCCAAAGTGATATATATTCAAGAGGGATATAATAAAAACTTTCATGAAGATCATTGGACAAAATAAACTTGATTCCTTGTAATAGTTTTGCGATATGTTGATATAATATGTGAGTCATGTTGATGAGTAATTATGCTTTAGTAGGAATATTGGTGTTAAGGTTTGTGATTCCCTATGCAAGCACGAAAGTCAATAGTTATGCAATGAAATTACATCCTACTTGTGGTGCATTATTCGTTGTTAGTTATGCTTAATGCTCGCTTATGCGATTTTTTGTTTCTTGGTTGGATGCTTCTCAATCTTTTGCTAGCCTTCATTTGCACTAAGTATGATCACTACTTGCGCATCCAAAATCCTTAAACCAGTTTTGCCATATGAGTCCACTATACCTACCTATATGCGGTATTTTCGTGCCGTTCTAAGCAAATTTGTATGTGCCATCTCTAATTTCAAAATAAATTTCTCTTTCGTGTGCTTGTACCGCTCATGAAACGGTAGGGGGTGGCTGATATATTTCCATGCTAGATGTGTTATTCTCAAGATGAGTGTTTATTCACTTGTCATTGCATGAGAGTACGACAAAGGTATTAGGGATGCCCAGTCCCGAAATGAAAAATGAATTTACTTTATGTTATCAAATAATAAATTCCTTGGAAAGTGTTGGTATGGAGGGCACCCGTGGATACGGCTAGCCATGGAAAGTGAAAGTATGGTGGAAAAAGGAATAAACTTTATTTTCTATTTGGGAACCGCCTATGATATATCTAGCATGGAAAGTATTGGGAACTACTCGATCCTTTTCGTTGACAGGAAAAGCATGCCACCCAAAATGTTTTATCTCTACTTTTTTTCGCTTTGAGCTCTGGCACCTCTACAAATCCCTACTTTCCTCTGTGAAGGGCCTTTCTTTTACTTTATGCAATTTTTATTTTATTTTGAGTCTCCATCTTCTCTTATAAAGCACCAACTAAGGGGCACTATGATCATACTTGAGCATTGGGTGTAGCTAATATGCGAGTGTGTTTCATGAATGGATCAATGATTGAGCATAATGGGCTTGGGATAACTTGCTTTAGTGCTGATATTTTGAGGGACATGGTTGCTTGTTGATATGCTTGAGTATTGAAATCTTCATGTCAAAACTAGACTATTGCTTTGAATCATATAAAAGTCAAAATGTCCATGCTACAAAGAAAAGAATATGTGATGAACATGTTAGGCAGCATTCCACATCAAAAGTTCTGTTTTTATCATTTACCTACTCGAGGACGAGCAGGAATTAAGCTTGGGGATGCTCATACGTCTCCAATGTATCTATAATTTTTTATTGTTCCATGCTATTATATTATCATTCTTGGATGTTTTACAATCATTTTATAGCAACTTTATATCATTTTTTGGGACTAACCTATTGACATAGTGCCAAGTGCCAGTTGCTGTTTTTTGCTTGTTTTTACTTCACAGGAAACCAATACCAAACGGAGTGCAAACGCAGTGAAACTTTTTGGTGATTTTTTCTAGACCAGAAGACACACGATGGGCCAAGAAAGTACCTGAGGGGGGCTCCGAGGGGAGCACAACCCACCAGGGCGCACTTGGGGGCCCAGGCGCTCCCAGGTGGGTTGTGCCCACCTCGGCCACCTCCTGCACCGCCTCTTTGCTCTATAAATACCCCAATATTCCGAAAACCCTAGGGGAGTCGACAAAAATCAATTCCAGGCACCGCAAGTACCAGAAACCACAGATCCAATCTAGACACCATCACGGAGGGGTTCATCATCCTCATTGGTGCCTCTTCGATGATGCGTGAGTAGTTCATTGTAGACCTACGGGTCCGTAGGTAGTAGCTAGATGGCTTCCTCTCTCTCTTTTGATCCTCAATACAATGGTCTCTTGGAGATCTATTTGATGTAACTCTTTTTTGCGGTGTGTTTGTTGGGATCCGATGAACTTTGAGTTTATGATCAGATCTATGTTTTTATCCATGAAAGTTATTTGAGTCTTTTGATCTCTTATATGCATGATTGCTTATAGACTCGTATTTCTTCTTCGAATCTTTGGTTTAGTTAGGCCAACTAGATCGATTTTTCTTGCCATGGGAAGAGGTGCTTTGTGATGGGTTCGATCTTATGGTGCTTGATCCCAGTGACAGAAGGGGAACCGACACGTATGTATTGTTGCTATTAAGGATAACAAGATGGGGTCTATTTCTACATAAATAGATCTTGTCTACATCATGTCATCATTCTTATTGCATTACTCTGTTTCTCCATGAACTTAATACACTAGATGCATGCTGGATAGCGGTCGATGTGTGGAGTAATAGTAGTAGATGCAGGCAGGAGTCGGTCTACTAATCTTGGACGTGATGCCTATATAATGATCATTGCCTGGATATCGTCATAATTATTTGAAGTTCTATCAATTGCCCAACAGTAATTTGTTTACCCACCATATGCTATTTTTCTCGAGAGAAGCCACTAGTGAAACCTACGGCCCCGAGGTCTATTTTCTCTTCATATATTTTCAGATCTATTTTGCTATTTGCCTTTTTATTTATTTGCCACTTTTATTTTCAGATCTATATTTCTAAAAACCCAAAAAATATTTTGCTTCACTTTATTTTATTCATGATCTATTTATCTAATCTACTACAATTTATCTCATGTCCGTTTGCCAATTTCTGGCGCCGTTACCCGAATGGTATTGACAACCCCTTTAACACGTCGGGTTGCAAGTATTTGTTCTTTGTGTGCAGGTGCTGTTTACATAGTGTTGCTTGGTTCTCCTACTGGTTCGATAACCTTGGTCTCATCACTGAGGAAAATACCTACCGTTGTTGTGCTGCATCATCCCTTCCTCTTTGGGGAAATACCGACTTAGTTCAAGCAAACATCAAGAACCAAGGTATCAATCCAGTAGGAGGTACAAGCAAGTCTCCAATCTATGCACCTGCACAAACAATCAAACACTTGCACCCAACGTGATAAAGGGGTTGTCAATCCCTTCACGGTCAATTGCAAGGATGAGATCTGATAGAGATGGATATAAAAGATTTCTAAAACGTAAAACAAAGTAAAAACAAATAAATTGCAGCAAGGTATTTTTGGGTTTTTTAGTTTATAGACCTGAAAGTATATGATGGAAAATAGACCCGGGGGCCATAGGTTTCACTAGAGGCTTCTCTCTTGAAAGAAAACATACGGTGGGTGAACAAATTACTGTCGAGCAATTGATAGAAAAGCGCAAAGTTATGACGATATCCAAGGCAATATTTATGAATATAGGCATCACGTCCGTGTCAAGTAGACCGAAACGATTCTGCATCTACTACTATTACTCTACACATCGACCGCTATCCAGCATGCATCTAGAGTATTAAGTTCAAAAGAATGGAGTAACGCCTTAAGTAAGATGACATGATGTGGAATGATAAACTCAAGCAATATGATGAAAACCCCATCTTTTAACCCTTGATGGCAACAATACAATACGTGCCTCGCTACCCCTACTATGTCACTAGGTGAGGACACCGCAAGATTGAACCCAAAACTAAGCACCTCTCCCATTGCAAGAAGAACCAATCTAGTTGGCCAAACCAAACCGATAATTCGAAGAGAAATACAAAGATATCAAATCATGCATATAAGAATTCAGAGAAGGTTCAAATAATATTCATAGATAATCTGATCATAAATCCACAATTCATCGAATCTCGACAAACACCGCAAAAGAATGTTACATCGAATAGATCTCCAAGAACATCGAGGAGAACTTTGTATTGAAGATCAAAGGGAGAGAAGAAGCCATCTAGCTACTAGCTATGGACCCGTAGGTCTGAGGTAAACTACTCACGCTTGATCGGAAGGGCAATAGAGTTGATGTAGAAGCCCTCCGTGATCAAATCCCCCTCTGGCAGGATGCCAGAAAAGGCCCCTAGATGGGATCTCACGTGTACAGAAGGTTACGGCGGCGGAAAAGTATTTTGGTGGACGCTTTTGGTTGTTTGGGAATATTTATGAATTTATAGGCCAAGAATTAGGGTTAGAGTACTCCCGGGGGGCCCACAAGCCAGGGGCGCCCCCCTAGGGCGCGCCCTGAGGGCTTGTGGAGCCCTCGGGACTCTTCTGCCTTCCTCTCCAAGTCCTACGTGTGTCTTCTGGTCCAAGAAAATCATCGCGAAAGTTTTATTCCATTTGGACTCCGTTTGATATTCCTTTTCTGTGAAACTCAAAAACAAGGAAAAAATAGAAACTGGCACTGGGCTCTAGGTTAATAGGTTAGTCCCAAAAATAATATAAAATAGCATATTAATGCATATAAAACATCCAAAACAGATAATATAATACCATGGAACAAAAAAAATACGTTGGAGACGTATCACTTGTTATCCCTTACAACAAGCCACCAAATGTCTGCTCCAAAGAATCAAACTATGTGATGGCCTTGCTCATCCCAGGTCCAAAAAGTCCTGGAAAGGATTTTGATTTATTCATGGAGCCTCTTGTGGAGGAACTTCAACAGCTATGGAGGGGTGTTCTCACTCGAGACCTATATAGGAGCCCACCAGCTGATTTCTTTTTGCGTGCTGTTATAATTTGGTGCATCCATGATTATCCGTCTTTGGGCACTATGTCAGGGTGAATGACACATGGTTACAATGCATGTGTTCGCTGTGACAAGAATCTGCTGTCATATGCAATACTTAGCAAGATCTGTTACATTGGACACCGTCGTTTCCTTGCCAAGGACAAGCTGTGTCCTACAAAATACTGAAGACATGTGTTCAATGCAAAGCATGAAAACCATAATGCGCCAAAGAGGCTCACCAACGATGAGTTGCAAGTGGAATTAGAGAAGGTCAGGTATATTACACCAGGAAACCATCCTGATAATGGTAGCGGGAAAAGGAAGCGTGGCAGGCCAGAAGAGAGATTATTGTTTACCCGCAGGTCCACATTGTGGGACTTGGAGTATTGGAAAGATTTGGATCTGCGGCATAAACTTGATGTGATGCACATCGAGAAAAATAAATGTGACAGCATTATCGGCACACTTCTTAATATTGAAGGCAAGACGAAAGATACCTTAAAATCTAGGATTGATTTGACACACCTGGGTATCAGAAGAGATTTGCAGGTGGAAGATGATGGTGCATCACGGGATATGGCACCAGCTGTGTACGTCTTGGACAAGGTAAAAAGAAAAGAATTCTGCAAGGTCCTGTCACGTGTGAGATTCCCACATGGATTTGCTTCCAACCCTAAAAGGAGAGTCAGTGCAGATGGAAACAAGGTACAAGGGTTGAAAACTCATGACTGCCACGTCCTACTTCAAAGGGTTTTACCTGTTATCCTTAGAGGATTGGGCCGCCCTGACTTATACATAGCAGTTGCAGAGTTGGGATAATTCTTCAGGGAACTCTGAAGTAGAAATATCAGGATAGATGCTTTGGAGTGTCTTAGAGACAAGATACCAACTATCCTATGCGACCTTGAGAAGATATATCCTCCAGCCTTCTTTGATGTGATGGTGCATTTGGCTGTTCATCTACCTGATGAGGCACTACTTAGAGGTCCAGTACAGTATGGCTGGATGTACCCTATTAAAAGGCGGCTAGGCACTTTCAAGGGCTATGTTAGGAACAGAGCTAGACCTGAGGGTTCCATTGCAGAGGCCTACATTGCTACAGAAGCGTTGACATTCTGCTCAAAATACATTGAAATAGCTTATCAGCTTAGCAAAGAGGTGGGTGAAGACAATCCCAAGCTCAATGTTTTTTATTGTTCTGTTCGAGTTACAGGGAAGAGTCGAGAAGACGACAAACCTAAAGATTTGGACAAAATAGTTTGGTATGTGTTGAATAACTATCCTGAGATTCTACCTTATATCGAGTAAGTGCTAAGTACTGCATCTTATACATCGTAATCTACTAAACTTGCAGCACATTCTTATATATTTAGATGTTTGACGCGATCACTATGTTGTGCAGCATCTACAAAAAGGAGTTAGTGCCGCAAAATCCAAGAAACATTGACAAACTGGTTATGGCAGGATTTGCGAAATGGTTCAAGAGCCATGTAAGCTTTTGAATTGCATTGTCAGTTTTTTTTAATATATTGAGTACATAAGATGACCAGCTTGTCTATTTTCTAACCATAGGTTAAGAAGATGCGGGAGGATGGGCATGCAGTTAATGAAGCCCTTTACGCACTAGCAATGGATCCTGATACTCGGGTAAGACATTATGAATCTTGCGTTGTTGGAGATGTGCGCTACAACACCCTTGCACACGACGAAGGCAGGAAGACACAAAACAGTGCCATCATGAGCACGGATAAGTACAGTGAAGAGACAACTGAAATGTATGCTAACATAACAGACATTGTTCAGTTGTAGTATATCTCTAGTTTCGAGGTTCATCGGTGTGTGGTTCTGTTGTGCTGTCGTTGGTATAACCTGTTTTCCAGGATCGCAAAACCCAGAGCTGATGATTATTTCAAATCCATCAATGTCAAGGCGGCGTACCAGACCGACGAGCCTTTTATTTTGGCAAATCAAGCAACACATATTTTTTTCTTGGAAGACACATATGCATGTAGCGATGACTGGAGAGTATTGCAAAGGTTTGAGCAGAGGAATTCGTTTAATGAAGTTGCACAACAAGATGATGCTTACACTGCTCCTGATGTAGAAGATTCCACAGATGTTCCTAATATCTTTGAGAACCATCACGTCAATAATGCTGGCGAAAAGATTCCCTGTCGGGCTGTGGACATATGAGAGTTGATCAATAAGACGCCAACATTCGAGGACACTGAGGATGAAGAAGAAGATGACACTGGGGGGAATTATGATTCAGACTGATACACATGGCGAAGATGTTGACGCTGCTGATGCGGATGATAATTAGATTGCTTTTGTCGTATTTGCCTGTGAGAAGATGACTTTTTATCTACTATGTGAAATTATGTTTGCTATGACAACCGAAACCTGATGAAGTTGTTGTTTAGTATTTTGCTGTGAGAACATCACTTATTATGTATGTTGATTTGTGTTTGGTCATTGTATGACGACTAAAACATGATGACATTGTTGTTTAGTTGTACTCATATTTGGCTGTGAAACTTGCATTTGATTACATAGTTTGCTGTTGGACTGCAATTTGGTCGACGTCTTCGAATGGGAACAAAGATGACACGACAGGGCCTCTGCTAATTTATTTATTTATTAGCAAAAGGGCCTCTGCTATTTATTTATTTATCAGCAAAAGGGGATACCCCCCGATTTCCGTTAATAGAAATCATTAAATGTTCACAACACTACGCCCAGCCTGCTAAACAGGTTTCATTCATTACTAGTTTCAGCAAAGTGCTCCTATCATAGCCACTAAATACATCATGAGTGCTACATACACTACAAATAAAGAGACAATCATCCTACAGAGCACAACGATCTTGCCCATTATCTTTGTCGGCGTTCTGGGAACCAGGGTACCCAGACTTGCCTGCCTGCGGCCCACGATGTGGCTCCATCACGGCCTGGTATGGCCCATCTTCAGCATCGGCCAAGCAAGACCCTCGCGAGGAGCCAAGCCTCGCGAGGCGGACGACGTCAAGACCTCCAGAGGGAGCGGCCTCGCAAGGCAGGCTCCTGAGGAGCGGAGATTTCTATGCAGGCGCTCACCTCATGAGCTTAAGGTGACGCAAGCCATGACGACCAAGGCCAGGCGGGCGCCAGCGGGCGCAGTACAACAGGTTTCCTCTTTGGTGCTAAGGAGGTAAGCGCAGGCGCAGAGTCCCGGGGAATCAGCCAAAGGTTTCCATTCCCGTGCTACAAGACCAGGACCGTTAGGACGGCAGGATGGAGGTCATCGTCGAGCCCACCACGATGTCACGACCAGAAGCTTTGCAGGCGAAGACCACCTTTCGTCAGGATAAGATGTACTATTTGTCTTCCTTCAAACTTGGCCATTGTGGGATCCCTTCTCGCCTCTATTTTGGGGAAGAGGACTAAGGCCACTATAACGATAGCCTAGCCACCACGATAGAGGGGGATTGGGCCATCCGAACTCTCACTAGCATACACCAACACAAGAACAGACCTCCTGAGGTAGTTCTTCCCTTGTACTAGTTCATCCTCAGCCCATCGCGAGGCTAATCCACCACAAAGCAGGAGTAGGGTATTACACCGCAAGGTGGCCTGAACCTGGGTAAACTGCCGTATCCCTTTCCCTTCCAGTTCATCAAGCTGTGCTGTGAGAGCAATGAGTTGGTAGGCCGGGGAGATCGAGTTCTTCGTACACGCCCCAGAGTTCGAACCTTTCTTGGGTCTGCGGAGCCCTGAATCTGACATTTGGCGCGCCAGGTAGGGGCGTGTTGAAGGATCCTCTCCACCGATCGTTCCATTACTACCATGGCGGGAGATCCTCGAGCCCACGCTGAGCACTGGGCCGCTCGGTCCGCCCGGGCGACACCACCCGCCCAAGAAGCTCTCCACTCCGCGCTCCTCACAGCCCGCACGGCGGCCAGTGCTGTCGGCCGTCAGCGGCACGGACCACCTCCGCCCACTCCCTCACTGCACCGTAACCGCGCCACCACGCGGTCTTCAGGCTACGCCGTGGCATCGACGCTACGCACCCGCCGGGAGCAGGCAAACATGCAAGCCGCACTCATCGTGGCGCGGGAGCTGCTACGATGTAGGTTGGCAGAGGGCGGCCACGACGCCTTGCTAGAGCGGGTCGCCGAGCTACTCGACGCCGCCTGCGAAGGAGCGGCGCGCTTCTGCACCTTGCCTACATTGCAAGCGCTGCCGGGGGCACGCGTCGGCTCCCGCTACACCCGCGCGCCCTCGCTCAGGGGGCCTGAAGGACCTCGCGGCGGCAACCTGGCCCACAACGCCGCTTACCCTACCCAGGATACGCTACCCCCCGGTGCGGCAGGGCCGGGCGGCCCTTCCCGGGACCGCGCCGAGATGCCACCCTACGGTCGTCGCAACCTGGCGCCAAGGATGGCAAGCGACAGCGCCTGGCGGCCGGGCGCCGGCTCAGGGACGGCGGCTCCGGGCACCCCTGTACCCCCACTGATGGGCTTGTTGTATGCGTCAAGAAGAAGCCCCTGCTCGTTCCCCTCACCAGTCTGGGCATCGGGACCACGCGAGGCCGAGGCTCTTTGTGAGCCACCCCAGAGCTTCGTCGGCGCCTTCGACAACAACAGCCATCGGGTACAACCAATATCTCTGGGGCATGATTACACTAACCATGGAGCGCAGGTGAACCAAGCCACGGCAACGGCCGTGGACCTCAGGACGACGGCACCACCGCAAGCGGACGGAATGCACTGGGGGCTGCGCGGGGGGACCCGGCACCAGAGCCTCCCCCGCGCCCCGCGGCGCAAGGAGCCGCCACGACGGTGGCGCACGCCGCACAGAGGTAGGTCCTCCGCCGGGGAAGGCGCCGGCGAGCCCTTCCCCTCGGTGGGGGGCCTGCGATCGCAGGGGCACCGCCAGCGCACCCCCTTGCCCCTTGGTCTCGTCCTGGTTTCCGGACGCCCCAACGATGGTCGGGGGAGGCATCGGGTGGGGCCCTCGCTAGGCGCCTGGAATGCTTGTGAAGATCTCCGCTCGTGATACTCTCACGTAATAATGAGTTGGGGCTGTACACACCCCGGAGTCCCCTGAGCGTCGCCCTCGGGCCTCACGGGGGCTCCCACCCACGTCCAAGTGGAAGCACCATGCTCCGCGCTGCCCGTCGACACTGTCCCCCAATGACTATGCCCACGCCCAGTGGAAGCACTTAGCTCCGCGCTGGTGAGAAGACTTGTCTAGGCGCCGAACGCGGCTGTTTGTTTCGCCCTCTTTCTGTAACCCGATTTGCCGTCTTTTGGAATGAGATTTGGAGTTTCGTGTGCTTATCAAAAGGAAAAAGGGGGAAATTTTTTCGATTCGTGGTGTTTTCTTGCCCTTTGGTTTATGTTGAAAAAGCAGGGCTCATGCCTGCTCCCCCCCCCCCGCGTGAGCGCCCCGCGAGCGGGGGCTGGGTGTGGCGTGCACGCTATGCGCGTGCTTGGGCCAGCCCAAGCGGCGCCGAGGCCCCCTCGGGGCCAAGAGCGCAACTGCCGCAAGACCACTGCGCACACCTTGCCGTGACTCGGCAATTGGCTCCTCGCGTGGCGCTCTCGGGCGGGCCGCAGGCTCCTCAGGAGGCTTAAGCCCTCGCGAGCCCCCGAGGCGGGCCCCCGTGATACAACAACCCGTCCAAGGCCGCCAGCACCAAAGATAAGTTATAACAAACTACTCTAGTAGGGGGCCTTCTGGCCCGAGGCAGCACGTTTCGAAATCAATTTACAAGGCATATCATCATTTCATACATAACGGGGGAACCCCCCCCCCCAAATGCTTTTCACGCCCCGCGGGGCCGTGCCCGAAATTTTGGCATACAGGTCAGGACCGGAAAGGAAGTGCAAGCCTAGCAAGACGCGCTACCATCGGCATCACCGTCTTCATCACCACCGTTGGCACCGCTCCCTTCGGCTGCGAGCACACCCACGCCGTCTTCAAGGCCGAACTCCGCGACCAGGTCGTCCACATGGTCGTTCACCCAGCTCGCCAGGTCGCCCTGGGTGACCCCGGACACTAGGGCTATTGCAGCATTGAAGTCAAAGTCGGGATTAAGGCTAAGAAGGTAGCTGAAGACGCGTGAGAACGCGCACCCAAGAAGGCCCTGGATTCTCTCTTCGACAAGCTGGCGAGCCCTCGTGGCCCGGTCTACCAGACGGGTCATGACTTGGGTGAAGAAGTGGAGGTAGCTGGCATCATCAGCTTCGTGCGGGCGGGAGATGCTCTCTTCACAGATGGTGTCCAAGGCCTGGTTGGCCCTGACCCTGAGGTCCTCAAGCATCAAGGAACGCTCGCGCTGCATCGTCCGACGGCGGCTTGCTTCGTTTGTAGCCTTCTCCACAAGGGACGTGACGCCCGCGACCTGCTGCTGAAGTGAGGACAAGTCAGCTTGGGCAGAGGCCCAAGCCTCCTTGGCGGCCATCTCGCGCTGCTCTGCCGCGGCAAGCTGCGCCCTGAGGGCGTCAGTCCTGCCCTGCAGCTCAACCTGCCACTGTTGGAAGCGGGTCTCCTGGAGCCCCAACTTCCGGCAGTATTCGTCGACAAGAGCCCCGCGAATCTCCACCACCCTTCGGTCAACCTCCTACTGGATCCTAGCCTCCCGGGCGGCAACGTCGTCCTCAGCCGTGGCTACTTGGCGCTCCCTCACCTCCAGCCACTCGAGCTCCAGGTTGTGTTCCAAGACCTCAAGCGCCAGCGCATCCTCATGCGCCTAGACCCCTATCTCGTTGGAGGGGGCCTCGCTCGGCGGTGCCGTCAGGGCGGCCCTGCGCGCCTGGACCTGCCGCTCAAGGGCGGTGTTCGAAGCTCGACGCTCCCTCTCCCGCTCCTCGGCCACCTCACAACGACGGTCAGCAGCCCTGGCCTCCTCCAGAGCGCGGGCGCAGGCCTCGCGAGAAGCTGCGAGGGACACCGCGGCGTCTTTACGAGCGCGCTCATGCTGCAGATGCCCGAGGTTGATGGCGACCTTCAGCTGATGCCACTCGCGTGCCACGCGGAGGCCTTTAGCCTCGAGGCGCGCATCGATGTGGACAAGTTCTCCCCCAAGTCGACCCAGCACACTTATTGCCTCCTGGAAAAGGTCATGGCGGACGGCGCTGCGTCCGCGTGCAAGGTCCAGCGCGCGGCCGAGCCCTTCCTCCGCGCCATGGGCTGCCGGAGAGGCGCGAAACGACTCGCTCGTCTCTGGCAGGGGGCTGGTAGCCGGCGCCCCTTCAGTCGTTCCCCGGGCCTCGGCGGAGCCGCTGTGCGGCTTGGCCCTGCCGCTCGAAGATGAAGCCAATGCTGGGCTCGCCCAGCTACCAGCGAGCACCAGTGGAGGAGCCCTCGGCACGCCGACTGCACCCCAGAAATGGCCGTGAAGGAAGGGTGCTGGGAGCGCAGGCTCGCGGCCTTCCAGCGGCGCCTTCGTCTCGTGGGCCGACTCTGTGTCCTACGCGGGCGCTCAACGCGAGGGGCCTGGAATCATGAGCGGGGCAAGGGCCCCCGGGGCTCTCACCCCAGGCGGCTTCGCCGTGGCAACCGAAGGGATCGTGAGGAGCCAGAGTCAGAAAAAGGCGCGACACGCAAAGATCCACGAAGATAAGGTACTTACTCGTCCACGGCTATCCACTTCCTCTGCTTCAGGGCCCGAGGGGCGCCACCACTGCAGCTCCAGAGCCCTTTCCTCTTGCGGAGTGCCCCGAGGTCCAGACGAGGTACGCCGAGGGCTGGTGCATTGCCCTTCGCGGCTGGGCTGCGGACCACCACCTCAGGAGTACCCGGCGGCACCTGCCCCCCAGTCGCCACCTCAGGAGCACCCGGCGGCACCTGCCCCCCAGTTGCCACCTCAGGAGCACCCGACGGCACCTGCTCCCCAGCAGTCACCTCCGGAGCACCCGGCGGCGCCCGCCCTCTAGCGGTCGCCTCAAGAGCACTCGACAGCGCTCGCCCCCCTGCAACCACCTCAGGGGCGCGCGGCATGGGATCGACAAGCACGGGAGCCACCAAGACGGGGTTCTCACGAGGCCCCTCGAGACCTTCCGGGCGTAGCCCCCACTCGTCGAAGAGGGGCATCTGCTTCACGAATTCCTCCGCGTTTGAGCAGTTGTACAAGAGGCACCCCTCTGCCGGGAGCGCGGCATGTGCTGGGCTGCCAGTCAAGAGCTCAAGCACCGCGCGCAGCGTCTTGGAAGGAAGCGAGGGCACCTGGAGCCTCATGGGGTCGTTGGGGCCAGTGAAAGCCCACATTGGGCGAGAGTGGCGCTGGAGCGGAGCGATGCGCCGCCGGGCGAACTCCCTCACCACCATCGATGCCGTCACCCCTGCCCCCTTCAGCTTGGCCAGCCTGGACCAGACGTGGGCGAGCCGACGGTCGACGAGCTTCACGTGTCCCTAGCCGGAGCTTGGTTCCGCCGGCGCTCGCGGGAGCAGGAGCAAGGTGCTGTGCGTGGTGGCATCCACGTACACCCACTGCTTCCGGAATCCCTTCACGTCCGGGAAGAGCATGAAGTCGATGCCAGAGCCGGCTGTCGCTGCCACAGCCTGGAATGCCACGCATCCCGAGCGCTGACGGCCGTCGACTAGGTGGAGCGAGAAGAAATGGCGGAACAAGGCGACGGACGGAGCAACGCCCATGATAGCCTCACACAGGAAGGCGAAGGCGGCGAGGAGGATGATGGACCTGGGGTCCAGATGCAACGCTTGGATCTGGTAATGCGAGATCGTGGCATTGAAGAAATCAGAGAAAGGAGGGACCAAGCCGGCCAGGAGAGCGTGAAGGTGAATGGGGATCTCGGTAGCCTCCATGTCGACCAAGGCCCGGGAGGCAGGCCAGACCGTCGTCGCCTTCCACTCGTTGGAATTGGCGGCGAGGGCCGGCCGGACCTTGTCCAATCCGTCCTGGTTGATCACCGTCGACCGACCAAGCGCGGGCTCGAAACCCGGCGGGGATTCGGCGTGCGCGCAGGCCTTCCCTTTCTTCTTCGACCTCAGAGCCATGGCGTCGGGGGTGGATTGGTGCCAGCGCGCAATCTGGAGGAGGAGCTATGAGCTCACAGGAAAGGGGGGAGGCCAAGGGTGAGCACGGCGGACAACAATGGCTGAGTCGCGCTTGCAGCAGGCAGCCGTCAGGTCTGGCAGTTGCCGAGGCTGCTTGGGGAAGTGGAGATGCCCACGTCCCATCAAGTGCCACGCATCGACCGGGCCCGCAGGTGATTGGGGCTCGCGGCGCTTCGCCCTTGCCCTTTGGCTTCGCCTCGAAGCCAAGCCCGAGCGCGCCTTGGGCCCGGGGGCTACTGTCGGCGTTCTGGGAACCAGGGCACCCAGACTTGCCTACCTGTGGCCCACGGCGTGGCTCCATCACGGCCTGGTACGGCCCATCTTCAGCATCGGCCAAGCAAGACCCTCGCGAGGGGCCGAGCCTCGCGAGGCGGACGATGCCAAGACCTCTAGAGGGAGCGGCCTCCCAAGGCAGGCTCCTGAGGAGCGGAGATTTCTATGCAGGCGCTCACCTCATGAGCTTAAGGTGACGCAAGCCATGACGACCAAGGCCAGGCGGGCGCCAGCGGGCGCAGTACAACAGGTTTCCTCTTTGGTGCTAAGGAGGTAAGCGCAAGCGCAGAGTCCCGATGAATCAGCCAAAGGTTTCCATTCCCGTGCTACAAGACCAGGACTGCCAGGACGGCAGGACGGAGGTCATCGCCGAGCCCACCACGATGTCACGACCAGAAGCTTTGTAGGCGAAGACCACCTTTCGTCAGGATAAGATGTACTATTTGTCTCCCTTCAAACTTGGCCGTTGTGGGATCCCTTCCCGCCTCTATTTTGGGGGAAGAGGACCAAGGCCACTATAAATATAGCCTAGCCACCATGATAGAGGGGGATCGGGCCATCCGAACTCTCACTAGCATACACCAACACAAGAACAGACCTCCTAAGGTAGTTCTTCCCTTGTACTAGTTCATCCTTAGCCCATCGCGAGGCTAATCCACCACAAAGCAGAAGTAGGGTATTACACCGCAAGGTGGCCCGAACCTAGGTAAACTGCCGTATCCCTTTCCCTTCCAGTTCATCAAGCTGGGCTGTGAGAGCAACAAGTTGGTAGGCCGGGGAGATTAAGTTCTTCGTACACGCCCCAGAGTTCGAACCTTTCTTGGGTCTGCGGAGCCCCGAATCCGACAACCTTCACAAGCTCTTTCATCTCCTCATTGCTGTCAAGGCCGTTCAGCAGCTGTTGCTTGGCCATGATCAGAGGAACTGCATCTTTAACCTTCTACTCTGCATCTTCCTCTTCTGCCGTTCCTTCAGTTACTTGTCCAACACCCCAACCTGCTGGTATTGGGATTCCTCGGCTAACCAAATAATCAGCATAGTTCCATTCCCCCACATCAGCAACTTCCCAGAAATACAAATCACATGAATCTTCCCTTTTCTGCATGAATCAAATTGGAAGATCATCAACGAAACTATTAAAAAAATCAGCAACTAAAATCAGGCGAACAACACTTAAACATATTATTACCCCATGATTCGGGCATTTGTAGAAGACTCGGCCAGGGTTGAGGATTGTAGTTGAGACGCGACGGGTGACTCTGCGTGATTTGCAGCAGTGGCACCACACCAACGGCAGCGGGTTGCGATGAGCAACCGGGTGCGGTGAGTGTGCCGGCGGGGGTGTGATGAGACCCACAGGGGATGGTACGGGTGGCGACTTGGCGCATATCTGGTTGTTGCATGCTGAAGAGCAGGTGGACGAGCCGCCAGCGGACATGGTTGCTGCGGCTGGAGCTTCTGATGCTAGGCAGAGTAACTAGAGAAGAGGAGAAGCGAACGTTGGATATGTCAGTTTCATTACTTGCAGAGTAGCATAGCACTATATATAGTCATAGTCTAGGTTTGGATTCGAACCAGCTACAGGAGCACGTCTCTCTTTTTTCTAAAACTCAGCAACGTCTCTTTATTGGTACACTAGCTTGTTCTGTACGCCTTCTCAAGTCTTTGATTTTCGGGAATGTTATGTGGCGAACGTCCCTGGGAGGAGGACGGCAAACGAACGCATTTTCCTGGCAGTTTTAGTTGCGACGCAAGATCAAACGGTGGTAGTTTCGGGAATGTTATCTGGAGAACGAGACCAATTTTTATTTTCTTCCTATAAAAAAGTATGCTATGTGGTGTCGGCTTAGTCAACAAACGATTGTGCCAATCTTGACCGTTGGATTGACATTCAACGTCTATCGTGTTTCTTCAGTCTCTTCTACCTCCAGCCGCCAAAGCCAAACCAACGCTGGCGGGACCGCCTGCTCCCGCCTCCCATGGCTTGCTGTGCTGCTGCACACGGATCACGGCCACATCGCACCCTAAAACTCTGTGCATATTCTCTGGCTCCTGTTCATTCCCGTCTGAGGCCCCACCATCATCCTCCGCCTTGGTTCGCTCGCCGCGGCGCCGCCCTCCGGTGTTGTCAACATGGTCAACAACCGAGAGGAATAAGGAGATAACTGTACATGGTGAGGATGACAGTAGGGACCCACCAGGATCATGGCAGTAGGCAAGCAAGTGCCTCCTTTATAACAAGAAAAAAATGGTTCCTCCTGATGGTTTCCTGACATCTGGGTCGCACGCCACTATCAACGTAGTCAATAAATGAGATAACTGCACAAGGAGCGGCTGACACCCGGGACCCAGCAGCTCGGGCAGTATTACTTTTTGTTTTCGGGACGGAGCATGGTATCAACTGGGTTGTGCGGGAGCTGTGGCCCGTCTAGCCCAGGCTTTTATTTCTTATGTTTACCACATGACCAACCCAGTTTTGTTTTTTCTTTCTGAAAATGGCTAGCCCAGCTATTTTGTTTTTTGCAGAATAACCAACGGAGGCCTGCTTGCTTTTCTACGCCCTGCTGGGCCTGAAATCTTTCAAGACGAGGAGGGATGCATTCGGCTTGCCCAGAAAATGGGCTATAAGTAATAGGAAATGGGTTGTAAAATGAAAAATACATCAAACAGGCAATTAGTTCCAAATTACTTTTTTCTTTCCGATTTTGATATTTTAAATTTCATTGTTTTTGTGCGGGTAAAATTTCATTGGATTTTACATTAAGGTATGTTTATTTTTTAAATTAATTTGAATCTGGCTAGAAATTTCGGGCTGTATGCTGTTTGGGACAGATTTTTGAGGCTGACTTGTGGGTCTACAAGGTTGACGTGTATGAAAGGCTTTGTCAACTTAGTCCACAAATGATTCTAGCAGCAGTGACCGTTGGATTGTTAATCCAACGGCCGTGCTACTTCTTCAACCTCTGGTCTTCTTGCTCCAGCCGCCCAAACCAGCGCCGGCCGTACTGCCTGCTCATGCCTCCCGTGGCCGGCTGTGCTGCCGCGCAGGCCTAACCGCCCCACACTACTCTCATCGCTGGCCTGGCCATCCCTCTACGCACCCACAGTTCCTGTTATTCTCCGGCGACGGTAGACGAACCAGTAAACCCTCGTACCCCCCTCCGTGTGGGAAACAACTGTCGAGTCTTCTCTGGCTCCGGGTCGTTCCCTTCCTAGGCCTCGCCGTCGTCCACCGCCCTGGTGCTCTCGGCGCGGCGTGGTCAAACATGGAGAGGATGACAGCTGGGTCCACGGCCGCACGCAAGGAAGTGCCTCCTTATTACACGCAAAATAATGATTCCTCCACCTGACAGCGGGGACCCACCGGAAGCGCCTCTGTATTTCGCGAAAAAAAGTTCCTCCCGCTGATAACTCGGACCCACCAGCTATATCTTCGCACGCAAGGAAGTGCCTCCTGATTACGCACAAAAAAAATGAATACTCCCCCTGCTACATCTTTGCATGCAAGGAAGTGCGTCCATATTACGAAAAAAAATGATTCTTCCCCCTGACAGCTGGGACCCACCAGCTATATCTTCGCACACAAGGAAGTGCCTCCTTATCCTCCCTGACAGCTGGGACCCACCGGGTCGAACCATACGTAGGGTTGTCTGTCTGGTCGCGAACGTGTACGTACATACTGGTCGATCGCTCTCTCTGCAGCGATGAACCGTGGCCGAGTAAGGAGATGCACGTGTCATAGTAGTGGCGCGGACATAGCATGTTACGCAGTCCCGTCTATATGTATATCGTGTACACATACGTACAACCACGCTGCAAGAAAGTAAATATGGCTACGTACGTACATACAGACGGGGTCTCGAACGTGTACGCGCGCATACTTACGGCCAGGGCTCGTGTACATGGAGAGGCAACGGACGGCAGCGACGTCATCCTGTTCATAGGCAGCTAACCGGCTGGGTCGGAATGGAGGAAACAACGTCGTGTTCACCGGGAGCCAAGTGACTGGGTCAGAACGCGTCCTGTTCATCGTGAGCGAAGCCACTGGGTCGGAACGCACCCTGTTCATCAGGAGCCAACCGGCTTGGACGGAACAGCCGAAACGCGGTCAAGCGTACCGCAAAACGGAGGAAAACAGCCTTCTGTTCGACCGTGTACGGTCGAAACGGGGTCCTGTTCATCGGGAAGGGTCTGGCGTACCGCAGAACGGAGTAAACGGCCTTCTGTTCGAGTGCCTACGGTCGAAACGGGGCCCAGTTGATCGGGAGGGGTGTGGCGTACCGCAAAACGGAGGAAACGGACTTGTGTTGGAGCACCTACGGGCGAAACAGGGTCCGGTTCATCGGGAGGGGTGTGGCGTACTGCAAAACGCGACTCCATGGCCTACTGTTCATCCACCGTCTACCGCCTCGCTCCAGCCTCCACGGGCTACTGTTCATCCACCGTCGACTTCCTCCAGCCTCCACCTGCTACTATTCATCCACCGTCGACTTCCTCCTGCCTCCACCAGCTACTATTCATCCACGTGGTCCTGTTCATCCAGCCTCCACCGGCTACTGTTCAATCAGCCCTCCACGGGGTCCTGTTCATCCACCCTCCACCGGCTACTGATCAACCAGCCCTCCACGGGGTCCTGTTCATCCACCCCCAACTGGCTCGATCGGGTGGTGTGTGGCGGCCTCCTCTCGATCGGGGTCCTGTTCATCCAGCGGCAACGGGCTCTACTACCACGGGGTCCTGTTCATTGATACGTCTCCGTCGTATCTATAATTTTTGATTGTTTCATGCCAATATTATACAACTTTTATACACTTTTGGCAACATTTTATATGATTTATTTGGACTAACCTATTGATCCAGTGCCCAGTGCCAGTTCCCGTTTGTTGCATGTTTTTTGTTTCACCAAAAATCCATATCAAACAAAGTCCAAACGCGATAAAAATTTACGGAGAATTATTTTGGAATTTTTATGATTTTTGGGAGGTGGAATCAACGCAAACGGGGGCCCACAGTGACCACAACCCACCAGGGTGCGCCGGGCACCCCCTGGCACGCCCAGGTATCTTGTGCCCTCCTCAAACGTCGGTTGGGACCCTTCTTCTGGCACAAGAAATATAATTTATGGAAAAAACTCGTGTAAAAATTACAGCACAATCGGAGTTACGGATCTCCGGGAATTTAAGAAACGGTGAAGGGCCAGATCTGGGGAATGCGAAACAGAAGAGAACAGAGAGGGAGATCCAATCTCGGAGGGGCTCCCGCCCCTTCGCCGCCATGGAGGCCATGGAACAGAGGGGGAACACTCCTCCCATCTAGGGGGGAGGCCAAGGAAGAAGAAGAAGGAGGGGGCTCTCTCCCCCTCTCTCTCGGTGGCGCCGGAGTGCCGCCGGGGCTAGGACCGTGACGACGATCTACATCAACAATCTTGCTACCGTCTACACCAACTTTCTCCCCCTCTATGCAGTGGTGTAACACCTCTTCTCCCCGCTGTAATCTCTACTTAAACATGGTGCTCAACTCCATATATTATTTCCCAATGATATTTTGCTATCCTATGATGTTTGAGTAGATCTGTTTTGTCCTATGGGTTAATCGTGATCTTGGTTGGTATGATTGTATATTTTATTTATGGTGCTGTCCTACGGTGCCCTCCGTCTCGCGCAAACATGAGCGACCCCCGCTGTAGGGTGTTGCAATATGTTCATGATTCGCTTATGGTGGGTTGCGAGAGTGACAGAAGCTTAAACCCGAGTAAGTGGGTTGTTGCGTATGGGATAAAGAGGACTTGATACTTAATGCTATGGTTGGGTTTCATGACCTTAATGATCTTTAGTAGTTGCGGATGCTTGCTAGAGTTCCAATCATAATTGCATATGATCCAAGTAGAGAAAATATGTTAGCTCATGCCTCTCCCTCATATAAAATTGTAAGAATGATTACCGGTACTTGTTATCGATTGCCTAGGGACAAATGACTTTCTTGTTGACAAAAGCTATCTACTTTTATTACCTTGCAATTTATTTGTAGTTTTATTCTCGCAAAGTACTCGTAGTTTTATTCTTGCAAAATAGTTTTATACTTGTTCTAGGTAAAGAAAACGTTAAGTGAGTTGTATCGGTGGTCGATAGAACTTGAGGGAATATTTGTTCTACCTTTAGCTCCTCGTTGGGTTCGACACTCTTATTTATCGAAGAAGGCTACAAACGATCCCCTATACTTGTGGGTTATCAAGACCTTTTTCTGGCGCCGTTGCCGGGGAGCAATAGCGTGGGGTGAATATTCTCGTGTTTGCTTGTTTGCTTTATCACCAAGTAGTTTTTATTTTCTGTTCTAAGTTGTTCTCTATCTTTAGTTATGGATATGGAACACGAAACACCAAAAAAATTAGTTGTACTTGCTACTCATGGAGATGGGGAACCTCCTAAAGCCCTCGATTCTTGTTATGTGAAAAATATTATGCACTACTTTGATAATCCCGAGAAAACCCAATTCAACTTGATAATGGGAGTAATGTTGGATCAACGTGAATACTTTAGGGATTATCGCTTGACACAAAAAGGGAAACTCTTATGGGATCAAATTGATATGTTGCATTGGTATGATTGGAATTTATGCCAGAGATATGATTATACTTGTTGCTCTGGGATGAACGCACCACACCTTCCCTTTACATGCAAATTGAATGATAATGAAACCTTGGCTTCTTATGCCAATGGTAGATATGATTATTATGATGTGGAACGAATAGAAGAACTTGTTGCTTTTAAGGGTGCTTATGAAATTGAATCTTTGTTTTTAAAGTATGAAGCTTTTGATGATGATGTTTATAGACCTGAAATTTTGCCATCCTTAAATATTGCTATGAAAATTATAAATACAATTCCGATATTGATATATTTATTGAGAAAGTCTTCGCTGTCCAAGAAGAGACTAATATTTTGCAGGAGTCTATGGAAGAAGAAATTGATGAAACTGTGAGCTCATTGGATGAAAAAGATGATGAGGAGAGCGAAGAACAAAAGGAGGAAGAGCGGATTAGCTACCCGTGCCCACCTTCTAATGAGAGTAACTCTTCAACTCATACATTGTTTAATTTCCCTTCGTGCTTACCGAAGGATTAATGCTATGATAATTGCTATGGTCCTGTTGATTCTTTTGAAATATCCCTTTTTGGTGAGCTTGATGCTTGCTATGCTTGTGGCCAAGATGCCAATATGAATTATGTTTATGGAGATGAACTTGCTATAGTTCCTTATGTTAAGAATGAAATTGTTGCTATTGCACCCACACATGATAGTCCTATTATCTTTTTGAATTCTCCAAACTACACTATATCGAAGGAGTTTGCTCTTATTAAGGATTACATTGATGGGTTGCCTTTTAGCGTTGCACATGGTGATTTTGATGAATATAATATGCATGTGCTTGCTGCTCCTACTTGCAATTATTTTGAGAGAGGAACTACATCTCCGGCTCTCTATGTTTCCAACACGATAAAATTGCAAGAAACTGCTTATGCTATGTATTGGCCTTTACTTGCTGTGCATGAATTGTTCTTGTATGACATGCCGATGCATAGGAAGAGAGTTAGACTTCGTCATTGCATGATATATGTTGCTTTGTGCTCACTACTAAATGCCAAATCATTGTTAATTAAAATTGGCTTTGAAATACCTTGGGATCCGGGTGGATTCATTACTTGAGCACTTTATGCCTAGCTTAATGGCTTTAAAGAAAGCGCTGCCAGGGAGAAAACCCGGAAGTTTTAGAGAGTCATTTATTTCTGTTGAGTGCTTTTATAAAGTTTAAAAACAAAAAAATATAGAGGGGAACTTAAAACTTCACAAAAAGAAAAGTGAAGGTGAGAGGGACGAGCATTGTGAAAGTGGGAGCTAGCCTTGAACTTTGTTCATGCCCATGGAAACTTTGTGAATCTTAATTACAGAAAATTTTCAACAAAAATAATTATTCCCTTGTACAAATCCATTGTATTATAAAAATAATGTGCCAAGATTTGCCTTTAGGATGATAAGATTGCTTGTTGGTATGTGCGGTGCAAAATCAGAAACTTTAGCTGTAGTGCGCGATTTTACATTTTTTACTGGAACGTCAAAAGTTTCTGAAACTTTTTGCACAGTCTTGCTATGCAAATTGTTTATTTTTTACTAATGTTTCATAATTTTTGGAGTACCATAAGTATGGTAGGTGTTCAAATTGCTACAAACTGTCCTCTTGTTTAAGACAGATTCTGTTTTTGATGCATTGTTTTGCTTGTTTTGATGAAACTATCGATTTTTATCGGTGGTATAAGCCATGTAAAAGTTATAATACAGTAGCTACAATGCAAAAATAAAATATGAATTGGTTTGCAACAGTACTTAGAGTAGTGATTTGCATTATTATACTAACGGATCTTACCGAGGTTTCTGTTGAGTTTTGTGTGGATGAAATGATCAAAGATCGAGGAGGTCCCGATATGAGAAGAAGGAGGAGAGGCAAGAGCTCAAGCTTGGGGATGCCCAAGGCACCCCAAGTAAATATTCAAGGATACTCAGGCGTCTAAGCTTGGGGATGCCCCGTAAGGCATCCCACCTTTCTTCAACAAGTATCGGTATGTTTTCATCTTCGTTTCGTTCATGTGATATGTGTGAATCTTGGAGCGCCTTTTGTGTTTATTTTTCATTTTTCTTTTATGCACCATGATAGTATGAGATAATTCATGGTTGATTTATAGAATGCTCATTGCACTTCACTTATATCTTTTGAGTATGGCTTTATAGAATGCTTCATGTGCTTCACTTATATCATTTGAAGTTTGGATTGCCTGTTTCTCTTCACATAGAAAACCGTTATTTGAAGAATGCTCTTTTGCTTCACTTATATTTGTTAGAGCATGGTCTTTTATAGAAAGAATTAAACTCTCTTGCTTCACTTATATCTATTTAGAGAATCAACAGGAATTGGTCAATTGCATGGTTAGTCATAAAATCCTACATAAAACTTATGGATCACTGAATATGATATGTTTGATTCCTTGCAATATTTTTGCGATATAGAGATGGTAATATGTGGGAGGTACTAGTAAACGGTTGTCGTTAGTAAGAATATTGGTGTTAAGGTTTGTGCTTCCCGAAGCATGCACGTATAGTCTCCCGTTATGCTATGAAGTTGGAGCATGATTTATTATTGATTGTCTTCCTTATGAGTGGCGGTCGGGGACGAGTGATGGTCTTTTCCTACCAATCTATCCCCCTAGAAGCATCCGTAGTAGTACTTTGCCTCGAGGGATAATAAACTTTTGCAATAAGTATATGAGTTCTTTATGACTAATGTGAGTACATGGATTATACGCACTCTTATCTTTCCGCAATTTGCTAGCCTCTACGGTACCGTGCATTGCCCTTTCTCACCTCGAGAGTCGATGCAAACTTCGCCGGTGCATCCAAACCCCATGATATGATACGCTCTATCACACATAAGCCTTATTATATCTTCCTCAAAACAGCCACCATACCTACCTATTATGGCATTTCCATAGCCATTCCGAGATATATTGCCATGCAACTTCCACCGCTTCCGTTTTGATGACTTGAGCATTCATTGTCATATTGCTTTGCATGATCGTAAGATAGCTAGCATGATATTTCCATGGCTTGTCCGTTTTTGATATCGTTGTTATGCTAGATCATTGCACATCCTGGTACACTGCCAGAGGCATTCATATAGAGTCATACTTTGTTCTAGGTATCGAGTTGTAGTTTTTATTTCTTTTGAGTTATAAGTAAATAGAAGTGTGATGATCATCATTATTCATTATTAGAGCATGTCCCAGTGAGGAAAGGATGATGGAGACTATGATTCCCCCACAAGTTGGGATGAGACTCCGGACATGAGAGAAAAAAAAAAAAGAAAAAAAAGAAAAAGAAAAAGAAAAGAAAAAAAAACAAAGAGAGAAGGGGCATGCTAGTTCCACACTTGTGCTTCAAAGTAGCACCATGTTTTTCATATAGAGAGTCTCCTATGTTGTCACTTTCATATACTAGTGGGAATTTTTCATTATAGGATTAGATGCACACCCACTTAGTTTTCATATTGAGCTTTCATACACTTATAGCTCTTAGTGCATCCGTTGCATGGCAATCCCTACTCCTCACGTTGATATCAATTGATGGGCATCTCCATAGCCCGTTGGTTAGCCGCGTCGATGTGAGACTTTCTTACTTTTTTGTCTTCTCTATATTTACCCCTATCATCGTACTCTATTCCACCCGTAGTGCTATATCCATGGCTTGCGCTCATGTACTGCGTGAGGGTTAAAAAAGCTGAAGCGCAATAAAAATTATGAACCAATTGCTCGGCTTGTCATCGGGGTTGTGCATGATAAATACTTTGTGTTAAGAAGACAAAGCATGACAAGACTATATGATTTTGTAGGGATAGCTTTCTTTAGCATCGATATTTTGAAAGACACGATTGTTTGTTGGGATGCCTGAGTATTGATGTATTTATGTCAAATTATAGACTATTGCTTTGAATCGCTTATGTCTTAATATTCATGCCATGATTAGATATATGATCAAGTTTATGCTAGGTAGCATTCCACATAAAAAATTATCTTTTTTTTATCATTTACCTACTCGAGGACGAGTAGGAATTAAGCTTGGGGATGCTGATACGTCTCCGTCGCATCTATAATTTTTGATTGTTTCATGCCAATATTATACAACTTTTATACACTTTTGGCAACATGTTATATGATTTATTTGGACTAACCTACTGATCCAGTGCCCAGTGCCAGTTCCTGTTTGTTGCATGTTTTTTGTTCCGCAGAAAATCCATATCAAACAAAGTCCAAACGCGATAAGAATTTACGGTGAATTATTTTGGAATATTTATGATTTTTGGGAGGTGGAATCAACGCAAACGGGGGCCCACAGTGACCACAACCCACCAGGGCGCGCCGTGCACCCCCTGGCACGCCCAGGTATCTTGTGCCCTCCTCGAACGTCGGTTGGGGCCCTTCTTCTGGCAAAAGAAAGATAATTTATGGAAAAAAATCGTGTAAAAATTACAGCGCAATCGGAGTTACGGATCTCCGGGAATTTAAGAAACGGTGAAGGGCCAGATCTGAGGAATGCGAAACAGAAGAGAACAGAGAGGGAGATCCAATCTCGGAGGGGCTCCCGCCCCTCCTCCGCCATGGAGGCCATGGACCAGAGGAGGAACTCTCCTACCATCTAGGGGGGAGGCCAAGGAAGAAGAAGAAGGAGGGGGCTCTCTCTCCCCCTCTCTCCCGATGGCGCCGGAGTGCCGCCGGGGCTAGGATCGTGACGGCGATCTACATCAACAATCTTGCTACCGTCTACACCAACTTTCTCCCCCTCTATGCAGCGGTGTAACACCTCTTCTCCCCGCTGTAATCTCTACTTAAACATGGTGCTCAACTCCATATATTGTTTCCCAATGATATTTTGCTATCCTATGATGTTTGAGTAGATCCGTTTTGTCCTATGGGTTAATCGTGATCTTGGTTGGTATGATTGTATATTTTATTTATGGTGCTGTCCTACGGTGCCCTCTGTCTCGCGCAAACGTGAGGGACCCCCGCTGTAGGGTGTTGCAATATTTTCATGATTCGCTTATGGTGGGTTGCAAGAGTGACAGAAGCTTAAACCCGAGTAAGTGGGTTGTTGCGTATGGGATAAAGAGGACTTGATACTTAATGCTATGGTTGGGTTTCACGACCTTAATGATCTTTAGTAGTTGCGGATGCTTGCTAGAGTTCCAATCGTAAGTGTATATGATCCAAGTAGAGAAAGTATGTTAGCTCATGCCTCTCCCTCATATAAAATTATAAGAATGATTACCGGTACTTGTTATCGATTGCCTAGGGACAAATGACTTTCTTGTTGACAAAAGCTATCTACTTTTATTACCTTGCAATTTATTCGTAGTTTTATTCTTGCAAAGTACTCGTAGTTTTATTCTTGCAAAATAGTTTTATACTTGTTCTAGGTAAAGCAAACGTTAAGTGTGCGTAGAGTTGTATCGGTGGTCGATAGAACTTGAGGGAATATTTGTTCTACCTTTAGCTTCTCGTTGGGTTCGACACTCTTATTTATTGAAGAAGGCTACAAACGATCCCCTATACTTGTGGATTATCATTCATCCAACCCCCACCGGGAACTGTTCATCCAACCCCCAACAACGGTCACTATTCATCAAGAGGCAGCAGCAGGTTCGATCGTCTTCAGTTAGCAGCAGTAGCAAAGGAATTGCTCGGGTTCAGTTAACAGCCAAGGGATCAATCGCTCGGGTTCAGTAACGTAGCTAGTGCAATCGCTCGGGTTTAGTAAGCAAACGCCTCGCTCGGGTTCAGTTAGAGCCCAACGCCTCGCACACACGCGCGTACGTGTACGAGAGAAACGTGCAATCCCTCCGTGCATCGCTCGGCCCCGACCACCCACCGTAACCGGGAACTCCCCGAAATTTTCCTCGCCCTCGCTTCTACCACGATTTTTTCCGTCATGGACGGCCCAAAGAATGTCATGCAGGTGCGTCCCCGGCCCGCCCAGGACGAAAAACCCATTTTTTGGCATGATTTTTTGTTATAGAAGTAGGAGCCCACCACATCTATGATGATACGTGATTTTGTCACAATTATCGTCATAGAAGTGTCATAAGCATGACCGATTTTTTTTCGTTCGGACCAAAATGTCACGGACGTGTCTTTTTTTTGTAGTGCACGTAAAAGTGCATTTAGTCTCCGATGGTATTTTAATGTGATGACAATGTGGTTAGTGAGACTAATGGTGGTTACTAAGTTTATCTTAGTTCATTGGTCTCTCGAGGATTATCTTGTCGAGATGGTTGACAAGATGGTTGACCCCCTCCCCCCCCCCCCCCCAAAAAAAATGGAAAAGGCGTGGTTATCCAAAGACTGAAGATTTTTTATTTTTGTTTTCTATAGAGTCATAAGACAACCGGATTATTAAGAGGAGTCGAGGTGCTTGGATAAGGAGTGAGATCATGCAAAACATATACACTATCCATCATATACCTACCATTGTTTCTAGCCCTAAATCCCACCTCCTTAGTGCCATTGGTCTGCCCTACCCCATGCCTGCTTATGACTGATGGTTCTCTGTGCAGAGGTTAGTGTTCTACTATATTTTCAGTTTTGTGGAGCCTGTGTCTACGTGGCTAGTACGTTATCCTTTAATGAATGAGACACGTATTCCAATGCAAAAAGGTACGTTATGTAGATCTTTACGATTAGGAAGATATAATACTTGCGATATGTTTAATTAATATCGATCCACGTGGTGAAGTTCCGAATGCCTTACTTTCTTTTTAGATTCTCTAGCATAATATTTTCTTCGTATCAGGAGTTTAGTAGTAGATTGAATGGGAATATTTGAAGTTTCTTTTTGTGTGGCAGTATTCAATAGACGCATTAATGCAACCCATTAAGATAATGCCAGAAATATTTCTTTGGTAAACCAATACATGCTTATCAAAAAGTATTTATTCAATAAAATCGTTTTTCTTAAAATCCGTAAACATAGTTCTTTTAGGTCAATACCAAACCAAAGTTCAAGCCTGTGAGTGATTTTTCGCTTAAAGTGGCATTACGTGGGTTGCGATTCTATGTAAATAGTATACTACTTCATGTAATTAATGTTTTGCATAGAAAAGCTGAATAATTGAACGTTAGCTAAGTTTGGCAAATTGATTTTTTGCTTAGAAAGAATATGAGCGCGACTAAAGATCTTTGATTGTGATTTTTAGGTTCGATTAAAAATCAAATGGTTATGCTCAGTTTAGGTATGATTTTTTAGATATAATAGTTATGATTTGTTTGGATACGTATGTAGATCTTAAGGTTGTGATATGTTTTAGGTGTAACTACATAGATCTTAAGGTTGCTATGATTTTTAGTGATCTCAAAAGTACGAGTATTTTGGTGGCAAGTGCTTAAAAAAATTCTACTCGCCAAAGATACTATGAAGAGAAGACATATCAAAGAGATAAGCAGATGCAATGTGTGTCTTGCGACGACGATCTCATGCATGCGCTTGTGCATTGCTCACATGCTTGATGGTTTTGGGATGTGGCGCAGTCCCTATTCGACTTCCGACTTCCGAGGTTACACCCAGACACTTGGTGACGCAATATTGTATGCGATCCACAGTTTTCTTATCAGGAACGAGCTAAGATAGTCACGGTGATGTGGACTATATGGCACTCCAGAAATCATTTGGTTCATGATCAAGATCAACTAGATCCTGCCACTGCTATGAGAAAGATTAGAGATGACTTGGCACTTCTCGATCTCCCTAAGCGCAGTGGATCAAATTTAATTGTGACGGTGCGATCAACGTGGATAAATGCAAGGGTGGAGCGAGGGAGGGGGGCGTGGCCAGGTCCCCCACTGCATTGCTTGGTGCATGGTGCAAGCCATACGAAGGGGTTTCAGACCCTCTGGTTATGGAGACTTTGTCGCCCTGGGAGGGAGTTATCTTTGCCAGGTCTTACACATGTCATATTGGAAATTAGCTGTTTGCAGGTGGTGAACCTCTGAAATTCTCGTCGCACAGATCGCTCTGTCGTGGCAACTATCCTAGATGACATTGGAGAGCTAGTTTCAGGTTTTACTTCTTTTGTAGTTCAACATGTATTAAGGGCAGCCAATTTACCAGCCCACTTGTGTGCTATACATGCATGCTCACTTGTGGTCACTGAGAGTTGGTTGGACTTGGTTCCCTCTTTCTTGATCAGGAGTCTTATCACTGACTATACCAGGAACACTTTTGTTGAATAAAGGTCTTGAATATTTCCCCGCAAAAAAACTACGTAGATCTAGTTTTTAAAACGAGGCAGTTATAAACCTTTATGTACATTTATATAGATATCTCATATTTGTTATTTGTTACTAGATGCTTAGGTACATTATATGCAAATCTTTACGATTCGAAGATCTAATAGTTGTGATATGTTTCTTTAATATCGAGATCCACAGGATGAAGAGCCGGACGCCTTATTTATTCGAATCTCTAGCACAACTTTTTTTCTTGGTATTATGCTTTTAGTAATACAGTAGATTGGACGGCACCCGCAAAAAAGAGAGTAGATTGGATGTCATTATTTGAAGTTCCTTTTTTCTGGCAGTATTTGTTTTGCAGGTCGGTATTTTTTTTTTGAACACAGTACAGACGCAAGCGCTCATATACACGCGCATACACTCACCCCTATGAACGCGCGCACACACACCCTATCCTATGAGCATCTCCGAAAGACTGAGTCGGCATATCATCTTGAAATTTACGAAGTCACCGTAGGCACCTCGTCGTCGACGGGAACGTCTCCTCCCACTGAATGCGCACTGCCGGAAATCCTAAAATAAATCCAGGAATAAATGCGAGCACCAGAATTTGAACCCTGGTGGGCTTGGTATACCCCCGTCTCTCTAACCATCCAACCACACGTTGGTTTGCTCGGTATTTAATATCACGCATTAAACAACAAGTTAAGATAATGCCGGAAATATTTACCGTATTAAAGGAGTACCCGAGAAGTAAAGGCTGAAGTAATTAAGCACTAAAGATTTCGAAACCGATATCTTGCGTGCACTACACGTGTCCATGCTGCACGCATCAGTTTCGAATTCTTGGAGTTAAGCGTCTCGCACGGCTGATATAAAAGGGGTCACAGATTAGAGGCTGAGAGAACCAGACCAGGCAGAGTAGTGCACTCCAGACCAGACTGAGCAGTGCTGCGCTCGCAAATTTACCCGGCGCCGGTGGACGGATCAAAGAAGCATAGCAAGGTACGGAAATCATCCTTTGTTGCAGTTAAATAAATCGAATTGTGCTGATAGACCATATACGTGACTCGTTTGTTCTTACATATGTGGCTCGTGTTGGCTTACTCTTGTGTTGTTCCTCAGAAAAACCTTCATCATTCCATTTTTCGTTGTTGTTTGGAATTTATTCGATGTTTTTAGATGAATCTTGACTTTAATACGGTAGATTTTTTTAACACAAATACAGTAATAGCAGTTTTAGCTGCTTCTTTTCTTAGGGAAAAGCTGTTGTGATGTGGCCCCGTAGTACCCAACATGGCTCTGCAGAAGATAAGCACAAGGAGCCCATTTGTGTCTATTCGAAATACTTTCAGGCCTAGCTAGCTGATAGAATGGGCCTTTTTACCCACCAAAGCGGGCTACAAGTATCGTATTCATGGGCTAATGAACTGGAGACTAGTAAAATCGTACCCACTTTCTCCAAAAAAGAGAGAACATAACCACAGTTGCAACTTTTGCTAAAAAAAAGGTTAGCTATGCGATTCACCCCAGGCAGAGAACGCAATTTTGCTAACCACTCCAAGCAGACAGTTCCAAAAAAAGAAAAAAAGAAATATCAATCATATTTGTGTCGCAAAAAATAAAAGAAAATCGTCGGGATATTATAATATACGGTCCTGACAGGCTTGGTTTTGGTTAGCAGGAGATGCAGCTGCACATGCAGATAGCCAGACAGACACCACCACAAGCTTGGCCCCACCGTCAGGCCACGAATTGATGCTCAGGAGTCAGGATCTCCAGGGCTCGGGAGCAACCCCGCTTGCATTCTTTCTACTCCAATGAATGTCCTCGCGGCCGCAGGCAGTGCGCTACATAGCGTCCAGATCTGGCTTCCCGGAATTCTCTAATGGCCGTGCTGTTAATTTAACGATTCCCAGGATCGTCTTTTTTTTTTTACGATGGATCCAGCATAATCATGTGTGCATTAGAAGAAAATTACAGTAGTAGTTGCAGCAGGATAGGCGGCGCTGCACATGGATGGATAAGCTAAACAAGGTTCTTTTTTTTTTCCTTGCCACTTTGTTCTCGAGCGAGAGCTAAGGCAAACCAAAACAAGATAATCCGAGGGAGGCAGAGCAGCGAATGACGACCCCAAGGAGAGGACCATCACACACACGTGGACCAGGGAGAAAAGGACGAGTACATGTGAGCGGCGAGCCACCGAACCAAGGCAATTGCTCCTGCTCTGCAGAGACCTATCCCTTTTGGCACCGGTGCGACCGATCCTTCTCCTTGGATCCCCCTCTTCGAACGTTGCTTCCTGTAGTAGTAGTAGTAGATCGAAACTGCTCCACGCACGACAAAGCGTGGGCGATAACTGCACGGCCAAGAATCGTATGATGCGTCAGAGTTTTGGTAGATCGTATCCAACAGGCCACTTAATCTACCCATGCATTTGGCCATCCCGAACTGGGAACTCGAAAAGTGAGGCACGCCAGCATCCTGCTCTGCCCGAGTCACCACTCACCAGACATTGCCTACCCACCCTACTACCATCTCCGTGCAGTTGCACCGGCCCGGATCAGATCTCTCGTCTCTCCAAGAACCGCATTTGTGATTGTGCGCTAGTGCTGCTCGTCAACCTCCGCACTCCCATTCGGCCTACTCCTACCACCCCATAAAGGCAGGCAGAGGATAGTAATATCATCACCCCTCGCTAATCTTCCAAAAGTTGGCAGTGAAGTGGAGCCGAGCCTCTATCATTACTACAATTACTCCGTTAGGAGTAGTTGGTACGCGCATTATTGTCAGTTCCTCCTCCACTCCCAACCCGCACCACAGCACGCAACAGGACGCGCCTCGTGCTCCGGCGCGGCCGGCGCCGGTGGATTTAGCGGCGACGGCTTGCGTCCGGTAGGTGCGGGATCCCCGTCACCCTCGCCCGGTCTGCGACTCCATCTGCATGCATTCCGCCGTCCTTTCTACTTACTTGTCTAGGAGTAGTTCTGTAGCGGAGGTGACTGACACACCCCGTAACATCCGGCTGTGCTGTGCAGGTAGCGCCACCAGCTTCGCCGCGGAGACGATGGCGCCGGCGCTGATGAGGCTGGTGCTGGTGCTGGCGCTGGCGGTGGTCGGGTGCTGCGCCGCCCGGCAGGCCGGCGGCCGCGTCGACCTGTGGCCAATGCCCGCGTCCGTCAGCCGCGGGGCCAGGACGCTCTACGTCGCCAGGGACCTCAAGCTGACGACGGCCGGGACCGGGTACAAGGACGGGAAGGCCATCCTGGCCGACGCCTTCAGGAGGATGGTGGCCGTCATCCAGCTCGACCACGCCATCAATGGCAGCAACCACGGCCTGCCCGTGCTCGCCGGCGTCAATGTGGCCGTCCGTTCCCCGGACGACGAGGTATGTACTATGTGTTGTTTGTTGAGCCGCGGCGGTGTCGATTGCTCTTGATGCCTCCTTGTTTTTTATACATGCTCTGCTGCAGCTCAAGTTCGGGGTGGATGAATCGTACAAGCTGACCGTGCCTGCAACCGGGAGTCCGCTATATGCCCGAATTGAGGTTAGTACAGAATGCTGTGCTCAATCACTACCTATCAACTCTTTTGACTTCAGATGTTCTTTTATGAATGCATGGAAAAAAAAAGAGAGATGAAATCCTATTTTTAGGGAGAACCAGAGCCAAAAATGTATTGGGCCACACAAAATTTAGTTAAGACTGTATGTATCCAGATGATATGGCACCGACATTGCCTCGCCGATATTGACGTTTTGCTGAACCTGGGCTCATAAATAAAAAGTACTTCAGCATCACGCAGATGGATCCGTCATATACAAGATTAGTACTTAAGCATTGGCTTTTCTGAATAAGAATAGCATCTTGTGTTTCATACAACGGCGTACATACCTGAAAAATAAGACTTGCAATTTTTTACTTTGCACCGCCTGTCTGAAGAAGGTTCGGCGACAATAACAGTACCTTATTCTCACAAAGGTGCAAGCCACCACAAAACACTATCCGCCATACAAATTGTGACACGCAGTTCATACCATTTTTCTACATTTTGCAGGCTCAAACAGTTTTCGGAGCGCTTCATGCTTTAGAGGTAACTTCAAATTATTTATGATATTATGCAGGACGATTAGATAAAAGGTGGACACAATATTAATTCCAGATTGGCAGATTCCAATACGTCTGTATTGTTGCAGACATTCAGTCAATTGTGTTACTTCGATTTTATTTTGAGTGTAACTGGACTACATTGGGCTCCTTGGACTATCGTGGACAAGCCCAGATTTCCTTATCGTGGGCTTCTTATTGGTAAGATGTAATCTGAATTTTACCATCATGTTAGAAAATTTAGAAACAGTGCTTTCACAATTCAGAGTAACACAGCTTATGAATTAGACCCGTCAATTTGGCTCCACTTACATTGGTTCCAACGGTCCTTCTGTTCTTATAATCACATATGTATTGTCCAACAGTAAGTGCCTTCACAAGTCTTGTACACAGTTTTTCAGTTTATAATTCATTTTCTTGTCAACCAACATCCCAAGTAATATCAAGTTTGGTTAACGCATGTGTTACACTTCCAATATATGATATCTCCATAGATGCATATTACATGTAAAAACCTTGATTTTCATGTTAGGTTTTGAACAAATACCTTATTTGCTATCCTTGCAGTATTTGTAGAAAGTTCTGGATATTGACCTGTGCATTGTATGTTGCAGATACCGCAAGGCATTATCTTCCTGTCCCGGTAATCAAAAGTGTAATCGATTCAATGGTGTACAGTAAGTTGGTATGTTTGACATTTCTGCAGAAAAACAATTTCTTTAATCCTAACTGCTACTTCTTTCCTTCATCACAACGAACTTCTATGTATGCTCCTTAAGTTACTAGTTGCATCATATGATATGTTTACTCATTCACCATGCAGAATGTTCTTCATTGGCACATTGTGGATGAGCAGTCATTTCCTCTTGAAATACCTTCATACCCAAAATTATCGAATGGTGCATACTCTTATTCAGAAAAATATACAATCAATGATGCGATCGACATTGTGCAGTGAGTTTTTTCTTGTGTTGTCATATTGGATATACTTCTCTTCAGTTATTACCTAGACTACTAAGTACCAAAATCTGAGAGTATTCCAGCAAAACAATGCATTTCTTTTCCTTTTTTGCGAGAAAAAATAGTTTTCACATAAGATTGCAAAGGGAATCAGAAAATAAGCAAAAAAATTGTACCAGCTAAGTTTCCCTGAGAAGGCTGCGATTGATGTAGTCCATAGTAGATATCACTTCGCTATGCTGTTCGACTTGCCAAGTTAAGATGGTTTATCAACAATTTGCAGATATGCTGAAAAAAGAGGTGTGAATGTCTTGGTGGAGATTGATGTTCCTGGCCATGCTGGCTCATGGTAAGAGATCTAGTTCTGTCCCCTGTGCATTTGTGCATCAAAAACTGTCCTCTAGAATATGCTCCGTGGACTGCAAGTTTTACTGATGCAAAATAGAGTTGTTCTTGTTGCACTGAATAATCGCACTATTATTGTTTGAAACCACATAGTAGAATTTAACTTATAACTACAACTATATAGAAAATAAGTATAGCATCAACCCTGCCTAAATTCAACATTTGGTACATTTCTATTGCTTCAGGGGTGTTGGATATCCGTCGTTATGGCCATCAGCTACCTGTCAACAACCGCTTGATGTCAGCAGCGACTTCACATTTAAAGTGATCGACGGAATTCTTTCAGGTAATACACAAACAATAAAAATAATTGATGCTCTACTTGCACCATACTAATTCGCTAACTTTGAAAGATCCAATTAAAATACTCACCTGTTGCAAAAATGAAGAAAATTGACATTTTATATTAAACTCGACGACAGCAACAAAAGATGGTTGAATGGCCTGAATAAATATAGAGCAATTTGCAAAATAGAACATAATACAATGGTAACATTGTTTTTTTTGTCCATTCAGATTTTAGCAAGGTTTTTAAGTTCAAGTTTGTCCATTTGGGAGGTGATGAAGTTGATACAAGTAAGTTTGCACATGTCTCGAAGTAGTGCAGAAAATGTACACATGTTAAATTAATAGCCTATTCACTCTTTACCACGGATTCCAGGTTGCTGGACTACCACACCGCGCATTAAATCATGGTATGTGCTTTAGAGAGTTTTTGGAAAAATAAGATGCGATAACTTAATATCTTGATAACATTTGGAAGTCTTTTTCCTGATGTGCAGGTTGGTTCAACATGGTATGAATGAGTCTGATGCTTACAGATATTTTGTCCTAAGGGCTCAAAAGATTGCAATTTCACATGGCTACGAGATTATTAACTGGTAGGGCGACTGGTATAGCTAGTTTCTGCATATTCAGATCTTTCTACTGGCTGTTGACAAACACTTTATCATGCTTGCAGGGAAGAAACGTTTAACAACTTTGGAGACAAGTTAGACCGCAAAACTGTGGTGCATAACTGGTATTTCCTAACCGCCAATTGGCTTCAGTATCTGTTCATCTGAAATTAAAACTGATATTCTGTTGTCGTAACTATCAGGCTTGGAGGTGGAGTTGCAGAGAAAGTGGTTTCTGCTGGTCTGAGATGCATTGTGAGCAACCAGGATAAGTGGTACCTAGATCACCTGGATGCTACATGGGAAGGATTCTACATGAATGAACCATTGACAAATATCTACAACCCAGAACAACAGAAGTTGATTCTTGGTGGAGAAGTATGCATGTGGGGCGAACACATAGATGCATCCGACATTCAACAAACCATTTGGCCTCGTGCTGCAGCAGCTGCAGGTATGATAAGCATAATATTCTCTTGGCCTTCTAATTATGTCAAAATATTACATATTTAGCAGACATTTGACATGCAGTTAAGCATCTCACAAATGCATCATGAGTATGCAAGCCTATTAATATGCTATCTTTTGAGTTGTGCGCTGATAACATAGATGAAGAAATTTAGTTTTGGTTGCTTGTGGTGTATCCTTTTATAAGTTGTCAAAGGAACATAACAGGTGTGTGATCTTATGAATTCTGAAATTATATGATAAAGCATGCTACTTAATATTGTCAACATATAGCATAAAACGCGCGAAGCTACCTCACCATCATGTTGCCTTGACTCACCAGTTCACTTATTATTTTGTAGAGCGGCTGTGGACTCCCGTCGAGAGGCTTGCGAAGAACCCAACGGCGGTCACTGCAAGATTGGCACACTTCAGGTGTCTGCTGAATGAGAGAGGGGTCGCTGCGGCACCGCTGGCTGGATATGGCCGCACAGCTCCATCAGAACCAGGATCCTGTGTAAGGCAGTAGGATATTCATAATGGGGGTAAATACCATTCATACAGGAATAAACATCAGCTGAGGCATCCTTGTTTTCACCGTTCTGGGCAATGAAGCCCGGACAAATGTACTGATTCAGGAAGTTCTGTGATGCAAGGGGATGTTTCAATGATATTGCCTCCCTCTTTTAACCTGGTATAATCGTATCCTGTTTGCAATATGCGCTCCTGTTTTACGTTTGGTGTACGAAAAATCCTTAATCGGGTGAGGAAATACACGCCCAGATAACTGCCTGGATAAATAATTGCCCACGGCATTCAAATGGAGGATCCTTGGTCAGCCTCACAAGTCACAACGAAATGAAGCAGATCGTTGGAAGCAGTTCACGCGGCTATGCGAACGGGAGCGCGCACCGGATCTAAGCTCTGCTGTGCTAGCTCTGCTTCCGCCGCGGCCGCGTCACCGCGCCGCGCCGCGAGGGTTTCCAGTAGATGATGCCAACAGGGCCACGGATTTCAGCCGGACCGGGCACCTCGCGGTCGCCAAAACACGGGAGACCCGCGCGTAGGGCGCGGGATAGGAGGGTGACGCGCACCCAGGCAAACAGTGGGCCGCGGCCCAATTACCGGTTGCCGGTTTCTCCCAATTTTTTAATTCATACATTTTTAAAACAAAAAAGCTTTAAAATGGAGATAAAATATTACGGGAAAAAAGTATGTCCGTCCGTATAAATGTTTATCCCATGTTTAAAAAAAATGTCCGTCGTGTATTTGAAAATTATTCATGCGTGTGTTTGAAAAATGTTCTCCATGCATGTAAAAAGTGTTCCATCATGTATTAATAAATGTTCATTACTTAAAAAAATATTCATTGCGTATCACACTTTGGATGCTCTTGAACGACTCCTAACCGTTTAGAGGTTGCACAATCCTCAAGAGTAACAAGTCCAAGTTGGGCTCCGATCTAGTTCTTCGGTGATGCTCAATCACATAACACTTTAGTATATGTTTTTTTTCTCTCACTTAGGATTTCTCTGAAATATGTGGGAGGAAAGGTTGCTTAGATAACACTTGTCTCATTTTTAAAATTATTCATCTCGTATGTGGAAAAATAATTACCACATATCTGTATACAAATGTTCATCATGCTTTTAAAAACGTTCATATATCAAAATAATTATGTGGTTAATTTTTTTGTATATTATAAAAATTGTCCGTACACATGTGAATATGTGTTCAGATATCGAAGGAAAAAATATTCAAATTTAGAACAAATACAAATTAAAACAATAAATCAAGAATCAAAACTAAAAATATAAATAAGACAAAATGACAGGAAAAAAAGGAAAGAAAAGGAAGGGACATGGCCTAAGCTGGCGAAAAAACTGGAAGAAACCTGAAAAAACAAAGCTAAATAGAAAACTGACACCCCACGCTGGGCCGGGCCAACAGCACCACAGGTGGGAATGGGGGTAGTATGATTTTTTTCAAAACTTGGTGTGGGAACTGAAAACCTAAACCCTTAGGCAACCGTATAAGTGGGTTGGCCATATGCATGTTTCTATTTTTTATTTTCCTTTAATTATTTCGTTGTTTTCTCCTTTTGCTTTTCCTCGTCTTTTATTTGTGGAAAAGGCACAATGCCAAATATAATACATAATAAGCCCTTACAAGAATAAGAAATTACGTGCAAGTCCTTGAAGAGAACAACACCATCTTCTTTCTACCTCCCTCGGCACATCGATGTGAGCAATGCTCATTACCACCCTCTTGGCCTACATATTGTCAGAGAAGCCTTGTTGAAATCCATGAGCTTGTATATGCAGCGACCGGGGAAGCCGTCAATGTTGACCAAGAGACACCAGCGACCACAATCTGAAAAGATCCCCATCTTAGAAGCTGCCACCGAGAAGGGCTAGAGGATAATCCCAACCCTAGACAGACATAGTAAGGGGACACAAACCTCACAAGTTCCCCGACGGAGCCGTATCTGGCTGAGCATCAACTGGTAGAGTTGAAACCAGTGAACAAAATCACATTGCAACGCCAACCCCTCCGTAGCATGCCGCCACCACAGATAAATGTTAATCACGTTAGGTCGAATGCCCCGGCGATCCAACCATCATCTAACTCGTCGACGCCCATCGGAGGAAGGTCATCAACATGGGGAAAGCCGAGGAACCATCATTTCCATCACGTAGTTGTCCCAACTTCACCGACGAAGAAGAAATCGAGTGCTCTACAGGAGACGGACCAGACACATAGATCTGGGGTTCCCACACCCTCCCGCCACTGTACTTGTCAGCGGTTCGAGGGAAAAAGTGGTCGTCTCCTGTTTTCCAAACTCGTAGAAAAATGATTCGCTCACGATGGGAGCTCTCCAATAGTATTTCCCTTGCCTTTCATTTCATTTTGAAGTTTTTTCTGTTTTTATTCCTCTCTTTTTTCATTTATGATTTTTTTCTCTGAAGGAATGGATGAACACTCTTTTTGGAAGTATATGAACATACATCATTGTCTCCGCTAAGAGGCAAGGTGTCTGTCAGTGGAGATGATCCTCCATTGATGCTTAGTCACTAACAGGCGCCAAAACCGTCAGTTGAGGGTTTAACCACCCATTTGTGGTGGATAAATATGTGGTAGTTACTTTAGTTTGGCATTATGTGTGCCTCATCAAGATGGATTATTCTCTCAATGGGAGGTGACCTTCCCATCGACATCAAGATGTCTATAATTGTGTGATTGCGTGTGACTGTGAGGTGTACACGTCTACTAGTCATTTCTAAATAATGATCTGTTTGTGTGGATGAGCAAGAACAAGGATATACCAACTACCAAGCATGAAAATAAAGTGTATACACGCATTATAGACAGTAATTGTGGTCGTATCTATGTTAACATCATGTTTTATGACCGCAAACTGTAAGGTCTAATATGGATTAACATCAATTGTTTCAGAAATTCGCAGGGGTACGCATGTCCGAGGGCACATATGTATGCAACCACCCATTTGCTTCAAGATTGGTGCACTAGTTATGCAATTAACTCTTAATCCCTGCACTACGGTCTATGCATGCCAGCTTTTGGCAGAGTTGCATGCATCACCCTCCCCCACCTCCCGTGTTTTTCCATTTTTTTTTTAAATTTGAATCTATTATCTCTTCTAAACTGAAAGTCCAAATTTAGTTTCGTTCGTATATTCGTGTTCGCTGCAACGAGTACTTTCAAATAAGACCAATTTTGAATACATTTAGACGCCTTTTTCTTATCAAGTTTCAATATTAAAACTTGTTAGTTGTAATATCAAGTTTTACGAAGTTGCACCAAGATTCACTAAGTTTCATCAAGTATTATTTGCTTTTCAGAAACTGTTGAAGTTTTAAAACCTTGCCAAAACGTTGGAGCTCCACAAGGTTTAAGTTTCAATTCTAAAACTTACTGATTTTATTATTCATATCTATGAAGTTTCAGCAGTTGAAACTTAGCAAAATTTTAAAAATGTGTCAAAATGTATTTGAAATTGCTCTTATTTGAAAGCCCTCATCACAAGGACACGAATACGCAAACAGAATATACATTGAACTTTCTGCTCGGAAGATATAATAGATTCAGATTTACAAATCAAAGTCCACGCCACAAGGAACACGAATATGCAAACGAAATATAAATTTACAAGTAAAAAAATGTGTTTCCCTAAAAAAACAACATGCGAGTCATGCACTCTTTACCAAAAGTTGCATGCGTGGACCCCCTTAAAACAATTAAGCCCTAAACACATGTGGCGACCAGTATAATTTGTGAATCACAACACAAACAAGTGACTATAGATCTGCGTGGCCGCATGCTACAAATCCTCTTCCTCATTTGTTTACAATTTTTCTTAGGAACAAGTACACGCATACACCCGCCGCTGCCACATGCACTCTACCACCAGATCTACTGAATATGACTATTGGGGTGGCCAAGTCTACTGCATCAAGCTGGCAATGGGGATTACCCAGGTGGGTATTGAACTCACATCCCCGTCCCCGTGACAGCCCTCCCATGCCCGTCCCCGTACCCACCTGCGGGGATAAAAAGTTTTATTCCATCCCCGTCCCCGTCAGGTTTTTATCCTTGTGGGGAAACCCATACACGCTCGGCCTTGGCGTATTTGAAGTCATCTTGTACTTGTCGCTCGGCCTTGGTTGCTTGATGAACTAGCTCGAGAAGGTTGGAGTAGAGTTGGAAGTCGGCGATCTTCTTGATTGGATGATTGAGGTCGTTCAAGAAGCGTGCCATAGTCTGCTCGTCATCTTCCTTGACATTGGCTCTTATCATGGCAATTTCCATCTCTTGATAGTATTCTTCAACCGTCTTCGTGCCTTGCTTGAGGAGTTGCAACTTCCTGAAGAGATCTCGGGTGTAGTGTGTAGGCACGAAGCGAGCTCTCATGACATCCTTCATTTGTGCCCAAGTCGTGATGGGTGGTTCGCCTCTCTCCCATCGTCTTGCGAGCACTTGTTCCCACCAAATGAGGACGTAGTCTTGCAACTCGAGGGATGCTATGGCGATCTTCTTTTCCTCGTTGTAGTTGTGAAGATGGAATATCTTTTCGACCTTCAATGCCCAAGAGAGATATTCTTTGGGATCGGTGCTTCAGGAGAACTTGGGCATGGTGAACTTGAGCTTGTCGTAGCGTAGTTCTTCATCATGTGGATGAGGGTGGTGTCGCGCTGGTCATGGGGGAAGGTCTTCAATCTCACGCTCCTCGTGAGGGACTCGCCGATGGGGTCGATCCATATGTGCTCGGTTTCTTCTTTCTTGTTGCTCTTCACGTCGGGCGGCTTCTTCTTGTCGTGCTCGACGAAGGTCTTCCTCTTGCTCATGGACGAGGCGGCTGCGTGCGGCAACGGCTCTAGTGGACTCGCAGAGTGCTTGTTGAGCCGCTTGAGCTTGTTCTTCATGACTTTGTTGCTCTTGCCGTAGTGCATCGCCATCTTGAGATGCTTGGCGTGGACGATGTAGTGGTGGTTGCTCTTGATCCATGGTTTCTTGTTCTTGGCATCGCACCTTTTCACGTGCGTGAACTCGGTCTTGTAAGCCATTGCCATGGAATGGATTTTCTTGAGCTTGACAATCTTGGGGGTCGTCTCGTCGATGAGAACGAGCTCAAGGGGGACTTGCATCCGAAGAAGAGTACGACGAAGAGTGGCGACTTGAGTGGTGCCGTCTTGGTGAAGAAGTTGTGGAAGAAGCGCGGCTCATGATCATGTTGTGGAATTCTTCCATTTGTGTGGTGAGCTTGGCGTCGAAGTAGTCCCATTGTCGTTCTTCCGATTGGTGTAGGTCGGTGGCGAGTTGCTCGATGCGATCACCCAAAGCTTCACTTTCTTGATGTAGAGCTCGTTGTGCGATGAAGAAGTGATTCTTGGTGACGAAGTCGCGTTCATCATCTTGCTCCTTGAAGTGTGGGTTCGCCGAAGAAGAAGGCCTATCCATCATGTGGAAGTGGTGGTGAGTAGGAAAGTGAGAGAACAATACCAAAGTTACCTTTTCCGAAGATTGTGGATGTATCAAGTACGATCCCTCGTGATGCTATAATAGTAGAATTGGTACCAGGTTTTGTTTTCTCACACCTACAAGTAAAAAGGCCTATGGAGGAGCTTGGTTAGGGAGTGGCACAAATAATTCAAGCAAATGTTAGTGAAGATGTCGAAAAAGTTGAAAAGATGCACAAATCGCAAGTAAGACAAATAGATCAAACCCAAGGATATCACTAGGGACACACACACGGAAGATAGATGGGATCCGCACAACCAAGGAATGAACTCTAAGAGGTGGAACCACGGAAATGCTCTTGTTGTACGGATACTAGAGAGACGCTAGCTTGATTGCTCTAATGGGCTAGATACGCTAGTGCACCAACCTAAGAGAGAAACGGGCCGTCTACTATCCCAAGTATGCTTATGTATGTATGAACCAAGATGATGAACTAGGCAAAGTGGCTCAATGCTATTGCTTACAAGCTCTTGCTTCTCTTTTTCTTTTGCTTAAAAGCTCTTTTTTTGGACTATGCCACAATGCTTGATATTCGAGCCGTAATATGAGATAACAAGTGTGATATGCTCGGGAGAGACGTAACACTAAAGGTGCACTAAAAGCGTGGCCCGCCAATACTCAACTTGCTAGTCTCGATGGGTAAGTAACGCAAAAGAGGCTCGAGGCTATCAAGGTAATGGTAAGGTATGAAGTTAGGATGTCGTCGAGGTTACCGTCCTTGCTTATGGTAGTATGATGATGAAGTGGTCGATGCCGAAGTGGAGTCCGAGTCGATGGCGAGTGGTGGTGATGAAGAATTCAAGTCACACCTAAGTAGCCGAAACACCTTAGGACACGTGTAAACCGCAGCTCCGAAACTCAAACACTCACGGGAAGTATTGCAGAAGATCAAAAGTGGTGGTGGAAAGGCAAAAGGAGGCAAAAGTGGGAGTGGTCGAACAGTTCTGTAAGGCTCGTGCGCACGGGGTAAGTGAGGACCATGTGCACGGGGTTCCGATGGCCCGTGCGCACGGGGTGTTCTGTAGCGGAAGAACACCTTCGGATCCATGGAGTTTTTGCAAAATCCGGCCAAAATCAACGTTGGAGTGGGTGGGGAATGGTGGGGAGGGGTAGATCCACTTGTCAAACACCAAATTCGTGGATCAAATCAACCAAATCTCACAAGATCTAACAAATTGCAAGAAAATTTTTGGGGCTATTTTTTGGTTGGGATTTTCGAATTAGGATGAAAAAACAACAAAATCAAGCTAGAATATGGGGGGTGGGGACTCCAAGATGTGAATCAACCTTGCTCATGATACCAAGATGTTGTAGGGTGAAACCCTAAGAGGGATCTTTTCACACTTGAAGGGGGGGGGGGGGGGGGGAAGGGAATGAACACAAAGAGGAATTCACTCCAACAAAACCCAATTACACATCCACTAGAATAGCAAACACATAGATCCACAAGCATACAAGAACAATCCAAGGAAACAAGCAGAAAGATAAGGTTCTTCCCACTCCTAAGGAGGTGAGATCTTGATGGTAGTCTTCTACAAAGAGGAGGTCTTGAAATCCACTTGGGATCCTCTCCTAAGAGGCCTTGATCTCCAAGAGGAGTGGTAGAAGGAGCAAAGCCCTATCAACATCTCACATATACTTTGTTGACCCTAGGTACGGAATATATAGGTAGGTGGGCGAGGGGGACGAAGTGGAGGCCCAACAGCATCTCATAGCCGTCCATCCTGAAGGGCCCGTGCGCACGGGGGTCCCGTGTCCACGGTACATGGCCGTGCGCACGGGGTGCTATAGTGTCAGCTCCCTAGGTAGCCCGTGCGCATGGGATCTTGGGGCCCATGGGCACGGGGTCGCTGTCGGTGTCAAAACCGGTGGATATCGGGTAGGGGGTCCCATGCTGTGGATCTTGGATTGATGGGGAACAAGGGACGCAGGACATGATATTTACCCAGGTTCGGGCCCTCTCTAAGAGGTAATACCCTACGTCCTGCTTGATTTTATTGCTTGTGTATATGGGGGTTACAGAGTTGATCTACCTCGAGATCAAAGGAACTAAACCCTAACTAGTAGGATGGCGATTGTTCTCTTAGCCTCTACGGACTAAACCTCCTAGTTTATATAGACACCAGGGGTACTAGGATTTACATACAATCGGTTACATAGAAAGGAACTCAGGATCTTCCATCTTGACTTGGAGCACACACCAAGGCAGAAAAGTCTTCGGACCGGACACAATGTGGCCCAACAGTCCGACCCATGAGAGCTGGGCCGGCCTCCCGAGGACCCCCTAGTCCAGGACTCCCTCAGTAGCCCCTGAACTAGCCTTCAACGCCAGCTTCCTATAACTCCCATGACTGCAGACTCTGGCTTGCAGGCGAGTTCCCTTGTCTTCCGGGTATTTGAAATAATCCTCCCCCAGAGAAGTCTTCAAACGATGCTTGATCCAATTTGGCTATATGCCGAGCCGTGTCCGGAGTCCGAACTATCGATTTTACTTAGCCCCGAAGGCCAATCGTTCGAGTGTGAGCAGTATCTTTGACTGGCATCTTTGGCGAAGGGTCGCGCTCGTTCATAAACATTAAGACTCGATACGCGGCTCGAGGCCGCCCTTTCATGGGCACGTCTCTTCGAGGTGGAGATCATGTCCCATTTTTTAAGGGATGCGATCAATGATTTCACAGCATCCCACTCGCGCATAACGCCACGAGTTTATCGGGAACAGGCGAGGTGAGCGGCACATTTACAGGACTCTTGGTATTATGACTGCTTATAAAAGGGAGTAGCCACAATTGTCCCCATACGCCTTCTTCTTCCTCTTGCCACAGCCTTTCCCAATCTACAGAGCTTGAGTGCTCCAACTCATCTTTCTGCAAAGTCAAATTCGGCAATGGCCGGATCTGGAGTGAAGGGCAAGTGGGAGGCCTTGTGCGTCACCAACAATGATATCGAGGACTTGAAGCGAGCAGGCTTCCTCTCCCTCAACATCGCTCATCGGGTCCCAAAGGAGAGCCAGATCATGCCGATGCCCTGCGCCGGTGAACGGGTAGTGTTCGTCCCCCACTTCATCCGGGGACTGGGTTTCCCCGTCCATCCGTTCGTGCGAGGTTTGATGTTCTACTATGGGCTCGACTTCCACGACCTGGCTCCGAATTCTTTCCTTCACATCTTGGCCTTCATCATCATCTGTGAGGCCTTCCTCCGAGTCCAGCCGCACTTCGGCCTATGGCTGAAGGTTTATAATGTTAAGCCGAAGATCATCGACGGGCAGCACGCGGATTGCGGGGGCGCCATGGTGAGCAGGCTTACCCGACTCGACTGGTCGGAGGGTGTGTTTGTAGATACGGTCAAGATCTGGCAAAAAGAGTGGTTCTACATCACGGAACCCCGCGAGGCAAACTGGGCAGCTACTCTGGATTTCAGATCCGGACCCCCTACGAGGTTACCCTTGTGGACCATAAAAGGCCTCGACTGGGAACCTGTCGCCGAGGTGAAGGCACTGCAAAAGCATGTCACTAACATAATAGAGGCGGGGGTCACCTTGACCAATGTGGTCCAGATCATGCTCCACCGCAGTCGGCTACCCTGCCAACTTCGGACCACCCCTATGTGGTCCTGGAAGCCCGAAGACCCCCGCTCCGTGTAGTATTTCCATGGCACCACACGCGATAAGTTGTGGAGAGCGTTGTTCAAGCCGCAGGAGACCTGGCCAGCCGAGAAGGAAGACGTCGGCCTTGACGCCGAACACCCCCCAAGGAGGTAAATGTGATACCACTCTCCCTTATGCTTAGATATTCGCCTTTCCATTACGGCCCTTAATCCCCTGTTTCTTATTCCTCCAGGGTTGGCTAAGGAAAGCTGTGAAGATGGGCAGTCCGGCACCGCTACCAGAAGACCCCGTGTCTGCCCAGCTGAGAGAGATGCTGACAGTGGCGCCTTACAAGGCGCCGGAGAAGAAGGAGAAGAACGCCACAAGGGGGGCCAGGGAGGGTCTCATCCCACGAGTCCCTCCGGACACTAAGTCTGGGGACACTTACGCCCCCTCCGCACAAGAGGGGGACCAGGAAGAAGAAGAGGAGGAGAGCGACTCTTCCCGCTCTAGGAAGAGGGCAGCGCCAACCGAAGCCGAAGGGGAGAACCCTTCCCCAGCCCCGAAGAAGAGGGGCAAGGGGAAGCTGGTCCTGCTTGATGACAGTTTGGACTATGATGAAGAGTCCACAACCTCCGAGCGGATCCTGGAGAAGGTTCCCAGGGTCAAGCCCCACGCCGAAAGGTTAGAGTCCAAAGACTTGTTTGGTTGTTGGTGTTACTAACCCGTTACTAAAATCATCTGTGCCCTCACATTGCAGCCCGACACTTCTCCGCCAACTGATCTGGCGGAGAGTGGAGGCGCATCGGACACCGCACCGCCTCCGGTCATCGGAGAGACCCGAAAAGGTGCTGTCCCAAAGGACTCCGCCCGTGCCGAATACGAGGGGGGGATGAGGATATCGTCATGGCTGAGGCTAACACTTCGGCTGCCGGAGACAAGGAGAAGGAGCTTGGGCAAACCGAGCCATCTCAGGCGACGGTTCCGGGGCCTGAACGGCCCCATGAAACGCCGTAGCCGCCACCCATCAAAGGGGGAGCAGGGGCCCCGCAGCCAACGCCAAACACTGGGGGACAGGTCGCGGCCGAATGGCCGGACATGATGGAGGAGGCTGTGAAAAGCTCATCCATAGCCACGGCACATCGCACCCTGATCGGTGCGGTCTTGCAAAGCGTTCGATCCGTTAACAACGGGCTGAAAGATGCTTTTGGTGGCCTCCTAATAGGCTTTGAGGTAAACAAAGTAATGCTTTCTCCTTTGCAAGCGAGATTCAAGCACTCCTTTGTATGTGCCAGCCCCCGAGACTCTGGCAAGTTGCAAAGAAACCTGGCAGAGGATCAAAATCGTAAAGACATTGGCCGAAGGATCATCTTGTTTCTATTTTGCAGGCTTCGTGTTTGGCAGCTGCTACCAATGCCGCTGAGTTGGATGAGATCAATCAGAAGCTGAAGGGCTCCGAGTAATAGGTCAATCTTGTCAACAAGCGGCTTGACGAAGCACAAGGTTAGTCTTTTCGAAACACAGTCATGTGCATAATTTATGTTAAGTAGACTGTTCGGGATGGTCCCCTAAGGAAGAAAATCATTGCAGGTGGTGCTGCGAAGGTCAAGAGCCTCAGAGCTGAGCTGCGGAAGGCGAAAGCCAACGCGGCCGAACGAATGGCCGCCGAACTCACGTCGGTAAAAAATGACAGCGAGAAGCCTGAGGCCAGGGTGGCCGAGGTGCAACAAGAGCTCAAGGATGCCATCACGAGATGTGAGGCCCTTGAGAAAAAGAATAAAGAGCAAGCCACCGAGCTGGCAAAGATAAAGACAGAGGTCCAGGAGGCGCGGACGGAGGTGCGAGGAGCTCGGGAGGAGCTCCATCAAGTAAAGCAAATTGTGAATGGTAAGCAGTACTTACTACAAAGTGTCTTTGGAGGCCAAAGATTCACGTTGCTTACCCGGGTCTGGCGTTCCGCATGCATTCCGAGGAGTGCGGCAGATGCTTCTAAGCATTATGTGGCTCGGGAGGGTGACTCCGAACTGAGGTTATTCTGGGCGCAGTTTCAAGCGCCCGAGCACCCTCTCCTCCTTGTTAATCAAATGAAGTAGTTGATGGAGGTACACCGGATGGCAGAGCCGGCCATGAAGGACCTTTGTGTCCAGCTATGGCCATCCGAGCCCATACCGAGCAGCTACTTTGGTTTGGTGGTGAAGCTATTTGATGCTGCCACCCGTGTCGAAGCCGTGAAGCGTTCGGTGTGCATCGAGGGGGCTCGGATGGCATTTTCGAAGACCATGGTGCACTGGCCGAAGATAAAGCCCGTCGAGATGGCCACTGGACCGCCCCCAACTTGAAAAGAGCACAGGCGCCCGGAGCAGTACTTCTCCGCCGTTATGGACGGTGCCCGGGCCGTAGAGGCATTGTGCTCCAAGGATGTAATCCTTGAGTAGTTGCGCCATGACGTATTAAACTGTGATCTGAACCTTTATGTGTTACTATGCAGTTGTTTATGTATGGCTATATCATACTTTTTTGCGCTTATGTTAATTTTGATTCCTGTGCGGCCGTTTTTATTCTGAAAGTTACCAGTCGTCGGCTTTAGCCCCCACGTAGATGCTACGAGGGGTGTTCCATCCTCCGTACTGTAATCCTTAGCCGACGTCTCGGTGCCCGGAGGCGGCAGTGTAGGAGGAGAACAAGGCAATCGGACTATGCGGCTTTATGACTTTCACTTAGCCATAGGAGCTTGATTGCGGGGGCTGAGAACCAGCCCCCAGTGTGGGAAAATGCGAGGCGGACCCGAAGGTGAGGCATCAACCACGTGATTTGTACAAGGACAAATCCTTCATGTTACACGGTCTAATCGCTAACAATTTGGGGTTTAATACCAGTTCGGATCGCTGACCAGTTCACGCATATTATGACAGTCAGTTTTTGGCGTTCTCCACTGAGGTACTTAACTGAACTAGGCGGAAGTACAATCGCAGTGGTTCTCCCTTTACCTTCTTAGCCGTACGTGCGGGACGTAAGAAGGTAAGCACAGGAGCGGGGCAACCCAACTATTGACCCAAGACATAATTCAGAACCAATGCATATAATGCAATATCCGAGACGCCGGACATGTTTTAGAAAGTTAGGTGCCGGACTTAGCATGCGGGGCGATCGTTATGGTCGAGCCCCCGCTCTATTAGCCAGTTTGCATGTGGGGGTGGATATACGCTAGACGGGCTTTAGGGCAAAATTGAAGAGCAGGGAAAAAGAGCGGAGTACAAATAACTGTATAAGGACCTGAAAAGGCTTACTTTTATTTCCCATAGGCTCAGGCTATTTACTCGTACCATTCGAACTGCCGAACACAGCATAAGTTCCTTTTAAAAGAGGAAAAAAGGAATTTACAGATGAAAGGTTTACATAGGGCCTTGATGTGTGGGTTGACTCCCGAACTGTGCCCTACTGCACGTCTGTACCTTTGCTTCTGTTGGAGAGAGCAACTCCATGGGTTGACTGACCGTTGGCGGGTCCTTGAAAGGGAGGCTTCAAAAAGGTCACTACATTGGTGGGGCTTGATGCCTGATAGGTCCTAGGTGGTACATGCTCGTCATCTAAAGACGTATTGTTCCAAGGTGCGGTCGAGCCGAGCTCTTGGTTGTTAAGCCCCATAGCTGCCCATGGTATTTTGAGAGCAAAGTTGTGGTTTCGAGGCATGTGACGTGCTGCTGCGGTGGGCAAGCCATGGGGGGGCATATTACTGTATGCGTCGAACGCAGGGAGGCCCCTTGGGCAGAGATAGGGCCCGTGCTTGCTTGGTTGACTCATGCGCCTTAATGGCGAGCTGGCACTTCGGTCTGTCGTATTCGGCTGCTAAGGCAGCAGTGTGTTCCTCCGTCCGAAGAGAGCGCTCCGTGTTACCATTGACTATGATGACGCCTCTAGGTCCGGGCATCTTCAATTTGAGGTAAGCATAGTGGGGGACGGCGTTGAAGCGACCGAACGCCGTTCGGCCCAGGAGGGCGTGATAGCCGCTGCGGAAGGGGGCGATGTCAAAGATCAAGTCTTTGCTCTGGAAGTTATCCGGAGAGCCGAATACTACTTTCAAAGTGAGAGTGCCCGAGCAACATGCTACGATGCCGGGGATTACCCACTTGAAGGTGGTGTTACTAGGTTTGATCCTTGATGGGTCAATTCCCATTTTCCTTACTGTGTCTTCAAAGATTAAGTTGAGGCTGCGTCCACCGTCCATAAGGACTCTAGTGAGGTGGTAGCCACCAATGATTGGGTCGAGGACCAAACCGCCGATCCTCCATGACGGATACTGGTCGGGTGGTCCTTGCGATCGAAGGTGATCGGACATGCCAACCGTGGATTGAATTTCGGGGCTACGGGCTCTATGGCGTATGTAACACCCCCAGTGGTTTACTACAGTAATCGCCCTTTTGATTATGCCATGTCATCATGTTTAACAGTGCATGATCATCATTTGCATCATGTTGCATTTCAACCCCCAACTCAAAATTCAAATAAAAGTGGAAAATAAAAGTTGTTCAAACACAGAAACTAAAATGTTCATTAAATAACAAATATTCCAGAGACTATTCTAAAATTGAAACCAATAATAAATTAATTAATTAGGTGGCACTAACATTACCAAAACAGCTAGGATTAATTCATTTTAATTATTATAAAAATTGTGTGAACTCAAATTGTCTCCAAACTAGTTTTTGGTAGTAGCAGGTAATGCCTAGTATTTATTGGAGCAATTGCTATGTTTTACAAAAACCATTTTGAGGCCTAACTAATTACTAAACAGGAGATGTGATTAAATAAAAAGAAAAAAAAAGATAAAAGGAAACAAAACAGAAAAAGAAAAAGAGAAAAAGACTCCCCCCCGGCCCAACTGGGCCAAGGCCCAGCCGGCCGGCCCACTCCCTCCCTATATGGCCTCCCCCTGGAGGCCAGCAAACCCTAGCCCACCCCGCACTCTTCCCTCGCTCCTCTGCTTCCCCCGACCCGATCCAGATCGAGGGGCGGCGACCCCGGCGACCGCGCCGCCCCGCTCCCCGTCGCCGTTCGAAGCCACCAAGCCGGCGCCCCTTCGCCACCTCGTCGGACCGCCAGCCGCCGACGCCTCGCCTCCTCCCCGGAGCCTGCGCTCGCCGCCTCCCTCGTCGCCGTCGCTGCCCTCCCTCGCCGGACCGCCGAACCCCCGCCGCTTCCTCGTCCTCCCCCTCAACGGTTACCCCGAGCCTCGCCGGCCCCCGAACCCCGGCAACGAATGTGAGCCCCGCCGCCGCCTCCCTCTCTCTCCCCGTCCCCGTCGCCCGTCCCGGTCGCCGCACTCCGGCCGCGCCCTGGCTCGCCCGCCCACGCCGATGGCCGCGCTCGCTGCGCCACTTCGTGCCCCCCCGCGTCCCTCTGTGCTCGCCTCGCTCGCCGCACGCCTCGCCCGCTGCTCGCCCGCGCAGCCTCGCTGCTGCCGCTGTCCTGCGCCGCCGCCCGCGCTGCTGCTGCTGCTCCGCGTGCTGCTCGCCGCCCGCGCACGCCGCTGCTCGCCAGCTGCCGCCGAGCCCAGCTCGCCGCCTGCGCCCGCGCGCCGCTCGGCGTCGCCTCGCCACTCCCCGCGCCGGCGCGCGCCCCTAGCCGCGTCGCCGCGCGGGTGCGTGTTGACCCGCTCCAGTGGCCGGACCTGTCCGGCCCCGAATGGGCCTGGCCGCGGACGTGTCCGCCCCGGGCCACTGCCATGTGGGGCCTGCCCTGGAATAATAATAATAAAAAGAATTAAAAGAAATAGATAATTAATTAATTAATTATATAATTAACCTAATTAACTCTGTTTAATTAAACTAACTAATTAATTAGCCTAATTAATCTGTGATTAACTTAATTAAACCCTAATTAATCTTAACAGACTGCTGATGTCATGCTGACGTCATGCTGACGGCAGCATAACACTGTTTCGGATAATGTTTATTTTAAATAATTGAATAAATTTCAGAAATTAATAAAAACTTTAGAAAATCATATAAAATAATCCGTAACTCAGATCGAAAAACTTTGTACATGAAAGTTGCTCAGAACGACGAGACGAATCCGAATGCGCGGTCCGTTCGTCCGTCGCACGTCCCTAACTATCCGAACATGAAACCGTTCCTCTCTGGTCATCTGTCTGACAAATGTCCGGAACCGGGAATACTTTCCCGGATGAATTCCACCGTCGCTAATATCACCCGGCACTGCGTTAGATTACCTCTGTCACCCCGTATTGCCATGTTATGCTTTGTGCTGCACTTGATCGCTGTGTATTTATACTGTTTCCTCCCCCTCTTCTCTCTCGGTAGCCCCCGACACCGACGTCGTCCCCGAGACCGACGCAGCTCCGGAGCCCGAAGACACCATTGACGACCTTGCCCTTGCCGCCGAGCAACCAGGCAAGCCCCCCCCTTTGATCATCCCGATATCGCCCATTCTATTTCTCATGCTTGCATTAGAATTGTTGCTGCTGCTTTACCTATTCTGATGCATAGCCTGTTTATCGTAACCTGCCGTTGATAATTACCTGCATATCCTAAACTGTTTAGTCTAGGCTGGGTAGAGACCTATCAGTGACCCCACTTATCCCGACTGCCGCGCTGGATTGTCAGAAGACCCGATCAACGGGAATTGAAGACCAGGCCCCGACGCCGCACATCACCCCCCCTTAGCTGTAACGACACTGCAGCGTTACTATCGAGTGCCGAGGGTGAAACCTCTTGTAGCACTTCTGATGTTAACTCTGTAGAGTAACTATTCGGTCGTGGTCATCGAGGGTGATTCCTCCTTCACCGCTTCCGATAACGACGCTGTCGTACAACACCTCAAGTGTGAACCCAGCGAGGGTGATTCCTCCGAGTTCACCTTGACGGATACATCGAGTGGGAATTCAACGAGGGTGATACCTCGGATTCCCCTGATGTTATGGACACACGGATACTTGGACTGTACTGTTGATTACTTGGAAAGGCGGGTCGACCCTGAGGGGTACCCGCGTGCGCCTAAGTGGCGAGTATTGTGAAGACGGGTTGCCTGTATGGTGCCCGAGTGCTGAATACGAGGCGCGGCCGGGCATTCTTAACCCTTGCAGCAAGTCCTCGAGACGGGGCGACGGGGTCACATCTTTCGTGAGTCTCTGCTCGTTACCGCAAGCCCTAGTCCATTAACGATTTGGATATTTGATCCGAGCAGGCCTCTGGCCTGATAGCACTAACCATCACGTGGGCATAGTATGGGCGTTCTGCATCGTAGCATCAGCCGAAAGCTCTGTCAGACGTCTAGCTCAGCCTTGCGGCCGGGACGGACCGGCGCCCCCCTGGTGCCTGGCTTCCCCCTGCACGCAACGACTCGGAGTGCACAGGGCGATGGCCCAAGACCTCTGAGCGCTTAGGATGTAGACCGACGGGGACCTCTCTGCTGAGCTCTAGGTAGGGTTGCGATGTGTCGTTTGGCCGAGGCCGGGCATGACCCAGGAAAGTGTGTCCGGCCGGAGTTAATCGAGCGTGTTGGGTAAGTTGGTGCACCCCTGCAGGGAAGAACACTTCTATCGATAGCCGATCCTACGGTAAAGGACACTCGGAGTTGTATCCTGATTGATACATTTTAGAACTGGATACTTGGATACTATGGCTCTGGGATTGCTTCTCGCAGGGAGTCGAGAAGGGATCTCAGGACGAGGTTGATGACTGTATGGCTCTGGGATTGCTTTCTTGCAGGGAGTCAAGAAAGGATCTCTGGGTGAGGATGAGACTTAATGATACTGCTACATTATATTGTACTGTTCTACCCTCTTCTATTTCTGCAAGACCGTTGAAGATGCTAGTCTTCGATAGGACTAGGTCTTCTCTCTATTCTGGCATTTCTGCAGCCCAGTCCACATATACAGCCTATCTTTGAAAATGTTGCATATGTAGTGTAGATCCTTGCTTGCTGAGTACTTCTGAGTACTCACGGTTGCTTTGTTTTCCTTTTCTCCCCTTATCAGTTTGTTGCGCCCAGATGACGGAGCCCCTGAGACAGATGCCCCGTCGTTCGACTACTACTACTACCCAGAGGATGGATACTTCTGCGAGCTGACTGACGACCAGGAGTAGGTTCGGAGGGTCCCAGGCAGGAGGCCTACGCCTTTCGATCGTAGTGTTTTATTTTGCCCCGCCTTTCTAAAGGCCTTTCTGTTTCTGTTTCATATCTGTACTCAGATATCTGATGCTTCCGCTGACGCTTGTATGCAAGCTCATGTATTTGAGCCCTCGAGGCCCCTGGCTTGTAATATAAAGCTTGTATGACTTTAATTATGTTTTAGAGTTGTGTTGTGATATCTTCCCGTGAGTCCTTAGGCTTGATCGTGGGCATTTGCGTGTATGATTTGTGCACGATTGGGCCGGGGGCATCACAAGTTGGTATCAGAGCCGACTGACTGTAGGAACCCCCCTTTCTAACTCCTTGGCCGAAGTTGAGTCTAGTAATCGAAAACTGTTTTACTAACTTGGCTGTGTGGCTTACGGGCCCACGTCGCCAATTGGGTGGTATTAGTATCTTTTACTTCTCGACCTATACTCTGGGACTCTGATCTCTCTTCTATTCGGGTTAAAATTTTACTAACTCCAACATTAGGTTCTCGTAATCACATCCACCCGGAGTTCTGAAATATCCCCCCTTGCTTCGAGATTATGGGCCAGGTTCTGCTTACAGGATCCTCTTATCGAGGGCACCCTGTTTTGTCACTTGCAGATTCCTCGCTCCAATAGTTTTCTCCGACGTTGATGTAGCCTTTGCTATGTCTCGTTGTGTACTTCCATATCGCGTGCCTGCGCGCCGCCTAGTTGTCTAGCCTCCCCTTTCAACTGTCGTAATGCCGGATACTAACCGAGGCTATGTGTGGCTTTGAATGTCTGGTGCGAATATGCTGAATTATCTATTGCACTTCCTTCTGTTGTGCGTGATACTTCATGAATCATTCCGTACACTTGTAGTTTTTCTTGCTAAACTGCCCCTGTTGATTTGGCAGGATGGCTGACGATCCTCCACCTCCACCCTATATTGCCACAATGATGCAGCAGTTTGAATTGAACCGTCAGCTCAACGAGATTCTGGTAAGACGTTTGGTACGCAACGAGGCTCGCTAGGAGCCTGGACCAATCTCGTTGCCAGAATTTGTGCACCTCAACCCGTCCGTTTTCCGCAACTCCACCAATCCTATGGATGCTGATGATTGGCTTCGTGACATCCTGTTTGAGATGGAGTCAGCCAATGTTGCCCCTGACAGTTACGTCACCTTTGCGACATTCCACTTAAAGGGTCCAGCTGCTCAATGGTGGGAAAGCCACAAGGGTATGTTGCCTGCAGAGACCGTGACCACTTGGCAGGAATTCCAGTCAGCTTTTCATGCATGTTACATTCCTCAAGGTCTGATGGACCAGAAGAAGCAGGAGTTCCGCAAACTCTCACAAGGAAAAACGACTGTGGATGAATATCAGAGGAAATTCCTTGAATTATCCCGCTATGATGCGGATGACGTCGACACTGACACTCGCAAGCAGGAGAAATTCCGTGAAGGACTGCGTACGGATATAAAACTTGCACTTGCTGTCCATGATTGCACAGACTTCGCAACGCTTGTCAGCAAATCTTTCCAAGTTGAAACAACTCTGACTGAGTACCAGGAGTCACTCAAGCGCACTCATGAAGCTGGCTCATCCTCGGGTCAGCCTGTTCAGAAACGTCGAGTCTGGATCCCACACAATGTTCATCATCAACCTGCTCCAACACCAAGGCCGTCTTATGTTGCACCTCGACTGCCTTCACCGCCGAGACAGCTAACGGTTCATGATGGACCGCCTAATGTTATGGCTTCTCCTCAGGATGCACCACGACCTCCTGATAGTCGTCCGAAGGGCCATCGAACCCATCGTTGCAGAAATCGTAAGGCCAGGATGTCTGCTATGGACCGAGGCCAGGTTACTCACGTCAAAATGGGAGAAGCTCGTGAGTCTCCAAAAATCGTGATGGGAACTCTGTCAGTTAATTCAGTTGCAGCTTCTGTTCTCTTTGATTCCGGGGCATCACATTCCTTTGTGTCTCAACAATTTGCTCAGCGACATGAGCTACCTCTAGAGTTATTGCCCACACCATTAGAGATTATCACTCCCCGTTCTAGGTGGCAAACCAAGATGGTAAGTCACAACAATCAGATCAAAATTGAAGGGTTGATGTTCTCTGCTTCCCTTATTGCTCTTGGACCTTCCGACATAGACATCATTCTCGGTATGGACTGGTTGACAGCCCATAATGCTTTGATTGACTGTGCTACTAAGACAGTCCAACTTAACCATTCTTCTGGCCAGATAGTCAAATACTCAGCTCGAATAGCTCAAGATGCTGAAAGCCAGATATATGTTCTGAATGCATTGAACGCTTCACCTCTTGAAGGCATCGAGAACGTTCCAGTTGTTCGTGATTTTCAAAATGTATTTCCAGAAGAACTTCCAGGAATACCCCCTGCTAGAGCTGTTGAGTTTGTCATCGACTTGAAACCTGGCACAACTCCTATTGCGAAGCGTCCTTATAAGATGCCTCCGCACCACCTTCTTGAACTTAAGGAGGAAATCGACACGTCACTTAAGAAGGGCTTCATCCGCCCCAGTTCCTCTGCTTGGGGAGCACCTTCACTCTTTGTTAAGAAGAAGGATGGAACTAACCGGTTGGTTCAGGATTACCGACCTATCAACCAAGCAACAATCCAGAACAGGTATCCGCTTCCCAGAATCAATGATCTGTATGATCAACTTGCTGGTTCCTCAGTATTCTCTAAGCTTGATTTGAGATTGGGTTATCATCAGATCCGTGTTCGCGAAGAGGATATTCCGAAGACTGCATTTGTTACTTGTTATGGCTCCTACGAGTACACTGTCATGTCATTTGGCTTAACCAATGCTCCTGCAACATTCTCCCGTCTGATGAATTATATATTCATGGATTACCTCGACAAGTTCGTCGTGGTATATCTAGATGATATTCTGGTATATTCGAAGAATAAAGAAGAACATGCTGAACACCTCCGTCTTGTACTGGAAAGGCTCCGAGAACACCAGTTGTATGCCAAATACTCCAAATGTGAATTCTGGCTTTCTGAAGTGACATACCTCGGTCATGTGATTTCCAAAGATGGCATTGCTGTTAACCCAGAACGAGTTCAGGCTATTCTGGACTGGACTCCTCCAAAGAACGTCAAGCAAGTGAGAAGTTTTCTCGGCCTTGCAAGCTATTGCCGTCGATTTGTCGAGAACTTTTCCAAGATTGCTAAGCCTTTGACTGATCTGCTTCACAAGGGCGTTAAGTTCGAATGGACAGAAAAATGTCAGGAAAGTTTCCAGACACTCAAAGACAAGCTGACATCTGCCCCAGTACTATCTCCTCCAGATACCCGCAAAGACTTTGTGATTTATTGTGACGCATCCCGTGAAGGATTAGGCTGTGTCCTAATGCAAGAGCGTAAAGTGATTGCTTATGGCTCTCGTCAGTTGCGCCCACATGAAGAGAATTATCCGGTACATGATCTAGAACTAGCTGCTGTCATGTATGCACTGCAGTTGTGGTGACATTACCTTATCGGTAATCGTTGCGAGATCTACACGGATCATAAAAGTCTGAAGTACTTGTTCACTCAGCCATCTCTAAACCTCCGTCAGCAAAGATGGATGGAGGCCATTGCGAACTATGATTTGGGTATTTCCTATACCCCTGGCAAGGCTAACGTGATGGCTGATGCCTTAAGCCACAAGTCCTATTGCGACAACCTCATGGTTAGGCAAGCACAACCTCGTCTTTTTGAAGAACTGTGCAAGCTGAATCTCCGTATTATCCCACAGGGTTCTCTTAATAACCTTGTGATACAACCAGATCTTGAGAAAGCTGTTAAGAATGCGCAAGCTAAAGATGCTGAAGTTGATCTGATGAAGAAAGACCTTCACCTTGTAAAGTACAGGGATTTCTTGCTGTCTGAAGATGGAACCTTGTATTTCAGAAACCGCATTGTGGTACCTCGCTTCGAACTCATGACTGACAAAGTCATGAAGGAGGCACATGATACCTCGCTGTCTATTCATCCGGGTAGCACCAAGATGTATCGTGATCTTCGTCAAAGGTACTGGTGGTCTAGAATGAAGTAGGACATTGCTTGTTATGTTGCCGAATGTGATGTGTGTCGTCGCATTAAAGCAGAACATCAGAAACTAGCTGGAATTCTGCAACCGCTTCCTATTCCTCTATGGAAATGGGATAAGGTTCAGATGGATTTCATTACATGACTTCCCAGGTCACAGAAGGGTCATGATGCTATTCTTGTAGTCGTCGACCAACTCTCTAAGGTTGCACACTTTCTGCCTATCAAAGAGACTATCACTGCTAGTCAGTTAGCAGAGTTGTATATCTCCAGGATTGTTTCACTCCACGGTATTCCAAAGGAGATCAGTTCGGACCGTGGCGGTCTTTTCACTTCCAAATTCTGGGAAAGTTTCCAAACA